>RSEF01000003.1:102254624-102266714 GCA_003993805.1 Himantopus leucocephalus
CCAACAAGTCTGGTACTGCATCCCCTCTGGTGGGGCTGTCTTTACCTGGCTTACGAAGTCTCCGGGAGTCTCTGGGATTGCCTACAGCTCGCCATGCTACTATTCCAGCAGATGTCAGGGTGCTTTTTCCAGCAGTGTCGTCCCCCAGCAGGACAGGAGTCCGCAAGCGCAATCGCCCNAAATTAGAAAACACATGGGAGTGGATTAGGAAGGCCAACTGACTTCTGTGTTCAAACTGAAGAAAACAGATAACATGAAACTGTTACCAACACAATAAGGTAGGCTCTGAATATGTTTATAGCCCACCTATGATGTGTTAGCACCACAGTTATAAACCGTGAATTTAGGATGCCGCCAGCACTAGTCACATGTTGGTTTCCCAGCACCTCCTCCACTAAGTTACTGCTTTTAAGATTCGCACCTTGGAGAGACGAGAGCCTTGTGTTTACCCTTTAGGCAGAACAAGTGTCTGCATGTGTCTCTGTGTCTGCTATGTTGGTAGCAGGTGGGTTTGGTTCCTAACAGTTTTTAATTTGATGCTCTCCTTGTAAAGTTAGCTGCCCCTCTTCAGACAGATAACCACGTTAATTTTTGCAGATGTCCAGCAGATCTCTCAAATTATCATGGTTTTTAATCAGCCACCACCCTAATTCTGCAGCGTGTTATCACAGAAACAGTCACAGAGGTAAGTAATCTCAAACTTCTCCCCTCCTGTGGCACAACCCCCAAGACACATCATTCAGCGTCTCCAGGTAGATGAAATAACCGGTTTGCTGCTGATCTGGGAATGATGAAATAACCTGGAGGTAGGAAGGCACTGCCTGGAGCTGCTTTGTTTCTCCATGGGTCCCCCTGATTGCTACCACTCTCCCAGTACCAGTCCTTCCAGTCCTGCCTGCTCTGCCTAAATGAGCTGAGTGAGGCGGTCTGGCTTAAAAACAAAATAACCATACTATGAAAGGTGGGGGTTTGGCTTTTTTTCACCTGTGTCAATGAATTGAGACTGTGCAGACAAACAAACCGATAGAAATAAGAAGGCCACTGTCTCTTAGAGAGAGGTCACTGGGCAGATGGGTGGGTCTGCTCTAGGTGATGCTGTGGCACGCACTGACCAAGCATGAAGGACATGAAGGAAGAGCTCAGGTCATCGTGTCTCCAGCACCAGCGGTGCAGTCACTTCCTGTACAGAGGTTACTGACACCAAGAGGGCTGAGATAACAACAAATATGAAGTAATATGGGAGACTGCTTCTTCCTTCCTTCCCCACTGCCTGTTTGTACGCAGGTCCCACATGGCTGCTGTGGTGTGCAGGAAAACCAGCACAGTTGCTGCAGCGTCACACCTGTTAGCATCCGAGCTGTCTAGCACGCACCTATGCATGATGTAGACATCTCTCAGGTTGACCCAGTAAGTACCTTCTTCATTTTACTCTGTCTCTGGAGAGCTCTTGATGTCTGCCCACGACGTGGAGTAAAATCTGTCATTGCGCACTCGGCACCGATGCCAGCTAGAGCTATCGTCTGGATGATTGAATTCAATCACTAATGGGCCATTTACTTTAAGGAGCTCATTCTGCAATTCAGAAAGATATCTTGCCTTCAGAGGGGTGATTTTGCCAGAGAATATGTCTATAGCTCCTTTTCTGTTGGTGTGCAGTAGGAAAAAATAATTTCTAGCACTAAGACTAAGCAAACTTACATAGCCCACTTCTTAAATATTAGACAATGTTTGGCCACATGGCCACAAATTTAAAATCATTGCAACTGCTATCAGCATTTTCTCATTGATTCTATCAGGACAGTGAAAGCCCATGACTGATGATTTCTAGATTGTTGTACAATGAGAATTCTGCAGTTTGTCAGTCCAACTTCTCTCTTGCTTCTTTTCACTGTGTGTTGGTTTATTTCCATGTTTTCATCTCATTTCCAGGACAGAAGCTTCTTGTATTAAGTGATATCTGTTACCATAACTTCATACAGTATCTGGTGCTCCAGAAGGCAGTCCTGACCCTAGCTGGCTTCTACATACTTGAACAGTTTGCATTGCTGGTCTGAGTTAACCCTGCTGGCTTCAAATTATTTGGGAAACACCTCAAACTATACCCTGTCTTTTCTGACTTTTAGGGGCAGCAGTAGATAGCACAGGACAACAACATTCCTGCCAGCACGGGCAGCCTAAAACGTCCCCCTGCTTTTTGTACTTTTGAAAAGTTCTAGCTTAAATTTTACTCAAGGCTGCTATTCAAAAGCTTTCTAGAAAGTCATCCCTCAGCAAGGCTGGATGCAAGGATATAACATGAGAAGGAACAGGGGGAAAAAGGAGAAAAACCAATTTAGTAAAAAGGAAGGGGTGGGGTGGGGGGAGAGGGGGACAAAACCAGTTCAGTATCTCTGTGGTTAAGTCACTGGTGGGGGGCAGGGAATGCTATGCCCTTCCCAGAACTGCTTCTGTATTTTCACGTGAAAGAAATAACATTAAAAGCTATGTATCAACAGGCAACGAAATGCAGCGTGACCCCTTCTGCCTGCCGAGGGAGATTCTTGCCCACCAGGTGAACAAGCCTTGCTCACCCTTGCAATGTTCCCCCTCTGGTCAGAGCGCTTCCTTCCCAGGGGAAAGACCCACCAGTCAGCTGGAGTGCTTGCCTGGGGGGGAAAAAAAAAAAAGAAAGAAAGAAAAGAAAAGGTGAACGTCAGTTTTTAACTTTCTGGGTAAGTTTTGTGGGCAAGAGGCTGTGGGGGGGAGGAGTGCACCGCAGCACCGTACTGTGCTGCTCTGGCGGTGGTACAACACAAAGCCCCTGCGTGATGTGAGCTGGAGTTGAGAGCCCCCAGAAGGTGAAGGCAAAGTAAAATCCACACTCAAGGCTCTGGGGAGGGGAGAAAGGATTTAAAGATTACACCCTACATCTAATTTGAGGCATCTGGTTTCTTTATTTAGGACTTGCACTTACTAAATAGCCTGTGATTGACGCTACTACCACTGGAAAGCAACATACTAAAGCATACACAAGAGCTATCTCATGGTGAACTATGATCCCTGTATTCTGAAATCTCTCCTGCACAAAAAGGATTACCAGAGACTTTCCCACACGGTTACAGAAATAGCTTTTCTCCCCCCTCCCTGCCCCCCTTCAGTAAAAATAAATAAATAAACACATTCCCTGGGTGTCTGACAGCTTGACTAATTGCAAACAAGTTTTCAAATGAGGAACAGAACAGCAAGATTTTCAATCAGGTCTCTCCACAGTATATCATTTTAATTTGAAATTTATTGGAAATAAATTAGTGTAATTATCCACTGAATCTAGCATTCATTGACAGTGAGAGAGATTTTTGGCCAAATGACTAGAATTTCGTATGTTAAAAAAAAAATAATACTTCCTGTGCAAAGCTGTAATACAAATGAATTTACATTAACAATCAATAGTGGCCTCAGGTTTAAGCAGCCGGTGTATACGAGTCCCTGAGTTCCCTAGGATACTTCGCTGCACGTATTCCCTGACTTGCCATTTGGCTGCAGCCTTGATCTCAAAAGCACTGACCTTTCTGATATCTAGCCTAATAGTCACGGTTGCAGCCTGTGGCTAAGATTAAATCCTGCTTTGCCGTCGTCTCCGCTTGAGAAGTCGAGCCTCAGCCCTGCTACCTGGTTTGCAAACCAGCTGCAGTCCCCGTAACATTTGCACGACACCTGGGAGTGATAAATGCATGCAAAAAACATTACTAAGGTATCAACCAGCACATCAGGAGCTGATGAGGCACTGAAATGAAATAATGATAGTAGATCACAGCCTTCAGCAAGTTGCTGAGCAGCGACATGTTCCACACCGCCTAAATTAGAGCGAGTAGCTCAGGTCAGACAAAACAGATCCTTAAGGGAAAAGGTAGCTGGAGGGTGAGGGGAGCCTGGCTCAGGCTGCAGAGGTCTGCTTCGGAAAGGGAACCTTGCAGACGTGATTCAGTTCTGCTTCTGCCTAGTAAATCTTGCATTAGGCTCATTCACAAAGCAATCGGGACTGACTCTGGTCTCTCGCGTGCATTAAAAATTTCCAGTGAAACCCAAGATGACGGAGGACACCGGTGACTCAGTAGGTGACATTCTCCTTTCTGAGTCAGAGCTGAGCAGACACAGCAGCGTGATGCTGAAGGACATTGATGCTGGACAAGATGCAATGAGATCAGAAACACTGACAATCCCACACTGCTGCTTTACGAGACCGTTTGCTCAGCTATCCTCGTCAGGCTCCAAACAGAAATTTACATCCTGCAGACTAAAGCCCCCCTTGCAGTTCTACTGCAAATGACATTTCTCATAATGTTCTCTCTAAACATTTATATAGCAATGATAAATCATCGCTGTATTTAAGTTTGGATTTGACTGCAACTCTATACAGAGCGAAACAATTCCCATATGTTGGTGTAGAGCTTTTGGGACACCTAAAAGGTGAATTTAAATTTTATTCTATTAACCATCCCAAGAAACTAACAGAGAAATCAGAATTTGTAGTAAATTTGATAATGATAAGATCTTTAAGCAGAAAACAAGGGAATATTGCATTTCATCTCAACATTTATCTTGAAAGCTTTGGAGTGTTTCGTGGTCAAGAAGTGATACAAAAACTATTATTAGATGATTGTTTAGGTGCTGTCAAAGGGCCAGATGGGATTAGGACCCTTTTCCTCTCTTCTTGCCCCTCTTTTGGATACCTGGATATTCTCCCCTGGGGAGCTTCCTTTCTAAATCCTGGCACTGTGCGGAGGGTGAAGGAGAGGACAGAACCCCGAAGGCAGAGTGAGCATCGCAAATGGAGCAAACACCCTGTTAGTTTTCTAATCCATTTGGTTGGGGACTTTGGAGGTTAGGCTTAGTTAAGAGAGGCTAAACTAATGGAGAGTCTCAGTTTCCGCAAAGCAGGACAGGTAATGCTACAGACACTAGTGCTGGCCCTTGGAGCGCATTCAGCTTCAGTGCAGAGCACATGGTATGCCAAGAATGAATCTTTGCCGGCAGCAAGTCCGCAGCTGAGGCTGACCANCGCCAAGAATGAATCTTTGCTGGCAGCAAGTCCGCAGCTGAGGCTGACCAGCCTCCAGCGCTAGTGAACATCCACCTCCGAAACCCCTTATGCACTTTGACACTCTGTTTCATTATTTGCATCTACAAGTGCAGTACTTGTTAGGCACAGACGTAAACCAAATTGCTTTTTTCACGGGTCTGTTCTGTGGGGCTGAAAGAGCAACACTCCCAATCACTGTTGTGGTAAGGACTCTGCTCTCCCAGCAGAATAAATAGGAATTTTTGCTGCAAAGTCACAGAAAGAAGGGTATGAAAATGGGGTGACAGCAGAAAGAGGCCTCTGTGTGTCCCTGCAGACAACGGCAACTTAAAGAGCAGCACAGCAAAGGGATGTGCCAGCTACAAAGTTTGCATTGAAGATGTCTCCAGGTATTTCAGAAACTGAAATTACCACTGATATGGAGTGTATGAGCTCTTTCAGATTAAGAGACAATATTGTCCTGTGAAGGGTAACAAGCATGTGCTATTGTATATGAAAGAAAAATTAAAGTCTTTAATACAGATAGCCAGAAATGAAGATAGGACAAAGGAAGTATTTGTTTACAAAACAACCAAGGGAAATGGGTGAACACAGTATAAACGAGACCCCTGCTGAATCAGAAATGGCATATCTAGTTTTCTCAGCCACTCAAGACAGAAAGAAATCAGGTGGGAAAACTACAGAGGACAACAGAAGAGACTGCTATTTGTTCAGGAAGATGAAAGGCATCACGGAAATCAAGTCTCCACTTAGCAGAGAGGAGGGTGGAATAGGAGCAGTGTGTAAACCTCAAAGAAGCTCATGATTCAGAAAACAGGACAAATCCCTCTCTGAATTCTTCCCAGACAACAACATAAATCCAAAGAAGAAAGTGGGGTTTTCTTTAATTTGATAAGAGTTTGGTCCTTGGTCTTTTTCTAAGGAAATAGAAACCCAAACTACTATTCCTCTCGGTATGACAGTTATATTGCTAATGTTTCTTACATAAATATTTGCTTGGAAGATTTAAGCTCTTGCATCAGAGATGCCATGCCATCCTGAGAACATAGAATGCATACTAAAGGCAGCAAAACTGATTGTAGTCCAGTATACTATGTTGTCTATGGGGAATGAGGAGTCTGGGACTCTGTTCTGAGCTCCGTCAGAAACTGTCTTTCATATCCAGGTTTCAATGTGGGTGTGCCGCAGTGTCTCCGTGTAAACTTACCCAGTAAAACTGCTGTGTTTGTAAAGTGTTTGCTGCGCTTAAGATTGAAGTACTTCAGACAGAAAAGACAAATCGTTGTCCATAGAAAATAGTTGTAAGATGTTAAGTTTTTCTTTCAAATTTAAAAAATTCAGCTGTTGTGTTAAATACATCCAGCAGATCATATAAAACGCTTTTCAATACTTCACCATAACATTATGTTTCTGTTGGTCCATGAATGATAGTTCATAGTTGAAAGTGGATTGTTTCTTAACTGATGTTGGCCTGATAACTAGAGCTGTGGGTTTTTTTTCCAGTTACAAAAAGTCAAGAACACAACATTTTTATACGAAAACCCAGGAATTTTGTCCTGATCATTATTTCTTGTGCCTATAATAGGCAAAATTTGTGGGATGTCTTGATTGCATAAAAATGACCGTGTGACTTTGAAAATAATTATGTATGGTGTCTTAGACACTGTTTGCTTTTAAATAGCAGGCTGTCAGTGCTTGCATGTCAAACCAATGATGGAGAACTGTGTTGTGAAAGAACTGACCTGTCATGAGGCAAGAATTAACTGACATACTAAGAAGTTATGAAAACCAACAGTCATTGCTACAAAATCATTATGTAGAACTTCCCAGGATTTTTAATGAGTCCGCCAACCTTACAGAAATACAAGCCAGAGACAATACTTCCCATGAAGAATGTGGAGGATCTCAGGATACTTTGCAAATCAGATATATGCTCATTGTAGAAGCACCAATGCATCTTCTGTGAAAATATCTGCTGCTTAAAAACCTGCCACAACATCACACAGACATTTTGGGCAGGAAATTTGAAATACATCCTATGAGACTGCTAAGGCTAACTAGTTAAACATAATATAAATGCACTACTCAAACAGGCTTTGGTCTGGCTTCCAGAGAAAACCCTGTTTCTTTTTTAAAAGAAGTGTTTAATTAACAAACTAAAATGCAGATACCCAGTTTTAGTTCAGACCTTCAGCTCCTTCAGGATCCACACCACTAAGAGTCTCTGAGTCCTGTATGGCCTTGTGGGATCCCCATCAGGAGAGCTTACAGCAGCACAGCGGTAGAAACAGCGCATCTGACTGCTTCCAGCCGCCTTCTCCCCAGCCCTTCTGAACCCGCGAGCACCCATCGGCCCCCCTGAAGCTAGCTGAATAATTCACCTTGAGCAGCTTGAGGCACAGGGAGTTGCTGGGGCACCAGAGCAGCCCAGGGCTCTCCTCCCTCTGCCGCCTGGGCCGGACCCCTGTGCAGCCAGCCAGATCGCACTGATGTTCCTGAGGAGGGGTCAGGGTACAAGCTATTGCTACAAGGAGGAGGAGAAGGAACAGAAACTACAACAATTATTACCCTGAACCGTTTGTTGGCAGCAGAGAGAGCAAGTCTGATTCTGCAGTGTCTTCCCCCAGCATGCCAGCTCAGCCCCATCCCCCTGCCTCTCCTTTTCTCATGGCAGGAGACACCCAAGCCCAACCCATCATCCTAAAAGTAGAAAAGATATATTTTTTTAAACCATTGAAGAGCCTAATACATTTGTTAATTCTTAGGAGGAACAGGACATGCACATTTGCTTATCTCAAAAAAAAAGGGCTTTGGCAAATATCTCTGTAGCATCTATACCACGGTTATTTTTACGTTAGGACACAACTACATATGCAGTTGTGTGCTTTCCTGGCATGATTCGCTCTGTGAGGAGTGGTTGTACTCTCACCAGCACTACTCTGACTCTCCAGGCTGAGAGCAATGAAGCAGGCAAACGAGTAAAAGCGAGCACCAGAGCTCCCATGTTCAAATCTAACAGATGTATGTGGAAGGATTTTGGACACCTCCTTCCCTTTGTTAACACAAGTTAACAATAAATAAACTGACTTTGCTGTGGGACCTGAACCAACAGTGATAAATCTAATCCACTTACATTGCACAATAAAAATAATTGCTGTAATGTCTTTGCTTCTACTGTTTAAAGAAAAAAAAAACATGACTGTAAATAGTTAGTGTAACAGAGGCTTAAGGTCTGTTAATAATTTATATTTCATAGCAAGAGAAAATTGATAACAGATTTAATACGGGTCATGAGGGTATGATCTAACTCTGGCAGTCAGGGTACTGAATGTGAAAATCATGCACGATCACGTTGACTGGGAGAGGATGGCTCATGATGGGTGGCAAAGTGGACTACTTAAGAGGCAAAGAAACAGCCAGCGGTGGCAAAGAGACAATGTCCCTTGAACACCAGTCAAAACTAAGCAGTTGGTATGAGCAAATATGTCTTTATGGACGTGTTAAAGTAATACTTTCCTGACACAACAGTGAACTCTGGGAGCAGCTGGAACTTGATAGCTTAAAGGATAAAGAAAGATTTTCTTAGTAAACAAATGACACTGCAGGGTTGACCAGGGATTTTTCTCTAGAAATTTAAGATATTCATAGCTTAGTTGCAGAGAAAAGCAGAAGAGGAGATTCATTATATGAGAGGTGCAACATTAATTGGGGGGGAGGGTTATTGCATGAACNTATTATATGAGAGGTGCAGCATTAATTGGGGGGGAGGGTTATTGCACGAACTATCTCTTTTGGGTTACTATCATTGGGTTACTATCGGGTTACTACATATTTTACATTCTTAGTAGACATCCTGCTTGAATTTGTGAACATGTCAAAAAAGGTAAATATCTTCAGGTACTCAAATTCAGTCCTGTCAAGCAATGTGGTGAGAGTGCTAAACCTTCATTCCCAGTTCGGGGTTGTGCCCAAGCAATGGTCAACACAGTGCAAGGACACCTAAGCTAACCCCATATCAGAAGACTTTCCACATAAGGAAATCTATTCATGGCAGCACAGAGCTTCCTCTCCACAACATTACCAGGCCAGGATGCTCTCTCAGTATCTCCACATTGCAGCAGAGCTTGCTATAGCCATGACCTCCCTGAGATGCAGGATGAGCAGAGGAAGGAGTCAGAAAAGGCTGAATCCCATGAATGCAGGGAAGAGTCTTACAGAAAGAAGCTGAGTTGGATGGATCAGGTGACATCTGGAATATAACTACAGAATTTAGCATCCCTATCCTTTCTTGTATGCACTCAGATAAAGTGAATAGTGTTCTTATTGGCTGGCATGCTAAACGCATCTAAATTTAACACAAAGCGTTGCAACTTTGTGTTTCAGCTCTGTCTCTACACATATTCATGGTGTGAGGGAACAGCCAAATTCCTAATGATGTCGCCACAAAGACCTCAGTGGTACAATTCAGAAATTCAGGCTTATAGCCCAGTAAATCCCTTTATGTCCTGTCCCACAACTACAGATAGTGGTGTTTTGAAACACGCTTATGTGAGGAAGATAGGATAGGTGTTTAATGCTGATTATGTTTAGATCACCATAGTTTGAGAGACAGACGGACGGACAGTTTTGTCCCTACCAAGTGAATGTACAGTGTGTATACTGGATTAAACATATTTGTTGAATTGTTGGAAGCCTGTAGCAAAAGGCAACCCATGATCTACACCAGCTCAACCATTTAAAAATTCAACATTTTGCTACCTGCAGGGTAACCCTTATTAGCAGGACACAGTGCTGCCGTTATTGTGCCTCAGTTTCCCTGCAAGGATTTGCTGGCCAGTCTAATAACTTATAAGGGAGACCTCATGTAAAGTCAACAAGAAGTTCAAACTCCTCCTAATATAATAAAGAGATACAGTCAAACACAAGGTAAGAGTTTCTCTGGCTCAGGTGGGTTAGGCTGTCAGATTCCGGAGTGACTTATATCACTGCTGTATTAATTCATTACTTTGATCCCATTTTTGCCCTTCCAGTCCCTGGGCAGCTCTGACCAGTTCTTGACAGCAGCCCCAAGCATGAATACTTCACCAGCATCCCTGTCGCTCCTGGTCCCAAAGCGCCTGCTAGCCAGCCTTTTTCCACAGTCCTGACACCCACATGCTCAGCAAGCAAAGCCAACAGTGCTCGCTACGCTTCATTAACCCTAAAAGCACGTACAAAATTTGTTGACAAGACCAGACCTCTGTCTGAAATGGAAAAATGAATCTCTGCAGCCACTTGAGGTGACTACATATAGCAGGTGGAAACAGGAGGTAAGCACCTAGACGATATTGCAGTCAAATAGCAAAAAGCGATGTGTTAGTGGAGGAAAGTGCACTACTTGGGGATTTGGGTTAGGGTCTTAATAGTAACAGCACATTTGTGCTCTAGATATTTGCAGTTTACACGCAGTCAGCCCTAGACAAATGTGATGTTGCAGACCTGGAAGCCTCATCCATAGGTGTGATTACAGCTTGAGCCATGTCACACAATTCCCTCTTGCCCTGAACTAAAAAATTAACCCTGTTACTGAAAGCTGCAAGAGGTCAGCAGTGCCAGCACTAAAACAGGAAAGCCATTATAAAACACTGAGAGCAGGAAGTGTTTATGAGATATCTCAGTGCACAGCTACATATATCTGAGTTGATTTAACACTACTCCAAACTGAAAAGTTGAAAAAAAACCCCAAACAAACAAACAAACAAAAAAAATCAGATCTGCTTGAAATAAACATTGTCAATTTGCTCAAGAGACCAGAGGGGAGAAGGGGGAAGAATCACTGTCGGTCAGCCAAAACATTTTGTTCTGTGTGAGGTTTTACAAAACCCTTTCTAAAAATCTGTTTCTAAGGACAATTTTTAAATCTGTCATTTGGCAATACCAAGATGTTTTCTTTTGAAAAGACTGAAATGAAACAGATTTTTCTGAAGAGAAATTTTCCTTTTTCTGTTGTTTTGTTTAGCCGAAACGGTTTGCCAAATCCAACAGAATTCATAAATATTTTTGGTCAGCCTGAAATCATTTTCTGGTCAATAAGCTTTTTGATGGAAGAAGGATGCTTGGTTCTACTTTAGATCCTAGCACTTGACAGGCCTTCTGCATTTGTATCCAAACTGAAGGCTTGCAGAGCCCTGAAAAAACATCTACCAGGAAGCCATGCCAGGATGCTTTTAGCAACATTCTGAAAAGACGTGGGTTTTATTACATATCAAAGTAGACCAGAAAATAAGAAAACACTGAGCTGAGAACTCAGTTCTAGACACAACGTAAATAAGGTCTGATCTTTATTTCATCAGCTCCATCTCTTACCCAGCTCCTTACCTATCCTCTGGCTACATTTTACTAGATTTTTAATTCAGAAGAAGGTTGAATGCTTTCCAAAAGTGCAAAGCTCAACCCAGCCAAAACTCCAGTCATCATTGCTCAGCCTTCTTGCCGATACCTTGTTGGCTGGCAGTAAGTCTTGTTCCAGCCTTCTCACCCACTACCAATGCATATAAGGCCACATTCTTTTTTTTTTTTTTAAAAAAAAAGATAAAAACCTCACATGGCTCATAAATGTTTTGTCACNAAAAGCCTCACATGACTCATAAATGTTTTGTCACATCACAGAATTTCACTCAAACTCAGTGTGGATAAGAACAGTTTATAAAGCGCCCTAAATAGGCCATTATTTGGCAGTCCAGAAACTTATTTGTTATTTGTATTTTCTGTAATTTCAATACAAATCAACTTCTCCAAGAGTGACAGCTACTACTGGGTCTCTGTGTACAGACTTGGTGAGAGTGGCAGCTTTCATATGAGTTTTCCTAATAATAAATGCAACACAGTGGGTGGCCAGTAGCTTTGGATTCTGTGACCTATAATATTTTCTGTCAAGGCACATGTTATGAGATTGCTTAGCACTTACTTCCTTTGGTTGCCCAGACATATGTATAAAATAAGTACAAATCAGCTAAGTCTGACTGCATTAAAAAAAAAAAAAAAAAAAAAAA
>RSEF01000003.1:102266814-102318527 GCA_003993805.1 Himantopus leucocephalus
TCCAGAGGGACCTGGACAGGCTGGAGAGGTGGGCCTATGCCAATCTCATGAAGTTCAATGAGGCCAAGTGCAGGGCCCTGCACGTGGGTTGGGGCAACCCCCAGTACCAATACAGGCTGGGCAGAGAATGTATCAAGAGCAGCCCTGAGGAGAAGGACTTGGAGATGTTGGTTGATGAGAAGCTCAACATGAGCCGGCAATGTGTGCTCATAGCCCAGAAAACCAACCGCATTCTGGGCTGCATCACAAGAAGCATGGCCAGCAGGTTGAGGGAGCTGATTCTACCCCTCTACTCTGCTTTTGTGAGACCCCACCTGGAATATTGCACCCAGCTCTGGGGTCCCCAATGTAAGAAGGACATGGACCTGTTGGAGTGCGTCCAGAGGAGGGCCACGAAGATGATCAGAGAGATGGAGCACCTCTCCTGAGGACATGCTGAGAGAGTTGGAGTTGTTCTGCCTGACGAAGGGAAGGCTCTGGGGAGACCTTGTAGCAGACTTTCAGTACTTAAAGGGGCCCTACAGGAAAGATGGGGAGGGACTTTTTATCAGGGATTGTAGCAAAAGGATGGGGGTAATGGTTTTAAACTAAAGGAGGATAGATTTAGATTAGGTATTTGGAAGAAATTCTTTACCTGAGGGTGGTGAGACACTGGAACAAGTTGCCCAGTGAAGTTGTGGATGCCCCACTCCTGGAAGTGTCTAAGGCCAGGCTGGATGGGGCTTTGAGCAACCTGGTCTAGTGGGAGGAGTCCCTGCCCATGGCAGGGGAGTTGGGACTAGATGGTCTTTAAGGTCTCTTCCAACTTTAACCATTCTGTGATTCTATGATACTCATCTGCTTAATTCTGCAAATAGTATTCACGGCAGCCATCTTTCTCAGTNGAGAAAAGAAATAGCATTGTAACTAGAATATATGATGGCAGGGGGAAAACATTTTTGCAAACAAGTCATTCTTCAGGACTTGCTGAAGGAAAGAAGCAACCCCAGACTCAGATGGATTCATCCTCTGACTCTCAGGTGGCAGAAGGGTAAAAACTTTGGGTTACCTCTCAAGTACCTGCTCATAAAAAGCAAAAAATATTGGAGTGTGAGGAAAGATTTAAGGATGTCTTGACCTCAAAATAGGATGCCATTAGTATGTTTAACTGCTTCCCAGTCAGACCTCGTTTTTAACAATATTTGAAAGCATAATACATAATTTGGTGAAACTACCGAGGCACTAAATAAAATATCCATACACTGGGATACAGTGGAAAAGAAAAAACATACCTTATTAGATGGTTGCTGAAATGAAAATTCTTCTTAAGCATTCTAAGAGAGCAGCTGATACAGGGAAGCCTCGTACTTGATACTCTCATAGATTGCTAATATGCTTCAATTAGCCTTAGTGTGTTTATTTCTTTGACAAGGTATGGTACGATATTAAACAGAATCCCTTTATATTACAGCTTTAAAACATATTTTGAAAATCAAGAGAGGGAGAAAAGTAGCATACTTCTCCTCTTAAGGTTTCTCATTGTTTTAGTACATTCATAGAGATTGCATATATAGCGTTGGGCAGGAACCAAGGTATTTTTCACTATCGCTTGCTGTAGTATTTTGTTTAATCTCCATTTTTATTATAAAGGAAAGAATAAGGCACTTCTAATGTAATGCAAGGATAAGAAATATTCATAGGTAGAACATCTTTATTCTACAGATCAGCAAATGCTTTACAAATATTAATGAATTAAGTTTCACATCCCTACTGATTATTTTTTTTCTACTGCAGAGCAGAGCAAAGAGGCAGAACAACCTGAGATGTCTCACTAAAGGTCACCTAGCAAGCAAATGCCCTAGCTGGAAATAAAGGCCCTAGGTAATCTGACTCCGAGTTACATATGCTAATCACTAGGCAAACTTCTGCCAGGTGATTCAGAGAATCAGAGCCGTGAGCTTAGCAGGCACTGTCACTTACTAAGGCCTGACTTCTGTGGCACTGCTGTGTCAGTTAGAATTGTATCCCTGAAGCTATACCACCTGGATCTGTAGCCTTAAAGACAGCTATGAAACTAGGCTATTGGTGTGTTTTGGTAAAGGAAGATAGCTTTGCCACTTTGCTACCAAACATGACTTTGCTGAAGTAGCTCTCTTTACATTCAAAACACCTCTTTGCTTGTGGTGGGTTGACCTTGGCTGGCCTCCAGGTACCCAACAATCCAGTCTACCACTCCCCCCTTCAACAGGCTCAGCTTAACTCAGAACTCTTCTACGCCCTCCCATGAAGTAGTGCAGAAGGATGGGGAATGGGTGTTGGGTCAGTTCATAACACTGCCTTCTGATGCTCCTTCCTCTTTGCATTCTTCCTCTGCTCCACTGTGGGGTCCCTCCTACAGGATAGTCCTTCATAAACGTCTCCAACATGGGTCCTTCCCATGCTGCAGTTCTTCAAGAGCTGCTCCAGTGTGGGTTCTTTCCATCGGGTACAATATCTCAGGAATGGACTGCTCCAGCATGGATACCCCACTGGCTGCAGATCCTTCCAGAAAACCTGCTCCTGCGTGAGCTCCTCTCCACACGCTGCACTTTCTGCGGAGCCTGCTTCAGCATGGGCTCTCTATGGATGCAGCTTCCTTCAGGGCACATCCACCTGCTCTGGCGTGGGGTACTCCACAGGCTGCAGGGTGGATATCTGTTCCACCATGGACCTCCACGGGCTGTGTCTGTAAAGATCCATTTTCATGAATGAGTCCTGAACTTGTTTCAGCTCAGTGTTTGTCAGAGCTTGTCATGGACAGTAAAACATACTAGTGAGCTATCAACAGCTAAGATTTCTCTATCATTCAATTATATTGACCCACAATTAAAAATCAGGTATGAAAGATATTCTGTATTTTTTATTTAAGGTGCCATACCCAAATCAGTAACACCTGTCTACATAGATACACAGAATTATTCAAGATAGGCTTTGATCTGCCTGAGTTAAGTATATAATGCAGCAGTTCAGGACACATCTGCACAAAGGGCTGCAAATGGTGATGTTTCCAGTCTGTCCAGTTCCAGAATCAGCCAGGTACAACCCAGTTCACATCAAGGAACAAAATGTGTGTTAAAAGAACATTGTTCCAACCCTAATTAGCCAAGCTAAGAACAAGGATGTTCCAGCCTGGGGTCTGCAGAGTGCTTGTGTTTCTAGGAATGCTTTGAACCCATGTAATTATTCTTCACTGGTCACCTCCTCAAAATTTGTCTCTTGAGCCACTCTGGACACCTACCACTAGGAAAACCCAGGCTCCTCTGAAATACATTTCCTTTTTGACACTGACAGTGACATTGTTCTATTGGAAAAATACACAACCAAAAAGGAAAAGAGGAGAGAGAACACAAGAGCTGTCTGAAAAACTCAAGATGCCAGTTTTTGTAATTTTTCTGATGTAAGGCTGAACAATTTACACAAGTGTCAGTGGAGCTGGTTGATTCTGAGTTCTGGTACCAGGATCTCTATGTCTCTTAAACAGCTAAGTTGTCACATTTGGACCTCTGAGGTAGAGCTGAAGTAGTGCTCTGAGGCAGAGCTCAGAACTGGACTGGATGGCAGAGACCAGTCCTGCAAAATCTGCTACAGAGGCAGCTGAACAAGAAACCAGGTTACCTGAACAAGCGCAGAAGACTCAAGTATGGTGGAAAATCAAATGGGTTTCTGTAAACAGTGTTCTGCATCGACATCTAATGTTGGCAAGCGAATGAGGTTGAAAAATTGGAAAAGTTTCTGATTAGAGGTTAGATGATCACAGTGGTCCTTCTCTGGCTTTAATCTTTGACTCTATGAATAAACAATGAGAGCATTTAGAGTGCAGAGGGAAACAGGGAAACCTTACCAGCAGGTGCTCAGTTGGGTTAGCAATAATATTCACTGCTGGATATCCTTGCTGGTCGGGGTCCACTGTTAATTGGATGTTGCTGAGAACACAAGGATGGGCAAGAAATTATCACATTTCCCTTGGAAGCCTGTGGAGGGCTATCACCCATTGCAATTGGGGCACCAGGAAACTTTTAGCAGAGTTGGCAGCCAGGGCTCTCAGTTGACAGCTTCTCTGTTTGAGGGAATTAGTGGAGATTGGTGAGTGCTTTTTTTTGGGTCTGAGGGGAAAAGGGTGAATGGTATTTTAGGGAAATCTGTGAGAAATGTGGTTTTGCTGTTGATGCTTACTATGCTTGTGGCTGCAATATATGCACCTATGTATTATAATGTACTTAAAAGATGAAGCAAATTGTGTAGCTATACAATTATTAGGCAAAGGTCATTGCACTGGAGATGACTTTTAGGATCCATGAACACTGAAATGGAAGCCCACTTAAGCATTCATTTGTTTTCACAGTGATCTTCGTTCATCTTGATGATGAACTAAAAAATTTCATTTATATAAAGGTGCAGTCCTCTTGCAGGTCCAGCACAGGAATCACAGGAATGATGAAAGAAATGTGCAATGATAGGGAAAGCTCTTTCTTTCAAAAAGCTGACTGCATTTGCGTGCACTTTTTAAAGTAATATGCAGTATGTCTTTAAGCAGATGATATTGGTACAGAATTTCCCTATGTAATTTGCTTGTGCAAGGCTGATATTTTATAGGGAAAATAAAAGACAAAGAGAAGGGTTAAAACAAAACCAGAGTGTATTACGTTCTTTTTTGGCATAAGGCTGCAGCCAGATTGAGTCTCTGAGCATCTATTTTTCAAAAAGCCTCCTGCAGTATTGGCCTGAGCGTCCTCTGAACCAGGATATGTACAACATGTAGAGAAAGAGCGGCATCTGCTTAGTTTTCATACCATCCCTTGTCAAAATAATTTAAAAAGCTATTTTCCAGGATTAAAGAGTTTATTACAAACAACAATATTAATGAACAAAAGATATAGTTTGATTCTGCCATCATCATTTCAACAAAAGTACGTACCCAAATGAAGTGAAAACACTTTCCTTTGATTCCATCAAAGCCTTTTCTTAGTGTCATATTAACCACTTGATCTTGGGTTTTATGTATCACACTAGCTAACATTCAGCTTTCACAGTTAAGCATTGTAATACCTTTGTGAGCTTGTCTATAAACAAGTGACTGGACGCCTTCTGTTGTTAAGGTCAATGTTATGATTAATGAGCATAAAAATCCTCCCAGGAAATGTACTATCCGATTTTGGAACTGCACATTAAAGGACCAGTGTATACTGAGTGTTAATGGAAAAGGAACAGAACTTACCCTGCCATCACAGTGTTGCTAGCTCCATTTGTCATAGAATTTTTTCTTCTTTAACTCACCCCAAATACAACTCGGGTCGGGGGAGTAACTTTCTGTGGGAAAATAAGCTAGATCCAGTATAGCACACACTTAAGTAACTTTAGCTTGAGGATTACCCATAGCCTGTTTCCCATAAATGTGTTGAACTTCAGGTTTGAGTTTTATTAAGCAATACATCACTTATAAGTTCAAATTTATTAAGAAGTAATACATCAAAATACAATAAAATAAAGTCTTAGCTAACAACTATGTGATTACTCAGCTACTTACTGCACTGGATACTTGATTTTATATATATATGTAATCATGGGTAGCGCTAGCCAACTCTGCCAAAAATGCCAATGTATTGAAATCTCAACTTTTCACAGAAGTGTACTAGTTCAGATGAAACTTTCATTGAGGAAGGTTTCTTTGCTCCAGGACAGAATTTCTGATCAAAATGAGAGAGACAGGAAAGAGAATAGCCTAGTGGTTATAACAGCCATGGAAATCCAAGTCCCTTCAAAAGACCCAAGTCAGGAGTTTGGTTCTCTTGCAGTCCAGGTTCCCTGCTGGAGCACTCGAATCCCGTATCCTCTCTCTCATCTTCAAAAAGCTGTGGGTTTATCTTGTGGAATAAGAAAAGTTTTGAAGTTTCACCAAACTGCAAAGCTGTTTCCCACACTATCCTATTGCTTCCTTATCATTTTGCAAAGAAATCTTTGTAAAATGAAGAGTCTTGAGACCAACAAGGAGTTCAACTAACAATAGTTTAATGTATGAAACTAAGTAACTGCTTATTAAAATAGCAATTGCCAGATAATGCCGGTATGCCATGCATACTTCAATAGATGCCTGTTGAACCTAGTTTACCATGAAGACAGGTATTACAATTCTTATGTTTGTTAGTTGCCCACCATTGATTTAAACACCAAACATTAGCTAATTAAAAAGAAACCTCATATTATTAAGATGTATCATTCCTGTGACAGATATCAGAATTCAAGCAAAATTATTCTTTTTCTCCATTAGGTTATACCTAGAAAATTCATGACAACTTCCAGAATTCATGTCTTCATAGAAATTGTGTTTCCCATTATGTGTTTTAATTATTATTTTCATATAAAACTTAATTCTGTAGTTCAGTACAAGGCAATTAAAAAAAGCAGATTATTTTTCTTTTTCAAACTTACTGGGAGTTTGCTGCTAGTAGAACAAAAGTAGCTGGGGGAGAAGAGACAAGCAGAGACCTGATATTTCCCATCTGAAGCCTACAACGGAAGTTGACCCCCCATGCTGGATAACTGCTAATGAAATGTATTACTCAGCAAGTACAGGTTCTTAAAACAAACACACACACACACACGAAATTAAAAAGGAAAAAAAGAAAGGAAAATGAACACCATATTGACACAAAAATAACTTCTCTTTGATTTGCATAATCTTTTGGTACATCACTATTGCTCACCTTCACCATATGATTAGTAAATTATAAGAATGTCTAACGTCATTAAAAATTACGGCAAAGCACAAGGAATACCAAAGGAAAGCAGAAATATGGTCTCATCAGAAAACTGGGAAAGGTAGGGGGTAGGGCTGGGAACATAGGTAACATCAATTCTTTTTCTATTGTTATTCCAACTTAGACTCCAGCCAGTCAATAAAATAGCTCTTACCACAGAAATTCATCTCTACATTGAAGACCAGATGTTCATAACAGGTCTCAGGCATGCATCTAGCTGTTCCCTCTTTACAGCATCAAATTTATGACTGGGCTTAGTATACCCTTCGTGATACAAACACCGTTTCTCTTTTATCCTGTTGACATATTGAAGGCAGACAATGCTAACTTGTTCCTTTGCCTTGAATAATTAACAGCCCTGATACAATTTCCAAAAGCATCTTTCAAAACAAAACTATATTTTCTGTGATGGTGCAATTACTAGCCATCAATGAAGAATCTATAGGAAAACTGTATAAAATATTTAAATTGGAATTAAAATTGAAAGAGTAGGCTAGGTATATATTTAGGCTTATGCTTCAATAATTTATTGTAATTGCAGTAATGTAACAGGGGAGCTGCTACTGCAAACATAGCTGTAGAATTACTGCTAGAAGGTAGCAAGAGTTTATGTAATAAATGCGTCTCTTAAATACAAATGAAGAAAAAGAAATTGTAAATTTTATTTGTTGTTTCATACCCCGGCTCTTACAATGTTTCATTGCAAGCCACACAACTGAAATCAGATGGTCCAAATGAAAGATGGAGACGCTGTTTCCTTTCAGCGAAATGTCGTTTATGTCATGATTTGGGGCGAGGCCTCTGCTTGCAGATCCCTTGGGAGCTGGGTGAAGCCCAGCGAAAGGCAGGATGAAGTGGCTGCGAGCTCTGGCCTGGAGGCAGCAAAATCACCTGCAGCTCTGCAGCTGTGATGGCCCCAAAACGTTCCTGCTGTCTCCATGCTGTGCCTGGTGCTCATCCGAACCCGGGACTGGAGACAGAGCCTTACAGAAGAGCTGGGGCTGCCTGCCTCCTGCACTGGGGAACTGCCGCTGGAGGAACGGAGACATCATCCAGCAAGGAGAGCAAGAAGAAATGAAAGGATGGGGTAAAAGAGCAGGTGTGAAAGGACAGTCAGTAAAACAAAAAAAAAGGTGAGAAAACGGAGCTTGGCCCTTTTATTTAGCATAAAAGAACAAGAGCAAAGTGAATCACCTTTCTCTTCTGTCCAGAAAATCAGGTGGAAAACACGACTGTGCTAGGATGACAATAACTTTCTGGACAAACAATACATGAAAGGTCACACAGCTCTGGATGTGTCTTCACTGAAAAAACTCTGGTTTTTTTATCTCATGTAATGAGTGCACACTAGTTGTCCTGAGGTAAATACATAATGATGGTACAGGACTGGAGTTTTTAAACACAAACTGTACCCAAATCATACATACACGCACAGATGTGGTAAAACCCAGGAAAGACCCTGAGATCTTCCTCAGACAATGTCACCTTGAAGCTAAGAACCTACCACAGGGATAAAATGCGTCACTCCAGGAACCAGAGAAGGGCTGTATTTAGGCTATATTCTGTGTCGGGTGCACCAAAATTCATGCTGGGGCCATGTGTTCACGCTGAGGGAGGAAGAGCAAGGACCTGGGGAGAGGCATCATCAGGTGTCAGCAGCCAGTGATTTCAGCGTTCAGTGAGATAATGCAGTGCTGGAGACGGGCTTTCATTTATCCAGCCTTGCACTTCCACCACCACGGTAATTACTGAAATAAAAGGGGATGTTCTCAAATTTATGGCTATGCAACAGAGATCAGAATTTTGCCCACACTTTGCAAACTATGATAATTTAGAGCCCAGTCCAGCTTCCATTGAACTCAATTGTCTTCCAACACAGCAGTCTCATGGGCACTTCCATACTGTTCAGAGGAAGCTTGTATTGGGTTTGCATGGCATGGTTTTGGTAGTTGGGGAGGGGCCACAGGGGTGGCTTCTGTAAGAAGGTGCCAGAAGCTTCCCCTGTGTCTGACAGAACCAATGCCAACAGGCTCCAAGATGGATCCGCTGTTGGCCAAGGCCGAGCCCATCAGCAACGGTGGTAGCACCTCTGTGATAACATATTTAAGAAGAGGAAAAAAAACCCACCTGTGCAACAGGAGACAGAGAGAGGAGTGAGAAAATATGAGAGAAACAACTCTGCAGACACCAAGGTCAGTGGAGAAGGAGGGAGAGGAGGTGCTCCAGGTGCCAGAGCAGAGATTCCCCTGCAAGCCGTGGTGAAGACCATGGTGAGGCAGGCTGTCCCACTGCAGGCCATGGAGGTTAACGGTGGAGCAGTTGTCCACCTGCAGCCTGTGGAGGACCCCACACCAGAGCAGGTGGATGTCCGAAGAAGGCTGTGACCCCATGGGAAACCGGTGCTGGAGCAGGCTCCTGGCAGGACCTGTGGACCTGTGGAGAGAGGAGCCCCCACCGGAGCAGGTTTGCTGGCAGGACTTGTGACCCTATGGGGGACCCATGGTGGAGCAGCCTGTTCCTGAAGGACTGCACCCTGTGGAAGGGACCCACACTGGAGCAGTTTGTGAAGAACTGTAGCCCATGGGAAGGACTCACGTTGGAGAAGTTCATGAAGGACTGTCTCCTGTGGAAGGGACTCCATGCTGGAGCAGGGGAAGTGGTGGCAGAGACAACTGACCGTAACTCCCATTCCCCATTCCCCTGTGCTGCTCAGGGAGAGGAGGTAGAGAAATTGGGTGTGAAGTTGAGCCCAGGAAGAAGCAAGGGGTGAAGGGAAGGTGCTTTAAGATTTAGTTTTTATTTTCTCATTATTCTACTCTGATTTGATTGGTAATAAATTAAATTAATTTCCCCAAATCAAGTCTGTTGCCCGTGATGGTAATTGCTGAGTGATCTCCCTGTCCTTATCTTGAGCCACAAGCCTTTCGTTCTATTTTCTTTCCCCTGTCCAGCTAGTGAGGGGGTGATAGAGCAGCTTTTGTGGGCACCTGGTGTCCAGCCAGGGTCAACCCGCTACAAAGCTAAATAAGATCTGTAGCCTTTTCTGAAACCCCAGAGAAGGCAACTCACTCAGCTGACTTCTTCCTTGTGCCAAACTGAAGATCTGAACATGGAAAATAAAATAGTCCCACAAAATAGCTGTCTTCAAAATAATCCCTACACCCAAACATTTTTAAAACAAAGCAAAATAAATTGCAGAACAGGAACCCATCATCAGCTCATTCTCACTCTGCAGTTGGATGACTGGCAGCTCTAACTGAAAGCAGCCACCTAAAGAAACATCTGTAGATCCAATGCAAGGAAAGCAGCAGGGGGAAGAAAGGGCTCTTGAGAGCAGCCTGATTTCAACTCAGCTTGAAGCGACTGTGAGACAGCGCCAGGACAGAGCTTAAGCTGGAAAGAGGAGGTGTCAGTTTTCCTTAGGGAGCTCATACTCAGTCTTAGGAAGCAGCACCACTCTCTGTCTGGGACTGAAAAAGTACTTGGTTTCAACTGGTCTCCTAAGGAAACAAAGTTTACCTGGTTTTTAATGTCTGACTTCCACCTCCCCTCAGTAACCTGTGAATCGTTTTGCCTGCTTAAGCTACCTCTGATGCAGTGTTAGAGGTATCAAGGATATTAAGTTCCTCCAAGCACCACGGCAGTACACAGCCAGGTGGAGGAGAGACACTCAAGTCTGAGTCCCCACAACAGGGACCGGCAGGAGATCAGGTATCATTTGGACACCAAAGCAGCCAAAGAGACAAAGGAATGTTCTAGCCATGGGGAAGTTCGGTGCTTGTCTCTCCTCTTAGCTACCCAACAAGGCAAAAATGAACAGAGCACCGCAGAAAACCTCACTGCCTATTTTTTGCTATTGCTAAAGTGTGGGGGTTTTTCCCCAGAAAGTCCTTTGAAGCCTTAGAGATGGCAATCCTCTCTGCCATGAGACCCTGACCAAACATCTTGCAAATTCTATAATTCATAATAATTTATTTTCTCCAGCTGGTTGTCCCAATGCAGGAATTGACATTAAATGCACCGATTTCAAAATTTCACATCAGGTAAGCCTAATCTATATAAATTTACACAAAATGTAATGAGTTCCACAGTCCCAAGGGTTACATACTCTATAAACTTAGTTGCACTAATTATTTATACTAAGAAGATATCTTCACGGCCAGAAGGACTAGAAATAACTTAGCTTCTGTTCAAAACTTTCTAACCTCTAGAAAACAACTTCATGACCCTGAAGTAAAAAAAAAGTTTAAAAGTACAAATAAATAAACAAAAATCCCTACAGTTTCAGACATTAGTTGAAATTACATTACAACGAAATCTGTAACTTCTCCCAGCACTTCAGCAGTGCTTCTCCCAGCACAAGCAATAGTGATTGTATTTTAAAGTACTATACTTTTCCAAAATATAGCTTAAAAAAGAAATTAAACATGAAATTACAAGTTTACAAACATCTTACCGGGACATATTTGAGGCAAGCAATAGAAAAGAACAGCTAGCTATTTTTTCTTTTACTACTTTATACAGCATTATGCAAGAATAATTTCCCTAGATTATCATAATTAAGCAATACAGATTTTACTTTTGTTTCAGCAATAAATATTTTCACATTTCCATTTGCACCAATAAGTAGCTCAAGCAGTATTTATGTTCTTTGCACTGTTCAGTGTAAAAACTGTAATGAGGGTAAAACAAATTGTTGGGATCACTTTTTAGAGCAATAAAAGCTGACAATATTACTAAATAAAAAGCACAATTTTCTAGTAGCACTTAGAGAAATACAGACCAAAATTTTGAAACACGACTTTGGGTTTTGGGTGCCCAATTTGCACAATTGTAAAGTGACATGAACTGTCAGTCTTGCATTTTGAATATGCACACTTACTAAATAGATACCACAGCTCTGCACATCTAAAAAAGGTTATTATAAAACAATGGGAACTGCCAATAAACCTGATCTTACACTGTGTATTACCTGTACCTAATACTCCAATGTGGAAAACAACAACAAAAAGTTTCCTGGTGTATTTTATTTATTTCACTGATAGGCAAAATTTGTCATCCCTCTTGCTTATAACCATTTTCGGCTTTGATTTTTTACTTAAGTAGATGATGGTTTCCTGCACTCTTTTAATCACCTATTCTAGGATGTGATNTTTTTCTGGTGTATTTTATTTATTTCACTGATAAGCAAAATTTGTCATCCCTCTTGCTTATAACCATTTTCAGTTTTGATTTTTTACTTAAGTAGACGATGGTTTCCTGCACTCTTTTAATCACCTATTCTAGGATGTGATTTTTGGTTGGGATCATTAATATAAAGTAAAGACTGGAGCAAAGGTATTCCCTGAACCAACCCGTTTTTCTAAGGCATATGTTCTAATTATTATGGTTTTGCTCCTGAAAATATACTTGTTCACTTAGCAACAGTCTATTATTAAACATCTATCAAAAAGGTAATTGTGTGCTTGTGTTTTCTTACTTTTCCCTTTTTTCGTCAGTGATCACCTTAGAAAATGGTAGAAAGTGTTACTTTTTTTGACTCAAATGGTCAAGCAAAATATTCAGTCTTCCAAGAGAAGCTGATAAAATCAGGCAATATTCTTTATTTACAGAAAATACATCCCTTTTCCATAACAAAATTAGTGCCAAGGTAGCAGAGAGACTTTTTCTTGGCTTACAGATTCAGGTCTTTTCAGCCAACCCCTTGCCAAAAGCTTTCCTTTCTCATTTTTTCCTCAAGACCAGACTATAAGAGCTTTGTCTCTGCGCCCCTGTTGTGCTTAGCTGCCTCTCTGTCTCACACAAAGCTGGCTTCACATCTCTTCCTTGTCTCTGTATTTTTTTACAAAATCCTTGAAGAAAAACATCCAACTGAATGGTCTGGCTCATTGTCCAAATTTCTGTATGGGTAATGGTTTTCTGTCATTTACCAAAACAGTATTTCTTTTTTCCTTTATCTACTCTAAATAAAAGGTGGTTTTCAAAAGGTAGTTCAATGCATCCACATCCTCTCTCCTCCTCCCCCAATATTAATTTCATCCTTTGCCTCCATAAAAAAAAAAAAAGGCAATTTCCCCTATGGCTTGATGAGAAAGAAAGCCACGATTTCCAGATGATACAAATTAAATATGGATATAATTGCATGGGGTTTTTTATATGAGGGCAATTTTACCTCAGCCCAAATTGGTTTTGTGGCTGTCCAAGTCTGCCTCACTGCTTCCCACCCAATTTGCTTTCAACCACCCAGGATGGGCATCTTTCACTGAGCCCCCGAGGAACGTCTATTGTTGCTGTGAATTCTGCTGACTGAGACAGGTCTTACTCATTTTGTTCTAATGGAAAATTCATCTCTGTCACAGGAGTATCCTGCCATCAGTCTGCGCCGAGAACTCACATCGACATCAATGGGAGCTTTGCGTGAATTGTACAGGTAGGGTATCTTCGTCATTATTTATTAAACACTAATGGAGTCCCAGACCCAGATCATTAAAAGTTACAGTTGAGATGCAGTCAGTATAAAATCAGTGATTCTTTAGGACTGGTGGAGTTTTCATTTATTCTCTGTTTCTTTGCTGGGTTTCCACTGTATTCAACAGGGGAACAGGGTGGTTTTTTGCTTCAACACTAGTCTAAGTGTGACAGTGAACTACTGAAACTATTTGGGCAACCAACTAGAAAAAGTGTATTATGATGAATCTTCTAGAAGATGACCTGTATTAAAGGCAGGGTCAAGGTAGTCCTGTGTTGATATCTGTATTTGTTTGATAGGGATCAAAAATCTATATTTTGTGTTGTATATCTCATATTTACCCCTACTAGGATTATGCAGTGTTCTGATCAACCCACCAAAGTCTTCCAAGACAACCAGACTAAATGAAAGAACCAACCTTTGTTTTATTAATCTCACAAAATTTATCTGCCTTATCGTCTTGTACAAATCATGATTCTTTTTCCTTTTGTTGTTTTTGTTGTGTCCTTCCATGATTTAAATCAGTCTGTGAAGGTCCTGATTCGTCCTCAGTTTTCTGTGCCTTACTTTGTCTGCCTTGGTGATAACGGGACTTGACTAAGGTGAAGATGGCAACTCGTGATGTGGAATTATTTCAAAGGCTGTTTAATCCAGAAATTAGTCTCCTGAAGCACCAAGCTGTTGCAGAGTCTTAGCACATCGCTTTTGATCCAGCCAGATCTACTTTCTCTTGTCCTGTTATTAATGAGGAAAACCAGACCTGGAGCCTTATTTTTGTGCTATTGATCACATTTTGCACCACAAATCACTCCTTGTGCACAATCCTTCAGCTGCCTCCTGCGAGGAATTCAGTGAGTACAGAGTGAATTTCTAATCAGCTGCGACTGTTCAGCGCTACGGCTGGTAATTACGCTACCAGTGCCTGTATCTGCGAGTGTTACACATTTGTATTTGCTTCTTGCTGAGATCACACAGTTGGGAAAGCAATCATGCTCCATTACTCCTGGGTTTGACTCTTGGCCCATATGGCTGCTCGCGGACAGTCTTTCAGCGCTTTGCTTCATTTATAGCTAACACGGTTAATGACTCTTTGCTTTCTGCACGTCTCCTGATCTGCTGAAAGTTGCAGCTGTTCTTTGTTAGCAGAAGCGTGAAAGCTTTCCCTCTCCTACATTGCAGATTTCTGTTCTAACTAGTGGTAACTGGACTAGCACTCTTTTTTTTGGGGATGTGAGGAAGGGAGAGATGAAGCAAGTGGTTGCCCTTTTACTACCAGCAATTATATCTGGGAATGGATTATATGAGAGGTTTCAGTCTGGCTTCAGGGAGTACCACAGTCCTGGGATTGCTTTACTTAAGGTCACAAATGATTTATCACCAGCTGCTGATTCAAGTTAAATTACAGTACTCCTGCTGATGGATCTTTCTGCTGCTTTCAATACAGTAGATCTTGGAACTTTGCTGAATCATTTGAAGCAATTGCTTAGATTGTGAAGCACCATCCTGGATCGGTATCATTCAGAATTGATGGTGTATTATCAGGTTGTGACTTGGGAATTGTGGATCAAGTTCTGCCTCACTGGTCGCATTGCTTCTCAGAATAGAATATCCTATAATTCTCTTTCTTTTTTTTTGCTACAGATGTGGACAGAATTCTCTAGCAGCATAATATTAATTTTCACTGCAACACAAACAACATATAGATGTATTTGTCTTTTACAATTTAGCTTCTTGCTGCAGTTTGGACCACATCTGTTTGTTTTACCAAAGTGTGATCTTGGATGGTCACAAATGGTTTGAAACTGAACTGAGATAAAACATAAATGCTTTTGGCAAATCCTCTCTGTCTACTAGGTGGTTCTTTCTAGGCAATCGAAACTATCTATGCATGTCTAAAGTATGCATCTGGAGCTGGTCAGAACATTTCCATTAAATGAAATCTCATCAAAATATGCTGCTCTGTCAGAGCCAAAACATTTTGCAGAAAACATGTCTGTTTACGTGAAGCTTTAATCAGGGAGGTGTTCAAGATTCAATACTATTGGTCACTTCTGATGGCAAAGACAGAGAAAGCATGCAGTCCGTTTTGAAAACCCAAGATTTTTCATCTCAAACCAATCATTTCAGAAAAACATTCAAGAGGTTCTGGTTTTGTTCCCATGCCAACTGCAAACAATGTTGACACCACAAAAGCTGCCATGAAACAGAATTACCATCCTCTGAAAGGGATGCTCAGAAAAGCTGTACCTGCATCATCACATCAGCTGTGCGGTCTTCCTCCACAGAGCACTGCGCGTAGGTTAGGGTGAGTTCAGAAGCTGAGGGGCTGGAACAGCGTGGGGCTCTGACATGGTAATTGGCAGTTGGTCGCTGGCCTTTCACTGCCTGGGAAATTGTAACCAACAGGAACATCTGCTTTGTGATGACAGACTGAGGGAAAAACACTTTCCATCCATGAAAAAATAATTCCTATTTAGAGAAAAGAAAAAATTCAAAATCTACTGTTTTCCAGAGATTAAAATCTGGAGGAAAATTATGTGGTCAATCAGCATGCACCAGTACTTATANCTGAAAAAATAATTCCTATTTAGAGAAAAGATAAAAATTCAAAATCTACTGTTTTCCAGAGATTTGGAGGAAAATTATGTGGTCAATCAGCATGCACCAGTACTTATAACTTTTAAATATATTTTTGATATTGCAAGGTTTTTTGCTTATTGCTTAATTAAAGTTTTAAAACTTCTTTTTACAAACTTTCAAGTGAGAGAAATAAGCATATAAAAGTGCTTAATATCTCAAAGTCTCTACAAATCTTTACAATTTGCCATCCTTAAGCATTTATTCTTATAGGTTTTTGTTTCCTAATCTCAAGGGTAAGCCCAGCTGAATTCTGTCAAAGCAATAGACCCTTGTCTCCGAGAGAGGGGTCTAGCCATGACTCATTTCCCCAAGCTCTGGACAAATGGGACTCTTCAGACACATTTCTGTTTCTGCTGCTCTTCACGGAGCCTGTCTTGGCAAGCCTGGTGACCACCCCACGAGACAGACAACCCTCCCCAGGTCCTGCAGCCCCAAACACAGACCTTGCGAATCCATGTGCTGGGGCCAGGCACCGCAGGGTGCTGGGACTGTGCAGCACTGCAGTGCTTCAGGAGCTGCAGCTCCATCTCTGGAAACCCTGCACCATCTGTTTCAACAGACCTCCGAGATCTTCAGGTCAAGCGCTCACCTTCAAGCAGAGGAGCATGTCTGCTTCCCAGTGTTTTAGGTAGATTTATCTCCTTTAGAAATGGCAGGGAGCGCTTTTAGCAAGGCCACTCCAAGATCAGACAGTGAACAAAAGACCTGTGCAGCAGACAAGGGTGGACACAATTGCAGTTTGAACGGCAGAGCTGATTGCTTCCCCAGACCGGGGCACGCTCTTGAGGCATGGACATACAGATGTCCCTTTTCCCCCCATGCTGGGGCAGCTCCTTGTGGGAAATTGAGATGCTTTCCTTGTGGGACACAAAGGCATGTTTTGAGAAGCGCAGGAAAACCCCTTAATCTCCATCCTTCCCCTTCCCCAGGCTGGGCAGAAAGTGTGCAAGAGATTTGCTTTGTTGTAAACTGCTCAGTAGCAAAAATATCTGTATATCAGATTAAAACACATAAATAATTGCCATTTGGAGTGTGTCACACAATGCACAGCAACAGGCTGCTCGGGCAAACAGCTCTCTAATTTGGTAAAACAAAGATTGCAGAGGAATGGAAAAATATTTTATCTTTACATACATGCCACCCCCACATAACTGTTGATGGCCACCAAATGCACAGCTCTGCTTTGCATTTGCCACCGTCTACGGGGTCAACTGGTTGTTACACACTGGAAAAACATTGCAGATGCCTCATTATAACTCGGTGCATTAACACTAGCAGTCTGCCACTAATCTCCAATTATCCCCATTGCTCAGCACCTGATCTTGAAAGGATTAGGAACATAAAAAATAAACTAAAACAAATTGGACTAAAATATTTAAATAAGATGATCATGAAATTCATAAGACCATGAAAATATTGCAGGGAAAATACCTCTAATGATTTTTTTAAAATTCTTGCAGTGCCTTTATTCTTTATTCTTTACTTTATCTCAACTGTTGCACAGTCCTGAAGATCCTCATGTTTTTCTGCCTGATTGTATACAAGGTGCTGCAGAGTCCACACTTAGTTTTAGGTTGCTCGATGTCAATCACTTCCTTCTTGTAGATCCAGAAAACACTACCCGCACCTACTACACTAGGAAATGTAACAAGTGCCAAAAGTAATGTGCTACACTTAATAAACAAGCATTTGTATTTTACTTTACAATAATTTGAGCATAGCTTAAAGAAGCCCGAACTGTATAGGGAGACAGCCATATCAGGTTTATTCTAAATACTGAATTATTACACCAGTTATAGTAATCGTCCAGAAAATTTTGGAAATTAAAAGCTCCTTTCTCCCACAGCACTTAAATATCATTCTGTACCAGATGGAACATGCACTTTCTTTTGTAAAAAAACAAAGGAGTTAAAACTGAAGTTAGTGAAACAGCAAGCATCTACTGGATTTCTTTTTGTTACATGTATGTAGAAATAAAAAACAAAATCATTTTGATTCTATGAAATTAACAGCAACCTGACATGAGATGAATCAACAGGAAGAAACCTATTCATGGGAGGTAATTCCTTACCCTGCAACTACAAATTGGTTATAGTAGATATATTTTCCCTATATACAAACCTTACTTTTACTCTTACTACACGATGGGAATAAGTCCATTAATATCAGGATGCACACAGGTAGTCCTGCCAAAGACTGGGAACACAGTTGCACAAGTGGTATTATTCAAGTGGAAGATTGCGCAACTCTCTTGTTGCTAGATACTATATTTTGTTTCAGCAGCGAAACTCACGTCTTGTACTCTATGTTACCCCATCATCCAAAACGGTTACATCTTTAGTACTGAGCAGATTTGAATGGTTATTTGGACTCCAGACCGTCTGAGTTACCCAGTTTGGGGCACAGAACCATAAGCATTTACTAACATGTCTAAGGGGACAGTAAATTGGTCATGGATCTTGGGAGCTTTCAAGCCAGCTTTGCTGCCAAAGACAACATATCACATAGTGACACCCTCACATTTCAAGCCATAAAAGCATCGGAAGGGCGAAACCCTTACAAAATGTCTCCTTGGTTGGCTCACTGGCAGAAACAGTATGTCACACTTTGGACATTTTCTTTCCTTATATTTGCTCCCCCCATGAATTAGAAATTCATAGTTTTCCCCTTCAGTCTCTGAGATGATATTCTTGCTCACTGGCTAAGTCTAGCTTGATAACACACACTCCAACACTGATTTAACTGCTACAGCCGAAGAATATATTTTATTTTTACATCGAGTGGTCCTTTCTGCCCTTCGTCTTTGCTGTTTGTTGCCTGGCTCTAGCTTTACACTTTATTGTTCTATTTTTATTGCATTGCCTAAAACTACTGCAAAGAGCACAGTATTCCCTGTTTTAATGCCTCGTCTTTACAAAATTGTCTATTGGAATACATAGGTGGGGTTTTTCAGAAACATTTAACATTGACAGTATCTTTGGCATCATAATTTGAAAAAATAATTTTTATATTTTAAATCTTAGCTATGTTCTTATGGGCATGAACTGATCAAATCTGTTTTTTGTCTTTTGTCTTGCGTTTCCATACTCCCCTTAGGCACTCTGCTGATAATGACTTGACTTGCTTATTTATACAAATGACTTCTTGTACATTTCTCAAAGCCATTTACAAAGGCACCAAGTATTATCATGATCTCTGCAGATGTGGAAAGGAGCTGGGAAGACCTGACTTTGTTGCACAGTGCCTGAGTAGGAGACTCCAGTGCTATCGCCACTCCAGTACTTCAACAACTTTTGATCTTAATTTGTAAAAGTCCTTCCCAAGATTTGAGTATGTCAGGAAAAACAGAAATCAATGAGACTTTCTCCAGTTTAAGAAGAACATAACAAGTGTATTCATGAGGGCTGGGTGAGTGGAGTAATCTTCTAGAAAAAACCTAATCACTGAAATGCCCAGTAGAAATGAAGTCCACAGAGGATGTATGAAACTCTTTTCAGGTCTCTTTTCAGTGGTGCCCAGTGACAGGACAAGAGGTAATGGGCACAAACTTGAGTATAGGAAGTCCCATCTCAACATGAGGAAAAACTTCTTTACTTTCAGGGTGGCAGAGCACTGGAACAGGGTGCCCAGAGAGGTTGTGGAGTCGTCTTCTCTGGAAATATTCAAAAGCCGCCTGGATGCAATCCTGTGCAACCTGCTGTAGGTGACCTTACTTTGGCATGGCAGTTGGACTAGATGATCTCTGAAGGGGCCTTCCTGCCATTCTGTGATTCTGTCATTCTATGAAATGATTAAAAAACCACATACTATTATCACAATTATAACTTACATTATAATCATAGCCGTTCCTCTAAAAATATAAACTCTCAAACATGGGAGTCCACAAATCTCTGAGAAAAATTCTGGAAGCAGACTAATCAAATTCCCGTTCTACTACTAGACAAGCCTATCCTGCTGAATCTTCCCTCTACACACTGTTTAAACCTCAGTGTTTTATAGGTTTGGGGTAGTGGTCTTTTGGTTTGGAGTTGGAGTTTTGTTTTGCTTTTGGAGTTTTGTCTGGGGCTGTTATGTAGGGGTTTTTTTCTATTTGGACCAAGACAGACTCCCATTGAAACTCCACGCTGTATCTGATGAGGTTCCTTAAGCCTTTCACCCAACTGCTCTTTTCAATTTTGTTTTAGGCTGCAGAATTACTTACTATGTAAAATATGTGCCAGCCTTTTTGCTCCATGTCATTTGTACTCACATCAATTTGCTTCTGACAGTTGGATGTTTTGGTACCACAGCTGACTGTTTTAGCGAACCTCACTTGTGACATTTTAGTTCTAATATTTTGGGCACTAATTTATATAGCACCAGAAATACCCGTATGTTTACAATACAGCCTTCCACAAACAGCAGACGGGGAGGGGGGAAAGGGGCAAGAGAACTTTCACAGTGATGGGAAACGGCAGCGAAGAGCCAATTGCATCTGAAGTTGGTGAGAGAGAAGTGCAGTGTAGGAGCATGAAGAGTCCCCGACATAGCAGTATGGACTTAGAGACTGCGGATCTGTGAGGGCTCTAGGAGAGACCTAGGATCTACTGCTATCACCACCCAAAAGCACTGAGGGGAAATTCTAATTTGTGACCCAGCTCACCCGGGTTTGGAGCTTGACCTGCCTCCCAGGTACCCAGGGTAGAACGGCCCTTTGGGAAGCCATCGTCTGCCTGGCTTGAAAACCAGCAGCCCTGCAGCACTGGCAGAGACAGCACGGCACTAACAGCTTCTTTCTCAGAGATGAGGGCCAGGGAAGATTGCTTGATCTGAACTCCTGGGACCTCCAGCCTGTAATTAGCCTGATTTGCTGCCTTAAACTTTCTCCCTGCATATTCCCAACTAGTGAGGCTAATAAAAACTCCTGAACACGGGAAGTTTCTGACTGGCCTGCAATGCCTACTGCAGATTCCCTGTACCCATCCAGCCCTACAAACACTAGGGGAAGAAAAGACATGTATGGGAAGCCCCTCCTAGCTCAGCAGGGCCAGCAGCAGGTTCTCCTCCCTCCAGCCCATCTAAACGTCACAGAATGGAGGTAAAAATCACAGCAGGAATGCGACATACAAGGAAATGACCCAACTTCCAAAATGTGCAGTAGCTGTGATTGGAGTGGATCGTTTAGTTGCATTTTGCTTTGTATCCTCCACTTAGTCAAAATGAGACGTGCTTTGTCTTTGCATGTATAAGGTCACATGAATAGAAGGGGGCAGAGCCTGTTGTCCCCACCTGCCACTATGGGCCTGTGTGGCTCACCCAGCTGGAAGAGGTTAAGAATCATTGTCCTACACAGAAAGTATAGGAAAAAACCATCTGACAAGCAGTTTTCCATGCTCTTCTCAGTACTCCTAGTAAAAATAATTACAGTAAAAGCATAAGACCTCAGACTAAGCAGCACTTCACTCCCTTCTCCCAGATACTTTTCCCTTTGGGATCTTAAGTTAAAGCCCAAAACACCACAGGTCAGGCACTGCTTTGGGGCGATTCTAGTATCATAATAGTGTTAACGGCTCAGAAATGAATAGCATATGCTTGGCTGGATCAGGCTGGCCAAAGAGCTTTGAACATCAAACTATCTGACCCTTGACACTAGACAGGTTGATTTATTATACTGTTAGCCCTCCTGACAACATGCACTGTGGGCTTGGTACTGTCTGGTCATTTTTCAAGCTCTTTGCACATTACTGGCACCTATATCCTCTAACACATTACATCAGACAGCTCAGCTGCAGAATGCTAAAAGCCCCTCTCTTCCTCCATCACTCCCTCCTTCCTTCCCTCCCTGCATCCCCCTCTCCCTGTTTTCTCAAGTAGTGAATGAATATGTGAACCTAATGCAAGATAGGAGGTTAATGTTTGTATCAGTAGAAAGAATAAATATGCATGATGTAGGTAAGGTCAAAAGGATAGAGTAGAGGGTGTTACGATATTGTATTTGTGATGATGCTTATTAAGTGATGTCCAATTACCCATAAAAGATTTTCCCTAATCCAGGAAACTCACAGTTTCATAAAAAGTCATACTTTTTGTGTACCAGGGAATAATCCAAGCCAGGGGACAAACCAAGAACGGATTTTTGAGTAAAAGAGTCACAATATCCTCTACATTTCAAAGGGTTAAAAACTACTACTGTTCTGTAGGGGTAAGGAACTACATTTCATCAATGGCCACAGCCAGAAGCACCAAGTTTGTAGGCCCCAGGGACAAAAAGGCTTACCTCTACAGCAAGGGTGAACAGCTTATAGCTCTTGAACTAAACACAGCTTGTAAATGTGTTGTCAGTATTCATCACATGCGTCATGTTAATGTGCTACATCACATGCAGGGCTGGCACGGGGACGGCTGAAGAATATCAGTCCACACCTGTGGGAGGAAATAAGTCAACTGCACCTGTTAAGGCAACCATCATCAGACCATCCTCCAACCCATTTTCACATGACCAAGTCAACCACACACCACAACAGAGTGGTTCCTTGTGTATCCACTCTCCTTGCTCTCTGAAGCAGACTTTGCACCAGCCACCTGACCAAACACTGACAGCAACTGAAATTCTAGCCACTACTTGCTACAAAAAAGACACAAAAAAGGCATGCAACTCAGTTTAGGCAATTATTGACAAAGAATTGTTTTATGATACCAGAGTGAACTTCAGCATCCTTGTAAGAGTGAAAAAGAAAAAAGAACCACCCTCAGTCTAACAGCACTAAAATTAGAAATCGGGAATTGCATAGAAATAAAGAGGCCCACTGAAGGAAAAAAAAAGGCAGCTAAAGGATAAATGCTTGTAAACAACAAAGGAGACTGTTTTAAGACATCACAGTGAAAGCATGCTATGCAGCAAAAAGATTTTAAAAGTCTTTTTCCCTCAGCCCCACACATGTGCATATCACAGAAGGGTGGTAAGAAGACATCCTGCTGAAAATAGAAGCTTTGACGAATAAGGAAAACAGGAAATAGAATAAACGAGAAATGTAAATTTAAACAGCTACAAGGAGAAGCAAAAAGATTAAGGATGCAACCTGTTAATGCCGTAAAGAGTATGAAAAAACACCTCTTTCCCCACGCAGAAGTAGAAAGCTTGCCAGTGTTCACCCAGCGGTGATCAAAGAGTCAAGACAAGGTAAAAGAAGACAAGACCATAACATAGTAGTTAAATGAATGGTTTGTATTACTGTTCATTATACAAATCTATACATTATGTACGATATGTACATTATTATTGTACATTATGTATAATATGTACAATATATACATTATATACAGTATGTACATTACACAAATATATATATTTTGCAGCCCTTCTCTGCAGGGGGAATATGCCAAAGAACTGCTTCAAGGCTGAGGGTCAGCAGAGGGAGTCCCAGAACAGACCAGACTGTACTTATTCACACCTTCTTAAAAATCTGGGTGTTGTGAGGTGTAATTTAATATTCACATTAACTTTGACACCGACACGTGATGTTAATTCTTTTAGAGATCGTTGAAGAACTGGAAACCGCACATACCAATTTTCATGCTAGGTAAAGTGGTTACACTGAGAAGAAAGCACAGAATTAGAACACATGTTCAAATACGATACAACGGGTAAGTGGCTAACTGACTTTTGTACTACGAGTCATGTCTTACAAATCGAGTAAATTTCTTTGAAGAAGCAACGAGCAGGTGGAGCAAGATGATACAAAAGGACCTGAAGGCATCCATTTGCAGAGACACTTAAAGAAACTAAACTGCCACACATTACAAGGGAAAAACCTTTGCACACATAATTATTTTTGAAATGACGGGGAAACATATGTGTAAATGGACTGTAAAAGACCATTGATAGTGACAAAGTTTCAGGATGATGATACGTTCACTAACCCTACAACAGAGGCTTTCAAAAGCTCTCCAGTCTTCAGCGAGTGGGCTGTCAGCTGAACTGCAACACTGACAAATGCAAAATCAGCAGCACGGGAAAAACAGCACTAATATATTGATGGTATGTATATTAACTACTGCTGCTCAGGAACATGACATAGGAATGGCCTTTCTGAGTCAGGTCCATTGAACCTAATATTCTGCCTGACTGAGGCCAATAGCAAAAGTTTAGAGAGAAGTATGAAAGAGCAGTTAATGGTCCTTTCCCAGCATATTCTCCCAGCTCCTGACGGTCCGTGATGCATGAATCTCTGGAACCAACAGCATTCCCTCTGCAATATTTAATAGCCGCTGATGAATTTTTCTTTCATTGATTTGTTTAATTATTTCTTTTAATCCGTGTAAATCTGCGATATCTGTACTATGCTATAGTAACAAGTTCCTCAGTGAAATACTACATTTTATGAGAAGAAATTAGGACAGTTCTCTGAAAATGACAGCTCAGTGGCTAGCAGACACCAAATGAAGAAGTTGCTATTAAAAAAGGGAATTAATTGGAAAGTTGCAGCAAGCAAAACAGGAAACATCATAAAGCTATTGTGCTGATGCATCATGTGCCCACATTTTGATCACTGGACCCAGTGCTGATCATCCCAAGAAAGATAAGGTGCAGCCTATAAAACAAGAGTGTAGGGCAAAAGAAAGATTAACATATGGGAATTCTTTCATAGGAGGACATGTTAAATAAAACGAGATACTTCAGCTTGTAAGAGAGATGAGGAAGGAATGATGTGATAGAAATACCAGAACAGTTTGAAAAGGGAAGAATTCAAATGTAGGAGTGAGACACATCTCTTTGGTTTCCACAGTTCTTCAGTTTTCAATTCTCCTAGACAACATCCATAGAGATTGGAGGTTTTTTTAGATTTTTCAAGAATAGCTGGAATAAAAGGAGGACAAAGCTGCAAGTAATTACCCCTGACACTTCAGGTTTTACTGCAGGACTTGAGAAAAAAGGAAAGAAATCCTAGCTGTAGTTTCTGCTATTCCAGAAAGCTCACAGTGAGACAAAGGGTTTCATTAACATGGATTTTAAAGAGATTTTATCACAGAATTATAGGATCATAGAATGGTTTGTGTTGGAAGGGACCTTGAAGATCATTGAGTTCCAACAGCCCTACCATGAGCAGGGATACCTCCCACTAGACCAGGATGCTCAAGCCCCCATCCAGCCTGTCCTTAAACACTTCCAGGAATGGGGCATCCACAAGTTCCTTGGTCAACCTGTTCCAGTGTCTCACCACCCTCAGAGTAAGGAATTTTTCCAAACATCTAATCTAAATCTACCCTCTTTCAGTTTAAAACCATTACCCCTCATCCTATCACTACACTCCCTCATAAGGAGTCCCTCCCCATCTTTCCTGTAGGCTCCCTTTAAGTACTGGAAGGCTGCTATAAGGTTAACAAGTCTCCATGCCTCACTAAAGGAATGTGCCTTCTGATTTGAAAGTTCTTGTCCCAGACAGCAACAGCCTCAGAGTATTTCTAACCCAGCAGTGTATACAAAAACATTTTGTTTTTTCATTATATTTTTTTCCTTCTGTAATAGCCAAGCAAAGTGCTTTAACTGGAAAAAAAATAATTACCTGTTTTGCTTGAAACTTGGGTACCGTGATTATATTTGAAGATTCCTAGCATGAATCAAACCAGATGAACCACAGGATACCAGCTAAGGCATGGCAGGGAAGCCAATAATTCCATTATTTATGCAACACAAGAATCACTATATGCCTGAAAGAAGTGAGGTGAAACTATTTGATGAAATCCTTATGAAATACCCTCTTTGTTTAGAAATACAGCATTCACCCTGTTCATGAACTTTTATACAAACGTCATTTTCTTTCTTCATGAAAAAAAGTAAATTGTCTGGCTAATCTAAAAGTCTTCTGAGGATTAAATGTATTTGCACTACATGGAAGTAATAATACCATCAAAAGTTACACATGCTAAGATATAGAAAACATGATGAACAGACATGATAGAAATCATAGACATGTTTTCATAAAAAAAATGTTCAAGCTTTTATCATCTAGGAACAAAAGAGCTCTGGAAGAGATTCACAGCTGTGGATTTTGGTGCATGTCTGGGGACAAAAAAGAAGTATGTAAGTATCTTATCTCCTTTTAATATGAAAGACTTAACTAACGGTAAGGCACACAATTTAGAAAGCAAAGCAAATGCAATCCTTCTTTAGACTGGGCCCTGCTAAAGTGATGTAATGACACTCTGCAAAACCTGTGCTTTAGCCCTGTAAACACGTATTAGCCCATTAACCCCATTCTATTGACAGTGGTCCTTATGTCCTTGGAGCAGTGATTTCTACTGGCTATTTCAACCCTTCGCACATATTGCTCTAGTTGCTCTGTACTGCTGTGTCACCGTCCACTTTTGCATCCTGTTCCCTGTTTTGCCCTTCAGTTTCTTCCTTTTACAGTTTTCCATGGATACTTGCTAATAGCTGACAGTTAATACTTTAACCTGGAACTCGTGCATCTTTCCTGTACATTTTGTCTTGACCAGTTCCCTCTCCCTGGTAAGACCTTGGTCTTTGGAATCGAATCAAATAGAATAGAATAGAATAGAATAGAATAGAATAGAATAGAATAGAATAGAATAGAATAGAATAGTTGGAAGGGACCTAAAATGATTATCTAGTCCAACTGCAACTTTGTTCTTCTTCTGAATCTGTCACGAACAAGCAACATCCAAACCATATTACTACTTCTCTACCTACTCAGATTCAATTCCAGTCCATGAATGGTGCTTAGAACTGCCTCCACTTTTGATATTTCTGGCGTCCTCATCATCCCTGCCAGCCCGCCTAGAACTTCAGCAGTCTTACCTCCTATAAACACTGACATATTTTCCTCCTCCAAAAGGTCACACTCTAAAATGTTTGTTATGTTCCTTTGTAATTCTGCCTCTGCTGATAGGATAGACCTTCACCTCAGTGCATTTGTACATGTGCACACAGATCTTCCTGGGAATGTCACTTTTGAGAGCCTACTGCCTGTCTTCACTTTCAACTGCAGTTTTCCACACTGGCCAAATATGGAATACCTTACTTCCCCCATGCCCTTACTGCCACTTTCCATCTTTGTAAGCTGATTTCTGCCATGATGAACATAAGCAGCAACTTTAGAACTATGTGAAAGTATTGCTAAAATATAGATTTTTCACTATGTTCACTCTTCCAAAGAGTAGTTCAAAGCGTAAGCTCTTCAGGACAGAACTCATCTTTGTGTATACCGGACAGATAAAGCACTGCCTAGAACAGTGACTGATAATAATAGTAGTAGTAATAGTAGTGGTAGTAATAATAATAATAATAATAACAACAACAACAACAACAACAATAATAATAATAATAATAATAATAATAATGAGAAAGGTTTATGAGAAGTCTATTCATTTATACCTCTACAGCTCTGATAGGCACTTTTTGAAAATGTGTCACTAGTTTTATCTGGTCTCAGCTTTGTTCAGTTTATATTTTAAAACAGCTAGTTTTCATTTCTTATTTTTATAAACTAAACCAAGTTCTTCTGAATGTGGTATGCACTTGTGGATTCTGCATTTTCTGTGTGACAGATTCTTTCAGAGAGTTTGTACAGAGCTCAGTTCTCCAAGAGAGTATCTGCTGCCCTGGTTTCCTAGAGGCCACCCTCTTGATCCTCCAAAGAGGTTGGGAAATTGAAAAAAGGAAATACCCATATAAAACTGTTCTATGAATTAAGGACTTTCTGAAACATCTCTATAATCCCGCTGTCCTCTACACAAACTAATATTCAGAGAAGAATCAGCTAAACTGTAGCATTACCATAATGTAGTAAGAGGAAAAGATTATGTATTTAAATAATTTTTTTTCAATGTGATTTTGGTATTAAAAAGGTGTGCTTCTGAACCATTGCCATTGCGAAAGTACAAAGCACTGGAGAGGAGTATATAACCAAAAGTTTTTTTGCTGTCCTTGCTAATTTAAATTGCAAATGTATTTAGAATCACACTTTTAAGAGAGTTCAATATAGTCAGGAAAATATGTAAGGAAACTTTTAATTCATGTCAGATCAGGATGTGACTCTAAGAAGATGTGTATGATGTGAAAGTTGTGTATCACATGTGATGTGTATCACGTAAGTGATGGATGACTATGACTAACAATCCAGTGTATCCTATTTCTCTCCCCCAAAGACTACTGATAACATTAACACAATGGTGTTCCTTACTCAAGTCTCATGATGTTTTTAAAAATGATAAAGATTTGTGTTCACCAAAGAGTTTGACTTTTTATTAACCAGCCAATAGGCTGAAGGTCCTTTCCATGTTTGTAAAGGTTTGATGTTCCCCATGTGTTTGTTGCAAGCTACAACCTGTTTTTTTGCTTCACTTTCACATTTCCTTTAGCTGTTGCTACTTGGGAACTGAAAGAAAAAAAAATTAAATCTACTGCAGATGAGCCCCAAATGGCAGCTTTGAACCCTGGCTGTCATTGAGCAAGTTATTCATGTGCTAACATTATAGCAAAGCAGGTAAGAAGAGTACAAAGGCAATTCATAATGCCCAACTTCCATTAAATAAGTCTTTATACTTTCTATACGTATGGCTAAAGCATATCTTAAACTGTGATACCCCAACATGCCTCCTAGCCCATTGGTTAGTACTTCATCCTGACCGCCTGTGTTACAACAGGATGGGGTTGGTCACCATCCCTCTGCATGCCTCAACAGAAACTCATGCCTCTAAGTTGGAAGCAATCTGTGGTCCACCAAGTAAAGGAAAGTGTATCCAGCACACATTTTAGAGAGAGCCCGAGATAACCAGCTCCCTGAAGTTATTTCTAACAATAATTATGAAAAAAATAGCAGAGAGCTAAGACTTTGGAAACCTGGAAAGTCTGAAGTCCCATCAGATAGTAATGTATGCTAGTAATGTATGCCCATGGTGCTTAGCATCAGAACAGATATTGCTGTAAATTGTACTAAATTATATCAAATGTTTTAAGAACGGATCCAAAAAGAAGAGAGATTAGTATTTCCTTCTGAAACTTTTGTCAGTGATTTCTCACATTATATAGCAATCTCTGTCTCTCTCTCTCCCCCCAGTCTAGCCAAACTTTTACTTTTTAAAGAAATCGGTAGTTGTATTTATCCTACTTGTCATATAAAAACACTAGTCAAATTACAATGGTCAAACTGAGTATCAAGACAATATTCCGTTAAGTCACCAACAAAGAAATAGATAGAAAAGTAATGATGACCAGAATGGAGGCTACTATTTTTCAAAATAATTACAATGCTCTTGTTTTCAAGCAAAGAAACGCAGTCATCTAACATATATGGATTTCAGCATCATGTGGGAAATTGTTCTTCAAATTGAAATATGTATGGATTGCTGTGAAGTCTGTAAAGTTGGTCAACACAGTGATTTCACTTCATCTGCATTTTCTTCCAGGTTCATTTGAAAGGGATGTTGCCAAGCCAAAGAGAGAGAGGGAAATAATGGAATTCGCTATGGAAAAATTTATTTAATAAGACAGATCCTATTTAACATCTTCATTAATGACTTTTAGAGGGGAAAAAAGGAGGATGGTGGTCATGAAATTTGCTGATTAAACAAAGATAGCAGTCACCATTGAAGCAGAAGAGGACAAGGAGTGATGGATGACCCTGGAATAATAAAAAAAACAGAACAAAATGTAAAAGACTAATGACAATAATTTTTGCCATTAGCCTATCATCAGCTGGATGCAGGGTAGTGATATATTGTCTGATCACAGAAGTATGAACCATCAGAAAATGTGTCTCCATCATTTGCAGTCTACAGGCAGATGATGTCTAAGGCCTGATGTCCACGTTCCCTCTCGTCCCCAAGTCGGCAGCTCGCAAGCCCTGCCAGCTGCAAAGTGACTGCGGCAGCCCAGTGGAAGTGCATGGAGAGACCACACAGGTACTGCACCATGCCGCACGGCACTCTTCAGCGGCAGAAAGAGATACAGGATATGAATTCTCTCATCCAAGTTAAAACTGAAACTAAGGCTTCGCTCCCCTGGCAAGTGCTGCAACTATAAGGCTACCTGCTCACAGAGGGTGAGGAGGATGGAGTATCTGAAAAGTGTCTTTGTAGATGTCTGTTTTCAGGTAAGGACTATGACGTGCTGATAGCAGCATGGCCTGAAGATGTGACCAGGACTGTCCATCCTATGTTTTGCCGCACTCCACCTTTCTCATTACCTTGGATGTTGCATGACATGAGTGTATACAAGCAGACTCTGTGCTGACCAGCGCTGGAGGCAGTACACCCTCCCAGCAGCTACCTCAGTGGGACTATGATACAGGCATCCAATTAATCATCAGGAATCATTGAGTCCAGGAAGAATTATCATCTCAAGCTCAGCTCTATAAACGGCAGACCTAAGCTGGCAGTACACAGACTTATTTCGAGGTCTCTCTCCGCCGTATGTTCCACAGTACCTGCAAAATCCAATTTATAACATTTTCCAGGATAACCTCCTCATTACCAGAGATAACAGAGATTGATGGTATTGTTCCAAGGATGTCAAACAGGTTTTGAACTTATTAAGAAGTTGAAAAGAATGAGGATGGCAGAATTTGAGACAGTTGGTGTAGGGATATTGCATGTTTCTACAGTATTGCACAGAGGCTTTCCTTACCAAATGTGGGAGAGCTTATTTATTCCTGGTATACAACATATCAGAAGACAAAATACACCCTTTAGTGTATTTGATGATATTTATTTGACTGATGAACTGATAGCTGGGTCATAGTTTTTAATACCAAAATGATTTTTAAAATCTATAATTTCTAGTTTATCTGAAATGGGAAATACAGAGCTCATTTGTCACTTGCTAATCTAACTTTCTGTTGCTGTCACTGTACAGAAACAGCATGTGGTCCCAAAAAGAACAGTAAGCATCCATTTAAGGTCTCTGCAAAGGAGATGCAAAAGGTGTAATTCAAACTGGTGTAAACCACTGAGATACTGCTTTTCAGGAGGAAACCTCTTGTTCAAGGCTTTGCTTTCTATCCTAGGTTTTGCAAAGGGAAGGGATTCTTCAGCAGCTAAAGAGAATCCCGGCCCTTCTATTCAAAAATGTGTCCTCAGAAGTGGCAGTCCTCAGAGACAAAGATGCATAAAAAAACCAATGCTGTCTTAGAACCTGTGGGTGCCAGATTGTCAAGGACACATCAACTACTATTCACAAGGTTTCACACCTGTCACTGTGGTTTGATAATAAAAAGAATGGGCCTCTATGACAGTCTGCCAGATCATTTTACATGTACATTGAGTGAAATGGTTAAAGAGAGCCTCCACCTAAGCAACTGGTTTTGAAATTCTCCTTTAAGACTGTAGGTTTCACAACCCATAACAATCCTCCAGCACATTTAACACTTACATTAACTAAAACTCATGCAAACATTTTCCAACTTTCTGTTTATTTGTTTGTTTCGGGTTTTTTTTAATGTAGAGGGGGACAAAAGCAGATTTGTCAAACCTACAACATTTTGCAGGAATCTTTCATTCCAATAAAAGAGTTCTTGGCCTTGCGATAGATTTTCTGCCCTTGTGGCCCAGGACATCCCCACTGAATGGCCAGTGAGCACTCAAACACCACATCCTCCATCAAGTCCCACATCCAAGTCCCTGTGCTATCAGACATCTCTCACTGAAATTTTTGAATAACAAATATGTAGATATTCATTGGAAATGAAACAGCACTGACAAGAAAGATTTGGATGTCCCACCTGGAAAACCCAGAGATACTTCAGAGCCATTTTCCTCTGTGGAAATATTGTTCTAATTATCTCATAATGAGGTGGCACTACCCAAAACAATTTTTAAATGTGCATTTTATTCCCTTCCAGCACCAGTGATAGAGCAGATGATTAGATTAGGCTAAATTTTAAACCAGATAAATAGTAACCATCTTACTGATGAGACGTCAGTCTTAGGTAGAGTGATTTTTACTCAGTTTTGAAATATACTATTTACTTTGACAGTCAGTCTCAGATGTCACTCAAAATCCTAGACTGGGAGTGGCAGTGGAATTTTAATTTATTTTTGAGGTATGCCACAGCTACCCTTATCAGAGCAAATGAAAGTCAGAAACACTGCAACCACAAGAAAAACGAGAAACTGCAATACACTAATTAGTAATAGAGCAAGGAGGATTCAGAAGAATGCTATTTAATGCAAACTGTTATGTGAGGATGATATTTCATTTTGATTTACTTAATTAAAGAAGATCCTAGAAACTCAGTAATCATTATTTTCCTCCTAGATAACTCCAACAGAAATTGTAGTTGATGTTCACAAGAGATTGTAATTTTGCTCCTTCTGATCAAGTGTAAGTCTTACATCTAATTTGTCCTTGTTTTGGTTTAGAGACAGAGGTCTGTTTAATTCCTTTAGGTTTTAGAAGGAGGAATAACTTCCACTGACACTATTTAGTCTGTTTTTAAACCATAATAGGGTTTCATTGAAACCATTTTGCCATCATAACCTTACATTGTAATGGCTTCATAATGGCACCGTCAAAAAGGTCCTTATAGACTTGCTGTGAAATAGTTTTCTCATAATAACTTCATATCTCTGACTGCATTGTAATGATTTCATCATGAGGTCATGGACTAGCAATGAATCCCTTTTGCCACTGAAATCTTACAGTTCCTCATTATAGCCTCAGTCACCGTGGCATTGTTATGGGGGCTCCACTGGATAACAATGAAACCATTTCCTTGTGATACATTAAGCTTAAATAATATTTTCACCCTAATGATATAGTCAGGGGTTAGGAAAGAGTAAGGCATCCCCTTGCTCGTTTCAGCATTTCAGTTCAGCATTTGATTCAGGGGGCTGAAGGTGTGCAGTGCCGCTACTGAACTACCATCCCTGAAAGAAAGTGAATGGTGGCTACACACCCTGCAGGAACAGGGGATTTTAAAAGAAGAACAGAAAACATAAAAGAGCTTCTTTACTGCTTCTGGGCCCCAATTCAGCAAACACTTAAGTTCATTCTTCTTCAGCAACAAGTTGAAGTACATGTTTAATTTTAAACCTGAATTCAAATCTCCTTAACTCCAGTGAGATATAAACACATGGGCAGGTGCTTTCTTGGATTAAGACAGACTTGGGAATGTTGTCTGCACCACTGAGTTCATGTTCTCACATGTCAGACGTCTTGACCTAGTTAGTACACAACAAATCCTGAAAAGTAGCGTGGGTTCTGAACTCCCACCAGGTTCAGTGGAACTATGAAACCCTACAGATACAGATTTAGAGGGAGTGCTCTGCAACAGCCTCAGCTCTCCCGTTAAATCCACAGCCCTTCAATCCCACAGCTTTCCACTTCTACAGGAAATGGTACCTACTCTGTTTATTCAGCTTTTTTATGGCAGCATGGATACTCCTGATACAACTTCTTTAACCAAGCTGAGCTAATGAAGCACACTATTCCCTCTAGCCTCTCACCACAGGCTATGTTCTGCCAAACTCCTAGAATCCTTGCTGCCCCATTTTCTCTTCCTTGTAGGCTTGGAATAGTATGGTCTCAACAGTCTTGCACTTTAGTCTACTGAAATCTTGAATTACAATATTCTGCAGTCATTCCATCGCAAGTTCCACACAGACTGATGTTCCTTATGCTGCCACTGCTGTTGCCCTAAAACCCTCCTACCTTCACATCACTTGCTAATGCTGACTTCTTTTAATGAGGAGGAAAACCAATTCCCAAGTCAAACCACAAGTTATCTATGTTATCTGCTCCCTCAGAGAATAAGGAAGTACCCTAGGGGTGCTGTTGCATGTGAAAGCTCCTTAGAGCTAAGAAGGAAAATTGGAACAATATCATTGTCTTAACATCTCCTCGGCTTCTCTAAAACAGATGACAGGGGAGCTGGGCAATAAGGGCAAGCATGGGCACAGCCACTCTTGCCATTGCCTCCTCCATTCTGACACAGACAATATTATTAGTGGAAGTGGTAATGGTAGATAATCTCTAGCTGGTTTGGTTTTTTTTTCACTTACTGTTGCAGCCACCTCAAATATTATTTTTCTAGGGGTAAGTGTGGCTATGCAAATATGTCCAGAATAGTTTTGCAAACCTGTGGATACCTTTACAACTGGCATTCACCAAGTAAGCGATACTCTGCATAATACACTGTGTTAGCTCCAAACTGAAAACTAAAACAGACTCAGATCAACTTGAACAGAATATTTTTCAATTATTTAACCTAAAAAAAGTAAATGTTGTTTCATCCAACACAAAATGTCTTTTCAAAATCAAAATGAAATGCTAAAAAATTATAAAATTTGTTTGAGGGACACCTTTAAAAAGCCCGCATTCTCATGCTCCATGTATTCACCCAATTGGTCAGCATCTGCTGAATGAGAAAAGCTTGTTTTGATACCTTCCATCATCTCCAAAGAAAATGCTGTCTACCCAGTTTCACTAAGTCCATTCAGTTTTTCCCAACTTCAATGCCAATTTTTTTCCTTTTTTTTTCCTTCAAACTCTTTCCTAACACATTTCTTAAAAAAGATAGAGTGGATATCTTACCAAATGCCCTCATTGTCCCTTCTGTAAGATGCAAACTTTCTGAAAAAAAACCCAAACCTAAATTCATTTAGCAAGGACAGTAAATCACACTCACATCTCTTCCAGAATAAAAGAAGAGGGAAGAAAACAAATATTTCTCCTGTGGTTTAATATGATCTACTGGCCCACTTATTTTAAAGAAATTGTATGTAAATCCATAAAATAAACAAAGTCTCTTTTCATGACCTCCAGTCAAATAATCTGAAAATACTCCCATGAAGATTTTATTTAGAGAGCTAAGCACTTCCCTGAAAAAATACACACACTGATGCAGAAAAAAGACTTTTAGTCTCAAAGGTGTATCTACACAATTTTAATATTTATATTGATTTTATAGCCAACAATCTTAACTCTGCCCTAATATTCAATAACAATAGTCAATACTCATTATCACCATGTGAAAACAGTCTTCCTGGGCCAGCCACCTACTTAATATAAGTTCTTACCAAACCCTGTTACATTTGGTTGCATAGCTTTAAATATATATAGTTTAAATCTTTTCCACTATAATTTATAGTGCATGGCACATATATCCAAGTCAGAATGGCTACTACAGAAAATGGTATCAGCAATCAAATCTCTAAAAAATTAGACAAATGAAGTCTGAAGTCCAATATCCTTCTGATCTAAGAGAAAAACACTTCCTCGTTTTAACTGTATGCAGTTTTATTGATTCAGATGTTAGCATGCTTCACCTCTGCCATTTTAATGATTCAGTATATATTTAAAAAACAGCAAAAAGAATATAGACCCAGCTGAAAAAAGCCTGGAAAACCAAAGGTCAAAATAACGCAAGATGCCCAAAATCTGGAAGAGGTAAAATGAATTAAAAAAGGGGAGTGGAAATTCTGTAAGACTTCCAAGTGTACAGAGAATATAAAACACTGCTAGACAACAACATGACCCAAAGAATATTACACAAATAACCTTATGGCTAAAGCACCTGTAGTGAAACTGAGTACCAGCCTTTTTCTACACATTCCATGGCATTAGGAAAATTGAGGGAAAAAAAAAGGGGAAAAAACAAAAAGACCTGTAGGCCAGAGTGTGGGAATAACTAGATAAAGAGTAGTTAGATAAGCAAGGCTTGTTGAAGTAAGCTGTATATTTGCTGCAGGGTTAGGAAATTCCAGTGCCTTCCTTGGAGTGTCTGCAGGGACTATTACTTGCATGTAATTTTGCTTGAATGTTTACTATCTCTGAGTAAAGTGGGCAAGACTTATGAGCATCTCTAGGTTACCAATTTCTCAAACAGCAGAAGCTGCCACTAGGAAGTGGCCTTTGATATCACCAAGCAATGTTCTGAAAAAGCACATTCCAGAAACAGAAAATAGTCAAGACTGTGTCAGTAGCTGACATTTTAGTCTTGGACAAATGATATACCAAAGCTTTGCTTCAATTTGAGCTAGGCTACCAGTGAATCCAATATAAAGAATCCAATATAAGCGGGCATATCAAACACGCTTTAGCAGCCTAGAAGCACAAACTTCTTAGGTTTTCAGGGAGACTGTATATGTTATGTAGTTCTTTTGAAAATCTCAACTAAATGGACTTACTAGAGGTTTATTTTTCAGGTTAGAAAGCACAGACCAAAGAAAGAACTGTTTTCTTAAATATAAAACCAAATATATTTTATGCCCTTCCACCTTTCTGCCCATGTATGCGTACTTCAACATAGTGTATTTGGTCCCAGACTGCAAAATCAAATGAACTAAGTCTAAAGTCATACCATAATGAATTAGAAGTGACTTTGCTGACATCAGAGCCATATAAAAGTAGCTTGGGGGAGAAACTGACACCATTGCAGAGATTTTGAACTCCATATTGCATATAGGCACAGCCAGCCTTAATTCTGCACCTTTTACCAAGAAAAGTACCAAAGTGAAGGACAGACATCGAAACCCAATCCCTCCATGTCTCCCTTAAAGCTAAAGTAAAGACATGACTTTTCTTTACAAAATTCACATCTGAGCAGCTCCAGTTCTGGCAGATTCTTCCATTCCATGATGTTCAGCTGTTCTTTCTTTCTTGACCTCTCATTCCAACGTCCACTGGGATGAGATGTAGTGGACGTGAGCAGAGGTTGCAAAGACAAAGTATGCTGTGTATGAGATGATAGAAAAATATATTCTTTCTTATCTTTTCTACCCCAACCAATCCTTAACCCTACTTTTACAGATGCTCAGTAACAACCAGTAAAAGATGGCTCAATGCATCCCTGCCAGGTGATCAAACATGGTGCTGTCTCACATATATGAGAAGAAGCAATTTGAGACACCCATACCTTCCTGTTTTGGGAAGCAAAAAAGCTAGAGGGAAAAGGAAGTGAAAAACCTCCCCAGGCTGAAAGCGCAGATCAGATCCCTTACCTTTAATAAGTCTTCTACTCTGAATGCAAGTGGTTGCTGGTAAAAGGTGATCATCCAAAAAACCCACCCCACCATAATATCTTGACAGTAAATATAAATATTAGAGAGAGATGTCAAATCTCCAGTGACATGGTGGCCTTTGTAATTTCTGTGAAGTCATGGTACTTACCTCCTGGAAGGTAAGTGTTAATTACAATATGTGGACAAAAGCTAATGACTTGTTTTGGAGTTAATGTCCCATTCGAAAAAGATTACTGTTGTTACCGACCACATCAAGCAATTAATGGCACCCATAATGCTTAAAAAATTAACAGTGGCAGCGTAGTTGAGTGACTATTTTGAAAAACTGGTCATTCCTTAGAGATTAATGAGCAATTTTCTGTCAGAGTGCAGGATGCACTCTGGTAGAAAACTGACAAAAGAGGCACCATCCTCAGGGGATTATTTTTAACAATCCATTTTGTTGTGCATATTTAAAAGGAATTTTGGTAGATATCACTGCCATTCCAGAAGTATATTCTCATTTATTTTTCCCTTTAAACATTATAAGCCAATATGTGATAAGTTATACTGGACTGGATATCTAGAATCTAAAATGGCTAATTACAGACGAATAACCAACAAGGTGTAAAACACTGCATAAGGATTTTTCTTCCAATTGCTTTCATTTAGGTTTGTTAGACAAATAAGTATCAGCAATTTAGGCAATTATGTTTCACTTAAATCAGTCACAATCGATTAATGTGAACAGTTTCACTATTTTTGCTTAAGTGTCTCTAAGCAGGTACTCTGTTTTAAAGTAGAAAGTTTCAGAAGAGACCTGTCTGATTAAAGAAATGTAATTAGGACTATAATTAATGTGATTCTTACTAGAAACTTGAAGTGTGTTTTTTAATAACATCCATATATTCTTTCTGTAAAGAATTGCCCTACTTTTCTTTCTGTAAAGAATTGCCTAAACTTTTTTTTTTAAACAAAATTTAGCCAAGATTCTATTTTGTTTCCCCACTTATCAAGTTAGTCATTGACTTACACATGCACAGCGTAAGACTGATCAGGTGTGCAGCATCCAATATAAACTTATCATAAAGCATAGAATGGGTCAGCAGCTCCCAACCATTCCAGCTCAGAGCGATATTTCATACAAAAATCTTGGCTGTGTCCCAAAGCTCACGGGGTTACAGTTCGGGTCCAGGTCTGAGCCTCTTTTTTTTTGGCCTGAGGGCTGCTGCTGCTCCTTCCTAATTTCTCTCCCAGAGCTCACTGAGTTCATTAGCTTCAGCTCTCCAGTCCACCTCCAATAAAATTATATATCACGACCAAGGGCATCCTCAGTGGGCCTGGAACAGACTGGCATATATAATCAGTTCACAGGTAGGAGGTAAAAAAATTTCAGAGTGAACATATTGCAGATCGATTTCTGTTGCATAAAAGTCTTCACAAACTAAGCTCCTCTTCCAGAGCCTGCAGAATTGTTCTAGCTGTTCACGATGTTCACCTGAGCAGACCCCATCCTGCCTTTGAGCCTAGGTCGCAGGAGAAACAGTAATGAACAAGCTTCTGGAGAAAGAGGAGTAAGGGCAGGAAAGCCAAAATAAAGAAATCAGGAGCCACTGACTCCCTCAGATAAAAAGTCTGCAATGGTCTAGGCTTTCCTGAGAATGACCAGGCAGGTGAAAAAAGGAAAGCATAAGGGAACTAGGCAAGTTTTAACAAGGATGTTCAGGGCCACTTGTGTAAATTACTTTCTTTTCCAAGGAGCTTTCTGAAAACAAGTCATTTTCCCTTATTTTGTTAAGTATTTATACACTGCAGTCCCTAAAAACAGGCCAGTGTAGGGTCCTTGACAGTGTGTTTCTGAGCAGTCTCCCTCCACCCCTCACCTTGGCTGCCGCGGCTTTAGCTGCGAGGCTTGGCAGTGGTCCACAGCTTTGTCCCAATGTTCTGGCGGCTGCTCTCCAGCATATGGTCTATTCATTTTTCCCCAGCTGTTACTCAGCCAGGGAGACCATGCTCTCTCCTAGCTACAAACCTTTGTTCAGAAATGGGGAATCAATTTTCTCCTTATTAAAGGGGCAAGAAGGGCAGAGGGGAAGTGAGCAGATATTCGCATCAGACTTAAGCATCTAAGCTGAGTGCTGATGTAGAAGCTTGCTTTTACTGAATAGTTAGTCAAACCTTCAGAGGGCAATTCAGACTCTGGTGTGGAGCACTGTTTAGGAGCATGTGGCAACCAACCTCCCTCCCCCCCTCCTATTTTTCCAACTCATTTATCCTTCACATTCTCTTTCCTCTATATCCTTGGTTGTTCTGGAGTCTCCAATGACTCTTCGGGAGCTCAGTTTCCTAGTTCAGGGACTACATGACATGGTGCCTATGCCAAAATATGTGCTCATATGAACCTAAAGTAGAGGAACATTCTGCATCTTTCAGTAGTGGGCAAGGTCAAATGACCAGAAATAAAAAATTGACTCACCTATCCTTGAGTTGTGGGTGTGTGATTTGACTAACCAGTTAAGGGAAAGCCACGCAGCAACAGTGCAGGAAACTTATCAGACCTTACTTAAGAATTGCCGTAAGTACTCTGCAAGTAAGGACCAGCTACTTAGAAAGTGTAAGACCATTTGATAAGTGGAAAACGTACATTGAAAACTTCGTGACTGGCCCACACCTCACAAAGCCAATGGAATAGAACTCCAAGGAAGGAAAGACTGGGGGTCAGTTGAAGAAGGAGGCAAAGCTGGCACAGCAGGGAAACCAGATCAGGTCTGGAGTGAGGGTGATCTTTACAAACTCCCATTAGAAAAGTCATTATCTACATGAAAGAGAGATATTTTATGACTCCATCACTCGGCAGCTTGCCACCAAATCAGCAAGACTAGTAGCTACTGGAGTTGTTGGAAACTTCTTTGAAACAAGAACCTTGTTGTCTGTTTTCAGTGCCTTCTAAATAAAACAAAACAAAATATTATCAAGCACCAATAGCCAAATAAAAAGGGGGAAAATCTGCACATAAATGAATAAGGCGCTGAATTAAGGAGAAGAAATTACAAGCAACAGAATAAATCTCTTCCTTCTCTCAGACGTATAGCCAGAAAACAAAAGGATCAGACGTACAACAAATGTCAAGAGACATTTTCTTTCAGTACAGTATCTGGGATTTTTACATTGTCTGGGACAGTGCTGTAAGCATAACAGCATAAAAATCTGCCCAGATAATAGATTTATGAACACAAAAATGCAAGGGAAATGGATCACAAACTTCACAATCTGTCCAGATGTAGCTGGAGTAAACTTTTACTTCCACTCTTCAATTTTTCACATGTGTGAATCTGTCTTGGATCATACATGGCAGAGGCTGAAGAAGAGTCAGAGGGAAAGCCCCTAGCATCTCCCTGCAAATCCATCTGAGGTGGCCCAGAATATAACAGTACAATGGTTTTTCTAGCACTTATTATATTGATTACTATCTGGGAAATGTTCCCACTCTTGCTGCCTTTTCTTCGGTAACAGTCACAAAGACAGTGGCAGCCATTTGCTGGTCTGTGACTGTTGCTTCTTTCTCCCACAGATTCATCTCCAGTAGGTTCACAGTATCTTGCCCAGCATAACTTCCAGGTCATCAGGTCATGTCGGGTCTGTTTCTTCTTCCTTCCTCCTCTTGCTATGGGACTCGGTAGTGTTGACCCCAGATCTTCATCTGAAAGAGGGAGTAGCCCCAGAGTTTGTGGATGAGGGTACGTGGAACAGTAAGGAAAGATTTTGCAAACTCTTGGTGGATGATCAGTTGCCAGACTTGCCTATTGCTGTGGTTTTCAGAATTTATACCAGCCCCTATTTTTTCTGCCCTGAAATAAATCAAAGCCCCTTTACCATCCACATACATTTGTGTGCTCTCACTAAATATGGGCATTAGCGTGACATTAGGCTTTGCATTGAGAGTACACAGAGATAAAAAAAAAATACCGGGATAAGGGAGCAGGACAGGTCTATGTGAAGTTGTGGTGAATGAAGATGCAGTGAATAAAGCAATGACTTTATAACAATAACAATAACTGAGCAACCTGGTCTAGTGGAAGGTGTCCCTGCCCATGGCAGGGGGGTTGGAACTAGATGATCTTTAAGGTCCTTTCCAACTTAAACCATTCTATGATTCTATGAACTCCAGAGCTGTTCACTAGAAGGACACTTTGCTCTAGTTTTCATTACTACAAGACAGCAAGACCACAAGAGTCAGTGATGAGTAGAACATCAGTTGGGAGGACAGAAATCTTCTCCTTGGAGTGGCAGGTTAATTTGTGCTGCAAGAACCACATCAGGGTCATGACTCCACAGATAACGAGTTGCTACTGAAAAGTGTGGTCACCTTTTTGGAGGTGTCTTGAAGCCCTTGGCAGGATGCACAGTGACAAATTTTGCCCAGGTCCCTACATCTCTGAATTAGGAATCTTGGCCTCCTGTACAAGAATCAGTGCAGGGTCCAGAGGACAACTCAAAACACTTCTTTATGAAATACTGCGTGGGAGTAAATGGCAACAAATAAGTTTAATCACAAAGTCTTTTTTCCCGTCCTACCTTTCACTCTTCCCCTGCCCACCGCCCCTGGGTCATTGGCTGCCCATCTCCTTCCGGATGTTCCACTTGGGAACTCAGGGTTGCAACTCAGCTTTCTAAATTAGATGGCACAGGTAAGATGTTTCAAGATACGCTTATGTGTACCTACTGTACAGACTGATTTTTATCTTTCCTCCTTCAGAAGTGGGCAGAGTCATTCACATGCTCTACCTATGAGTATCATCATGACTGACCTAACTGTGCTCTGGTCGGCAATCACCAACCTCAAACAGATATTTTTTTTATTTCTGGGCGGAGACAGATCCTGTTGATCAGATATGAGGCAGAGCACCTGAAATGAAGATTTAAATGTTAACCATACACAAACACATATACATGTAGTTTCTGCTGCCGGAGGAAGGAAAAAGGTCAGAAATATTCAGATATGGAACAGAATTGGGGAAAGAAAGTGAGTTTCATTCAGATGCTCAATGCAAAGTACATGGGGTAGAACCATTCTTAAAGCACAGCACAGATTTTATCCTATAGCTCTGTCTGAGCAAATATGTCAATACTCAGTGGACAGGCAAGCAAGGATTTAAGGGAATGTGAACAACAGGGGAGGGATTTGGGGTAAACCTCGGATAAGAATGTGGATTTCACCTACTATGAAGGCATATCCATAGGAACCACTGAGATACGTCCTGCCCCCCCGCCCTCCGTATGTTTTTTTGGCTCCATTCCATTTCAAACACAATTAAATCTAACTACTCAAAGTGGACCAAGACTGTAGAAGTCTCACTGAAATTAGTCATCACTCTCTCGAGTAATTCTACTCATCTCAATGAATCTGTCTGCAGGAGCAGGTGTTTCTTAGCAAGAGAAGGGATTTCATAATCTGAACTCTACTTATTGAAAATCAATCTGTTGCCAGGATTATTAGAATCCCTGCGCTGAGGATACAGCACAACATTGGACCCTAGAAAATCTGTTTCAATGCAGAAACAACAAATATACAAGTTCACAGGAGAGATGTGAAGCAACACAGAGGTTTCTTTCACCTCTTTCAGACCAAACCATTGTAGCTTAGATAATGGCTCAAAACTTTCAAACTTGTGTATCTACAATTTTGGGGTATATTTCCTAATTTCTCCCCTGTAAGCTAATCGATGAAATCTATTCTCACGTCTCTCTAACCTTCTCCCTGTACTATCCAGAAATCCCAATAGTAAATACAGAAAAATCATCTGGATTCAGCTCTACGTCCAGAGCCCATCACTTCTATGAATCCCATAGTTCTACTGGACTATTAAACGTCTGGGTAGGAGTACACATTCAGCAATACTGCTTATTTTCATTCTCTACTTATAACTGGAGTTTTCCATGGCCAGTCTACTTTCTAAGGTTCACTACTAGAGATATTCTGGATTAGGAATCTCTGACATATACCCTTGTTTTACTGTTCACCATAATAATATGCTACTAAATCTGTGCCCTCCACCAGTTCTACTACCCCAACCCAGGCTTTAACACTACTTATTGAAGGCCACCTTGATCAGGCTCCTCTGGAGAGACTTCACTTAAAAGATTGCTTCTCAGTTTAATCAGAATGAGTATAAATGCAGACTATCTCAACCCAACAGCCTAGCCGTTCCTTAAAGTACTGAATTATCTCGTTGTTCACTGTGTCAGCAGACTGAGAGATAGCAGCCTTGAGAAAATTAGCCCGTCTCGGTGTAACTCTAGTCTCCATGAACTCTTGGTTCTTTGTATTTTGAATTAAATTAAAATACACTGATTGATACTGGCATACTGGAAAAAAAAATCAATATTTGACCCAAATCCCTTCAACAGTAACATGTTCAAGTGTTACAGTGATTTCCTCTGGAGAACACAGATTAGATTTCGTATTCATTCAGTCCAGAAACTGCAGTATTAATGGAATACAAATGTTGAGACTTGAACCCACAAATGACAGGTAGATCAGAAATAAAGTTGCTCCACTCCATGTCCTTGCTTTCTGTCAAATGTTATGTCTGAAAGTATGTAACCACACACGAACAAGCATGGGGTTCAGCACAACTGAACAAACACTAATTGGTTTACCAAGTTAAACAGAAGATAGAATCATAGAATCCTCGAAATCTTTAAGTTGGAAGGGACCTTAAAGATTATCTAGTTCTAACCACTCTGCCATGGTCAGGGACATCTCCCACTAGACCAGGTTGCTCAAAGCCCCATCCAGCCTGGTCTTGAACACCTCCAGGGATGGGACATGTACAACTTCTCTGGACGACCTGTTCCAGTGCCTTACCACCCTTAAAGTGAAAAATTTCTTCCTGATACCTAATTTAAATCTACCCTCTTCCAGTTTAAAGCCATTGCCCCTCATCCTATCACTGCATGACCTTGTAAAAAAGTCCCTTTCCAGACTTCTTGTAGGCACCCTTCAGATACTGGAAGGTTCTATAAGGTCTCCCCAGAGCCTTATCTTCTTCAAGGCTGAACAACCCCAACTCTTTCAGCCCGTCTTCATAGGAGAGGTGTTCCAGCCCTCTGATCATCTTTGTGACCCTCCTCTGGACCCACTCCAACAGGTCCATGTCCTTTTTGTGCTGAGGACTCCAAAGCTGGACGCAGTACTCCAGATGGGTTCTCATCAGAGCGGAGCAGAGGGGGAGAATCCCCTCCCTCGACCGGCTGGTCATGCTTTTTTTGATGCAGCCCAGGATATGGTTGGCCTTCTGGGCTGCGAGTGCACATTGCCAGCTCATGTTGAACTTCTCATCAACTAACACCTCCAAGCCCTTCTCCTCAGGGCTACTCTCAATACATTCTCCACCCAGCCTGTATTTGTTCTTGGGATTGCTGCAACCCGGATGTAGGACCTTGCACTTGGCCTTGTTTAATTTCATGAGGTTAGCACAGGCCCACCTCTCCAGCCTGTCCAGGTCCCTCTGGATGGCATCCCTTCTCTCCAGCATGTTGATCGCTCCACACAGCTTGGTGTCATTGGCAAACTTGCTGAGGGTGCACTCCATCCCACTGTCCACGTTGCCAACAAAGATGTTAAACAGCACTGGTCCCAGTACCGATCCCCGAGGAACGCCACTCATCACTGGTTTCCACTTGGACATGGAGCTGTTGACCACAACATTTTGAGTGCAGCCATCCAGCCAATTCCTTATTCACTGAGTGGTCTATCCATCGAATCCTTGTCTCTCCAGATATAGGAGTACTTCTTGTGCTAAACATGCAAAACAAGTAAACTAGTGTAAAAAGATCCCTCTCTCGCTGCCACATCATGATGAAAACACAAGAGGAAATAAGAGATGGAGGAGGGAGGCACAGAAAACCACAGTGTGAAGAAGAGACAGAAAAAAATCCATCCTTCAGTAAAGCTTTACAGAATTCCTACACCCCCTTTGCCTTGCTGTTCGTGCTGTTTTCCTTTGTCTTTGTTAGCAGTTGCCTTCCTTTTCCTGGTGCCATTCTTATTTCTTTTCTCCCTCACCTTTTTTTCATCACTGCCACAGTGCACACCCTAACAAATTCTGTCCCCTGAAGCTTGGAGCACAGGTTTTTCTTCTTTCATTTCTCAGTATTCAAAAAAGAGGTCTGAGTTTGGGGCTTGGGGTTTTGAGTATTCAGCCGAAGTGGAAGGAATTCACATAGCATGTGACATCTACAACTTAGATTCTTTCGCTGCCTGATTCAGTCTCTCTCTCTTAAGCCCAGTATATATTTATTTACACATACCAGAACAGCTTTGATTGATAGAAGATAGTGAGGGAAGGACAGTCTGCAATAGCAGCAGGTGCATGATTAGGGCACTTATTTTACCTGATGGGCATCACTAACTCAACCCAGAGACCAAGTCAGTCCCACTCATCTCTTCCTTTCACAGAATCACAGAATCACAGAATGGTCAGGGTTGGAAGGGACCTCTGGAGATCATCTAGTCCAACCCTCCTGCCAGAGCAGGGTCACCTACAGCAGGTTGCACATGACGGCGTCCAGGCGGGTTTTGAATGTTTCCAGAGTGAGAGACTCCACAACCTCTCTGGGCAGCCTGTGCCAGTGCTCTGCCGCCCTCAAAGTAAAGAAGTTCCTCCTCATGTTTAGATGGAACTTTTCTCACTCACAAGTTGAAATATTTTTAATTCTGATTTATATAAAAAACAGCACTTCAATTTTTTTAAAGAAATTTAAAAATGAATAATCAGATCTATTCTCAGGAGGAATAGAAAGGTAAATTAACTGCTGCTTTTTAGATTCTTGTCTGTTACAGAAATGATTAGTATAGATATTGCAACCCCAACATTTTTTTTGCCCTCAAAATCCTCTGGGATTGGCTGGTGTACTGGAGAATTAAGAACATCTGCCAATTATAAAGCATTAAAGCAGTCTTCAATATTCTATCACACTGTTTTTGGTATCAGAATTACTTAGCTAAATTTAAGTGATTGCTTTACAAGTGGTTAGCAAACTTTTCTAACATAATTAACTAAAATCAAGGTCCTCAAAAAAATTTAAGTTCTTCAAATCGGAGGTAGGCACAGACATCTAGTGAACTCCTACCCAGGCTGCCTTATTAAGGATTTGCTCAGAATCTAAAAAATATATATATATATATATGATTGCATATAAATAGTAACACATTTGTTACTATATATATAGTATGGCAATATATAAGTATGTATATTTATAAGTGTGTATATTTATAACCTATATGTCTTCTAAAACATTAAATTTATTCAGGTACCTATGGTCTGCTCAAGAACCATCCTATCTGCGGTATTATTCAACAAACGCTCATTACTTTGGGTCCCCTATAAAATGTGCCACTGAACACTCCTTTCTTTCACAGAGTGTTTGTCACGCAAGAACTATTATTCACTTGCCTTTCTTCAGGATTCAAAGCCTGGCTATGCGTGATCTGTTAAGTGAGCTTGGTCAAGTCATCTCAGCTTTCTGTGCCAATGTAAAAGGAGAAGAATGACACATACCTTCCTATGCAAACCACTTGATCCAACTCAGCAAAGCAATCTACAATAACAGAAAATTGGAAGCCATTAACATTGGAAAATAAATAAGCAAATTCCACTTAAATATTTATTTCCTTTCATGAGAGCTATTCCTCATCCTTTCAGCTTTCAGACCGTGTTTTAAGTGCAGCCTTCGAAACAACTCTCAGATTGTTTTCAAAAATAGCCCTGAAGGTTTCTCTTCCCTGCTGCTGGGGTGATCCTGGGTTCTAACTGCTTCTTCGCATTGCTCTGTCACCCTGTCAGTTGCAGCTCATAATTATAGAAAGCCTAGCGCGTTGGCATGTAGGTACTATTGGTAAATAGATGCCACCAATATGCATAAGTGCATCGGTAGATGAAGGCCAAAGCAGCCGCATCCTGTAGGATCATATTCTGTATGCTTTAATAATGCAGGAATCCTGGAAGCCCAGGATGCAATTGATAACAGGAATGCCTTTGCTGACTTTCCAAAAGGCACTTCTGCACTTGCAGAGTAGCTTAAATATGCTCCCACTTGGAAACAGAAAGCGAACGGAAAGTTCAGCTAATTTATGTAGAAAAGGTGAGGCGACTTTCTTCTAGCTTTTTTGGTTTATGTTTTCCCTGCAGAAAACAGTAAATGCTTTTGTGCAAGACTTTAAGAATCAAAAAAATAAGTCCTTTGCTTCAGCTGTTGTAAAGAAGCATGATTTGGGAAGGAGAAATTCCCACCACAGTCTCAGAAGGGCATTCAAACATTATTCGGATGGGCACAAGGTTAGACCTTGTGTACGCAGGCATGCACACAGTTCAACTGAAACAGGAATTTAGCCAGCGTGAGAACTCAGTCCTGAGAATACGCAGAATGAACCTCAAATCCAAAAGGGAATTGAACTGAATAGAACTGAAACTTGCAGATAGTTGTACAGGGGTTTTTTTTTGCTTTAACTTAGATGTATGGATATTTAGTCTGTTTGGTTGTTTGGTTTTTTTTTTAATGAGATTTATCCAAATTAGTTCAGGATCACTGCCTTATAATGCAAATGACCACTTGAAACATTACATACCTCTCCTATTTGATCAGAGAACAGTCCCTTCTACTCTGGTCTCCTGCTCCTGTCAGTAACAGATGTATCACAGAAAGGGGAACAATCCAAAATTATTATTTTATAGAATAATATCTGATGTAAGTTTATGCCTTTCACAGCCTGCTCCCTAACAAAATTCGCACTCATTATATTCAAGGCGTTCTGAATATTTAAGATTTAGTGTTTTTTTAATGTGGAAGCAAATAGCAATAAAAGTCCAGCTCCAGTTTTGTTGTGCCTAAAATTCCCCTCTGAGAAGTGCATTACCGAGCTTCCCCGTTTTTCTGAAAGCCTTCATTCTTTAGGTCACTGCTGTTTCTGATGCATGACAAGTAACGAGTCATTGGGAAACTACCATTAGTATATCTGGGTGAGAAATGACCTCCTCTATCCCTTGGCAACCTCAGGATTTCAAGAAATGTTCCACATTTTAGGGGTGAAATTGAGATCCATATTTTCCCCTTGTTTTTCCATAGCTAATAAGCCAGTGATTTAAGGGGACCACAAACTGAAAAAGGAGGGACACCAGCACCTTGTGTCTTCAAGGAGACCTGGAACACCTGCTGTGAGCGTAGCTCAGCATTCACACGTGCTGCTATTTTGAATGAAAGAAAGCACAAAAAAATTTCTTGCGTGGTTGAAACCTTATGGTATCAATACAGTGTAAAAATCTCTGCAGTTTTGATGAAATGATATTGCAAGTACCACTTACGTTATTTTTGTGCAATGTCCGTCTTTCAATATTCTTATAGTGCTGTTGTACTTGCAGTGAGAGAAAATACCACCGCTGCTTTAGGAGTTTCTCAGCAAAATCACATACTAATAGCATCAGTTTGGCTCAAAAGTACAAGGTCATTCAGTTCCTTTGCAAATATATTCTTCACCAAGGGCAACCACTACTAGAAGCAACCCCCTAGGCTGTTAAAACAGCAGTTCATCCTTATGGTATGTTAGAGGCACAGACATTTGGGGGAGGACAAAAAAAAAATCCTTATTACATTTACTTGCATGAAAAACACAAGTCTTTCCTTTGCGTTTCTAACAGAACAGCTTTAATTCCATTCAAGGAATTACATTTAATATCTGCATATTTATTAGCTGCTATCAGTTCTCCTAGCATATGAAGGCAGAAGATGCGATATGTTTTTATATCCGTATCAAATAACATGAGAGATCTGCAACATTTGTTATGAGTGTAGCACAGCATTAACTTCTCAAAAGGAGTTAAACTATGCAGGGATCACTTTGAACACCCTGAATGAACACTTGTCAAAATGGAAAAGGTGCAGTATTTTCACTGACAAGAAGGGTTTTTACAAAAAAAGGTTCAATTTTATAACCTACATAATTAGAGTAAACAAAGAGAAAGACAAGACACTGGAATTTTTTTCAGCTTGTGGACTTTTTTATTTAGGGATTTGTATCGAAAGTACTTAAATGCAACAATCCAGGTAAGATCTTTTTAGTCTATTCTATTTCATATCACAAAAATATGAGCACATGAAATAAAGGTATTTTCAAGGCTGATATCTGATATTTTAGGCAGAGCTGGTATGCGATGACACCTGGGGTTTCATTTTAATGTTGGGGACAGAGTAGTTAAAGAAAGACAAGGGCAGCCTGAAATAACCAAGCTAGAAGAGTTACAAGCTTTGCCCTACTATTAACAAATATCTATGAAGTCCACTGAAGATCATGTCCTCCAGCCCCAGCCACGTGGCAAGAGTCTGTTACTTCCATCCGCATGCTGTTTTCTTGCTGTGACACTGCTCATATTGCCTGCTTTGAATAAAACACGAGCTATGCTTTTTTACAGACATTTTTTAAAACCACATGATATTACATTGTTATATTACAAAGAATTATAAAGAATTTCATATAAAGAAAAATTTAGCACTTCTTTTCCCACCAATGGCACCTCCATTTCATTCAATGCTAGCCCTCTACCAGTTCAGAGGGCTGTGGGGTGAAAAAGATTCCCGCTCACATCACTCACTGTAGAAGCCAAAATCTGTGTAATGAGTGCGACAAGGAGGTGCAAAGACAGAAAGACAATTCTGCATGCATTACCCTGAAGAGATAAGTTTTACCGTTACTTCTGCTATGGAGTTGCTGTGTTACACTGTCAGTGTACAACTACAGAGGTCCCTTAAATCAGACTGCTCCTAGATGATTGCATGCTCCTCATTTTATGGCCCCCACATGGAACATGGAATCTCTTTTATAGATAAGGTCAGTACTCAGGGTTACTCCTCGTAGTCCGTGGGATCTTTGCTACAAGCTCACACAAATTATGAAAACAAATGTTGAAATTGTATTATGAACACAAATTATGAAAAACCCACCTCTTACCTTGTTTTAAGCACGTTTGGGAATCTTAGCATTAGTCTTTCTTTAGTTCTATCTGTAAAACAAGGATAATGAGATCCTTTAACAGAGGAACACAGTGAAGTTAAATTAATAAACAGCTAAGCAGCACTAGGACACCAGGCAAGAGTACCATAGAAAGTATTTACACACTGAAAAGGTCAATATTTCTACATTCAGGGTTAGGTTTGAATCTTGGAAAGGAAACCAAAGGAAGGGCCATGTCTCAAACAAAGACAACTAAAGTAAATATCAAATAAATACTCATTTTGTGGGTATCAGACATTCAGGGTGTTAAATTAGGCAGGAATTGTGACAAAAATTATATAAGAACTTGTAATTAAGGACACTTTCGCATTACATATGTTGAAGGGGGTCATAGTAAGACTGCAAATACTTCTAGTGTTTTTCAACATTTGTGTTCTTGATTTTGCATCCTTAAAATTCTCCAAAATAAATCTTTCATAATGGATTGTTTTATTCCAGCTTCATAATTTATTTCAAAGTCCAACACATTCGACTTTCTTTCACTGATGGGAACTCTTCACAGGAAGTCTCTATGCTCTTAGATCTCGAAATTAGTTGAGAGTGCTTTGATATTCATTGTCCCGTGTTCATCATGTTTTGGTCATGGAACTGAAACAGTTTTGAATGAATAGGTATAAATACATTCCATCATAACATGAATAATGTCAGCCTAGAGGAAAATTGATAAATTGGGCTTTTGTACTCCACTAAATAGGTAAAAGACACTAATGCCAATAGAAGTACAATAGCATAATTTAGTGGAAAATGAAACTGTATTGCCTAGATCCTCAAAAGCACTTTAGTTCCTACTTCTCATTGAAATAATTTTGCAGGGATTTTGCACCTGAATAACTTAAAAGATTTGTGTCTTTAAGTTTTTGTTACTATTTTACATTTTATTTTTGAATGAGTAGCTCAGAATGTTAGGCTGTAACACCACATTTGAGAGGGAACATGCTATTTTCCATATGCCATGAGATCAAAATATGTGGCCAAATATCTTTTCATATCAGTCACCAAATTCCTTTTTGTTTACCATAACCTTTCTGGAAGGACAGAGGGGAGAGGAAAACAAATAGAAGATCCAGGAAAATGACCACTTAGAACACAAAACAGTCTGGTAAATAAATGCAAAATACCTTAAGAAGACAGAGTGAGTGAATCCTCTCCCAACCTGTGGCAATCAGGTTATTTCCTGAATGGCCTGGTTTGACGTAAAACAGAACTAATTTTCTGTTCAGTAATTTTCTTTTTCAGTAAAATATCTTCTAACTAAGTGCACTCTCTGAAATTAACAGCATATTTTTCAGACTGTGCCTGCTTCTAGCACAGTTAAGGTCTGATGTTTATAGTGGATAACAAGGCATGGTATGCAGAGAGGCTCTTGCTTATACTTATTGCTGTAACACCCAAGGCCACCTAACTTTTTTACTTGCCCTGTTGGAGGGTCGGAAGCAGAAAAGCGTAGAAGGGTCGCACCTGTGGGGAGGAGAGGACAGGACAGGTGACCCAAAACTGACCAACAAGGTTTTCCATCCCATCTGCCTCATGCTCAGTATAAAAGCTGAGGGATCAAAGGGACAGCCCTCTTTGGCTGAGGTGTCTGAGGAGGACTCTGTCTGTTCGTCTGCCTTTGATCCCAATCCACAAGTTCCTGAATACAGATCTAGAATCCAGTTCCCGACTGTTGCTGAGTCCAGTCTGAGACTTTCCCAGTGCCTGCTGGTGACAGGATTGTCATCCTGGGAGCTCAATATGTTGTATATATTTCATTATTTTCTTATTAATAATTTTATCTTTTCTTTTTATTATTAATATTTCATTAAAGTAGTTTATTTTCTTTTCA
>RSEF01000003.1:102324723-102335401 GCA_003993805.1 Himantopus leucocephalus
ACTAATATTTGGTTAGGTATTCTTTTCTAGTTAAACAATGTTAATGATGATGCTCCAAACATGTAAACACAAATCTACCTAGTTTTATGGATTCATCGGCTCTACAAGTGTAAACCTCAGCTTGTACACCTTGGTAGAAGGCATGTAACTATTTTACAAATATTGTAACTAACCTAACAAGTACTGCAGCCACAGCAAAGGTTTCATCATCATCAATGAGCTTTGTATCAAGTTCTCCTGCTTGTACTTATATGGTGATGGTAGTTTTTCATACATGCCCCAGACAAGGTTATATCGTTTCATGATCCCAAGACACACATGCACACACATTTAATAAGTCTCTCAAAAATTATTAATTAAAATGTGGAAGAGAGCCTAGCTCTACGTAAGGAAACTGTTATTTATGGAGGTCAGATTTCACTCCCAGGGGAAGACAGAGAATCGCTGCACTACATCATATAAAAGACACCTAACCCATACCCTACCTCCACGACAGGCCCATAGAAATGCTTCAAGAGTATGAAAGAACATGGCCAGTTCAGCAGTACCACCTGTGTTCAGTTCCCAGCAAGGCAGAGTAAAGACCTTGGAGGCAAAAGTTGTGTGGGGACTAGTTGCTAAGAAAGCCACCCTTGAAACCACTGTCCATGAACATGCCTAAGCCTTTTTAAATTCCTTTCTTCCTTTGGTTTTAACTCCATCAGTGGTGAGTTCCACCGAGAAAATTATCTGCTATGAGAAAAGACATTGTTTTAAACTCGCTACCTTGTATTTTCACTGGACGCACTGTAAGAAACAGAGAAAGACTCCTTACTGTTCATTTTACTCCTCAGGATTTTTTTTTCTTACAATAATTCTATTTTATGAGCTACGTCTCATAGTTGCAGAGATAGTTAATATAGAGCTGGGGATGTTGCTGAGGGTGAAAAAGTTTTCTCTACGTCTGTAGAGAGGATTAAAGTTTGTCTTAGCTGTTCTTCCATTTATTCTGCCTTCTCCCAAACTTTTCAGATCAAATTCTTCTCAAAAATTACAATGATTTGGAAAGAAGAATTTACAAGCACCACCAATCTGCAACCGAAATTAGAATTTTTAGCAATTAAAAAAAAGCTGACTTAAATGCTCTGCCTCCTGTTGAAGTGTGGATGCCTCAGGTGCGCAGCGATAGGAATATAAACCTTGAAGAGTTTAAGAGAGCAGCTGTGGACTTCAGAAGTGATCCAGTGACCATGGATGCTCGTGCATCAGCCTGATGGGTAAGTGCCCACACATTTTTAAAGACTGCCACCTGAGGTCCTTTAGTAGAGTTTAAATAGGTAATAGATCAGGCTCAGAGTCGATATAGGATTGAAAGGGATTTTATTATGGAACTATTAACAGCAATTCACACAGGATATTTAGTGGCAGTTAATACTTGTACTCTTACAAAATGCCTTAAGTATGAATAGCTGTATTAAGGTAAATGTTTTAGTGCTTGGAGTTAAACTTAGCTCTACGAGCTTTCACGTCTAAATATAAAGTACCTACTTGACCAAAACATTGCAGGTTTTAAACTTAAAGCATTCTTTTCTGCAACGAAATAGTCTTGGCACTTCGAAAAAAAAAAAAAAGCAGCTTTCAAACTCCCCAATGTCACCTACTATGCTTAAACATAGTACAATCAACCGCTGACTAATCCAAAAAAGCAGAATCCAACCATGCCAAAACTTAAACTTCACCCAGCTGTGACTTCATTCCCCAGGCTGTGACTTTGCAAATTCTTTTTCAGGAGGTGAACTAAAGCGAACGTTGCTAGATTTGTAGTAAAGGGCACCTCTCTAGCATTACCATTTTTCACCAGAAACACCTACAGCTTCCCATTCCACCTATAAAGGAAACTGCCTACACTGCGGAGGAAGAACCAAGAAATATTGGCCTGCCCTGATGTTAAATCATTATGGCTATGACAGGCATTCCTACACATGATGCATGTGCAGCTGCAAATAAGGTCACCGTGTTGTTCTCCTTGGCAGTTAACACTATGTGCTGAACATCTCAGCTTCCGTTTTAAATTTACACTAGCTTCACTCCCTTAAAAATTAGAGGAAAAATTTGCAAAGTAATTAGATTTCTATGTCTAATTAGCAAAGACTTAATTCACTACTGATATATTTCACCTTTCTGTGAGCTACTTTAGCAATGACTTTCACATATTCAGAGCTTTCCATACCACTGAGCTCCAAACTAATTTACAAACTTCGGGTATTATTATGTACTGTAACAGCAAATAACAGAATCCCCAGATTTAGAGGCATGTTAGATCCAGGCTTCCCTTAAAACATCCACATTTTCAGATAAAAATCAGAGCTGCTGGGCTCACCGCAGTCACAGCGTATGCACAAACCAGGTCAACACCGCGTGTGCAGTCAGCCCTATGTTTCTAACAGCACACGGGCTTCATCAACAGCCCGGCACAGATAATGTCCAAGTGCTTCCTAACCATTATAATTACTGTGAAAGCACAGAACACCTGGCAGTGTATACACACACATTTCTGTCATCAGTTAGAGTAAATCAGCCTGGCACTGATAAAAGTCAATGGCAATGAGCTTATTTAAAACAGACAGGGACCTGGTCTTGAAGAACCTACCTCTGCCAATTACCTGAATTCATTTTAGCAAAGCAGTGCTCTACTTTCTAAAAGAATCTTGTTAGTACTAGCTTAAGCATTAGCTCGGCCACATTTGGAAAACTGGATTCAATTCACTTGCTTATTGCAGTAGTATGGCCTAGCAAAGACAGGATTCACAAAGAACTACTGTTAAAGACAGCTTAGCGAGAATGTGCTGATAAAAAAATATTATTTAAATAATCTCACTACAAGACAGCATCTCTCATCATGGATGCCGGCCAAGTGCTTCCAATATTTTGTGAGTTAGTGCAGCCAGAGGCAAAAACAAACCCAACAGTCACCAGGAGGATTTGTGGGACTTCCCCTGGTAGCTTCCCATCCAAGTACGATGCATGCTTTGTGAGATCTGATACTACATGTGGCAGGGCTGCTGCTAAGAGGGTCACCATGGGATTATTTTAATGTTCACTGAAATGGAAGCAATTTATTACATACTGCGGTAGCATCGCTTTCATTCAAATTAGAAGAGGTTGCAAGTAGCCTTTTAAATCTGCTTTGCCTTTCCCTCCGGTACCAGCCTACCTTCAAGCTTCTTGGAAAGATGATGCTCTGCGAAGCAGGTTTCGGAGGTTATACTAAGAACAGAGCATTCATTAAGTACTCTGTTGACCTCCCAGAGCATGCAGGGTGAGAAACATACATCTGCATGTGTAAATTGGGTTTCCCCAATGGTCTAAGAATGGGATGCATCTGCGGAACAAGTTTTGCACTTGAATATTATCATAAAACATTTACATGATTTAATTAGATTATGTAAATGCTTTACTCCAGTTTGAAGCTTTGAAAATCATAATGTCATGCTCTAAATTATGCAAGTATTGAAAATGCTTTTCACAGCAGTAGAAGCAAAAACACAAGTGAGACAGTCCTGCCACATGGCCTTCTGCTGTTCTCTGCTCACCAAAGACCACACAGAACGCATTACTTTAATCCTGACTTTTTCTATTAACTTCACAGAGTATAGTTATTTTGTGCCCTGATTTTATGCTAAGCCTCAAATCCAATTTTGATCTGGAAAACCTTCTGTGGTTTATATCTACATCCCAACTAAGCAGCAGATTTTTCACAACATCCTCCCCACCATTCTCTAACACAGCGTGCTCATGGCAAGGAGACCTCTGCAAGGGGATTCAGTAAAGAGGACGCATCTNGGCAAGGAGATTCAGTAAAGAGGAAGCATCTTCCTAACTGCTGAGCAGTGAAAAAGGGAAGTAGGTAAAACCTTCGCAAACAGTTTTGTCTTAAGTTAACTTACTTCTACTGTGCTCCTGGATAGGGTAGTGCTGCCACAATACTGAGCACGTGTAACTAAGAGATCCTGCACCCCATAGAACATTCTTTAAACTATACAAAACATGCATTTATACAATCTACAGAAATAAGTTACAGCATGTAGAGCTGGTAACAAATTATCTGGAGACAAAAGGAACCACCATTAGAGTCAGAAGAATCATCATGAATTAATTCCAGGAATTAACACGTACTCACAGAAAAGGTGAGCTGAAAGGGTAGCTGAATTTTAGCAGGACTTTGTTATTCAGAATATCACTTATTTTCCAATACAAAATGAGTGCACCAGCTTCTTCTTCAATACATCTGCTCGATGTGTCTGAAACACTTGAGTCTGATCTGCCCCACTACACAGATTGCCATGATGGGCTCTAAAGGATGTACTACTTTACATCAGGGTCACAAATCTTTCTATGCAGTTGGAATGCTTCACTGCCAAATCCTACTGGTTCCCCCATATTCTGCCCCCACCCCCCAACTGAAGATCATAGACAGAATTAAAAAAAGAAGATAAACTTTATGAAAAATCCTAAAATGATTGAGTTCCAAGGCAGGGAACTTTGTGAATAATAGCTCAGAGAGAGATTTATTTCTTCCTGTGCAAGCATAGAGCTGTTCTTTACCACGTGGCGAAAGGACCTACCCCATAGCTTTTCAGCCATAGGTGACTAGAGAATAGTTCATACACAGGCCAGGTTATGTCATACGATCGTTGGTATATCCACGCTGATACAAACCATCTGGGGTAACACATATCTCTAGCAGCCTACATTCCTAGCTCACCATAGAATAAACCTGTCCATTTTTATCTTCCACAGATTAGGACTCTTGGGAAAGCTGCTCTCTCAGCAACCCTTTGCCATCTGTGGCATGCTGCCCAGCTTTGGTTACGACTTCTGAGAAAGCTGACGAGTTGTGAGAAAAGGCTGTACGAAAGCCTATGGGGAAAAGCCACACACAATAAACATAAAATTGCAGACAGAGGTAATACTGTTGCGGTGGGAAACATTAGCAGCTCAAGGATTCAATAGGGAAAAGACATCAAAATGCAAAGGTATAAAATCCTAATGGGATAAATGGAGCTGGAAGATGGCAACTATACAACTCTGTTCCAAGCGGCACAGAGGACAACCCTTCCCCAGTCTACTGACACCTTCCTGGCCAGCAAAAATCACTTCAGGTGTCTTAGTGCTGGACCCAGTAGGCTGTTATATTTTTGCCTGTATCCTACTTGCAGAGTTTCTGCACGTTTCAAAAGATACCTGAACTGACTAACACAGAGGCAGACACAAGCCACTGCCTTTTCCCACATACCCTCCCCTGCTTGCAGCTCTCAGATTATTATAAATATCTTGTTCGTGACAACAGTACGATATTTGTCTGCAACTCACTTGCTCCCTAGCTCTGCTTGCTAGGCTTTCCCATTCTCTACCGACCTCAGCCAGTCATCATCACACTGTAACCTACTCACCTTCCCGTTTCACAGCCCCCTTTACATTCGGTACTCTTTCTAGGACAATCCACCCAAAATGTAATCCTTTTTCGGCTGTGGGGGAAAAGTTACAGCAGACAAATGATAAAAGCGTAGGGACAAATTTATTTTTAAAAGTTTCATGTAACACTCTTCAGGGATGCATGGGCGCTCCCTTCGCTGTAAGGACAGAACTGATGCTGATCGCCACTTCTGCAAAAATTCACAAAACTCAGAAGTGAAATATTCATAAAACTTGTCATCTGAAAATAATTTGCTACAAACAAGTGTAAAGAACAACGCCCTCCCAACTGAACAGTAAAGTGGTTTTCAAACACTAAATAGTAAAACTCCCATTATCCTTCCCAGCAGACATAATCCCATAATGCATAAACCAGAACTGACTCAGCCTCTGTCACGGGCAATACCAGAAGAGCTCAACATACTTACTCTCCAGTTCTGATGGGTCTTAAGCCAGCTCATAAGGCTGTCATACAGGCCTGGCAGCAAAATTAAGTTGCTCTTATTCCAGGTTTCACAATGTCTTTCCTGTGACAGGAATCCTTGAGATGAAGCTCCCAATCCAAAATTGCACCCTCCTGTGGTTATGAGAGAAAATAAATTGAGCACAGCTGACTGAAATTATTCTGATTCAATTACTTCATGAACACTTCAACTAACCACATTTATCAGCCTCCTAAACTCATAAATCATAGCAATCTCTGTTGGGAAATTCGAAATTGATGTGGCCCCGCCTGAATCAGAGAAAGCAGTAGGCATCTGACAGCCTTGAGGAGCAGCCTTGTGTGAGTTGATTGGAATTTCTAGCAGTATTAATCTTAATAACCTCAGGTAGCTTCCTCCCCGCAGCCTATGTCTTTCTGCGCAAGCAGTGAGGGAGGGAGCACTCCAACAATTACTCCCTCGCTCTCTCCTGCTGACTCTGTTTTCTGATGAATATGAACACGTCAGTCATGCTCAGCCTTCATCCACAGCTCTTCCCAGCCCTCAGCAATGACCAGTCCAAAACCTGCAGAATTTAAATTGTGATTTGAGCCTTGAGGTATAGGATACAAGAATAGAAACCAGAATACCTCCTGATACAGCAGCATGAAGAGACTCAAAAACAAGAGCAGCTTTTCCCCTCTGTCTTACAAGAAGCACCTATGAACTGCAACAGAAAATTGTATAGCATTTATCCAAGTCATTCAAACAATAGATTGAAGATATTCAAACAGCATTAACACTGAAAATAGATGATTAAAACACAGATCAAAAATATGCCTCTATCTAGGAAACTGAATCCAAGTAACTGTCACTCACATCTGACAGGATGGTCAGAACAGTTGTTGAAGCTCTCTGGTATTTGCTTTGCGAAGGATTAAACAGCTCCCATTGTGATGAAGCTTTCATTTGTGCTTTTCCTAACAGACTTTCCAATAATAACACATCTACCAGATTCCTCCCATTTTACCCAGACTGACTTACAGAAAAAAAGCAACGGCATCAAAGTACCTATGGCTCCATCTATCTACCAGCTGCTATCAGCAGCCATGTATCTACCCAAGCCTAACTCTTTTGTAGTTGCAAATAGATGTGCTACGCAGCTACTCTCTTAAGACTAAGGAAATATTCATAATTTTGAGAAGATGCTTTCCTGTTTGTGCCGGTATATCACTATCCCGAGTAGCATAATTGTTTTTTGGGAGCAGTTTTATATAGGTAACTTCTGCTTAAAATACTCCTACGTGTATACTGAGATACGGCTGAAGGTACCCAAATGAGTGTTTTACCCCATCAGCAGCATGCTGGAAACAGATCATTCTTGTCCACAATCTCTGCAAAGTCAAGTTCCAGGTATCTCTCTCCTCCCACCCCAATTTCCAGGCGCAGAGTCAAAGGATGGTTCATTACTTACTTTAAGGGGAAACTCTTCCCCATTGTAAGAAACTACAAAAGTATGTTTGGTCTGTTTTGTTTTGTTTTTTTTTCACGTGTGTTTAAAGACAAGTTAAACTTACCATTATATACTGCCTTCCACCCATTCTCTTTGGAAAACAAAGAGGTGTAAAGGAAATCACACAAACATTCAGACTATAATTCTGGCTATTCTGTGTAATGCAATGGATAGTTCGTTGCATGGATGCAATCGCGTAATTTCTGATATTTGCTAGTATTTTGACTGGCGTTTATAAATAAAAATCTAAGTAAAAAAATCCAAGTAAAACATTCATAATTGGGCCAAAATTTCCTCGCTCTGAAACACATTTCCTTATCCAACTCCAGACACTGCTGTTCCACATAGCTCCAAATATCAATACCATTTCTGCTGTTTTCCAGTCTTTCTTGTCTTCTCAGTCCTCTGCAAATTTTTAGAAACTGGCAGTGGTTCAGAGAATTTGTCTGCCAAGTCTATTACCACCCCAGGATTCGGCTCATCTAGACTTGCCGATTAGTATGTGGTATCTTTGGGTTTTCCGAGGTTTCCCGTACTCTTCTAAATTCATTCTGCTTAAAAGCTTTTCCATAGTTTCTCCTGCCAAAATCCTGAACTCAGGGCAGCATCAGAATAAATGGACAATTTGCTGAGAAGGTACATTAGAGGTCCTCCCTGCTCAGCCCAGCTGCTTGGCAGCTGTTGCTATAGCTCCAGGGCAACAGCAACCCACATATTTGCCATGCATCTCCACGCAGGGAGCTTGGCTCCTGGATTTAGTAAGACTCATTCATCTCTTTCTCCCCAAAGCTATCTTCTGTGCTGGAGCACTAAAAACCCTTTATGAAGCTGGGGCTGCTGTAGCACCAAAAAACTGTATCATCAAAAAAGGGAGGATTTTCTCAAGAACAGCTCAAAATTCTATTGTTATAAGGTAAGTCAGTGTGGAAGGGAGGATGTGCCTCAGATACTTTATTAATCACATCTAATATCTTGAGTTGTTCTCACTAGGACGCTCCCCTGAAGTTATAAACAGGGGGATAACCAGTGTCTGTCATCAGCAGATGCTTTTGCAGATCTAACTAGTGTGACTCAAAAAACAGCCCACTTGAAGTTTTCTTCCTGCCTTTCAGGGAACTGCTCCTCTGGTTGGTAACAACTGCTCACACGTGCAGTTGCAACCTGATCTCTGAAAAGAAAAATGACCAGCTGAAAATCCTAACCCCTTAAAACCTATAAGTTAGGACTAATAACTTATGGATCAACAAGAACACATTTCTTTATGCCAAACTTGACAGCAACTATCCTGCACGAACCGTCTCCAATATCAGAACTAAAATGCGGCAATGTAAACCAGCAATTCTCTAGCACTTAAATCAGTTAACACAGGGAGAGTAACATGGAAGATTTTAAGGACCTTTAGTATCATAGTTAAAACAAGCAAACAAAAATTCTTCTCCATTCTTTACTCCTTATCTCTGTATCTTTCTCTTTACTTCATTGACTGCCAATTTCTTCCATCTTTCCTATTAGTTTTCCAAACTGATCTTTCCCTGATGTTGTCTTTTTCAATTCACTTTTCACTCTGTATTTGTCAGACTTCCTTTTACTTTTTCTTCTCCTCTGTCTTTTTCTCCAAATCTCTATGTGTCATTTTCTTCTCACTTCACTAGGTCCTCACTGACCAAAGTGGCAGGTGGAATGAGCAGGAGCAATGTGCAAATTGTTCTGGAGAGTATCCATGGCTTCACACCCAGCAGCTCCCTTTATGGGAAGGCCAGGCTTCTCTAAAAATGGATTTGCACTTTCCTCTCAGTCACTTCACTTGCTATTCCAGAACTCATAGGCTTTCTACAGTCTCAGAATGGCATTCATACCACAGGCTCCACAACAAAGCCTTAAGCACTTTCTTCATATCCCCTAGAAAAAGCAAAAAAAAACCCCAAATCCTCAACATCCTCTGTGAAGCCAACTCACAGCTCGATAGCATTATGAGCTTGTATCCAAATACTGATTTTAACCGTTATCTACTTTTCATTGCTTCAGTTATGTCAAAGGCATATCTACCTCACGGTGTCTTACCATGGTAGACTATAGTCAGACGATACTGTTGAAGGCCATCTTAAACAAGCTGCAGAATTCCAGTCTCAAATACTGCAAGAGGTACCAGGCTGTAAGACTGGGAAATTAGAAATAAAGAGGCAAATACACAACTAATGCTTTCTGTTGTCAGTTGGAAAATACAACGGTCAGGCAGCTTAACTCTTTACAAAGCACTGTTTCCAACTAATTTTAGTGTTGAGCATAATCCAGATCATATGGCGGCTTCTCTACCATACCATCCAATACATGTTCTTCATTAGTTCTAGAGCTGACAAGCAGTTCATTAACTTCACGGGCTTCAGTACAGGTCAGGCTAATTTTAGCGCTGACACCATAGGCGAAGTCCAGGTCAGCACTGAGGGGTTTTGCTTTTCTGGTGTTTTGTGGTGTGTTTTTTTTTTTTTTTTTNTTTTTTTTTAAATTTGAAGTTAGCACCATTTTTAGTTCAAGTGAAACAGACTTGTTTCAAGCTTCTCATTAAATGGCCATGCTCAAACCCTTTTAAAAAATTTTATCAATTCTTTTCTCCTTCAACAATTTACTTTCTGTAGAATAAAAATACCACATCTCAAGCATTTGTGTAATTCCATACCAGACATATATTAGACTGGTAACAAAGAAAAGATTTTCAGCACCAAATGTGGAATAAAACAAGTTTTTAGATGGCAACATTGGCAATCTGACATTTTTAAGGAAAACCATAATTCACTTTTTCAAAACCAAAACCTATTCAAGCTTCTTACCTGGACACAATCTGCAACAAAAGAAAAAACATTTAAGAAGTGTTTGTTTGAAAACACAACAATTATGCACTTACCAATGCTGATATGTGAATGTATAAACAGCATTCTCTATGAGACACTGGAACAACCCGGTGCTGTGAGATCAGTTAGACCATGATTTGAATTTCTGAAGCAGTGATGGTACAGAAATCAGCTTGCCTCTACAGTCTTACTGCCAAGGAGTGTTTTGCAACAAGGTAGTTCCAGAAATAATACTAAGATTCTGTAGGAAATTCATCTGAGACATGAGCATTTTCTGAAATCCCCTAAAACACAACTTATGACCACAGGAAACAGCCGTGAGAGAGAAACATGCAGGAGCAACATGCTGTCTCAGCAGTAGAGACAAAGCTTTAGAGAATGAGTTATTATTTTTTAATGTCTATTTTCTATCTTTACAGGCAAATATCACATGTCCAGAGAGG
>RSEF01000003.1:102357742-102368447 GCA_003993805.1 Himantopus leucocephalus
GGCCGCATTGTCTGAGACAACCCTGCTCTGCTCAGGCCGTTTGTTATCTGAATCTTAAAACGCAACATGGAAGCAAAAGAATCCTTTATAGCCTCACTTCCTATACAGATGAAACAATGATAAAAGCTCCTCCAGAGCCGCGCTTTTAGCAATTTGAGGCCAAGGTTCTGAAAAAATCCTCCCCCAAATAATAAATTTAAATAACTGCAAAGTAAGCAAAGTGGATTAACACGCCAGCTTCCTCCAGCAGCGAGAGCAGAATCTGAATAGTTTTTCCTGAGCAGGTAGGGAAAGATTGCAATGCCGCCTCAAATAACTCATGCCTCTATGACTCAGTTCAGGAATATTAATGAACTCCACATATCCAGAGCTTGTACTCATTAGAGTTTAGGAGATACCGGATTCTGAGCAATAACCTACCAAATTTACTGTAACTATTCTGTACCTGGTGTCATTTGTGTGCAGCAAAAATAACATGTCAATTCTTGACAAACCCCTAAATCTTAGAAATTTGCTAATTTTAACTGCGAAGTTGCTTCATTTTTCTTAACTACTCTTGAGTACAGAAGCTTAAGGACAAAAAATGTTCTTGTACCACTCTTACACCGCAAATTGCAGTTGATGTATGATTTCTTTTAAAAACACATATATTAACATATATGTATTTGATGTGCATGAAAGAAACAATAAATATTTGCAAATATGTCAAAATCCATATTGATCTTGTAATTTAGTGGAGGAATTTTATATACATTGACCCATCTCAAGACTGCAACTAGCGACAAGTATTACAGCTAATTTGCATTTCTTGTCAGACAAACTCTTAATTTCTTTGCAATAACCTTTTCCCCCCCTCTAAATCAAAAGTGGCTTTATATCAAGTGTGCAACCTCAGATCTCAATGATTTCCTTCTGAGAAGGCTGCAGTAGATGACAACACAAGAGAACAGATTTCAGGTTTATTAAAAAAAAAAAATCAGAAAAAAGAAAAAAGGAACTCTAGAGCTTAGGAGAGCTCTGTCTTATCCTTGTGTTTCATCGTGAAAGGGTTTTTCTCCTAGTAACATAGTAATAGCTGCTGGCTCTTTTTCCTCCGTGATTTCACATGACATGTTTCCCACTGGAGCTCTCAGCAATTTATTCTTAATGCCTTCCTGCTTTGGGTAAGTCTTTTTTGGACAAGTTCAGTGTTGTATACATAAAAATTAGAAATGGGAAGGGGGAAAAAAAATCCCTTTAGTTCAACAGGTTGCACAAAATGCCTCTATGCCGGAAGATGCTAAAGCCATGGCTGGGTTCTGGGTGCGGGGAGGGTATTTATTTATTTCATTTTTAAAGGCACAATATGTGCTAGACACAGTACTCATGTGGAGACTACTGATTTTAAAACTGCCGTTCAGTTTCTGCCTCTATCAGATCAGGTCAAGAATCTTGGAGAATTTATCTCAATGAGCCAGGAAAGAGGTCACCCCATGGGGGAAAGAAAGCCCTTAAGAAAGATTGCTACATAACCGTACCGCTGTGTCAGAGCACGCTGCCTCTAACAACAGAGGCCATTAGCCGGGGTTTGCCTACATTTGTATGGCTAAAAAACAAGGGGATAAAATTCCGTCACTGACACAGTGCCCTGATTTAACTTTCATGAGTTGCTAACTTTAAAAACATCAAGTGTTTGGGTTTTTACGTCCTAAAATTAAAATTACATCAATGAATTACAGCTTCAACTTTGAGGACTCTGAGCTGTCACAGCCAAAAATGAGAAAGAAGCCCCCAGGAGGCCACCTAACCCTTACTTATTCATTCAGAATGCGAACACTAAATCTCATTGATCTTCTGATCACTACAAATTATTGGTAAGCTCCGCATTAAACCAGACTGCTGTAAATTGGAGTTGACAGTATTATCACTGAAAGAAATGCATGAGCTCTGTGTTTGCCAAAGTGTGACCTCCTGGACTAGTGGTGTAGCACGGTAGCACTGCAAGGACTGAGATTTCTAATCCAACTGCCATTCTCCAGCAAATGATTTCAATCACACAGAATTAACTTTGCTTAAGAACATTTCTTCACAGTAGACATGCACTGTCACTTAACAAACAAAAAACCTGAAAGGATATCAGTGCAACATTCCCATCTCCAGGTGCAAGCTCACAAGACTCAGCTGCATCAGGACAATGATACCCTTCCAGACAGCCTCCTTCAGTGAAACCATCCTCAACAGACATTCTGACACTAGCTTGCATGCAAGCAGGATAAAAATTCAAAAGAATGATCCCAGAAATTAGACGCGGGTGTTAAGACCACAGGAGGAACCCTACTAGCAAGGTTAGCAACAAGCAATTTTATACTATAGGAAGTGAAGACATTATGGAATGTAAGTGGCAACTGATTTAAGGAAGCTGCCATGATTGCTAGGTTTGCTAATCAACTGGAACGAAGAACTTTCTCTGGTTTTGTCTTTTTTTTTTTCATTTGTATACTTGAAGATGGCATATCTATATTTTTCCTCAATCAGGGCCCTTTGGCATCACCTCAATGGTAAATTACTACTGAAGGAAAGCAAGCAACAAAGGAGACACGAGGAAAGAGTTACTTCATCCTTTGAAGGTTATTTGTTGACATGGGCCGATGGTGACATTCAATGTGAGGCAAATTATATGATTAAAATGATAAACAAGGAAAATCGCTTTGACGACCAAAGCTCTTTTGGAAATGTGGGTGCTGGCATACCATGTCTGAAAGGCAGGCAGGTACCTGGGAAGAAACTGAGGACCCCTAGAGGAGTTCCAGCTGCAGAAGTCTGCAATTTTTGTATGTTATTTCCCACTTCAAACATCTAATGGAAATGATGTAGCATACTTCCATACAAACATGTTCACGTGATTAGTGACATGTTTATGTTCTATTATCTTATCATCAAAATAGTTTGATGATTTCTTCTGGCTTTTCAATCTCAAGTGAGTTTGAAAAGCCAGAAGAAATTCTCTTGACAAGAAGCCTCAAGAGATGTTTACAGATGAACTGAAGAATATTGTCTTTGGTTTGTAGTTAAGGGATAGAGCCAATAAATGCCTCAGGAATCTGAAAGACTGGCACTACAGTCCCTAGTTATTTTAGGCACCTGAGTTACAAAATGGAGTCAGGAATCCTACTCTGGGCACACCTCTGTCTCTTCCTAAAGGATACCCTGAGCAAAGCCTGCCAGTCATCACAAATGACGTGCAGTGGCACCCGTGCAAAAATTATTCAGCTCTTTGGCCCACAAACAGAGCAGACAGAAAATAGGGCATGACTCCGCAGACACAGGCTAAGAGGCGAGGTCCCATCTTCTGGCTCTTGCTGCTTTGGGTTAGATTATTAAACCAGGTGGGGTTTTAGTCTATTTCATGCCAGGTCCAGTAGGCTGTAATTAGAGGAAAATATAAGAAATGGGATGAGAATAAAGTGATAATTCCAGGACATGCAGCATTGGTTACCCCAAGTTAGAAGGGAAAGGTCTTTCTCAGTCAAAGTTTGCAAATGCGACAACTTTTAACCGCCAAAGTACTCTTCATGAATTCTTCATGAATCCCATTATTTTGGCTCTTGGATCATACTATGGCACCAAGTTCCACAGTTTCATCTGTGCACAGTAACATTTTGTTTAATTTGGTTACCTCTCAGTTCTCCTAGTGTGAGTAGTGGAGAGTAACCATTTCCTCCCTTCTGTGTTTTTTTTAGGACCCTCTTGAGTGCAGCAGTAGCAGCTCCTTAACTCCTGATCATCTTTGTTACCCATCTCTAGTTTGTGTAACATTTATTTGAAGCAGGGAGACCAAACCTGCACATGCAGCATTCCAGATACGATGCACCACAGATTTATACAGTGGAATAATGAGGTTCTTTGTTTTGCTCTTCATTCCTAGCCTAATATTTCCTAACGTTTGATTTGTCTTTTTAACCTTTTCTGAGCAGTAAGCTGGTGTTTTCAGAGGTGGGGAGGAAGCCTAAAGTTTTCTTTTTCTTTACTGTGCTCTCTTTACCCTTTACATTTAAAAAACAGTGCTAGGAAGAAAAAAGGTCAATTATTCCCTTCATCCTCAAGTTCAGAAACTCACTACTCAAATAATTAGCCCCCACAGGCAGGAAAGCAAATAAATCTGATAATTTCTCTTTTGTCAAAGTAAGGAGTAATTTATAGTGATAGTCAGATATTTTCTGATAGAGCACTTTTCTGTAGTAAAAGGAGAATTCAACATTCAATTTCCTGAGGAAAAAAAACCAAGGGGGAGGTGACCCAGCTTCCCACTTCCCCTGCAGCTCCTCCGCAGCCCATCCAGCAAAAGACCTAAGGACGAGACACAGGTTGCACCAGGTTTCCAGTGACACCAGGCCAAAAGGCTTCAGAAAACAAACAGTTCAGATTCTTCCCAACCTGATTTAACAATAGTAATTAAAAAAACCCTCCTTCCCATTGAAATTTTGAGCATCAGTCTTGGGCTTTTGGTTACAAGGACAAGTTTTTAGAAATGCCAAGATTACATCAGGCAGCTTGACTGATCCCTTTACAGCGCGACAGAGGAAAGACAAGCCCAGACTAGACTCACGCTTGCATCTACAGTCAGGAAGCCATCTGGAGCATAACAAGAACTTTATTGAGTCGGCACATTTCTGGACAATGTCACATATATATTCTCCCCTTACATGTCAGTAGATGGCACTCTCTATATTTACTATCTACATATTTTGCACACTTGCCAAAAAAATGCTTCTTCTCATGGAACTGCAGTAGTAGATCACAGGTCCTTAAACAGCTTCCCTTAGTGGGGAGCTCTGTGCTTTACCTACTCTTTAGTGCAGATTTCAGTTTTCCCTGGGCACACAAGCAGGTCAAGTATGTTGATCAGGGCCCGTAAACCCATGGAAACATGAACTGTGCATACGGTCTGTACTTCATGCAGTTAACAGATAATCCACTCTCCCATCCACAGTGTGGCCCTTTCTACAAAGGTCAAAAAAGGGTTCAGAATTAACAAAACATCTGCATATGGTACCAAAAAGAGGTCTGTTAGAACAGAGCCCTCTTCATTTACCTGACCAGCTCACTATCCGTTTAGAGTCGTATTGACTTTATTCGGTTGTCCTTCGTNAGACTGAATGCCTCTTCTTTGCACATCAAAGTTCCTTTGAATTAAAACTATCGGTTAAAGTTTTATTTGCAAGAAGAACAATAACTAGTTTAGGGTAAAAGCTAAGAGTTCCAGATGACACACTACAACCCAAAAATAGTTCAGAAGAGAAAGCATATCTAGGGCTTTTGGGGAAGGCAGGCTGGTATGAATTCCTCGCACACCACCACCCTGCTGTGCAGAGCACTATTTTTACGACATGGTCAGGACTGCAAGTTTCACACCTTTGAAAGAGTCTCATATGGGGGCACTTGGTTTCTATCAAAGCCCGCTTCGTACAGCAAGCTAAGAGTTATGAATACCGAGCAAGTCTAAACCCTTGTTTATCCTCACAGATCAGATGAGATCGGAAACAAAGATAAGAAGAAATTAAATGTTTCTTTTTTATTGTGCACTATTACAGAAAGCGTCACCCCATCAGCCCAATGGTATGATGACATAACACTAGTACTTTAATACTTTAGTACTTCATTTCTTGAAAAAATTTCTAAACTATAGTAATATATTAAATTTGATAAATATAATTACTATCAACATTTAATTGATTCTTGATTACAATCAATTATATTTCTGAAACAATCAAGCATCCTACAATTAAAAATAATTGATTCATTAGCACATACCTACTAGACAATTACACAAATGCATTATTTATGTAATTAGATACATTTACAGTTCATTATTCCATTTTTATTCTATTGTTGTAAAGCTACAGTAGTGCCTTATTTTTTAATCTTCCTTTGCCTTCTATTGACATAGAGATTACATTTATTTTATTTACCCAATTTCAAATTAGAAATCAAAACCTGAAAGAGACTCAATCCCTACAAAAACAGTAATTAAAGCTCATTTATTTGTCATACGGGTGAAAAGTAAGGGCAACAAAGTATTTTCCAGAGGAAATCTGCTTACTGAGTTGAAAAAAGCAGCTGTAAGCAGCAGATTTTTGGAGTTTTCAAAAATATAAATTAAAATATCTACGTGCCAGGCTCTTGCTTAAATAAGGATTTAAGGCGGAGCATAAAAGAGAAGCTAGTGAAAAATTACTGTGATCAGAGCTGCTTCCAAGCCCAAAAGTAACTAAGGGCCATGTACTTGTTATTCTAATTGTGGCATCAAAACCAGTTCAGAAATCTTGACAGTCAGGACAACAGATTAATGATCTGATTTTTAGATGTTCTAGTCCTCCACATATTTTACCAACTTCACTTATGACTGTGAATGTCCAAACTTGCTAAGAAAACCCACAAACAAAACACCACCAAAAAACACTCTCCTTCTGCCTGCCCCCCCACCAAATAACCCCCCCCCGCCCCCCCGCAAACCCAAACCACCCTGTTATCTAGCTATTCGGTTGAAGTGTCCTATGTTGATCTGACTCTCTTCTTAATACAACAGAGGAAGATAACACATACTCTGAATTCCTTTTAGGAAGCATAATGATGTCCCTGAGTGCTAGATTTCTAAACTTCATGCTAATGTACCTTTACCATGTAACTCCAGTTGATATTTCAACCGCTTGTGGCTGACTAGGGCTGACCAGGCTGCCTTACACTCTTCTGAAATGAGCGCCCCACCAGACAACTGAGAACATCCTGCAGTGAACCTGCACGGACAGCTTTCTAGCCCTACTGATGCTGCATTGTTTTGAAAGCTACTTATTTGACTTACTTGCAATCAGGGTGTCCACGTTGGGTTTTGATCAGCTTCTTTTCCATCTTTTCCTTACTATTCAAAAGTGCGTTTTATTATTTAAGAACAGCCACACCTGGTCAGACCAAAGAAGGAAGGTCAGATGTGTGAGAACTGGAAGGGACACCTCTGGTCTTAGAAACAGGAGAGAAGAGACAGACAAGCTGAAAGCTCACTGAGCAAGGCATCATGGCCTGCCTGCTAATTGATGAGAGCACTGCAATAATTCAGGAGAGAAAAGAAGTGAATATAGAGAAATGCAACAACATTTTCCCTTCATCGGCATACTACCACCATCCAACAGCCTCAGCAGACTTCAGAAAACAAGTCTGCCAGACTTGTATCCACGGGGTTCAGAAGCAATTAAGAGCTCCACTCTGATCCCTCCGGACTGAACGTGGGGTGGCTGCAGCACAATTTTGACCCCAAGATTCCTGAAAAAGTGACCAAATGAAAAACCCAAGCAAGAAAAGACCGCAAGCTTCTATGCTTAAGTTGCAGCATTACACTTTACTTCCACTTACTTCATCCAAATGTTTGTAATATTTATATCATGGCTTGCCATCCATGCATTTGCATTTATTTAAAAAAAAGAAAGATTAAAAGAGTGAGTTTATCTATCTGTTGCTGGTTTTATCTTTCCTAAGCAAAGCTACATAATAAAGCTCCCAGAAAAAGTGACAAAAATTACTTTTTTGGTAGAGTTCCCAGGCAAAACCCTTCTCCAGTCTTCTGTGGTCCTGGTCCATTCCTCAAAGGAGATCACTAAGCTTCCACTCTCTTTGCTGAACAAATGAGGACAGAGCAGGATAAGACATTCAGTAATTGCTCATGGTTGCACTTTTTAAAAATTAGATACTGGGAATGGCAGGGAGTGTCAGGAAATAAGTGGTCCTTGCTCCATCTACAGATACAGTTAAAGATGCAGCTCCCTTGCAGTTCCTCAGATGCCATCACAAATGCTTCTTTCCAATTTCTAAGATGGTGTGATGATGGTAAATCTTCACTCACTCCTGTAAGCCTGGGTGAACGGTCTAGACCTTGGGTGTCCTGTGCGTTTCTCGTTTTGTGACACAAGCCAGCCAGCCACAGTCAGAAGCAGACAGTCAGAGAAAAAAGCAGCAGGAACTCGAGGTGGAGAGGTGAAAACTACGATGATAATTTATCTCGTCATTCTCCAGCAGCCTTGGTGCTGAAAGATATGCCCCTATTCAATTTGACGGCCAAGCATGAAAAGTATTACGCCAAAGAGAATGCCACCAGCTGTATTTTTCATAACAATAAAGGATGCCCTCTCAGATCCTATGAAATGGATAAGCTACTTAAAAACGATCAAGGACTGGCCAGCTACACACAGCAGAATCTGCCTATATATTACACCCACATCAGGCACTGCAACTCCAGAATAGTTGAGGTCAGGAAGGCAATCAGGCAAAACAGAAGATTTCTTGGAGAATCAGCTGACAACATGACAAAGCAATCACTGACCAACAAAAAAGCAAACCAGAAATATTTTTAAATGATCATACATTCAGCTCTGAGTCTTCTGGATTGAATTTAACAGAAATGGACAGAAGTTGTATTGGTTTTACGTTTGTATGTGTCCAACTCTTTTGATTGATTTGTCTCCTCACTTTTCACAAGTTAAAAGCTTCTCTTTTCTTATGCTTATTTCTCTACGTTTATTAAAGACTAAAGCAGAGGAAGAAGAGTATCTACCTCATTGCAACCCTTCTTTAAATCAGGGTGTTTAGACTGAGTAAGAATTTCTAAGCCCCACTGAGGTTCAGAGTTACACAGCTCCAAAGAAACTAAAACATCTTGGTCTACCTTACAGCCCAACGTTATTCCTCGTTTCGTCTGGGCATCACTTCCAAAACACTTCAAACTTCATCTGCAAAGAAGCACAGTTGCCTTCAAAGTCATTATGTCTTAAAAATCAGAGAAAAGTTCTTCCAAGTGTGTTTATTTAATCCAAAACATTAACATGCTGACAGCTGTTGAGCTGCTCCATTTAGCTGTCACAACAGACCATAAAGCACCATAGCGAAATGGACGCTTCTGTGTATGACATCTGCCACTCTTCTATTAACTGCTGCTTCACTACAAACATTTTACCGAATAATTAATTTGGCTAGGTGTATGCAACAGAGTATTTTTTTATGCATTAAAACATCTGGGGTTTTGCACTGCAAGGTTCTGCCTAATGTAATGAAGTCCAAATAGGAGATTTTAAATTGCCATTTTTGGCTATGACACGAGAAGGATTCCTGCAGAGAGATAACATGCCTCATCTACTCAGGAAAGCATACCTTCTGTAACATAAGTTGAAAAGCCTTACTAAAAATATTAACATTGTAAGCTTTAATAGAAATAAAAATTCTTAGGAAAGCTTCATCTCTACAGGGCTGTTCTTGAATCCAAAGCATCTGCACCTCAGTGGGAAACACAGGTTATATGAAAGCAATTTATAATGTGCTGCAGCAAAGGCAGAATAGGATAGCCTTAATATCAAGGAAAAAAAAAATCACAGTAGAAGCCTTTGCAAAATTTAATCCTGAGAAACGCGGAGTACTCAGGACTCTCAGAAGAGTCTGTAAGAACACCTGAGAATCAGCAGTTCTTAAAACCAGGTTCAAAGTCAGGAATTCTCCTACTATCAAAAAAATCTAAAGTCTGGGTTTGGAACTGACTAAAACCCAAATGACAAAGTCTCCTTGAATCAAACTTTCTGAAATTGCAAGCTAAATCATAGAATGCCACCAAAATACTCACAGTAGTACCTGCAAACCATAAGACTGCACAGCAAAAAACAACCTTTCTCTTTCACCTGGAGATGACAAACAACTGACTCCAGAATGTGTATTTTCTTGGCTTTGTAGGAATTATATTTGTCTCCACAGATTTAGTTGAGTATCTGAAACTACAGTGTTGTCTTTTAAAAACTAAAATAAAATAGGTTGAAAGAATATGTTGAAAATCTAAGTTCTCTGTTATTGCCATCTGTCTTATCCAATGGACACACTTGAAGTATTGCTTTTGGCTTTTTCCAAATGCCTGACATTGGTCTCCAAGATAACCACTTGGAAACAGAAACTAAACAGAGAAAACCCTACAGCTCTGCTCTGTACCTTTATACATTTTACAGATATGTTTAAATCCAAAACGAAATTAAAAATATAATGAAAAGCATTCTTTCCCAAGAAAACAAAACATGCCTGGCTGGCAATACTTTTGGAGGACATCCCTCAAATACTGGTACATGATACCCCAAAAGGTGCACCTGATTTGACTACTGGAACTGTATCCTTTGGGAGTTTGCAACCAGCTCAGAGGGTAATTCCAAAATGTAAACTCAACAGATGCTGATTTTCTGTCATAAGATGGAAAGAAAAAAAGATAGGAAAAAATGAAAACTGGGATTGCTGACTTCTACATCCCACACATGACAACTTTTCTGGTTCATTTTGGAGATGTTCAACACTCCACTGGACCTCAGCAATCTCATCTAACTTTGAAGTCAGTCCTGCTCTGGGCAGGAGGTTAGGCTAGATGACCTCTAGAGCTCCTTTCTGGGGAGCATATCACAACAGGTATCAAAGACAGAGGTCTCCAAACAGGGAAGTCATTCTAGTTACAATAATATCTAAGCCTTATCAAAGTGCTGCTTTTAGATCTAGAGTCACGCATCCTTTTGAATCATTTAAAAGAAATACGGGAAGCAATACTGGGATCAGTGCACTCCTGCATATAGCCAGGTGGTACTAATTGCTTGATTACCAACAGCTTCACATTACAATAAGCCTAATGAAATTCAACAAGGGCAAGTGTAGGGTACTGCGTCTG
>RSEF01000003.1:102369447-102381173 GCA_003993805.1 Himantopus leucocephalus
TTTTTTTTTCGGGGGAAGGGGTTGTTAAAGACGAGTGCCACAGCTCACCTTCGCGCCTGTGGAGACCACCTCATTTTGTGTGCTTTGAGCCACCACCTGCAGGTTTCATTTAATAACCTCTAGTCCTGGTACGGGGAGAGACAGTGAACAATCACTCCCTATTCATCCTCTCCCTCTGCCACTTGTGACTTTATGGACTTTCATCGTTCCCTCTCAACCATCTACCTTTCAGTCTTTTTAGTTATCCTCATAGAGGTGTTGCATGCTATTCATCATTCCTGTCACCCTCCTCTAAAATCTTTCCCAGTTTTACTACACTGGGTTTGAGATGGAAGAAACCAGAACCATACAGTATTCAAGATGCACGTACACCGCAGATTTATGAATATCGATTGTTTAATGGATTAACAATGCTTTATTTTCTTCTCTATTTGCTTTCTAGTAATTCCCAACATTTTAATTAAAATTTTAACCTCTATTAAGCCGACATTTTTAAAGATCTGTGAAAAGCCTAACATCTTACTTCCAAGTAGTAATAGCCGTACACTGGTGGTCCCCAGGAGTTACGTAAAATGCCTGTTTTCTCCCATATCCGTTACTTCACATTTCCTGCACTGAATTTCATCTACCATCTTATCCAGTGAGGTAAGGTCCTCCCATAATTCTTCAGTCAGTCATCTTTACTACTCTGAACATCACCTACAAACTTTGCCATATTTCTATGCAGCCCTTTTCCCCAAAAGGTCACGCGTATACTATAAAGCACAACCTAGGCACAGATCCTTGCAAGACTTCATTGCTAATTTCTTTTTGCCATGAAATGCGATGATTTATTCCTGCTTCCTATTTCCTATCTTTTAATCAGTTATTTAACCCTTCCTCTTATCCTACAGCAGCTTACTTTCTCTAACAGCCTGGGATAGAACGTTGTCAAAAGCTTCCCTTTCTGAAGGTCATTTCCATATTGCTGCCAGTGCTGTACATGTAGCTCAGATCCTGCTTTACCGACAGCTGAAAATGATTAAAACGTGACCCCTCCTGCTCTTCTGATTCTACTGTAATGTGTTTCATCCAAATTCGACCTGCTACTCCCTTCCTTCCCAGTGTTCATCCCCTCCCTTCTTCCCAATTGATGTTATACACATTCAACAAAACTAAAACAAAAGAAAATATTTCTTGATATTATTTGTTTACAGAGCTCTCCAGCTTGTATAAGCTTACAATATTAAAGGAAATACAGCCACATCAAAATTAGTCTGAAATCTGTCCTGCATTTATTACATGTTAAAAATGAAAATCAATTCCCACATACTGTTATGTGATTTCCCGTCACCTTCACACTGCAAGCCACATACATTAACCAACAATAAAGCTTCATTAGACCTTTATTGCTAATGTGAAGAAAGTTTTAAAGAGTTCTGCTGCATACTAAAGATATACTGCAGGGTTCGGGGGGGTGGGGCGGGGAGGGGGAGGAACGGGACACAACAAACCAACAAGGTTTTGTGTCTGAAAATTGAAAGCTCCACATACAAAGCTGCAGCCCAACCAAGGATTTTGATATTCAGACAACTGAAGCACTGCTGATTTGTAAATGTAATTATTTTTTTTTTTTTACAATATACAGGTGAATAGCTCATGCCTAATTACAGATTGAGACAATATGAAATAGCACAAGTTTAAAATCTTAACGCAGAAGATCAGACTGTCAGAATTTCCAATGAAGCATTCATTCTGGAGCACACAGGCAGCATCGTAACACAAATACAAACAATAGCACAGATGATTTAATTAGATTACTTCATTCCTATGAGTTCTTCCAAACAAGCTCTTTAAGAAAGCCAGAAATAGAATTCAACTTTCATCTTTTCTGGATATTTTGGCCTATGGCAGTCAGTCATGCTCTCAAAGCGTGTTCTCACAGAAGCAGCTGTGTATACACAACAAATCACATTTGGACATGTTTCGATCCAAGCGTGGGTAAGGACAAGCAGAGGTGAGCAGCAGGCTGGCCCTCAACACTAACACCAACGGTTGCCATAGCAACGGGAGGAATCACAGAAAGAGGCCGGTATTGATCTTTCCATCCCATGTTCTTGCCTTTTCTTCCGAGTGGTCTTACACAATGCTACCACTACCAACACCATCGCACATACCCAGGTTCTGAAGTTAATGGGAAATAATAGTGATGAAAAGGAACCGGGAATAATTACTGCTGCGGTAAGTCTGAGTACACAAAGACCAGGCAGCAGAATTTTCATCTTAACAGCACGCTACGCTAGTGGAAGGGGGGTGTCAGTACGTACAGGCGTGCTTTACCATGCCTTCCATTTACATCTCACGTTTTCTGTGCGTTCTCCTGCAGGGCAGCATCTGCCTGTTCTCAGCATTTGTAACAAGAGAGTCACCGATGCCTGGGTCAGGTATTGCAAAGAGTAGGATATAGCAAAGGATGTTTTGTGCTTAGTTGAAAGCCTGCTACATCATGTCAGCGTGCTGCAGAATGGCACAGAGCCAAAAGGATAAGAAAGAGAGACTACTTACAAACACTAAAGAGATTTTTCAGGTTAACAACGGCATAGCTCCAGAGCCTCTCAAAATATACTACAGCACAACTAAGTTTTATAAACATGGGATAATACATAAGTATATAAGGGATTTTGCTAAGGACTAATATCGTTTCCAATAACAACACATAGCTCAAAATTGCATTTAGTTTGCAAATTACAGGATGGTAATTTCTTGATACTACCATAAGGCTTAAATGAAAAATATATTTTGAAGGTTTCACCTTCACGATTAACATTTCTTCTCAGGATATGCAAAATTGGAGAAAAATCTGTTTAAAATATTAGACTGAATTAAGAAAGCCTTTTAAGACCATTCCCAACGGCATCTATAAACACCGAAGAATGACCAGAATAGTTAGCAGAGTGTGGCCCTAGCTAAGAACAGAAGGCTGCTTATATCAGAAAGATAAAATATTATTATTGTAAACGAGTAGATCACTTTTGCTACATGCACCCTACATTGTTCCAGTTTTATATCAGCATAATAACACCTCTGTAATCCACTATATTTGCAATAAAGCTGAAGTAATAAAGCAATAGTACGGGAAGTACCCAATATCTCCAGAAACGTTATAATTCACAAAGTGATTAGTCCCTCAAAAAAAAAAATCTAACTAGCACAACCTTCAGAAAATGCATCAGTTTTCCAAGATAAATACAAAAGACAAATTAAAAGTGTCTATATTAGTACAGATATTCTTAACAAAATTTTAACGTTTATACTTAATAAAAATAGATCCTGAAAAAAACCTAAACAATACCTACCGACTGTGTACATCAAGATAACAACTCCATCACAATCCAAACAAATTATAGCAGTATGTGATATTTAAGAGCTCTAGGAACCCTGTTAATAACAAGTCTGCCATCATAACTTAAAGAGGCAAATAGCCACGGGTCTGCTGAGGACCATTCAACTGCATATACACTATCTTCATGTTCTTCATAGGTAGCTATTACACTGTCCTGAAGGGGCTCTTTAATCCTAAAATTGAAGGAAAAAAGAAAAGAAAAAAAAAAAGAAAATAGTAAGGATCTGTGAACACACTTGATTTAAAAGGCAATATTAAGTGTCACATCTGGATACACAACCTCCCATTTAAAGTATAAGAATGCAGTAGTAGGCTCTAAGGAAATATTTTATACTAGATATCTGCATGGACCTATGTTTAGGTTAACACAGCTGAGTTAAGTCAATGTTAGGGACCCCATTTGCAGGGACAAAGTGCCCTTTATTCTCAATTTCAGTGCGTTTCCAAGTCTCTCAGAACCTACACTAAGCACCTCCCTCTCTCTAAAGCACGTTAAACTACAAGGTATGATCTAAATCCACTTAAATATGCATTTTTATCAACACCTTCTCTCTCACCATGCTCCACCCCTTCCTTCCCCCCTTTACTGTTAATTGAATTCTTAAAATAATACATAATCTTATTAGAGATGTGTAGGTAGGTAAGAAGCTGCAATCCTTAACATCAGTCTCTCCTGTGCTGCCATCCTGGACCCATTCCCTCCAGAGCAGTGGAAGGGAGATGGAGGCACACACTCCAAACACTCTAATTTTTATCTCCCATTCCTAGAATTATACCAACACCGGATTCTCATCTATCATTGTATACCTCACCTCTCACTGCAACACCCAAGGCTCCCGGTCACCTACATCACAAGGGACAGACAGATTCTCTTTTTCATTGCAAGTATTTAAGAACAGATTCAGGCTGTTCTCTGAAGTCCAAACCGCCCAAGAGTCATCGATTGTGCTCTGCTAGCTGAGAACAGCCCTTCTCCCCTCCGCTCACAGAGCCAATCCCTCCTCTCACAGCAACACCACAGCACATTATTCTGTAGCTGCAGGGCAGGTGAGTTTTCAGAGGATGACCTTAGAGCTCCTTCACCCACAGAGGATCACCTCTGTCTGACAGGAATCAGTCAGCCTTTCAGAAGCATGCCCCTGCCTCTCAGAAACAGCCTCGTATTAAGGCTGCAATCCTCCTAACAGAAAGCAAAGCCAAAGAGCCTTGTGAATGCCACTCAATCATTTAAACAGATGCTACTACAGGAACGAAGGGTTGTCGTTGGCTGTCTTTGCCCTTTACCGCTGCTCTCTGAAAGCATGAGTCTCGACGATCACAAGGAGTACGCGGTACCACATCTGAATCGCTTGCAGGATATGGCTGCTCCACTCAGCCAGCCTAACCAGCTGTGAATCTAACACCGCAATTAAAATTCAATTGAATTTAATGAATAAACGAAAAGCAGTCTGATACTGCAGAACGGCTTCAGATATTTAGTTTCAAGGACTTCTATCATTTACTTATGTTGCATTTAAGGTCAACTAACCAAAAAAAGGTCATAGCAACCCCTGGTTAATTGCAAAGAGCAGGCTTGTTTTGCAGTTCTCCTGAATACGTACTTTGATCCAAACCATCTAACAGCAGAGAGCTAATAAACACACAGACACACACAGGCACTTCATCTCCCGCAATGTGTTTTTCTAACTTCCTGTTAACTGACATGCCTGGTTAAGTGAAAGTTGGTCATGTCCCCAGACAGCAATGTGCTTCACGCGGTGCTCACCCACTTACCCACAACTCCATTATTCTGAAGGTTTCAGATGTCTCTCTGGATAAGCAGGGGAGTAATGCACGGTGCACATAGCTGTCAGGGGACACGACCGACTTTCAGTTAACCAGAAGTCTCAGTTAACCAAAGGTTGGATAAACAAGGACAAATAAGCTTCTAGATTATACTATTTTCTGCATGCTCTGAGTTGTTTCAGCGTTTCATTTAAATAACACAGTTCATCTAATTTAATTTACAGAAGGCAGAGGGGAATGAGTGTTCAGGAAAGAAGCCTCTAGATGAACTTCTGTTTGCCATTTCCATTTATGACTACAATTTTTAACCGTCTTTTATTATTGTCTATACACTGTATTTCTTCTTGGGTATGAAAGTAATTTTGTGCCTTCCCAGAACAAGAAAGCATGCTATTCCATGTGGTTCTGCAGGCCGCGTGAGTTCGGTTTTTAGTGGGTTTTTATTGTTTGTTTTAAATGGTGTAGATCTATGATAATATTATGTGTAGACTACTTGTGCATAAGAACGGCATAGCCTTGAGACAGTTATTGAGAATCTGAGAAAATTCTTAGAGAAGTGATTGCTTTGTGTAAAAGGGCTAGATACTATACAAGATAATCAGGGAGGAAACAAATCATCTCAAAATGACATGTGTCACAGGAGCAATACAGAAGATCCACAAAGAAACTGTCCATGAGCATCCGTTACAAACACTACGAATGAAAATAGATTAGCCTTTAAATGATGTAATCGGTAAGAAGCCCACAATGATTCTGCTGGTGGAATAAAGAACAGAATTTATTTCATGTATGTGAAAGACTTAAAAATAATTCAAAAAAACCCAGAAGGAACAAGGTTGATTGTGGTGGGTTTTTTTCCTCACAACAGGAATCTCTTGGAGACAGACCATCTTACCCCATGCTAAGAGACTTCCAAGAAAACACCTCAGTTTTGTCTGCATTTTGGCTATGTGCGTGCTTTTTTTGGTAATCCAAGAATAGGCTGAGGATACTATTTTGGAATCTCTATGAAACTAAGATACTTAGAATTGTTCAGTTTCGGAGTCGCACAACAAACTATTTACTCTCAATGAAATTTTACACAGCTTTTGCACATTTTTAATTATTGAAGAATCAGCTCACACTCTCCTAACTCCCAGGGGATTAAATATAATTTGGTTAATGCAAGAAGTTATAGACTTAACATCTACGACACAAACATTTATTTAAGCAAGGTAACAAATCCCTTTTTAAAAAAAAATTTATATATATATATATATATATAAACAGAGTCTACACAAAAAAAAAAGATTATTTTGGCCACAGCACATACTAGTGTAACACATACAAAACAACTTATATTTATCTTAAAATGTTTTTGTCTATTTAGATATTTTAATTATCCTTCTGTTTTTATCAGCTGCTACAATTTTATTTCTCCTTAACACACAGTAGGTAATTTCAGAGCCTGAGATGTCATAGCACTGACCAGTGTATTTCTTCTAATACGCTAGTCATAGTGTAGCAATGAGTAAAAGCATACTGCTATACTTTCACGTGCATGATTCTTATCTCGGAAACTTTCCACTTCATAGTGACCAAGGCCTGATGACAACGGCCAGGTTATTTGCCTTCTTAGGTTAGGTGCATAACACTGGACACAGAAGAGGAGAGCATTCAAAGCAGACCGGATACCAAGACAGTCAGCAGACCTTTGGTAGGTTTTGGAACAGGCAGGAGAGTTCAGGACCTTAAATTTCTTCCCAGTTAGAAAAGTTCAGAAACAGGAAGAGCACCTATATGGAGGTGGATATGAAGTAAACTTTCTTCTATGCTACTTTAATATGTACAATACAGATTGTTGCCAAAACACAGAGATTTCTGTTATTACATAAAAGCTGCAGGTTACGGGTGTAAAAAGGTACTTGCTAAGCTATAGTTAGTTTAGTGTACCACAGGTGGAGGTGCTTGGCCTATTGATCCCTTGACAGAGTAGTCTGACTAGACTATACTTGATAAGCACACTTGGTAATCCGTTGTTATGCCTGGCAAGATTAGTAAATTATTTTCTTCCTGGTCCTAAATCTCCCTGCCCCTTAAAAAGTTCCTTTAGTTTCGCGTTTTCCTGTACTATTTTAAAGACTTTTTCAGGCCAGACTAAAGTACCTTTTTCTTTCCTTGTATATGTTCTTGCATTGCATCAACTGACAGGGCATCAAACTCTTATGTCATCGAGAACTCACAGTAAGAAATGTTTAATCTCTACCTACATCCTGCATAAATTTAAGACCTGTGCCACACAGAGCTGAAACTGGACTGCTTTCTCTTTGTAGTCTTATTCACATAGCACGACCCCTACCAGCTTCTCCTACGAAAGGAGAAGAGCTTTCATTTTACTAGATAACTTTGAGGTTAATTGTGTTACAGACTTGAGAGAGAAGCCTGTTAAGCCTTGGATAATTGTTTTCATGTAGAGAGCTGTTATTTCCAATTATTTCTCATGCTAACAACCACTTAAGTTTGCAGTGCTTGCGATTCTGTTTTGTCACCACAACGTTCAATAAAATATGCTTTTCAGAGTCACCAAAAATCATTAATTCCTTATCACAGTCAAAATTAAATCCTCTTTAATCTAATACTACTATGAAATAGATGTGACCCAATAGAGCAGAAACACAGACTGCAGTGTCCAAAATGAATCCTGAATGCATGCCAGTGGATTCCAGAATAAGCCCTGTGGATGCCCTTTCCTTTAACCTGCAGGAGAAAACTTAGCAACTGCAAGGTTTTGTGTCTGGTAAGCTTAGACAACACACTTCTTCATTTTTCACTCTCTTAAGGAAAACAGAATTCAAGGATGTTTATACCGGAACACAATTTTTATATATAATAATTGGCCATTCATACTATTGTAAGCACTATTTTTAACTCCAAAAAAACCCTGAACACTTCTACAGGAAAATGCCATCTTTAAAAGCAGGAAATGCATAGCTTAATATAGCAGGTTTCATAGTTGTCCTAATACGCAACATAAATTAAGGAGGGTACATCTGCTAATGAGGGTTAAAGAAAGAAATAGTACAGAAAAAACATGCTTTTTAAAGCAAAATTCTAGGAATTGGAAAGTGCTCCTGCAGTAGATTTGGCCCAGCTTCTTATGCATCCAACCAAGTAAAGTCCTGAATACTGGCATTCCCCAAAACAGAAACTATTTAAGCTGTTTTAATTAATTGAGTCTCTTGCTTGATTCCATAGCATAATCCTATGATTTCTAGATTTCTCCAAGACATAAATACCACATGAAAAATACAATCAAAATTAACACTATTGGCAGCTGTGTGAAAATACCCTGAAAGCCTGCCTTATCAGGAAAGTTTGGCAAATACTTTTCAAAATATCAGTGCTGACAATTCAGTCCCCTGAAGTCACAGATGCGTATACAAAGCTGTTACGTTAGATCACACAGTTCGTACGTGTTATCGTGAAAACACATGACTTACTATTCAGAAGGTTCCAAAACACATTTCTATTGGAAAAAGTAGAAACCACCACCTCCTTTAGATGGGATTTTGAAGCAAATATCTGTCTACAGAGAGGCCAGTCACCATTTTCTCTCTGGTCTATTCTGAACACTGAAGATGTTCCTACACTTAAAGTCTCATAAAAAACTTCACTATCTCAATGAGAGATACTCTGTACTGGAAGGGCTCATGCTTTATATCTCTCAGCTTTAATTGCAAAATGATGAGAACTGCTTGGTTTAGATCTTGTTCTATTTATATCAGAGGACAGTGTGGCTAACATCTATGGTGAAAAAGATGGAAACATAAGACTTCAGGAAAAAGACTAAAAAAATGTATTTCCTAATGTGAATTTTTGGTACAATCTTCAATAGATAACAAAGATAAGGATAAGCTTGGAACATATTGTCAGAAAATATAGTATAAGGGAGAAGGAAGCATAGTGACCTTAGTAATCAGTTCTGCCAGTGAAAACACAGCAGACATCGTAAGTCTGTAAACCCCAAAGACAGCTAAGGGAGCGGGTAGCTCATTCTGCAAAATAAAAGTTTAAGGATGGCTTCCTCTTCAGGACTGATGTATAAGCTCAAAGTGCTATTGACCACATAAATCTTTTTATTGGTACGGATACAGAAAAGGGTTTTTTTCGTGAAAAGCAAGTCCTCCATTATCAATTGAGACTTGTCATGAAGTTCTGGCCGTAGAAGTCATGAAGAATGAAAACACTGCTGTAGATTCACTCCTAAGGTAGCAAATGGTCTTCTCGTGCTGCCTATCATCAACATACCAAACAGAGACCTGCAGAGTTTAAAATTCAAACCTGTAAGGCAAATAAATATATTGCAATAACTAAAGAAAATGAACCTTGATTAGTGAGTGAAGATTGTCCAACTAAACTGCAAGAACCTAGTAGGTTTTGTTTATTGTTAGAAATAGCAATATAGAATTAAAATGACTGACTAGTTTAATACAAGCAAATATAGACTTACTCACTAACGTAAGGATTTTGGATGACCAAAGAATGAAGAAAGGATATAAGATAGTCACCACCCTCCTTTGGAGGAAGACAGTTCTCAGTGCTCTGCAGATGTCGAAGGGAACCAACTGGTACGTTCAGGAGCTTTGGAGTTAAGGCAAGTCCCATGTTGCAGGGAGGAAGTCCTTGCAACATCAGAGTGCAAAGCCATTAAAAAAGGAGAGGCCAAGGAGAAGCCTGCCTTAATCAGTTGCATCCATAGATGTGGAATGACCACATTTTAAAGGTTTTGTTCAAACTGAGGCCTCAAAAAGCACCGCCTATGTTCTTACCCAGGAACACCAGCTTTGGGGATGAAAGCTTAATGCACCCCAAATACTCACCTCATCTGTTCTATTTTCATTTGCTTTGTACCTTTTTTTCTACTTGTGGATCAAGGTGCTAGAAATTAAGCTACGAGTACAGCATTTCATTCCCCATTTCTCAGCTAATTTTTTTCCATATTTGAGTTGTGCATTGAATTAACCAGACTAGGGACTTGAGCAGAATACACCGTAGCTCTCCTCTGGCCACAGGCCTATACCTCCTCTCTGTGGACAGCTCGATCCTCTTTAGACTACGCATTTATGACAGCGGCTTTGGGCTTTTCAGTGAGAAAGCACTGAAGCCTTTTCTTATTCAGTGCAAGAAAACAAACACAGTGTGCATATTTCTCCTAGACACATTTCACAAAGGCAGTGTGTGCTCAGCTAGCATGTTTTGGAACAAACAAAAACACAGTTAGTGAGAAGAGCTAAACCCAAGAATAAGGCTGATAGCAGAAGAAAGTCCTAAAGGGAAGAATCAGAAGTCTCCAAAGATGATTCAGAAGGCAGTAAAGGTCCCTGAGCTGCAAATAGTCAGGAGCTAGAAGCATACCCAGGGGAAGTATCTCCTTTTCCTGTTTTTATAATCTTTCCTCTTGGCCGCTATCAGAAACATGATACAGGCGAGGGAGACCTTTGATACGATCCAGGGAGGCTGCTCTTACTTTATGATTGATGAGAGAAACAACAACAATAGCAGTTAAAAAGTAGGGAAGAGACAGCAAACTAGTTGCTCTGATCTGAATCAGCGGTTAAGAGCAACTGAAGGTCACTCAATTGTGACAAGAGACAGATCCTCATGCAATAGTCCTAGTTATATTGCTTATGCAAGCATGTTCTGGTATCCAAGATGTGAGCATATAAAGTTCCAAGATGTCAACGCATACATGGACGAACACCCAAAGGAGAAACCTCAAAGAATAATTCCTTAGTAAGAACAGAATACAGCAACTTTTGATTTGTTGTCTATTCATTACTTGGTGAACCTCTATTTTTTTCTTAAAAAAAAAGTTATCCCCAAATAACTATTTTTCAGTTGTGAATCTTAATAAGCAGGCAGTTATTACAGAAAATCTGGCAAGAATAAATGAGGGGGTTGACTCATGCACAGTTTTACATGGCTGAATAATGAAGAGTTAAACCGACGTACTACTTGCTTTTGTTTCCCACCAAGAAATACAATGAAAATTCGAAAGTTCACTCCAAAATATATTAAAAATTAACATGAGTCTTAAAGATCTCAGAAGTCCTAGCTGTGTAGAACAGTATTACAAGTCAACGTTTTTAAAATACGGGGTTTTTTGCTAAGTAGAAAAATCCCACAAAATTTTGAAGATATAACTGGTACATACTCTTTATTTTTATATTTAATCCAAAGAGTATTTTTACAAGTTATTTTATTCAGAGCACAAAAAATAGGTAGCCCATGAGGAAAGAGCCTTTCTCCTTCTTTCCACTTGATATTTCAACCTTCTTTTGAGACATTTGGTCACTCAGTCAGAAGGTAACTGGCTGTAGATACTAGTTACACAGACACCTGCTCTTCTTGGTGTATTTCAAGATACACTCCAAAAAGATGTTTTGTTTTTCAAGATTTGTGCGGTATTTAATAGCAAACCAGATGTCCTCCAAAACAGGATAAAGATGAACCCCATGAGAATATAACACTTTCTTGAAAGTCTAGAACATACCCAAGCAAAAAAAAAAAACCAACCAAA
>RSEF01000003.1:102401252-102440504 GCA_003993805.1 Himantopus leucocephalus
TGCTTAGGGACATGGTTTAGCAGTGGTTTTGGCAGTGTTAGGTAGATGGTTGGACTCGATGATCCTGAATGTCATTTCCAACCTAAATGATTCTGAGAGACACACAAAAAAGGACATGGTACCATCACTTCAACTTGCCAGAACTGGAAACTAAATGTTATGCACTCCCACTGCCACAGAATCCAAAATCCCGTCTATGATACTATATGTATCACAGTAGACAGGCACTGTTACGTACTTGCCAATGACATTTTTAAATCCACAGTTCAGACATCAACAAGCTCTCTGCCCAAAAAAAAAAAAGCATCATACATTATTTCTGCAGTTGTCTTTTTCGATGAAATCTGACCAAAATTTCTGTGCAATATTCAGTGCCACAACACAGCTAAGCAACTGCTCATGCTGTTATATCTAAACTACTTAAACTAATTTTGTTCAAGTTGAGGTCTGCCAACTAACTAATCTTGTTCATTCAAACAAGGAATTCCTTAATTAAGGAAAAAAAGCAGATTATCAAAGCAGCTACATAACTCCAAGTGAGGGCCACGGTTAAGGATTCCTTACAGCTCAGAAGCCAGAGACACCAGCCTCTGGTGTTTAAGGCTGAGGCTTATTTGTCTAAGCCCTCCCTTCTCTACATCTCTGCATCTGTGCTGCTACTGGCAATACTGATGTATGAAGAGACCTTCAGAATTTTCAAGGAACTATGTGCATCAACTTCCATTAAGAAGAAAACATATGAATCTAAGTCTCATCCAAAATACAGGGGAGTAATAGTTTTCAACTATCTCCCCTCGGTCATTTTGATTCAATCACACAAAAGTTCTCATTCATAGAATGTGTAAGTAAAAAAAAAAAAAATATTGCTCACAAATCTTCATAAAAAATACACAACAGAAAGCACAAATGTCATTTGTGAGACATTCAGGATTTGAATCCAAATGACTGAATCCTGTTTTGCAGCAGTCCATTAGGTCTAGCACTGTCCAAAGAAAAAGAAAAAAAAAATGTCACTGGGTGTTCTTGTTGCTCCAGTTTCTCTAAAGGCCAGTAACAGCAATGCATGCATGAATCTGACAAGGTTCTTGACTATTTCTACGGTACTCCGAGGTTCTTCAGAGCAACAGTAAAAATGAATAAATCTTGATGGTTTTGACTAGCTTTTTTCTTGACAGAACAGAAACATAACAGAGCTGTCTGTACATTTGGGAAGATTATTCATTATTTGCACAGAATTTCAGGATAAAACCCGTAACATCCTAAAAGCTCAATGATCTCTCTTGCTAAAATTTACTGTCTGCTGTGAGCACCATCATTCTCACTGGTAAAAACTCAAAATTTTATTTTGCTGCTACTGACAGTACCAATGTTGTCTTCTCAGAGCAGAAACAGCTAAACTTTGTTACAGTGCTCCATATGAGAGCAGGCTATTTTAAGCTCAGCACTGAAAAGCTTTGCAGGGTGACAAATTAGTTACAGTATTAAAGAAAGATAAAAACCTTTGATAGGCACTATTTCCCAGAGGAGCAACTTAGGTTGTCTTCTTTAGTAACTAATTTGCCTTTTCACTGTAAAGTGTGGTAGGGAAGTATATTTTCATACCTCCTTCTCTTCACTCTACTTTTGGCATTTTCAAGCACATTTTGGCTGATAGACAGTCATTCACAATGGTAAAATCCTGGTAATGCTAAGGCAGTTTATTACCACCCAGGCAGCAGGCAACACAGGCCAGGGCGGCCCTTTCCCTCTGCGGGCGACGTTTAGGCCCCATCTGCTGAGATGGTCTAAACTGCAGAGGAAGCTCTTTGGGCCAAGGATGAAGGCCTGGAAAGCGCAGTCTCAAGCAGGTTTCATAAAGGTTTTCTCCCCTTCCTCGCCAGCACTATGATGGCCCCTCATCACCCCAGCAACCCCAGGGTGGGCACCACACAGCCCTGCGGCCTCCCCTCGGGGCGCAGCTGGGGCGGACAGCAGCCAGAAAATGGCTTCTTCCCCACCTCTGCGGAGCCTGCCTGCTCAGCCCAAGGGAGGCACCAGGTGCAATGCCTGAGGGGGGGCCCGGCCTGGCCCAAGGCAGTAAGAGTGGCGAAAGGAGGAGGGGGAAGGAAAAACAATCAAAATAAAAATTGTGGCAGCCTTTGTCATGGAGTCATTTTGGTGTGAAATGTCAGTCCTGTAACTCGGTCATTTTGGGTTGCATGCACGTGGGTTCTGCCAGGGTGAGATTTACAAAGGTGGTGGGAGTGTTAACACCTCCCAGGGTTAAATGTTAAATATTAAACATTAAACGTCCTAAATAACACCAAGAAGGGGAGATGGAGGTTCTGGGGTGGATGTTACAGACTGCTTCCCAACTAACAGAAAATAAGTTTTTAAAATAGGTGTAAGCTGTAAGAAATACAAGGCTTTTGTTTCTTTGCACAAGTCATTCCTTTTTCCTATTTCAAGCTTTTGTTTTGTATTTTTTCTCTAGTAGTTGCTGAGGTGTTTGTCGAGCACTGAGGAAGGCAGTCGGCTTCCTGGAGCTGCAGAGAGGGCAAAGAACGGAGGAGCTCAGCTGGGGCTCGTGTGGAGGAGACTTTCCCTTCCCAGGCATTTGCCACAAGTTTAGAATGCCACACTTGATGGGATCCTTATTTTATCTAGGTTTTCTCAACAGTTTACTCCTTTCCAGTAGGAAAGACATCACAGAAAGGCGTACTAAGAACCAAAAGTCCTTACATGAAAAACAACCACTGAAAGAGGTCATTTGGACTTGTAAAACAAACAGCGACTTGCAAAGTTTGTCCTTACACAGACAAAAAAAGTGATTCTTGTTTTATAATCAGTGAATAAGTGTCTGGTTAAATGGAAACACTGATAAACTAAACCCCACCTTTTTATAATAGCATTACACACCGCATCATAGCCACAAATTGTAGTGGGAACCAGAAAGGAATGGAAGACCAGCTATGAAGACCAGGTCATTTCTAGCATGAGATATATCTGATTACTGCTAAGGAAGAAAAGTCCTGGTTAAAATGCTAATCTGGCTCTGGAGATGTGGAATCAAATCTCATATTTTCCACAGACTTCCTGTCTACCTGCTATAAATCACCTTGTTTCTGCCTTATTTACCTGGACAAAATAGATATCCTAACACTTGCTTGTCACACAAGGTATTCCGAGCAGAAACATGTTAAAGATGAGGGACATTTCACTACTTTAATACTATAGAGTTTTTAGTTACACAGTTACATTATTATTTCTCAAGTTAGCAGTTTTATATAAACTTTTTCATGTATAAAAAAACCCAAACTATAGCAGTCATACTTAATGTCATAATTTATATTGCCACATACATGCATAGAACAAGTCAAACAAGGTAACAGAACAGTATTATTCAGGATTAATTTTTAAATGTATAAAATGGCCAATTCTTCAGTGACAGCTATTTTAAAAAAAATCTTCATGTAATAGGCAATTCATAATACACCTCCAGTGGTGACAATCTTCATGCTATTAAAAATGCAAGTATGGAAAACACCACATTGTACGTTACATTGCATTTTACAGCAAAGTCAGTGAGGGTTATTTTTAAAAGAAGTGTTGGTTCAAAATAGTGTAAACACAACAAAGAACTTGCATTCCATGGTTATCACAAGACTAAAGAAGTGACACTGGATCACATCTGAATGATCAAAACAGAAAAGGACATAGTAATATTTCATATGAAGGTCTGTCTGCGGTATTACATCTTTTGGAAAAAAAATAATGTATCTTAGCTAATTCTTTTAAAGCAGCTTAGTTATTTGGTTTTACCTTTGCTGATAAAACCAATTCCCTACTCTAGGCACTAAAGACTCCTTGGCAGTGAAGGCAGAGTAGACCTACCAGGCAAGAGAGAGATCTCAGAAGGAGATGTGGAAAAAAAGTGTTGGAAGGAAACCCCCAGTGATACATGACACCTATGCGGCAAGGACTGTGTTCAAGCTGTTAGCATCTCAGCTGTCAGTAAAGAAAAGAGAAGGAGGCAGATAGGCAGATTCGCCCTACACTAGTACCCCAGTCTTCTTCTGAGGGTGGTATTTCATTTGTTCTTATGTAAGCAATTCAGGAATCCTATAAGAAAAATAGTTCTCTGGATGGTTGCTGGTTGCTGGCCTTGTATCCTATATAAAGGATTTTACTTCATATAGCCAAAAGATATGATCCTCTTTAAAACACTTATTAATGTCAAACCCTGCATAAAAGATTCATGTATGTGGCAAAAAGCCATGAAATCAACAGCTGTTTCTTCCCTCACTCATTCCCACTGCCATCTTGTCCTTGATATGGTGTAGCTATTGCAACAATACTGTTTTCCACATGTCATGTTTTAAGGAATTACTTAAGCCAGTTATGAACTCTGAAATCCACTTCCTCCTTAAATAACATACCTGTAGACTTAACTACACAATGTAATGATCCAATAGCTCTTTCTCTATGAAATCTAGGAAGTTTTCAGAAGTTAGCCTTTTACCTTGTTTCAAAAATTAGTCTTTTATGTTGCTTCAAACATGCTGCTTGAACCGATGCATGAGGAACCCGGTTTCCAGCAAAGAAATGTTCACCTCACATTAACAGATAATGCCAGGTGCTCACAGCTGGGTAATGGACCCGTGCCTGTTGAGCAAAAAAGACATATAGAGAATATAACTTTTCTTTTGTTTGCAACTAAGATAAAGAGATATGCACAATCGGTAGACTTCAAATGCAAATACTATTTTTAGCACATGAAAGTGTGGCAACATTGAGAGCTATGTACAAATGTATGTTGTGAAATAAAAATCAATCTACGGCTGCAAAGCAATCAAAAAAGCCACAATACATCCCAATGAATTTTCAAAGAATTTGCATGCAATCAAAACTTTGTGAAACTATTTATGTTAAATTTATTTGGTGTTTAAGGGTAGCATTCACTTAGCAATTTGACTTCCAGAAAACCACTAGACCAGGGGAGAGGAGAGGGGAAGAGTTTTCTCCACCTTTAGGTGGGAAAGGAAAAGTTTAATTGAAAAAGTCTTGAGAAAAAGTGTATGCCTGTCTTAAAACATAGATATGTATGGCTTAAAACATAGCTAAGTATTCACAGTAAGCATGACAAATGAGAAATGTGCTCATTGGGATCCTGAGATGTGAAGGAAAGACTTTGGTTGGGTTTATCTGGACTTTTGGCCCAGTCCATTTTATTTAAAGGACCATTTTGACCATTCACACCCAAACCTAAATTTGGCTAATAAAATCATTCAGTTGCAGAACTTCAGTCTGGATGCATCCGTATTTTGAGATAACCACTGTCAAGTTCAGGAACATTTTCAGAATTGATAAATTTCAGTGCAAAGTAGGAAAAAAAGAGTATTTTTATATATAAATATATATATAAAATATATATAAGAATATATATATAAAGGGCCATTGTAGAACGGACTTGTGGCACCACAAAAAGTACTCAGATATGCATGAAGCTCATGCAGCCCAGCACAGATTAATTTTACTTACTGGTTAAACAGGAGAGTTGTATGAAAGCTGAAGCTCTGAATTCTCAGTGGATGAAAAAATATCAGTAGTTTCAGGGGTGCTTCATACTATAAAGTAGTTATCTCAAGCACAAGGCAAATTATTACAATCATCATATAAGAACTGGAAAATATCATAATAAAATTACCCAGTATTATTGCTTCTTTCCATCTCTTTTGAGTGTCATTTAAAGAATACTGTTATTTATAATATGAATGGTATTCAGCGTATTACCTGAAATCCTTTTCTTTTCCTCCTATCTGTCCGTAGGCGGCTATTTATACTGTAATAAACAGAACAATTTTTCCCCCAACATTTCATGTCATAGCTAAATTGTAAGTTGCATCAAGCAAATTATTTATATTGGTCTACATTAAAAGAAGCTGGGGATGCTTATTTCAGTACGTTAAATTTTGCTTTCAATTCCGAAGTATAAATTCACCATAACCGTGCTGAGTTCAGTGAGTGTTTTGTATATCTAAATATTATAGGAATAGTTTACTTAAATAATTAAGCCTATCAGAGGTAAGGTGAAATTTTTAATTGCTTCTTCAAGGGAAGCCATCAGAAGAAGGAGGTGTCCAAAGAAGGTTTTGCACTATTATTTACCCTGTGATGAAAGAAAATGGTATTTGAGGGACACAACATCTCGTTTGATTCACAGAAATAATTTTCGGCCATGTTGTTATGCCTGAGTTCTGATTACAGATTACTACCTTTCAGAAGTTGTTATTATGGCAGTAATGAGCCAGCAATTGAATTACATCTGTAATCAAAAATCAGAAAGTTTTGTAATCATAATCAAGTGCGTAGAAATTCTTTCTCCACTGGAAGAACAGCCACAGGCGAGAGGAAATATGACTTAGAAGGCATCTGAACATTTGCACTAGTGTGTTCACTGTAAAACCTTTTTTACAGTCACTTTCACAAGAGTAAATGAGAGAAAAGGCATTGCTAAATAAGGTCTTTTGTTTTCAGACCTATATTACGTGTTACTGCACTTGGTGTAATGTGAGGCCTACGTATCTTATTGCTTCATTATGTGAAAAATAAAAACACAAATGCAAAGATTTTTACTTGGTTTTAGATTTGGACCTTATCAGAAATTTCCCAGCAGCCGTAAGAAAATAATGGATTTGACAGGATCAAAGCATTCTGCAGGGATATACCAGTTATGTTGCAACCTTTGAAGAAAATCTGCTCATTTTTGGCCACTCAGCTGCCTGCCCATCTCCTGGGTGCTTGGCTGCTAAAGCCCTTTATCTAGCCAACTCCTTCTTTGCTTAATCTCTTGAGCTCTTTGGGGTTTTTATAAGCAGTCTGGTTGGCAGAGTTCTCAGTCACCATCCAGCCTCATAAAGGAGCTGATAAGGCTTACCAGTTCCCTGGGCAGCTGGAAATCAAGATAGTACAAGAAAGGTGAACTCTCTAGAGCTACTGCCCCACTCTGCAGCCAGCTGGCTCCAGCATGCCACAGACAGCACCAAACATGCTACCTAAACAGTCCCCCCAAGCCGCCTGAGCTACATGAGTAACCAGTTCCTTAATAACTCAGCTCTCTAGACATCTCCAGTAGCTTCCTTTATTAGCTTTTCATCTTCCTGGCAACACTGCTTCCTAGAAGCTGTTTTACTAGGGAGCTGGTAAAGCCAGGGGCTCATGAGATGGACAAAAATTTGAAAAATACATTTTAAATTTAGCTTTTCTTTTCTTCCTAGAAATTCTGCCTCATACTAATTGTTGTGTTTCTGAAATTTTGTCCCAGTGTTGGATTTGGTTTTTAAATGCAAAAAAGTTCATTGCAAGAGCTTCCCATTCCTCTGGCCACTGGAGGTTGGTTTTGATCTTGATAATTGTCAAATTTCATTGTTTCTCTCATTTTCACCTCACTGTTCTCAAAGGATGTGCCTACACTCCAACATATACTTAGCTGTTTTCCTTGTCCAAAGAATAATAATCCTGCTCAAACATTGTCATTATCAAAAACGCAGGGGGATGTAGGAACAAGAATGCAAGTATGGTTTAAATAATTAGCACATCCTCTATTGAAGTTTGCTCCCTGCAGCCTGCTTAGTTTGACAGTTGAAGTGAGCAGTGAAGAAGCAGAGGTTAAATGCTCATAAACCTTCACACCATCTACCATTTCAAAGATTTCACTGGCACATTGGTCATCATTTGTTTATCTTATTGATCCTCTAGAGCCATTTATTCTTCCTTTATATACTTAATGGTTTGATTTTCTTTGGGGAACTTTTGTTTCTTGCCATATTGGATCACAACTAGAAGTTCCAAGCTTGCAGTGGAGCTCCAGGATGATGCATAATCTTCAGTAGAGGGAGGCAGCTTATACTACCTCTGCTTAGAGAGAATATACAGAGTTCAACCTCTCTCACCTGGGGAGTTGAGATCCAAGAATAACAAGCNTTTATGGATAGTTGCCAACTTCTGTGTAATACCAACATGAACTACCTATTTATTTATGCACACCAGGATTACTTTCTTTTCCTCTCCCGCACCCCACTGGATTTATTTGGTTTTTATAACATGCAAACTCTGCAGTCTTGGGCAAGCTGAGCATCAGCCTACTGTACCTTTAACAGGTTTTCTGATGGAGCAGAAAGCTCACCTGTTGTAAACAATGTCTGTTAAAAAGAAGAATCCAGAAATTTAATACCTTGTGAAAACTTGTACGTCAAAAAAAAAATGCATCTGCACATCAGCTTCCATGTCCAACGGAACATTTTTTCCTTTAAAAAAATCACCTTTTTGTCCCTTATGTTCTTAGTCTATAAAAGAGAACTACTCCTGAAGAGCACCTGAGAAAAAGAAAAGCTCCATGAAATCAGTTTACAGAGGAAATGTTAATGTCTGCCAGCGCACGTGCATAGCCCTGTGTGAAGTTAGCCTTGCTTTGAGCAGGAGCTCAGACCGGGTGACCTCCAAAGGTCAGTCCAACCTCCTCTGCAGTTCTGGATCTTACTGTCAAGGCCACTCAGCACATAGCATGTCTGCCATCGCAAAAACATCCTGCCTGATAGCTTGTGTAATGGGGCCATTGCAGGAACAGCGGGGGTGAAATGGCCCCTGATCTCCAGACTGAATGATGGCCTGGTAGGAACATTACCAGACAGGCTCTTCCCCTTGTTTCTCAGACAGAAACTGCTGTCATTATCCCAGCAGCAAGACAACCCGATGGGTGTCCACACTTCCGTCACCCCCTTTCAGTGTATTAACCCCATCCACTGTGGTGAGAGAATTGTGTTAATATGCAAGGTGTGACCAGGAGTGGGTGAAGCATAGCAACCTGTCCCATTTTGCCTCTTCTGCTAAGTGGTGGCAACCTGTCAGAAAAATAGAGCAGGCAGGAGAATTAACATTGGAAATTGCTGCAGCTAAATCTGTCAGAGCCTTTTCACCAATTTTTGAATATAGATAGGAAGGGTAATTTCTAGCTTGCGGTCCCAAAGCTGCATGTGTGTTTTCTCATGGTCACCAACTTCTGTATGTGTAATTCCTACTTCTAATACTTTCAGTTATTACACATGACATTTGAAAGCATTTCATTTCCAAGATACACTTCTGCCTACAACAGCAGTCACTTGCCCTTTCTCTGGCAGATACCAGCTAGTTTGAGTTCTCCCACTTTTGATTTATAAATGATTCAGTAATGCATCATTAAAACAATCTTTTAATTACGACTGATTTTAAAGAAGAGTCTCTCTTTTTTCACGCAAACAGATGTAAGTGTGAGGTTTCATAACACAAAGCAATTCAGCAGGATATTTTTTCATCTTTTCATTAATAATATCTCTTATTTATAGTACATAACTCCATTTACTCCAATGGCACACAAAAAACAGATTATGCTACTGACCTATAGCAATTTATGGTGAAGCTTAGGGAAGAAAGGAGAGGGTTTTGCCAAACAAAAAGTAACTTTTTTTTATGAGCTCTGCTGTACACTGTCCACGTCCACCCTCAGAAGACATGAACCTAATTTCCAAGCTTTCAAAAGATGCAATACATATTTCAATGACTTATAGTAGCAGAATTTCAACCTGTACATTTGCTAAAACTCCTGAGAACTCTTAGGAAAGAACTTTAATTAAAGCAAAAGACTATGCTGAAGAGTTTCAGGTTTTATTCTGATCTTTAGCACAGGCTTGCAATGATACGGTTCATAAACCTGAAGATTTCTTTGTGCCTTAGTTCCTCCCACATATAAAATTAGATCATTACCTCATGCACAGGAATGTTGAGAACCTTAATTTTTAGTCTGTAAAACACTTTTTGATCTTCACCTAGAAACAGAAGTTTACTTTTTTCCGTGTACCTTCACATGCTAAGTCATTCAGATATAAAAAGTCAGATAAATACTGAGTTTTTTATGCTTTGAGATTACTGACAGTTAAATATCATTGGTTTAGCATGTCCACAACTTTTTCTCTGACCTTTCAGCAGCCAAGAAAACTAATATGCCTGGAAGTAGTTATTAGATTCTGAAAAAGAATTTACACACGTACTCTTTTAGTATCTACATGCTTTACAATATGCACATATTGAAAAACATAAAAAGCATGTATTAGGTGGCATAGAATTGTAGAATTTAAGTTTTTAAAAAGTTGTATTTCCCTCAAGGATGTAAGACTGATATATACTTACGNACAATATGCACATATTGAAAAACATAAAAAGCATGTATTAGGTGACATAGAATTGTAGAATTTAGGTTTTTTAAGTTATATTTCCCTCAAGGATGTGAGACTGGTATATACTTACATTTTTATTGCTGAGTCATATTGTCAGAATATACTCTTACCATACTCATAATTTTTACTAGTAAGGATGATTTCCAGACGCCTTGACAGGGTAGGAAGCACTAAGCTAGGGCTGCATGACAAACAGGGGGCCTTCATCCATGTCCTGCATGATGCCTCTAAGGTGGCCCAGGNTCTTACCATACTCATAATTTTTACTAGTAAGGATGATTTCCAGAGGCCTTGACAGGGTAGGAAGCACTAAGCTTAGGGCTGCATGACAAACAGGGGGCCTTCATCCACGTCCTGCATGATGCCTCTAAGGTGGCCCAGATTTACTCTAGAAAATGTTTTTGTGCTGATGTAGGACATCATTGTCTGTGTCAGAGATGCAAGCAATAGATATAGGGAATGGCTGTGATATTTCTTTGGTTAGAGATTTAGTACTGAACTTCCAGGGTTTGGAGCGTCAGTTGTCAGAGCACCATTTTGGAGGACAACATGAAACTAAAGCAATGAGCATGGGGAGGTCCATGTGGAGGTTTGTGGAGCCCACTGAAGCCTTCCAAGGAAAAAAGTATCCTGTCTTACCTCTGCCTGTTCTTTTGGTTGAGTCCAACAGTTGATGCCATCCATCACTTGCTTCCTGAGCAGGAAGACATATGGTAGTGTGGGAAAAGGAGCAGGGCAGCAGCAGAGAAAGAAGGAATGATACGGTCATACTCACAGTCCTGAAACAGGGGAGCAACATCTGAATAGACTAGGAAGAAGGATGAGTTACAGTAGATTACTATAGAAATCTGTGGATTTGTGAGGAGCATGTGCAGTATGGAAAGGACTGACTATTTGTGGTCTCTTCCCATATGAGTACCAACAGCTAGCAGATAAAGCTAGTTGGAGTCATGGTCAATACAAGCAAATGTTGTGGATCACTGCTTGAAACAATCACAAGATTTCTTTGAAATTACTTTAAAAAACAAATATTTTAAGTTGGAACAATTAATTCTAGCAGAAATGCCCTTATATTTCTGTGAAATGTCATTTAGCCTCTCAAAAATATAAATTAGAAACATTAAAAAAAAAAATTTACCGTATGCCTGTTTCCACTCCAGTATCCACTAGAGGCAGTCTGGTAAGAGATCAAATGAGGGAAAATATTACGGAGATCCCAAAGCAAAGTTATACATCTGAGCAGCACGCAATCACTGGACTTAATATTGATTCTAAAAGGCCAAACATTAACAGTTTGTTTCCTTATTTTGGAGTGATATTGTATGTGTGTGGGTGTAATTCTTTTTGCAGTGTAAACACATACAGCTATTTATATCTTAATATTGCAGCAGTTAGCCTAACGTGCTCACAGTGAGATTTCATTCGGGGCACATATTCCTGGCTGCGATTGGCCGGTGTTGCACCGCGCCAGCAGCACAGCGCAGCACTAGCTCTTGCATTACCAGCCACAGGAGACTCACCCAGTTGTTGCTTGATTTGCCCTTGGTGCTGAGCCAGCCCAAAGGTGCCTGAGCTACAAACAAGAGCTGTGAGGGATTTGGACAGGAAAATGAACAAATTCCTCCCTGCTGCTGAGAGTCAGCATAACTGTGCATCCTTGATGCTGGGCGGCCAGGTAAGTAGGCGGCCAGATCAGCATGCAGCTGACTGAGAAAAAGACTCAAATCCTTTTTGCACAGTTCTGCTTCACACTCATTATCAAGCACTGTCTATGTCACACTACACTCTGCCAGGAAAAGAAGTCATAGCTTCATGGCAGCACAGAAATACGTGCCCGGAAGGGACCAGATGAAGCTGTGTAGCCCAGTGGCTTCCAAAGAGTGAGGTGTACCAGCCATGACACTCCCTTATGGGCATTTTTTGTTCCCAGGCACCATTGCTGGAAGTGGCAATTAAGAAGCAAGCAGAAGATGGCAGCAGCGTAGGCTGGTGTGGGGTGGGCAGGACAGCAGCAAAAAGGAAAGGGCTGGGAGGCAGGCAGGGGAGCAGCAGAAGCCAGAAGAAGTAGGGCACAGAAGAGGCAAAGGCATCAGCAGGGATGTTTAGCCACAGCAGTATTAGGAATCACCAGTCTAGTCCATCCCTCTGCACAGAGGCCAAATCCAGTTTATCTTGCTTTTAAAACAAGCCCAAAAGATTTTTTTTGCGTTTAATGTGGAAATATTTCCAGTGAAGAACAAGGAAATACTATAATAGTAGTAGTAGTAGTAGTAGTAGTAGTAGTAGTAATAATAATAATAATAATAATAATAATAATAAAGATACCACTGCTTCACTAGAAAACCTGGTTAAGAGTTTAATTGTTCCTTTTGTTAGGTTTTTCCTGGTATTCCAACCAAACCTTGTTGGCTTCACATTTAGCCTATTTTTTTAATGTCATGTCATCAGCAGTCATTGGAAATAATCAGTTATCACCTCCTTTATAGAGAGCCTTTACATCTTGCACCATACACTTCCTTACTTAACTCTTCTAGATTAAATGGAGCTCTTACTTCACAGGTTACAATTTCCAGCTGTTGCAGTTTTGTTGCTTCACCTTTGGATTCCCAACATTTTGTCCTTATCCACTGCTCAGAAATGAGCCCGGTATTCCAGCTGAGACCCCATCTACACAAGGGAAAAGAAATAACTCCCTTCCATGTCTTTATATACGAGAACATCCCAGAATGAAATGACTTGATAAACCATCAAATCTTCAAATCTTTTGTAGTTTAGGACCGACATTAACCCTGAAACCTCACAATCTTTTCTGTTTTTCACATATTTTGGGGCATTTGGTCACATTTTCTTATGTACAACACTTTTCCCGTTCTGTCATTGTATTTCATTGGTTGATATCAGGCATTTTTCCACTGAGTAAAAATCAATTTTAAACATGATCTTGTCTCCCACAGTTCTTGAAATCTTCCTTACTCTCTCATTATATCATTCAAAACATCACTATAAATACTGAGTAGAATTGTGTTCATGACAAACCTCACAGAACTCTGTCTTGAAATGCCCTCTCATTTTTACCCCAAAGCACTGATATCGTTTATTTGACAGCAGTTTTTAAGCAGTGCACTCACTTTATGGGAACTAACCAAAGCTATTCCCTATTGACATGTGAGTATCAAGAAATACCACATTTACTGGATTTCTACATCTACCAGACCAGCAAAGAAGGCAAAAATACAAAGCTGGTTTTAACATGACTCATTCTTGACAAATCCACAATGACTGCCTCCATCACTTTGTTATCTAATTGCTGCCTTTACTTATTTGTTTAACTGTTTGCTCTGGTATCCCAGTTAAGCTGCCTGATGGGTTACTTTATTTTTATCTTTCTTTAAATACAGGTACTTTGTGAAAGCTTCTCTAAGGCTCTGAGACCTCTTGATCCTCCACAAGCATCTGAAGACAATCACTAATAGTTCAGCAATTGCTTTGGCAACTTTCTTAAGTATTCTGTACCAAATTTCACCTGACCCTGCTGACTAGAACATTTCTAACTCATCTAAATATTCTTTAACCTGCCCTTTCTCTCTTCTGGCCTGTTATTCTCTTCCCCTGTTAAAATTAATTGCACCAAAGATCTGATTGCAATTAACCTTGAGACAGTAAATCTTTCAGCCTTTCCTATTTTATCACAGCAGACAAAAGCTCTTCCCATCAAATTAAAAAGAAATACGTTGTCTATATAGTACCAGCACCTCAGTAAAGCATTTTCACGATACACCACCAGGTATTGGTGCTCTCCAGTGATGCTGCTGATTAGCACTGACTGCTGTGCCAGGACCACACGATGCCTTCAGACCCCTCCACAATGGCATTTTTCCCCAGTGGACACTTAAAAAGACAGAGATATCACACACACAGCATGTTGTAGGAGATTCTTTGCAGCATGTACCTCCCCTGGCAGCCTAAACACTTTCAGAAAGGCCACCAAACCCAAATTCTGCTTCACAAAAAAAAAAGACCAGATTTTTAATCACTTTTTTATTAAAAAGTGGTTTATGTTATAAACACATGCATGCTTTGAACATACTTTTCACTAAGGAGAGGCTCCTTGGAGTCTTCCTGTCTGAAAGAGAAACAGCACTATGCTTGCAAGAGCCATGAGCATGTCCTTCCAGAGACCCTTTGGGCAGTGCGCTCCCTTTCTTTTCACCCCCATCAGCCATCTCGTCCTGAGAGCTTCAGGCTTGCCCTCAGATCTTCCCATCTGAGTTCTTCCTGCACTCTCCATGCAAAAGGAACCTTTTTCTTTTTCCTCTGTCTCCTAGCTCACAGATTTAGATGAAGGGTTGAGAACCAGCTTATACAAATCTAGTGCAGTCCTAGCTAGAGCTGGATTGCTGGAAGATGTTTGATTTTACATTTACAAGCAAGAAGTCTGTAACCTTTTTAACATACTCAATATGGTATGTTCCCATCTGGATTATGGAGCACACCCACAGTGCCTCTCTGTCAAGCTTTTGTTACTGAAACTAGTCAAGCAAGACACTGTGCATGGAAGTCATTGAAATGGTCTCTGCCGTGTCTGTGCTTGTGGCTTCTTCTTTGTGCTGCCCATTGCCTCTCCTGGAGGTGCTATTTATTGCTTTGCAGCACAGACTAGGAAAGGCACACATTACAAGTGGCAGGGAAGGAAGAAACAATGCCAGGCAGCCATTATTCTCTCTCTTTCATGCAAGAAAGGCAAGAAGAAATTCAGCTTGCCTCTAACATAGTGATCATAACTGCCAGTTTGGGAAGGTGAGAAAGGAGAGATATTTTCTGCAGGCAGAGCACTGATTTTTCCCTGAGCGTGACTCATGAGTCAGTACCATACTGAGCTGTGTGATAGAAGGGGCATCTGGATCCACCATGTGACAAGAAGTCACTCATGGCAGGTCATGCTCTTCTAGTGGAGGGCACACCTCCTTCACAACCTCATATAGCCTTGTCTTCATAACCTTACATGACAAGCACAGCTGGTCAGCAGGGGAAGCACCTGAGCGGCAGCTCTATATAATGGGGATTTGGGGGTGGAAGCTGCTGTGATTTGATGGGTGGGAGTCATCTGATCAGACAGAAATGTCTGCATTTTAGCTTTTCACCTTGGTCTCACCTTAGGGCAATGGAAAGAAATGAGCAGTCAGAACAAGGAACATTCCCATCCCAATTTAGACACCTAAAATAGGACAGATGAATCATACCCTGAATGCACTTATTTCTCCCCACAGACTATAAAGAGAGACAGTGTGACTAGCTCAGATGCAGATGCCTACAGTGCTGATGTTTAAAACTAGAGGAGAAAACTCTCACCCAGCAAACCTGAGCCAAGGGTTCTGGGAAACCGGGAGTGGTCAGGGGAGCAAGGGGATCAGGACACCTCCATTTAAAAGTCTCCATTGAGGTGTTGGCCTATGTGTGTAGAGCATAAGCTCTCACAGCCAGCAGAAATCTCCTGTCAAAGCTGTTGGTGGTAATTAGCAGGAGGCTAAATGGATCATCATGATGGGCTCAATTCAGCTGCCTCACACAGAGGCACCTAGTGCCCTTTGAGGGATCCCAAGTTATCCAAGACTTTCAGCAAATTTATCCACTGTCCTCTGTTCAAGGGATGCAAAAATTTGACCTCAGCTAGGTAAAATATCTACCAGGCCAGGTTATGTACTGTACTGGGGCTCCCAGCACAGTAAACCCTACACACTGTCACTTACAGCAGGTAATGAAGTCAAGGATTAAGAACATGCAAAGCAACCTGTAAGAATAAGCTAAAAAACTTACCTAATTTGAAGAAAATCCACCCAGGGTAATTAAAGGTAAAATAGGCTCAACAAAACCCACAAAAGTAAGGAACTGCCCCATTAATTATGCCCCATTATTGTTTCCCCTCAATCCTTTTTACATGAAATATTACTTTCTTCTTTTCTAGACTAATTTCACACATAATACCTTAGTTAATATTGATTTCCTCTGTGTGTTTGTCTTTGATTTCTTTTCCTTTTAATCACATACCTAGCAATAAACCTAGTCTCCATAATCATTATCATACTCCTTAAGATCTTTAAAAATTTCATAACATGTTTAAATATTCCTCTCTGTAATCTTATGACAAATGACTTTTCCCTGTCTGCTCACTATTAAAAATGGATTTCTGTGAAGGCACTTATCTGTAGCTTCCAATCACACGTGTATATTACTTGTTTAAACAGCAAAGAAGGCCATTTTTTTTGCCTATCTCCCATCTCAGCATAAACAAGGTAAAGAGTAAGGGAAGCAAAATACAGCCAGTGGGAAAAGGCATAAAAAATTGTATAAATACAAACATAGAGCAGGCAGCATGCATCCAGCAGAAAAGGTGGGATGCATAGGACTCTATATTGCCCAGCTCTGTCAATGCCCTGCCTTGCTCCCAGGAGAGCCAGGACTATGCTGACTGGTTTTGAAAATTCTGTCTTCATCCCTGGTTAGTGATCTCAACAAGGGGGGAAAAAGGCATGGGATCAGTGTAGGATTAAGTAAAAAAGGGATCAAATATCATTTACACTCAAATCACAGCAAAGCTGATTCAAAGAGACACATATGGAAAGTGTTCTCTTCTAGGATAAGAGGTGATCTAATGGTCCCTTTTCACTGCAGTCAGCATAGCATCAACTGGACGTCATAGAACAGATGAGCTGTTCTGCGAGTAACGGGACAGAGAAAGGCTGGTTCCCTACAGTATCTGCCGCTATTATCTCAAGTCTTCAGCACCTAAAAAGGACAATTTCTAATCAAATCTTTTCCCACGGTTAGGATTTTGTATAGTCTGTCTCCAAGATGACTCTTTGGTGTTTAACAACAGACGAGTTCACACTGCAGCCATTTCCTGAGGAGGGACTGAGGGAAATCTTTGTTCATCAGCCACTTACATCTTTACACAATATGTTTAAAAACTTCAGATCCCTGAGACCTTCTGACATGCCTGGTTGAAAATGGCTAAAAGGTTCAAAAATTATTAGGAGAAAATATGGCATGGAATCGCATTAGCATTGTTCTTGGAAAACCAGGCTAACACTGATGATCGAAGGAGCAGTCAGTGCCTGGGGCAGGCACTGCTAGTTAATGATCTGCAAGTGGCACCGGGAACGGGGATTTGGTCCTGTGTAAAGGTGGCCAAATGTAAGGCCCACAAAGCACGAGAGCAGGTATCCCTGGTGTCAGCTAATAATGGACGTGCCACAGTACAGCCTGGTGTCAGCAAACTCAGGCCCGGCTTTATCTGAACTATAAGGTCTAAGGACACTGACTTCTCATCTGTTAGCAACCAGCCCATTTCGGTTTAATTTAAAATCATGAAGCAGCTTTGTCTCATGGGTTAGGTTTGTTGATCTTCTATTGACTGTAAACCAAAAACTGTCTAGACTTAAAGGAGATTTGTCTTAGCTAATAGCATAAACCATATTTTCAAAGAATCCATTTTAAATTGCTTATGATTCGAAATAACTGCACAGGCAAATCAATTTCCAAGATAATACAGTATGGAATATATAATAAAAGTATATAATTAACTTCCCTTGTGGGTCTGATGAAATGCAAAAGGAAGAGAAGCTTTAAGAAGAAAACTAAGGACATTGTGGAGACCAGGGCAGTAGTCTCAAAGAATATTTTTAAAAAAGAGGTATTATCACTAAGTGTTAGGCATGGTGTCAACACATCAGCTGTAATGCATTTAAGCTTCTACAGTGCCAGGTTAAGGGATCCTGAATTTATCCTCCACTTTCAGAAGCTTCTGAATGGTAAGGCATAGCCAAAAATCACCATGAAAAAGAAATTGCCTACAGCAAGGTCAACTATAAACTTTTCTGCTAATTCAGCGGGGGATATTTAGAAGAGATATTGAACTTTCCCTAAATGAGTCACAAGTTAATATATTAGATTTTTTTATCTGAGGAGAAGGGAAGTGATGCTGGGGAAGAAGCAGGGAATGGGATTTAATAAAGCAAGCTGACATGATATGTACAAGGTACTTTGTAATAAAGAAGTCAATATTTTGCATTTTTATACCTTCTTTTATTTCATTGTGTACTACAAACACAGTGAACTGAACATATTGCTCAGTGTCTCTCTTGCAGAACGTTTGTCTGTTCTTATCAGTCCGATCATACTAAAGAATGAAGCAGGAACGAAGTTGGATTTGTGGCTCTTTAGATGTGCAACAAATCTTTTCTTCACTAGGTGGCACTCGTCTCCTCCTATGAATTAATGTTGAGCGTGGCAAAAAGCGAAGGTTTAATTTTCATAGAATAATATAAAACGATAGAGGACTTATTCTTTCTGTTGAATGCTTTTACTGCTTCTTTGTGTTCTGCATCGTACCCCTTGTGTACTTTCAAGGGTAAAGTTTCACAGCATCCATCTACTTCAACTGTTTTATGTTCAATATTTGTGTCACAACTGATTATAGCCCAGAAATTCACGTGAGGGATGTACCCATTACACTGCATCAGACTTTGAATAACAGTGGTCAGAATAAATTAAAAACATCAAAATACCTCTCTCTCTCTTTCTTTCTGAAATAAGCATAAATCTAGCATTTATGAACATACTGTGCCAAATTCTCAGCAGGTATAAATCAATTTGGCTTCACTGAAGTTGATTGATGCCAGGTGAAGATCTGCACCTGCAATTTAGATGCTGGCCTGCAGAGCACAGCTTGACTTGTTTTCTTTTTCTTAACTCCAAGGCATGATAATTGAACTCATTTGGGCACACTTCTCACTTCTTAGTCAAAACTCCCACCTGGGCATTGGACTTAAAATCAGTGCACGTCTCTTTGTTATAAATAAAAACCATCTTTTCACAAAGAAGAGAAGAAAGCTGACTAAAGACTTCAGAACTTGGAAATCAGTTGTTCAATACCACATCAGTGGTTGCACTCAATATCATGGTAACTCTGATCAAGCAGAAGCAAACTACTGCTCAGCTCCATCATTTTGCCTCTTACTGCCACTAGATGATAGTATGGTAACGCACGTATCGTTCAGCTGCACAGCAGACCTTCCACTGCTGAATTCTTGGCAGTATTCATACTTTCATATGTAAAGAATATACAGAAAGGCATCAATACTACATAGCTAGCCTTTGAATAGCAGTGCTTAATTATATCCCCAGTGATTTCAGACATTAATGTACCCAAAGAGTAGTGGATGCTATTATTTGGCCATAGACTCAAACTGGGCTTTATTTAGACACAGGCACTATGCTAAATTGGTCACCTTCCCCTATTTTTGTAGCTACCCATCCAGAGCTATAGTAAGACATTTTGATGGAAAGGGCAGGATAATTATATTTCCCCAGCAGGAAGCAGGAGAATGGCTGGAGTTAACATTTACATTCCGCCTCATGGGCATCCCGCTCGCTGCCGGTTCTGCACATCCACTCACCGCTTCTCCTACCTTTTCCATTTCATGCTCTCCCTCTTGAGAGGACTCTCCTCCTCATCCAATTGAAAAGCTCCCAGCTAGGAGGAGACACGCATCCAGAAGAACACCTTGAGCACAAAGCTATCATCCTCTCCACAAACCCCTTCTCTCCCAATTCACATAGTTTGTACTCTCCTAACACAGCAAAATTAAAAACAAACTGTTCTTTCTCTCAGCTCCTCCATAGAGTAAATAGTCAAAACCCTTCACCACACAGTTTTTTCCCCTTAGTAAATCTTAAGACTCTGGTTTCTTTTTCCCACAATGACAGGGTCGGTTCTCCTCTGAGTAGGCTGGACTGCCTCTCCCCAACCAGGCACAGGCACCCCAGGAATGGGTGAGTGGCTGGGTCCAGTCCGACACAATAACTCTCACATCACATGTGGTTTCACCTATACACTTTCGTTTCATAGAGCATTTCCAGCTCCCCCGGTGGACAAAACCCACATCTCTTAGTCCATAATCTGTGGCAGACAGGTTGAGTGACACGGACCTGTTGGCACCACAGGGCAAGCCAAAAACTGAAAACCAGAATCTCCAGTGAAAAGAGACCGACCCTTGGGACAAATTCATGCACACATTTATGTAGACGGCTAAGTCAGCAGAATGCTTGAAAATAAAGGCTGAGGAGAAGCAGTCCAAAAAGCATAAGGGGTAATCTATAATCAATGTTTACATTGTAGGCTAATTTGTCTGCTCTAGGATTTAATTCAGCCACAAGCAGTACAAGTCACTGAGCTTCCCATCAAACCTGGAGCTGGATATAGACCTTGGGGAAACCTAGAATTGCCGCTTTACTGGAAATTTGGTTACATTGACATCTTTTTGTTTTAATTCAGGATGGAATTACATTTGTAAGACTTTCATATTTAAAATGCTTGTATTTGTTTCATATTATTTAATGATTGGAGTCTTGTAATAGTGCATAAACTACTGGTTTTATGGCATAATACTTAAATGAGTCATTTTTATAATCAGTATGAATATCTTCTACTTAATGTTGGTTGAGCTATCTATTGCTTGTATTCAGAGTGTTTACAGTGTCATAGCAGTCCCAGAAGGAGAAACCAATTCAAGTGTCAAACTCTTTCACTATGGCAAACAACAGTACTCTCAAAAAGATAACTTGTTCCAATTGGAAATTAAGACATAAAGAATAAAGTAAAATATTTCAAGCATTTTACTGAATGCTGTTACTAACATAATATAAAATACATTAACAACAATATAAAAATCAAATCCCTTCATTGGTCAAAATGAAGCTTCAGAACTCAGAAGTAAATTCTGAAAAAATCCACAAGGAAATATCTTGAAAAATGTCTACTTCAAAACTTCTTTGTCCATTCTGAACATTCATCATGTTTTACAATAAAAATTATTTTAATTTCATCTTATTTCACTTTTCATCAAAAAATGTAACAAAAAAGTCCAAGCAACTGCTGTTTTGCAATGCATATTTGAATTGGCATTTCCTGAGCTATGAAAAATGAAGCACTCCATTTTACTTATATAAATAAGGATGCTCTATATCCCATGTATAAATATTAATTTTTACAGTTCTCTTCTGTGACTTAAGATAGTTTAAAACACAACCAGGGAGAAATTCTGTGCCTAACCTACAACCTGTCATGAAACTGTATTTCCAGGTATAGTCATGTCAGCTATCACAACACAGTGAGGACAAGCTGGACCACAGGGGATGGCGAGCAGGATAACAAGGCAGGTGGGAGCAGCACCTTCCACCAAGGACCCAGGATGCAGAGTGGCAAACCCAGGTGGCGATCAGGGTCAGACATTGTCCAGTGATCTCCTGGGAAGTCCACAGTGATGGACTTACAACACAGCCTTAGCATCTAAAGGTACGGAATATAGTTGAATGAAATATGGAGTTTATGTGAAGAAGTCATTCAAGAGGATGAATGGGTGACTACACAAAAAAAAAGCTTTTACTGTTGCCTTCTTGAAGTGCACCAACATGCCCCTTAATTAAGAATTATGGCTATATATTATGGAAATATTTATGAGGAAAAATCAGCCATCAAATGTAAAACATATAAGACAGGTCTGGGAAACCTCAGTGCATGCTTGCCAGACAAATATGTTCCAAAGGCTTCCGCAGAGCCACACAAAATGAGTAATGATACTACAATGCAGGTTTTAATGCACATGGAAAATACCCCAAGTAAAACTAACTTGTCGTTTGATTTTTTTCCTAAAACAGTAGTTTCATATTCCACTAACAGTAATGGAAATCTGTGGTGGGTTGATCCTGGCTAGACATCAGTTGCCCACCAAAGCCACTCTATCGCTCCCCCTCGCTAGCTGGATAGGGGAGAGAAAACATAACAAAAGACTCGTGGGTCAAGATAAGGACAGGGAGATCACTCACCAATTACCATCACAGGCAAAACAGACTCAACTTGGGGAAATTAGTTTAATTTATTACCAATAAAATCAGAGTAGGATAATAAGAAATAAAACTAAATCTTGAAACACCTTCCCCCCACCCCTCCATTCTTCCTGGGCTCAACTTCACTCACGATTTCTCTACCGCTTCCACCTGAGTGGTACGGGCGGATGGGGAACAGGGGTTGCGGTCAATTCATTGCACGTTGTCTCTGCCAATCCTTCCTCCTCAAGGGGAGGACTCCTCACATTCTTCCCCTGCTCCAGTGTGGGTCCCTCCCATGAGAAACAGTCCTTCTTCAACATGAGTCCTTCCCACAGGCTGCAGTTCTTCACGAACTGCTCCAGCGTGGGTCCCTTTCATGGGGTGCAGTCCTTCAGGAACAGGCTGCTCCAGCATGGGTCCCCCATGGGGTCACAAGTCCTGCCAGCAAACCTGTTCCAGAGTGAGCTCCTCTCTCCATGGGTCCACAGGTCCTGCCAGGAACCTGCTCCAGCACGAGCTTCCCATGGGGTCACAGCCTCCTTCAGGCATCCACCTGCTCTGGTCTGGGGTCCTCCACAGGCTGCAGGTGGCTATCTGCTACACCATTAACCTCCACAGGCTGCAGTGGGACAAACTGCCTCACCATGGTCTTCACCACAGGCTGCAGGGGCATCTCTGCTCTGGCACCTGGAGCACCTCCTCTCCCTCCTTCTTCACTGACTTTGCTGTCTGCAGAGTTTTTTCTTCTCACTCCTCTCCCTGGCTGCAGTTTTCTTTTGCACGGTTTTTTTCCCCCCTTCTTAAATATGTTATCACAGAGGCACTACCACCATCGCTGATGGGCTTGGCCTTGGCCAGTGGCGGGTCCGTCTTGGAGCCAGCTGGCATTGGCTCTGTCGGACACAGGGGAAGCTTCTGGCATCATCTCACAGAAGCCACCCCTGTAGCTCACCCGCTACCAAAACCTTGCTATGCAAACCAAATACAAAGTCTTACCATGCAAGTTTGTCCTTGCAAGGCAGCTAGAGCCCTTACACACCAGCTTTGTTCCCTTTGCCCAAATGGGAAAATAAGGACTATTGCAGCCGATGTACACGGCTCTGACAATACAACTAATTTCCTTTCTATCTTGTATATCAAGAGCTGCAAAAACTCGTCCTGAAGAACACAAAAACTGGGGGAAATAAATGTTTTTTCCATTGCCTTTATTTTTCGTCTTAAATTTTAATAGAAATTGAGATTGCTTAAATGCTCTACACATCAAGGCAATCTTTATAAATGTGGTGTGACTTTCAACTGAAATAGGAGCATTTGGCATCTGAAAAAGCTTCCGATCTCCTTAAAAGGCCTCTTTTCACATTTCTGAGGAAATCGAACATTGCAACAGAGACTTTCAAAACCTGGGTGAAAAATAAAGTTAGCAACTTTAGCACATACACAATGAGGGAGCCCCAGATACCTGTAACTCAGGTTTGGACTGTTTTAATATAGCTACAATGATTTGACAAAAGTATGTTGGAGATTTAAACAGTTTCCGAGGATTTCTATAGCAGGCAGGAAACAATCATGACATTCAAAAGGCACTATTCTAACCAAACAAATTGCTCCACTGGAATTGTTAGCTCCCTGCAAATCTGTAAAGAGTCTTTGAATATTAGTGTAGAATCATATCCACATTATTTAATAGATTTCAACATACAGTTGGAAGAACGCCTAACATACAGGAATCATACCTACCTTTATTAGAAAGAAAGTAAAGCAATCAAAGGACCGTTCATTTCTTAGCGTGGTTGCTCTGGAGCTGGGCTGATATTCAAATACTATAGGAATTTGCTACCAATCTTCAAAATTAATAGCAAACATATATATATATATAATGGATTCAAATTCACAGAGTAAATATAGCAAGTAAAATGATTTGTTTTCCTATGTATATAATAATAGCATCACATCAAATATTGCCAGACTTTGTGGATATGAACAGATTTGTATTGTCATTGATTGTTCATATACCCCAGCACTACAGAGTTAATATGAGTTGGTCTTGCCTTGCTGTAGGGAAATCTCTGGGATCACATGCCAGATGCACTGTGGATATCCTGTAGACCAATCTCCCATAACGATCAGATGTGTATTTTGATTACAATGTTATACAAAGGATCATTTCTGCTTAAAAATCATCTTAAAACACTGTGCACGGTATTCCTGAAAGAACACAGCCAGAGATTTTGCAGTCTTCTATGCATGACAGCAGGATAAGATGTCTTGTAACTGGCTCCTAGGAAAAGCCAGAGTAATTCACCATTTCCTTCGTGACATTATGTTTTTTGGTTTTTTAAATATACATCACATTTTCCATCACATGCAATTGTAAATTGGGTACATAAATTATTTTTGCAAAATTACTTATTACTGTTATATACAGAATCAGAAAAATTTTGGAAAATTTTGCTGCTTTTCAGGAGGTCACCCTTGCAATCTGAGTAAAGACATAAGAAGTCTTCCTACCAAAAGGAATGACTAGCTAAACTGCCTTTGTGAAATTCGTTGTCTATTTATGAAGTCTGCCTTAAATTGTGGAGTGCTGGTATTTTGTTTGTTTTGTAACAAGACGCACAAAGACAATCTTATACAAATGTGAAATGCGTATACTTTAAGAAATTATTCGGGCCCCGAAATACTTCAGGCACTGAATCATTTCTCAGCTAAAGAATGCAGAAAAACAAAATCTTACTTTACCTTTAGCCAACACCAAAACACCCATCTGGCTGGGATCCTTCTTTCAGTACTAAATGATAAGAACTTTGTTCTCCCTCAGCACTAAAACTCAGTTTACTTAAGTGCCTCCTTGTCATACATCTGTGAAGAGTTTAATAAAGAAACATTACAAAATTGGTAGGATTCCTGATTTGTCGATTTGCTTTGGCTATTTTTCAAAAAAGAAATTGTAATGCCTTCAACATCCAAAAAACTTACAGTAATATTTGTACTTATTAACTGGAGTATACAAAATATTCACCTTGTTGCTGAGATATCCCTGTAGCTCTACAAGCAATTAACATTTAGAACTACAAATTTTGCTAAGGTAAAAGACTATCAGGAATCAAATTCTTCAGAAATAATCATTCTAACAACTAGAGGCCAAATTCTGCCTTCCCCTAAAGTCATGCAATTGCATTTGTTAACTGTTGTGAGGGCAGAATTTAGCCCCAAAGCACTTTTTAATCTAAATACATATATTTTCCTACAGAAAAAAAACAAGCTATGTCTTATTACTGCTCTTCCCTTCTGAAGGGTAAATACTGATATTTGAAATACCTAAATTGTATTTACAGCTGTACAACACCCATGCCACATACTTGCAAAATGTCACTTGTACTCTATAAACATAAGGTAACTTGTACAATCAACTTAAAACCTTTTCTTAAAATAAAGAAAGAGCAGACAAGCTTAGACATTTTCTTTGTCAAATTCACACACGAAATACATGGTAATATGACACGCAACATCATTCCACCCTCCAGACGCTACCATCTCCACACAGTCCTCTTCGTCATAGGCATTGTTGGGCTCCCCACTGCGCCATTTGTTGAAGGTCTGCATGGGTGACCGGTCAGAATAGACAAAATTTCCCTCTTTCTCTAGGTCGTTAATCCCAATGAAAACTCTGGTGAGCCCGGCTTGGTTGATGTACGAGGCAATCAGATTGTTGGCAGTCTCATCCTTGGGCATGCTCAGCGTCCCTCCTCTTCCGTGGCAGTAGAGCTGGGCTTCCTTGTATCTCTTCTCTTCCTTCACCAGCAGATATATCTTATTATCTGTCTCACGCACACCAGCAACAGCTGCGGGGGAGGGCAGTGCTGAAAAGTGAGCACTCGCATTTCTATAAACCAACTTACTGTACACCCCAAAATAGCTTCACAAATCAGATGCGGGACGGTGATGCTCTCTACGAGCAATTCCACCAGTAAGATGCACCAATGAGAAAGGAAAATATTCATAAAAAATTAACCTACCATTTTTTATGAATTTTAGTTCTGTTGTCAGCTGGGCCACTTGGATATCCATTTCACCAATAGCCTTCCTTAGCTGGCTGCACTCACAGGGGATGCCTGTGAAATGACACAGATACACCAAAATAAAAAAGCCTGGCAGCCCTGGAGAAGGATGCCTGCGTCGCAGATAATGGCCAGAAACCCACAACCTTCGCTACCCTGCACCATCGTATGGTTCTCACGGGTGTCTGGGCCTATCCAGCTTCAGCCCTGTATGATTAGTGCTAACGTAAACACTGACAGATATTCTCTGCAAACAAAAAATACAGATTTTNCACAACCTTCGCTACCCTGCACCATCGTATGGTTCTCACGGGTGCCTGGGCCTATCCAGCTTCAGCCCTGTATGATTAGTGCTAATCTAAACACTGACAGATATTCTCTGCAAACAAAAAATACAGATTTTTTTTTTAACTAATAGCACTTGTCAAATTTTCCCATTTTGAGTAAAATTATTCTCTTCAGTCTTCTCCAAAGAACAATTTTTCCACCGCAAAAATCCGCAGAGCTCATTGTTCACCTGTTCCTTACAAGGAAGATAACACAGCAGATCCAAAAGGCTAATGTTCCAATCATGTAATGCACATAATTACCTGTAAAACGTAGTTCTGTACTTTTGAAAGTACAGAATTTACTGTACCTCTTCCAATAAAATAAGACAATAGAAAACCATCTATTATCCCAATTTGATATTGGTTTGACAAAGATAATCTGAATGAGAATACTAAAAGAATAATTGTTACATCTATGAGCTCAAATCTCCAAACGAGGATCAATTAGAGTTTCCAGTTCTGTGTGCAATTATTCAAATCTGCATTTGACTACTCAATTACTCAGCTTAGGTGTCTAAGTCAGCCTAAGCACGAGGTACTTACACTGAAAAACTGTGCTAGATTACAAGGTATATGGTACTTTGGCTCGAGAATTAGAGTGACAAATTATGTTCTCATGAGACAACTAATTGGTGCACCTTTAGTGCACCCTGCCAGGAAAAGACAAATTGGGCAAAATCTGAATCTGCCACTTTTGTAAGGCTTGCGCTTCTTATGCCAGGCTTTCACCTTTTTCTCTGGAAGATCTCTATTCCTGGTAATCTTTTGCTCTATAGCAATAATCCACGGAGGGGCAGGAGCTTCCAACCTGCCCCTTTGTGTTGGCTGGAAGTCACAGTGGGACATGCAGAGTTGTCCCATTGCACTGGTGATGAATGATACAGACAGTTGCGTTTCAGTTCCCGCTAGTCTTCAGAGTGATCACACCTCTGAGGAGCTCTGAGACACTCTTTCGACAAATACACTACAAGTCCAGAAACTACTGCAGCTTCAATAATTTTAAGTAATTTGAAAATATTACAGTGAAATATTACAGTGCCTATACAAATATTTACTTTTTCAGTATTTCCCCCAGTATTTAAACAGACGTATATTTTTGGTGATGATGCATGCATCTTGTAAAATCCTTCACATACACAAGGTGTGTCATGGATTACCTGGGTCACCATTAGGACCTGGTGGTCCTATGTCACCATTATCTCCTTTTTCACCTAAAAACATGAAAAAGAATATAAAATTAAGGCAGCTTTTTTGGTCAACAGTTCATTTAGCTTTTGTTTATTTTTTCTCTAGTAACATTCAGCTGTGGAAAGTAGAAATACGCCCAAGCAAAAATAAAGATTTTTCTGTCCTTGCCATTCCACAACAAAGGCCAGCCAAAACTATGAAAGTTGAACACAAAGAATATGTACCAATATCCATTTTTTGACATTCGTGAACTTCACAGAACCATTAAGTTCAGATGCTGCAGAGAGAAAGGGGCTGGATGTGCTATGCTGGTGCCTAAATTGAGATACATAACCTAGGTGCTTAAGCAAACATTGGCCCATTAACCAAATTCACATAGAAAGCCTATGGGGTAGGCAAGACCAGAATTCAAGTCTTCTGGCTCCTAAACGTCTGCCAAAATACAGCGCATCTTCCCATCTGCTTCTCTCAACTGCCCACACTTGTGTGATGGTGCACGAAGTTCTTTATTTAGCTTTAAACCAGGTTTCTCACCTTGCTTTGAGGCTAAACGTACTGCTGTCAGAGCAAAAGGTAACTGGCTGATCTCAGTCATCTGGCTGACTACAGTGTGAGAAACTCTATTATGGTAAACTCTGAGACTTGCTAACCATTTTTCAAGCCACTAAACTTTTCTCAAACATAAAGCATCACAGATTTTTCATATGAAACACAAATGGAGAAACAATTGAACTAAGCATACCTTTTGAACCAATAGGACCAATTTTTCCGTGCCGTCCCATGCTGCCTTTCTGTCCTTTGTCCCCCATTTCTCCTATACATAACAGAAAGATGAAAGACACAAGGTAGCAATGTAGTCAGATGCTTGCAATATCAGTTTTTACAATGAGCACAAACACACTATAACCCCAATATTCATTGAACTTCAAAGGTCCAGCTCACTCCCTGTGAAGAACTTATGTATAAGAACCTAGACAGTGATTTAATCTTTGCAAAGCAATTGACATTAATGAGGCGTACAGGTGTAAATGAAAATGGATCTTGGCTAAGAGCCATTGGAAAAGCTTTTGCAAACTTCTCCCAGATGATCATGCCGGAATTATGTTGAAAATGAGGGGGGATTGCATTCAAACATGTATCAGTGGATTAAAACTATCACAGAGTTGAGAAGACTTAGAGGATCCAAGCACAACTGATAATTTCATCTAATACAGTATCTCCACTGTAACCAAGGGCTGAATTTGAGCTTAATGGCTTATTTATGCAACACAAACACTGTGGAAGCAGTCACATCCTCATTCTTTGCGCTTGCATTTGAAGATTACATTAATGAAAAAGGAAAATTAAGGGAAATCTTACATAGACATATATACATAGACACATACACATGTTCATACAAAGTCTGACTCAAACCAGCAACGTTGAATGCTACTGATTTTAAAGACAGTTCCACACAATACTTCAAAGTCCAGTTGTAGCAAAGGAGCTGCTAAAAAACAGTTTTCCTCAGCTGTGTTTTTACCAATAAAAGGCAACTATCCACCTCTTAAGGTCAATTGAAATTGTCAACAAATCTGCATGAACCAGCCACTGTCACCTACCTGTGTCCATGAGGCATACCCAGAAATCTAATGTAAGACAGCTTCATTCACTTACTTTGTCTGACTTTGACCTCTTTTGTGTTAGTTGTACTTTGCTGTGTGATGTAAAGTGAATATTAGAATGGCTTCAGGGGAAACAGAATTTGCACTGGAACAAGCAGTTTCTTTGCCATCACTGTGTTCACAAACCAAGCTCAAGCACTGCTACTGATAAAATACGCGCCACAGTCCGAGTATTGATGTCATTGATCTGAGCTCCTCCAGAGCTCAAACAATAAAACAGATAATACATCCCTGTTACATCATATGGTTTTTCTGGATGGCATTTCTCAAACATAATGAAAATAATTATCTTAATGGTGGGAATCTGAGAGAAGAACTTTAGCCTGTAATAGCAAAGCCTCATTCAACCCCATGTCTACAGTCTGCAAGTTTAGGGGATCAGCAGTTGATATTAACAAGCAGTAGTCACCTAACAGAGCAAATACAGCAGGCTTACACGTGACTGAAGTTTTTGGCTTAAACCAAGCCACTTATAGTCAATAAACTCTACATAGACTAAGATGGTCAGATTATTATTTCTAAATGATACTTTGGTTCTGGCATTGGTTTAGAGAAGCTTCCCCAGTTTGGTTTAGGCAGACTTTCTGAGACCTATCAAATGAGACCTGTCATTTTGTTACACTCACTATGTAGTGAAAGTGGCAGAGTTTGCCTGATGCTGCAGTTCCTATGGCCCGAGGACGTCCAGGAAAGAATACCACATCTCAGTGTACATTGGTGATGCCCTTTCCTGGGTGCAACAGCTGAGCAAATCAATACTTTGCCATCAGATTCAGGCCTCTTTGTATCACTATCTCAATGACAAACATGGTCTGGAGGCACCACAGCTGTATAGCTACATCATACAAGATAGGTTTCCACTGTACCACACAGCATTAATAGAGAGCACTTATGGAGGGACTACAGGGACAAGAAGCCAAATGCCTTCTGAGGCTCCCATCCTGCAGAAACCCAAGGCTGAGACTGCTTTAGGAAATATTGATGAAGTTTTTTCAATGATTGTTGAAAAGATTGTTTCTTTGCTCAAAGCAACATCTGCTATGCACTGTTCAGCTACACAATGAGACAAGTTAGGAGGAAAATCTACCATAGGGATCCAGCAACTGAACTTGTGTAAATTGTCATACCTCGGCCCCAGTTGTTCATCTGTGACAACTGAAGATCTGTTGACCTCTGTCGTTACTGCAAATCGACAGATAGTCATATATTTCCTCTATTTATTTTTAAAAGCCGGACAATTTCATGACCCATTTCACCATTACCTTTAACTTAAAAGTGCAATCAGTAACAAGTTTCAGAATATAAGCTGACCACCACTGGGCTAAGAGATGTCCTCTGTATTACTCCATGAAGGCTCATGCAACTGTCACTTGATGGCATGAGTCAGGAAGAAATAATTTCCTCTGAACTGAGAGACGCTATATGTGTATGGCTTGTTGGTCTAATTAATTATTGGCAAGTCCTACAGAAATTATTTTCCTTTGTTTCCAACAAGGATCAAATTCAGTTACTACTGGACATGGACTCAATTAGGAAATTTTACCAGAAGCCAAAAATATTTTTCTCTTATGCTATATATTATATATTATTCTGGAATATTGCTTCACTTTCAGAATAGATTCATGGCTTGCCTTAAAGATGCAATCCGTTGGGCTGTGCACATTATAAAGGTACTGATGGTACCATTGGATATTTATCCAATATAGACAGTATATTGAGAGGGTATTTCCTTGAAAATTGCTGAAGTATCAGCTTGTAGTAAGTTTATCAAGTTGCTCTGAAAGCGACCTTTCTTGCTTTGGATATTTATGAATTGGGATTACCATAACAGATTGTCAGATATTTGAATGCTTTCTCTTTTCAGGCTGGTACACTTGAAATTAAATAAACACGTAGATCTAATGCATAAATGAACATAATATATAAAATTACTTCACTTTCTTTCTCATAAATACTGCCCAAAAAACGAACTACATCTCCGTAATAGCTAGTAAAAGCTACGTGATCTGCTCAGAAGTAAAAGTGTGTTATCTCAAACAATGAAGACATACATTAAGTCTCCTGTGCTCATTAAAAGAACTGTTTGGATTTGGTTTTCTCTTACAGTGACTAACCCCTGCTTCTACTCCAGGGGCTTACTTATTCTGCTTCTTCTGCAGAAAAAATCACAAGGTTTCAAGAGAGACCCATCTGCCTTGAGGGTTTCAAAAGTTTTAATACCTTTTGTAAAGTCCTTTCTAGTGACCCTATGATTGCCAAAAATGCAGTCTAAAGAGTCTTAATGAAATCAGGAAGTGAGAGCTGGAAAGAAATGAGGACAATGAAAGAAATTAAGTCTCCATAGACCAAAAGTAGGAAATCTAACAGAAAGTTTGAATGGAGAATATGAAGCAAGTCATCTGTCATCTCTCAGATGAAGGCGCTATACACTGGAACCAATTATAGAAGACTTAAAGGATTTTGGAAGGAACTGAAGAGAAGGAAACTCTAAATGATCTTCTTGGTGGCCTTTTTAGGCCCACAAACAAGAGAAGAAATAAAATACCAGAGATGAATGGTGGGCTGCACAACCAGTGAACAAAATGAGGGTTTTGGCTCTGTGCAATACTATAAATGGGGGTCTTCATACAGTATGGCCAATCTCTTCAGACAGGATTAATTGGAACAGACAAAAAGATATAAAAATACTTTAAAAAAAAAAAAGGTCTCAAAAAGACAAATCCAGCAAGAAAGACAAATTCACCATGTCACAAACAAATGAATTTAATCATGGCAAAAGGAAGAGAGCAATAGATTACTTTCCAAACTTAAGGATTTGAAGACAAACCAGATAGAAATTCTTCAAGATTTCACACAGCGGACATCACGGACACCTACCTAACACCAAAAGTGGAAGTGTACCCAACCAGACCAAAGGCCTCTTGACTCTAACGCCGTCTTTGACAGCAATCTGCAGAGAGTACTTAGAAAAAGAGTATAAGGTATAGACCAAGCATACAATGTCTTTCCGCCAGTGTACCTCCTTAGCCTTGCAGCAGTCGGTATTCCCAATGCAAATATTTACCTTGACTTGAATGCGAACAGTATTTTTAAAGGATATAACGATGTTACAGTATGGTAGTAATCTATATTCCGGACATTTAATTTTTTAAAACTATTGGCAACTGGAAATCAGAAAATTGAGAATACACCAATAGACTACAGTACTGGTTTACACTAAATAATCTGAATTATCCACACCACTGAAGGTTGGTGATTGGCTGGGGAACAGTGGTTACAACACAGTTACATCTCATATGAACAAACAGTGGATAAACCCAAGAGGCATTTTACATAGTTGGGGCAAATTAATTTCACCCAAAATTAGCCACCTGAAAGTTAGGTTTTTAAGCCTAAGCCATTTATCTAAGCTGCCTTGGTAGGCAATGGAGAAATAAACACCTCTCAGCAGTGATCCATACCACTCGTGTTAGACAGGTATCTTAATGACAAAGTGAAACTTTAAAACTTTGCATAACAAACTGGGAACAAAAAAGAGGAAACTATTATCAATCCATACTGACTAGAAATCAGAAAGTCTAGAAAATTTGCAAAGGAAACCAAAGATAGTAAGAAAAGAGCCAATATAGGAAGGCAGTAGAAAAGTTTAAAGGATTTTAAAGTACATTCAAAACAAAAGAAATGGAAATAGTATGGTCCATTCCTGAATGGAAGAGTTTATATTCAGATGCACACAAATACAAATAACTGCCCTTATGAAACACATATCTTGTCAAAATTATGTTAACAACTTAATACCAAGCTTTTTGAGACTGGTGGTCCCTCTAGCCCAAGACTTTGATTCCCACAGTGGCAGCAGAAGGTGCAATACAGGAAGATCACGCAGCCCCAGCCACTCTCTGTAGTCCATTGGAGATGGACGTGCTGAATCAGTCCCCAGGAGTTTCAGTGAGTGCCTCCAAGTTCAGGTATGATGGGATCTGGTGATTCTGTAACCTCGATCATATCCTTTGACTTCCCTGTGCAGATGCAAGAGTTTCAACCTGTCCAGTTTCTCCTTATGAGGACACTCCTCCATTTTCTTCACATTTCTGGTGCCCCTCTCTAAACTCTCATGTCCTTGAGAGACAGAGGCCAGAACCACACTCTTTACTTGAGGTAACGAATTTGAGGCTTTTATACAGAGCAAAATCAGCTGCAAAGATGAGCTTCTGCTTTTGTCCTGGGTATCTTTTCTGTGATGGGCAGTGTTTTGTTTGCTTTGGGGCTGCTGCTAATGACTTCAGAGCAGTTCTTGAGTTTTAAGTGACAGTTCTGGTTTTTGGCATTGTGTAAGTATGGATTAAATAATGCATCCCTAATGTCCCTAGGTAATATATTTATTTACACTGAAGCCCATCTGCCATCTTTTTGTCCATTCAGTCTAGCATGGATTTTCTCAAAATCCTATTGAGTTCAGGTGGAACTGGAAGACAGTTTTGAACCAGACACCCACTTTGTGAATCCACAACTGTCAATGTCAGGACTTTTATATGGAATCCTGCCTGCAGCAGTCCTTAGCGAGCAATAAATTCATGTAAAAGTTGACTCAGAAATGTAAAGGATTGATTGATTACATATTAATGAACAATCAGTAATACTAAAATATAAATTAAGATATTATTACCTCTCTTTAGAATTTGATTATACAAATGACTGAGCACTCTGGCTCCAATCCAATTAAATTAATGAGTCTTCTCCCCTACTTAAGAGGCTATGCCTGTACTAGTAAACTAAATGCCTGGGACTGTTCCCTGGCAGTGGGAACCAGGTGGCCGAGAATGGTACACTCCATGATATTAAATTGTCTTACTCTTCAAGCCAGGATAATCACTTGCAAGCTGCTCATTGTGTTAGCTCCCAAAATATGCCCAAGAATTGCCTGGGAAAGTGTTAGCTGGCAAAAGCCAACATCACTGTGCTAACACTGCGAAGGTAGGCAAGTTGTGTTCCAAGCCTAAGAACAGTATGTGACTGTTTCACATACCATTATAATTAAGTGTAAATGAAGTACGGTGTATAAGGGCTGAAATTAAAATACTAAAATAATATATTTTCAAATGGTTATGGCTCTAAGAATATTAAAGTGTCTTGATTTTTAATGTGCTCTTCCTTTGATTATGCATTCCAACAATAAATTCACCCTCTCCTCCTTACTTTGATTGCCATAAGCAGAATCCATGCTACTCTGGGAATATTCACAGGATTGTATTGTTACTGAAATATCTGTGTGGAATTTGTATACATGGAAGTTATGGCCTCACAGATTGGATCATGACTGAGTTAAATAATCGAGTTCACTCCCAACATGTGAGTGTCCAGTACAGCAATCAGTGCAAGGGGGAAAAGTTACATCTATTAACCTCACACCCCAAAACTTGCACTGCCGTACGCACTACTTTCATCTGAATCAGCCATTGCACTTGATCCAGTGCTCTATGCTTTACATAAGGCCAACACAGTTTTATATTCTGCTGACATGCTATGCATCATAATTGACCTATACAATTAATTAAAAGCAATGAGGAAAGTAAGTGGAATTTAACCTTAATCAGTGCCCAAAGACATCAGGATGTCTGATGTCACCCTGAAACATCAGGACTAGATGAGACTAGAGACTAGGACACTCGGAACCAGATTTATTTCAGTTAAGCACCAGAAAGTTTTAATGTTTATCCATTTCTGAACTACCAAAATGTGAAAATATGATGAGGAAATGATATGATAAAAACATTTGCAGCACTTTCTAGTCTTGAGGTGTTCATTTCAGGTCAAATATGCCATAAGAAAACCATTTATCTTGTAAGTTATTTATTCACTGATTGTTACATACCTAAGGAGTTCAAAGAAACTAAGCACATTTTCTCAGGATGATCTTGCTTGAGATGAAACAAAGAAAGGAGAAACAAAAAAACTCTACCGTGATTCTGGTAACGTAAATTAACACCAAAAGCAGAAAACTGTACAAATATTGCAGAAGAATTACAGTTTCTCCCTCATGTAAACCATCACTTACTCAAATAGTAGAAAAATATAATGAAATTTAGCGGTTTCCATCAACAGAAGGAGCCAAATAGTAGCCCAACAAGACAACAATTATCAGGCTTCAGTAGAAATACAGGGGGTCAAACACATGTTAACACAGTGACTACAATTTAACAGTCTACTGCACAGAAACAGGGCTGCTGTGATCATCCATGTGTGCTCTTAGAAATGGGCAAATGCAAAGTGAGGCCACTATTTTATCCATCTTTCATTACCCACTAGGCTATGTGTTATGTACCTGGATCACAGGTCTAAGCTTTACACCAATTGAGATTTCAAAATACTTGGGCAGCACTTTAAAGGCCATCTGTGGTGTATGCCCATCAAGAGATCAAAAAGAGAACAAAAAAGCAAAGCCAGTCCTGAACGGATATTAGATAATCTGTCCAGGAAAAAGGTGATGAACTGGTTATTTCTGAGAACAAAATCATGAACAAATTATCAGCCTCCAAATGATGCTCAGTTCTTACCCCTCCATAATAAGATGAACAACCAAATATGAAAAAGACCTCAGTGTGCTGGATATTTCAGTGTAAGCAGCTCACATGAGTTTTCTCAAGAATATTGTTATATTTTATTTTTGCCTCAAAGTTCCAGCTTCGGGATAACAAACTGGAAAACCTTGGACTACTGGAAGAGAATATACAGTTGAGTCACTCAAACTGAATGCAGTTTGAGAGTCCAGAAAAGTATTTATGCACGAGCTTAACTTCAGGTCTGGGCACTACACACTGTCTGTGAAGGTTAACCTGACTGAAAGGTCAGGAGACTGAAAGGTTTTTCCAGGTCAAGGCTGTATATCCTTCTGTGTCCTTTCCATATGGTAGAAATCACATCTGTGAAGTCTGTTTGCTTATCCAGTCACACTGTGACACTCAGAAAATACATTGGATATAGTATCATGATGAAATCTGGCACCATATACTCCAAATTGGTTTTAAGGTAACAATTTCTTTTTCTTTGAAGAAGCATTTGTAGAAAGAGGTTGATGAAGAAAATATGTACAAAATGTACAGCATTAATGAAAAGATGAGTTAATTAGAATTCATTTTAAACAGGTGCTTGTTTGTAGAAATTTCTTACTATGCTAAAATAAAGTTGTTTACCAAATATTCCAAGAACATACACATGTCAAGTTAAATCTGGATGCACAGAGGAAAGTGGAAAAAATATGTTGCTACAGAAGAAGTAAGAAATTTTGCCTGCGTTAAATCTGAAAGCACTGTCTGGAAAAATACTGATATAGTATGCATTAATATTTAATTTTTTTTCATCACTTTTTCTGTTTTAAGTATGCTTTCTTGCAGTGAGTTTTCACTTCAGTGTTTCTTCTCTCGGTCTCCTCGGATTTTTGTACTTTTGGAGGTATGGAAGACTGGAAAATTATCATTATTATTACAGTTAATCAAGCATTCCTTATGAGAATGATTTTCCAAATAAACACTATTTTGCAGTATAAAATATATAAATGAGGTGTTACATTATGGATTGACCTGACTGAAAAAGATTACCTCCACTTCTCAGATGGTCCTAAACATTTTGAATTTAATTGACAAAATGCCAAGCTACAGAAACATGCAAGACAGCGTGATGGGAGAGGCTCTCAAGCTCCCCATGAGAAAGCACTATGACCAGGTGCCCATCTCAAACACTTGTACAAAAATGATCACAGTCTGAGAATAAAACAGGAGGAACTGTGAGTCCATTTAACGATATCAATCACCCAGGTATAATGGGACAGACAGAACATCAGGAGTGCTGCAATGGATGGATATTGGCTCTTTAGGAAGGACAGGCAGGGAAAAAAAGGCAAAGGTTATGCTCTGCGCAGTGGGCACCTCGAATGCATGGAGCTTTGCTATCTAACAGGTGACTGGTCTGTTGAAAGCATGTAAGTCAGATTTAGAGGAGAGGTCAGCAAGGGGAACATCATGGTGGGCATTCATTACAGACTGTCTTGTCAAGAAGTGGGACTGGGTGTGAAGAACTCTTAACAACTGTTAGAAGCTTCGTAATTGGAGCTACTTCAGCATCTTCTGGGAGAGCAGCACCATAAGGAGCAATCAATCCAGAAAGTGCATCAGGGACAACTATCCAATGCAGATACTGGGTTTCCAGCTAGAGATGGTAGTCTCCTAGACCTCTTATTCACATAACCCCTGGTTGTGGGTATGATAGTCAACAGCAGCTTTGGCTGCAGTGACCACAACTGCCTTCATGAGATGACAGCTTTCAAGATTCTGAGGGAAGTGAGGAAGGCAAGCCGCAGGATAAAAGCCCTGGACTTCTGGACTTTGTTATGTTCTGGAAACTCATAGGCAGGATCCTACTAGAGGCTCCTATGAAGTGCAAAGGGGTCCAGAAAGAGCTTGTCAGTCTTAAGGAACAATTTCCTTAAAGCGTAAGAACTATCCATTGCAATGTACAGGAAAATGAGCAGATACGGCAGAAGGATAGCTTGGCTGAACATGGAACTCTTGACTGAGACCAAATGCAGAAAGGATGCATGCAGGAGGTGGACACCAGGACAAGCTATCGAAGGGTAATATAGAAGTATTCCCTGTGCATACAGGGAGGAAGTGAGGAAGGCCAAAGTTCAGCTGGAGTTGAACTTGGCTAGGTGTATGAAGGACAACATGAAAGACAGTACAGGTAAGACCAGTACAAGAGAGACCAAGGATAACATGGGCACTCTGCTCAGGAGGAAGGCAACCTAGTGACAAAGGAGACAGGAAAGGCTAAAGTACTTAGTGATTCATTGCTTTGGTCTCTACTGGCAAGGTCTGCTCTCTGGCCGTTCCCAGTTCTTCATGGCTGGTAGCAAAGATTTGGGGAGGATATGCTACTTATGGTAGAGGACAGTTGAGTTAGGGACTACTTCCCCTGGATGCACACAGGTGCATGGCACTGGCCAGACAGTATTCAAGGGTGCTGAGAGGGCTAGTTGATGCTGTTGCAAGGCTGCCAAAGTCTAATCAGCAGCTGATAATCAGTGCCATTCCTCAGGAACCAGTCCTTCATCAGTGACAGGGAGGAAGAAGTGGAAGGAACCTCTGTGAGTCTGCAAGAACCCTACACTAGCACAAATAGTTGCTGCACTGGAGGGCAGAACTCCCAGTCAGGAGAAGGCTGACAACCTGCAGGAATGTGTTGACAGGAATATCAGGAGTTCAGCCAGACACTAAGTTCCTCACTTGTGACGTATTGATGAAGGCTGGCCAACGGCTGGCTAAAAATCCTCTTCGCATAAAAGGACCCAGAGATTTTTGGGCCCTCATGCAAGAGAAGCAAACTGGAGGCCAGCTGAGGAAGATGGTTTTATTTAGCCTGGAGTAGAGAAAGGTAAGGGACGACATAATTGCAGTCTTCCACTACCTACAAGTGGTTTGTAGAGAAAATGCAGCCTTCTCTTCTCAGAGATACATAGCAAAAGGACAAGAGGCAATGATCACAAGTTACAACAAGAAGAATTTCAGTTGGCCCTAAGGAAAAGGTCTTTCACGATGACACTGGTGAACAGACTGATCAAAAAGGATGTGGAATCTCCATCCTTGCAGATTTTCAAAAGTCTACTGGACAAGACCCTGAGCAACCTGATCTAAATTTGAAATCTGCTCCATTTTAAGCAGGAGATTGGACTACATGAGCTCTTTATGACCTTTTAACCTAAATTATTAGTACTTTAACTTCTCTTCATGCTGCATTACCTTGCGAGATTTGAAATTTTAGTTTCCAATATTTTCTGTAAGAGTCATCCTTGAAGATGACGTCCCCCTCCATATGGGAAATACACTGA
>RSEF01000003.1:102444599-102477879 GCA_003993805.1 Himantopus leucocephalus
TCAGTCTCATTCTTTGTGCCATTCTTTTCTCTTCTCCCTTTATCTCTTCCTGTTCTTCTAAAATTTCTCCATTATGCTCCTCCACTTTTGGGTACTTTTCCCTGGTGTTTTTCTCCTTCACCACCCCATTTGAGCTCCACTTTCTGCACCACCTTTTAGGCTTAACCCTCTCTTCCTATTTTTTCCCTTTCGCACATCCCACGGTCTCCCTCATTTCTTCCACTTCTTCCCCGTGCCTATTTTTCCCAAATCCCAACAGGCTCGTGCCCGGCAGTGGTGCAGGGCTCTGTTCCTCCAGCATTGGAGATGTTGCTGGCAGCCCAGCATAGGAGAAGATGGGGCAGATCTAAAAGCTGCAGTGAGCAAATCCCACTGCGTGGGAGTTGAAATTTGGGCACACAGCCACATATACGCTCAGTTTAAAGGAAGCCTTGGCCACCGAAATGGGTTGGAGTTGTGCCAGCGGGGGACAGCAGTATCTCATCACCAGTTCTCTGAGCCAGTCCCCCCGGCAGCGTAGCTGGAGCATTGATAGCTTTTTAGGGATTTCACATTAACTGGGGCTGTATCAGGCCATTTTGTGCTTCTACTGAATTTGTACATCAATCTCTCTCACTTTTCAAGGCTTACATCTCATGAAGCAGAGTGAAATCGTTAACACATGATGGTTTTCAGGCCTCTTTGTTGTTTCCTGGCCTGACAAAGGGCCGGAGTCCTGCACTGTTTATATGTTTTAAAAAACTCTGCTGAATATAATAATAATAACAGTCCTTTCATAAAACTGGTAATCACAGATGTTAATTTTGACTGATTACATAAATAAGGAAACTAAGGCAAAGAAGTTACAAAACTTGTCAAAGTCGGTCAACTTCTTTGAAATGAAAAATCATTTTGAAGCTTCGGTCCCCAGTGCTGTGGGGTCTGACCCTTTGACTGATTTCCTATGTAACTTTAGAAAATATGTATTTAACTTGATTGTGTTCTCCTCTGTGAGTCACATCAACAGGACTATCTTACCCCGATTTCACAGCAAACATATCAAATGAAACAACTTTACTTAAGGCTTAGTGAAACCTCAGAAGACCTGGATATAGCGTTGGTCTTTCTCACTAGAACATCTGCAGAACGTGTAAATATTATTAAGACTTCAAAGGCCACTTATTGAAGTAAAATAAAAAATATATAGATTTTGGTTCAGTTCAGGAATCCAAAGCTGCATCTATAATAATAATAAACTTATTATTATAGAGAGAGAGGGAGAGCTTTTTTTGGTCCTGAAGCCAACTGGCCAAGCGCAACCCACATCCCTACAGCCCAATTCTGTTGCTGCCAGTACAGGGCAGCCACATCCAAACTGGACAATGTCTGGAGAGGGCAGTTTACACCACAGCCAAACCTGTGGCCAGGCTGTGCTCGCCTGTATAAACAACTGCAGGACAGAACTGAGCCTTGCCTTCACCAACCAATTAACCAGCACAGACAGCGCCTGCAGTCCATACTGTGGTCCTCAGGCAACTGGGTGAAGCCCATGTTTGTGCTAAGTAATGTTAATGGCATCAATATTGTTAGGTGAGTTTTGTGATACTACAATGCATAACTACCAGAAAAACTGGAAGGTTAGTTGTGCAGTTCTGAAACTATGCAATTTTTTTATCGTTTATGATAAACTGGTGGTTTTCATGGGGTTTTTTGTCCTTAGTTAACAGGTAACCCATGCTCATAGGTGTTACACTCCAACAGAAATACCATAGCCTACATAATGAGAATTACTGATATTGACTAAACAGGCCTAGGATTTCACACCATGATGGACGCTGTTGCTTTAAAATACTAATTCTTCCCAGCTGTTGACTTCCTGTCTAAAGTACTTTAACACATTTTTTGCTATGAAAAGAGTGGTAATTTATTATGCCATCTTTTGGGGGCAATAGTCTGGGGGCATATTTTGTAAAAATATTGCTTTTGTCAACAGAAACTCTAGAAATGCCAAAAATCTAACTCATTTTTTATTTCTTCTAAAAGGCACTTGAGCATTTAAAAATCGAGGGAAGACAAGCAGAAGACTAGAAAATAGAAAATACTTCCCATTATTACATCACAAAATGGCAATGAAAACCTCTCCAGATATAACGTAGGGCCTGTTTTTACAGTCAGTGGGTATGTGCACCATTCACGAGTATAAACACAGAGAAAGCAACCAGGCAGTGTAGCAGGGTAACAAGCACTACTGGTCAGGAGCAAGTCTGGGAAACTTTGGCACACATTTTCTGAACCGTGTTCATTTTAACAGACNACTCCGTTTTTAAGAAGGCTACAAATTGGAAAAATAAGAGGACAACTGAAAGGCACCTTCTTTGTCTCTGTTAGAAACAGTCAGTGGTGCAAATGAGCCTGTTAGAAAGAAAGGATTAGTATTTGAATGATGGAGTAGACTTCCACATTACCTTTGAGGCCTGGAACAAGAATCTGAACGGAGCAGGACTCCTCTGCAATATGTTGAGGATATCCAGACCTTAGCAGTGACAGGAAGGCAAGGCTAATTAGAGTCACCAAGAAAACCAGATCTCTCTTCATAATGAGCACTTACAGGTCACTGACTCCTAAACAAAAGAATGAATAAACAGTTATAAGAATTCCAAAGACTTTCAACAGCTTCTGAACATACGCAGCATCCTACTACAAATACAATATATTTTGGCGTGCCATAACCCACACAGCATGAGAAGGACATGTGCAGGTCCTCCGAGCAGGTTGGATGTTCCACAGATGTACATGACACATGCAGCAGCGCATTCAGCAGTTTGTTTTGGCGTTAGACTGAGTAAGATAAAGCTCAGAAGAAATTTAGTTAAGAAATAAGAGAATAAGCAATGCTAAGAACAGGCAATTCTGTGTTCACGATTTCTCATTGGAGGCTGGGATCTGGAAAGGTGAAAGGAGAAAATATAGCACACGGGCTTGCACTGAAAGATGTTAGTACTAAGTTCCCACTTAGAATGAGTGCACACTGCTCGAAAGAGGCAATTCAGTAGACAATGACACCAACCTAAAGGCCTGAAATTTCACTTCCCATCTATGTGAGCACTGAAATTGTGCCCAGCAAATTGCCTGACACAATAGCCCTCTTGTAACTCATTGAGGGTGGAAGGGAGATAGTATTTCACTATATCACGCAATGAAGTTACATCAGAGCCTTCAATAAATCCTGAAAAGATTCACCTCTGAAACTTCTCTTGTCTAAGCCTACAAGTGAAATGGCTTGCCTGATATCAGGCTATGAACGGATCTTTCAGAAAACAACAGTACAGAAATGAAGTTTGTGTGAAAGGACCATCAAAAGCCAATATTTAGGGGGTCTGTAGACATACCCTTTGACAAAAGTGTTATTTATGTACTTCTGATACGTTTTTCCAGTCCTTCTTTCACCAAGGCTCTGTACTAAACAAACAAGCTGAAAGTCATATCAGGGTTTTGAGAGAAAGTACCTGTATATCATCTTTTATAGCCACAATACAGACGTGTGCATTTTACATCTAGAGCAAGAAGATTGGCTGTATTACTCCCCACTCCCTGATTCCCTTGAAAAATAAGCCAAGTAGGATTAGGCATAGGTAGGAGCAGTACATGGGTCTGTGTGTCTCAACATGCTGGGGGGCTAGGAGGGTGAGTCTGTTATTTTGGGGATGGCCTGAAGGCATAACTGCCCTTCAGCAGGGACAGGATAATACAGAGCTTCAGGGTGAGAATGAGATGGTGAAGCAGATACCAAAACTTAAGGGCTGGAGCCAGAGGAAGGCAGACTGCCTTCCACATGCAGCAAAATTCTGTTTCACCTATGCTATTAAAAGGCCTTGCTCTAATTTTAAATTCCACCATCAACTGATATATTTAATAGATGTCTTAGCAGCAAGACTAAGTAAATGACTTTGGAGTCAAGGGAATAAATTACCCTCTGAATTGCTGCCCAGTTGGTGCTTCCATTATCCTCTAGGAGATAAAATGAGTAGACTGCAGCAGGGGGGTCAGATGGGAGCAGGTTTTGCCTCCCTCGTCATGTGGGGAGGGCATGGCATGAGTTACAGGAGACGTTGCTTCTGCCTTACAGCATCCTTGCTGCACCATCTGGTGCTACATCCACACTGCAGGGCAGGGGTGCTCCACAACACCACCTCACCCCCCTAACCCCGCAGTTCTCACTGATCATCCAGATTTGGGGCACAGACTGGTGTATGCTGTGAGCCCCTTTTGACTCAAACCTCTTCCCTAGCTTTCCTTCCAAAGGAGAGCAAGGCAGAGGAGGAGGACCATGCCTGAAAAAGGTGGGCTTTATGTTTGGACCTGGGAAGAGCTCCTGGGTCAAGGGATCTCGATGTAATCATAGTCTAATGGACTACTACAGTGGGGCAGGAAACCCCAGGGGAAATCATTGGTGCTGGGTAATCCTCCCATGAAGCAAGGGAGGAACAGGGGCTACCTGGGGATTTTCACAGTTCCTGTAATGGGACAGGCATTAACTACTTCATAGACAAGCTTTGCCAACCAGAAGGAAGGCCCAGGAGAGTGTGGACCAAAAAAAAGGAAGTTTCCACTAAGCTGTAATGTAACAATTTTATTTTCAAGGCCTCTGTTTCCATTTCCTATTACCTTTTAGTCCAGCAGCTGACAATATAGACAGTCTTACTAGAGATGCATTTTGTATCCTCACCAACACTCCTGCCAGACTATTAACTACTAATGTCATTTACAAAGTCTCATCTCATAACACAGGGTGCAGGTTCTGGAGGGACAACACTCAGTCATATACAGATGCTTACAGTATTTTTTCCCCCTTTCAGGAGTGCTCAGTTCCCAAGATTTTGCTTATGCTACCACAACTAAGACGACTGCAGCTCATATATACATGTCTGAATCAGCTTTAAAATTACCTAGCTCAGGTATTGCTAGGAGCACAGAAACCTACAGAAGTACAAACCTTGGCTGCTCAAAACTTTAGGCTATATTAAGTTTTTTCACAATTGCAGCAACGTCACTCAAGGCTTCTCAAGAGTACAGGCAAAACTGAATTTTGCCACCCAGGTATGAGGAACCAGAGCTGGAGAAGGTGGCACATCGTTAAGGTGGACATAGAGAACAGCAATAGTTGGGAGGAAAGGGAAGAGTAATGGAAATTTGGATGTAAGCTTCTACTACCATGGAGAAGCAGCAACCAGCCCAGCTCCCCAGGACTCTGACAGACAAAACCAGCAGGAAAACCTCTGCTATGTTGCTGGTCTCTGCTGTCTTGGGCTACTGCCTGCTTTGCCTATGCACAGAGCCAGCCTGGACTACTAAAAACCAGGTCAGGCCACTGGCTACTTTACAGCTATCTTCTAAGGTTACACAAACTATTTGACTACAGTCTTGATACAGTTTTGAAGTATCAGATCTCTGTGATGGCACTCTTCTCCCCAATAACTTCATGCGCATATCAAACAAATTACTTCACATATACGAAGCTTGAATCTGGCCACATCTCTCCAAAATGAGATTCCTAACCCCATGGTACAAGGCACTGCATCTTGGCGCACTTTGTGGCCGAGAGGAGCTCATGGTATCCACAGCAGAATGTCCTGCCTCTTTTTGCCAAGTCCGTGATTCACAACAGTCGCAAGCAAAAGAGGGAGCAGCAAAAACTAGCCAAGAGGAAAGGTTGAAGAGAAGGGTGTTTCTCCAGATCTTCCCTTCAGAGGCTTCTAGGACTGGACTTGGCACTTGCATAGCCCGTGCTGGTAGACTGGAAAGTGAGGGGGTCTGTGGCTTCGCAATGCCAAGTTAGGGACCAACACTCCCTATATGGGAAAGCAGTGAGCTGGCATTGCCTCAGCCAGTCAGGAATCTGCAGCAGCGGCCACCTTTGAGGGACAGGGACATCCTGGACAACAGCCATACAGATGCTCTGTGGGCTGAGCAGAGACCTCAGCCTGCAGGTCCCACCCCACAGCCCAGGAGAGCACCTGGTCACCGGCCTGCAGGACATCCTAGGCAGAGCATCCCACCTTTTCCTTGTAGTGGGGGCACTTCAGGATCCAGAAGAAGATCAGATAAAGAGGCTTTCAAGCCAAGTGGTTCAGATGCACAGCTAAAAGACTGGAAATGAGATAGTTTCAGCATGAGCACCCAGCAGGTGTCGAGATAAGGATTCTCGACAGATAAGTCAGAGAAGGGAATGAAATGGCCTGAGACAGAAGAAGGAATTGAAATTAGGAGGGTGCTCCAGTCTCAGCATTAGTGAATAAAAAGGCAGCATCACCTCTTCTGGTTGCATTTTATGAGGTTTTAGATGTATCCAGACTACAAGTGAAAGATCAAAGCCTCCGGGTATGTTAAATATTAATCTGCCTTTGCAAACTCCTACACAGCTGAGAGATGAGACAGGCATCGAGCAGCAGAGCACTGTCAGGGCTGCTCGGTGGCTCTGCTCAGCAGCCAGATATGAAGGATTTTCTAGGGAAAACAAAACCTCCAATGAAGCTTCATCACATTCCCCACTGCCTGCGGCTGCAGGGCTTACAAGCCTCAGAGACACGGGGGATACATCTCATCCCACCTCGTGATAGCTCGACTCAGAGAAAATGGACTCGTTCTAGAAAACGGAGCTTCTTAGTGTCAGTCAGGTCACAACACCCAGACCCGCATGAATACTCGAGAAATTACCTTGGTCTGAGAAGAGCCACTAACGGAGGAAATCTCTGAAGAGGTTGCAGATTAAATACTTTATAGAGTCTGCAGCAGCAGTAAAGGAAGACATTAGTAGTAGAAATCAAACCAAAAGCACTTTGGATATCACTTTCTCCACCTTTTTCTGCTTTAAAAGGAAACTCTTCTGCAGCTAAAATTGCCTTATATGATTGAAATAAGAGTTTGATCTCTAGGTATGTGCTATAGCAGTACCTTTCATCTTAAAATCCCGGAAAATTCCTTGCCTTTCTGACCTACCTTCAAATGCTTTCAGATCCAGATTCATAAAGGCACTTAGAAAACTAAATCCCACTGAAATTGGTCCTCAGAAAAAAGTGCCAGCTTGTGTTTCAAACACTATCTTAGCCCCGGTATTTGGAGTATCTTCAGCATTGGTAAAACCAATGCCAGAGAGAATCCTAGAGATGTTCAACACTTGTAAAAGTATGAATATTTTCTCACTGGCTATGCAGGGGTCAAGAGTCAAATTTGCTGCACTTATAGTGGTGGCCATCGAATCAGTGTAAACTGAAAGCTTTGGGAAAAAAAAAAAGTGAGAGGAAGAGGAGGAAAAGGCAGCATTTACATAGCCTTTCCTTCAGAAAAAAAAAAAAAAATAGCAAATGCCTCTATTCCCATTAGGAATGGAAATGTACCAATGCAACCAGCACAATAATTTCAAAACAACTTTTGAGACCTGTCAGCGTTAGGGAATCTGCCTCAGTTGCCAAGAGAGAAGAGGTTTATTAAGCCAGGCTTCAAGTGACAATTTCTTGAGAGGTCATTGGAGAATCCCCAAGGCACCACACGCTCACTCAAAACCACTGCAGGACGAGCCGGGCCAGCTGGCACCCAGCACTCCTCGAGCTCCCCCGCTTCCCCCCCAGCTGCGGATGGAAAGCTTGGAGATCACTTCAGCCAACAAACGCCTCGTGCGTGAAGACCCTGTATCTGCCAGTGGCTGCTCCGCAAGGGCCGGTGGCTTATTGCATGCCATTGTGTTGGACCTAGAAGCAACAACACAGATGATCTGCCTAGCTGAATCCAAATAGCTGAGAAAGGCAGAAGGGAAATGATGCTCACTGGCACTAATGCTCAGCCAGCAAACAGCTACAGGGTGGCTGTAATCCTTCACATAGTCCTATAGAGCTCCTCTTTGAGCTGTTTTTATTTCACTATTACAGAGTTGTTTTCATTCTTATTATGATTTTTTTATTATTATTTTTAAAACTATACTTCACTCTCAGGGATCTGAGCTGAATGATCCATGTTCTGAATTGAGTATGTCCCCGGTACAGAGAGGCACACAAACCTGCAGAGCCACAGCCACATTTGGTGGGCGATTCTCCCAGGCAGGTTTGAGTCAGCACTACAGACACATCAACAGCTTTCAACAGTTTTCACTCCCCTGACTTTTCAAGTCCTCGTCATCTACATCCCGACACCTCTCAGAACTATCTGGCAGCCTGTGTATCCCCAAACGCCCCGGCCAGCCCTAAGCCCCATCCTAACGAATGCAACACATGCCCACAGAATCATGCCAGTGAAGTGCCAAGCTGTCAGGCTGTGACATAGACCTCACACTATTTCAAACATTTTGAACAGATAAAAGCCAAAAAAAAAAAAAAGAGGAAAAAAAAGTAATTAAGTCCCAGGGCTACAAGGGTAACACCAGGGCCCAGCACAGTTCAGGGATACATTTCTGGGGGAAGCGTGGAGAGGCAGAAGGGACCAGCCTCCAGTGCTGTTCATCCAAGCTGCTTTTCAGCCCTTGGCCTGAGGGCTGCTGATCCTTCTCTGGAGAAGATGTCTTTCACACGGGAGATGAAACCTGTGTCACTGACCTCTTCTTTCTCTATTACAGCCTTGCTGATCATCCTAACCTACAGATGTTTTGTGTAGCTAGGCTTTTATTTTATCTAAGCATTTTCTCGTTTGTCCTCCCAGCTCTCTCGTGCATTACCTTGCGTAATCAAGAGTTCACCATTTAGCCAGAATAAAAAAGTCAGAATGAACTATAAAGCTGCTATACAATGGATGATCATTTTCATAACATTGCAATGCTCTGAAGTTAAATTCTATGTGTTGATTTAAAGGTTAAAGCAACGGGCTTGAAAGATTAAAAAAAAAATAAACCCTAAATGTTAATACCATAGAATTTCAAAAATGAGGACCATAACTGCTGCGGCTACAAAGTCTCTGTGAAATCTATGGAGCATGGAGTAGCATAAAGCAAAGACATAACACATTTCAGGTCCTGATGATGCTGAAGAACAGCAAGGTTTGCTGCAGAGGACAAAAGAGTGAGTCTAAGCTGATGGGAAACTAACATTACCTAAAAGCCTAACTGATAGGAAATCATTGGTTACTCCCCAAAGTACACTTTATTCTGGCTCAATAGAGCTATTTCCTCAGCGCATGTTTGTGAGCTGTAAGGGACTATAAGTCCTGACTGTCCAACGTAGGTGCCCTTGTCATACGTAGGAATAGTAGCCTCACTTTTCATCGAGAAGAATGTTTTTAAAAATTGAGACAAATTCCTTCCTGATGTAGTTCTGCTGAAGTCAATGAGTTTGTGTCAGAATTAACTTACTGTCATCTGTGCTGAAAACATAAAGTCAGAGCTTCAGCAAGGGTAAGATGAAAATAGTGCCAGAAAGGGGTAAGTATGTTTTCAAAACCTGTAACTATAGGGAGATGGGACCTATGTGATTTCTTGCCCCGAGTCCCAAATCTCTCACAATAGCTCTGTATGGTTTTTTAGATGGTAGAGAGGAACACTCAAGTAGAATTTTATCTTTGTCTGTGTATCTGTCAGAAATAACTAGAAATGCTAAACAAAATTTCTCCTGGAGTGTTTTAATCGAAGTCCATATTAGATGACAAGATCTCTGCCGTAGCCGCATTTGCAGCTATAATTTACAGAAATAGTTTGTGATTTTGGGTGCCATTCTTGGTATACGTCCAATCAAATTTTTAGTATTCTTAACTACCCCAAAATCCAAAAAAATACAGGGTTCAAATATAGGTGTCGGTTCTGCTAAAACCTGTGTCTAAATTGTCTTAGTTCAGCCCCGCTCCTATAAAGCATCCACATGAGAACCTGACACTATGCCCACACACCTATCTGTAAGAACTAAAACACCAAGGATTCACCAAGAATCAGTGAATGATGTGGAGAATGCTGCTGGGTACATTTCTGTACATGAATAAGTATGTACTATTTACATATGCCTTTGTCATCTTATTTCTGAAGCTTTAAGGCATTGGTTTTCAGCCCTACACATCAACAGAGGCTTAGGACTGGCTGCAGAAGTTGAGACTTTTGTGCAATATTTAAGTGCTTAATGCCCATTCAACCAACTTACGCTTTCCAACATGTTCTCACCCTCCAGTTTTCCAGGTGGGCCTGACAGTTGTCTTCTGGAGGGCACTGGATAGGCTCAAAAGGCAAACTTAACCCGGGGACGTCAGCCCCAGTCCTGCAGCTACATACTTGGAGGTGCAGAGAAGAGGCAGAATGGTCTATCAAGGCCCCATCCAATCACTCCAGACATGTCAGCAGTGGTGCATGCCTTTTGCACAATGGAAATACCACTCAAGTATTGATCTGAAAGGTGAGAAATAACAGCTATGGAACATCCTTAACTTAAAAGGATTTGAACTCACAGCTCCAGTTCCCCAGGAGAGTAATTGCTCCCATTGGATGGACACAGTAGGTGAAATCAGACTGCACTCAGGCACGGCACATTAAAGGATGGAAGGCAAGCAGGGAAGAAGTCTAGTGACGATGCCCGCTCCAGCCTAGTGGTAGCACACTAGACTAGAAAGGGGCAAAATTAGCGTTCTCCCTTCCCAGCTTTCTGGTTTTATGTCTCACAATTGACTCATGTGTAAACACATGGACGGGTCAGGAATGCCCAGAGAGAAGACAAAAATCTAAGCAAAGCAGTTTGTGAGGCTAGAGGAATAGTAAAGACAAGAGAAGAGACACAGGATGTAGACTACTAGTGGGAGAAACACAAAGCAAAAGTGAAAAACCAGAGAGGCCTGGCCAGGGGAGAGGGGCAGGGAAAGGACAGAGGGAGAGATGGCACCACCCAGAGAGCAAATGGATGGGAGCAAGGTTTGATTTTGGTTGCCCCGGCATCCTACTCCTCACTGAGCGGGAGAACAAACACAACAGAGCAGAAACAGCTTTCACCCCCATTTTCTCACACATTAGACAGGCGACTGCTACATCTAAAGGAGGTTCTAAGAATAAAGGGGAGCCACTTCACTGCTGCCCAGTCCTTCCCAGTGCTGCAAGTATGACACCTCAAAAACTGAGCCAAGAGACAGAGCACAGCTGGCATTAGGAGGTGCCTATTTATCAGGACAACTTTGCTTATATCCAGATCTCAAGCTAGCAGAAGTTATAAGCAGACCCTTGGGAGGGATTCAGCGATTCTGGCTTTGGTTCTCAGACTGAGAAAAATCACCCTGAGCTCCCTGTATGATCAAGTCAGAGAAAGGCACACTGGCGTGGCGATTCATTTCATCCTAAAACAGGACAGATAGTTGACTCTGAAGGTACCTATCCATTGCCCAGTATGACTAGCTCTGCCTTGCAGGCATGTAAAGTTAGGTGAGGAGAGTCCCACCATCGCTAATTAGCTAAGCCAACCTATGGGAGGGCTAACAGCAGCCTGGCTCCCCCCACTGCAGACCCACCTTACCTTCCCCTTCCCTGTACTGTCACCAACCGCCAGCTGATCCCATCAAGAGCTAGCACGAGCTGCTGCGCCAGCAGAAAGCTATCCCTCTTTTTGTAATGTTACTTTGCAGTTGATTTAGTTCCTTGGTTCCTGGTGAGGGTAAAACGGCCATCATTCCTGTGAAAAATGGTGCCAGCCAGGGAAAGAAATGCCCTTGGCAGCAGCTGAGATGGCCTTCAGTGTGTTACAAAACTGTGCCTTCGCGTGCCAGCAGCACACAGAAAACAGAAAGATGCGTAAGTGAAAGAATTAAAGGGACTAAATTCACCGGAAAAAAAAAACCCAGCACATAATTAGAGTGGGAACATTTTAAAAGGAGGAAAGATATGGCAACATACCAGGCTGCAATGGAAAATAATATCCAGCAAAAGATACAGAGCATAGGAGATACAACAACATGAGGCATTTTGCAACAGCATGCAAGCCCCAAGAGTCATGGAAATGATCCAACAGCGTTATCCTCAAATGACAAGGACATACTTCTCGGAATGATATCCTCAATATAACAACATACCACGGTACATAAGCATGCAGGATCAAAATCTTGCATTTGAACTGGGGCAGTGTCGATGCAATTTCAACAAAAGGTTATTTTTATTCTCAAGCTGGGGATGTGCAGAGACCAAATAACACCCTACATATGACCCTATGCTGATCCTTCATGTCAGCTCCCAGGAGCCTGGGAAAAGGGGGGAAATAAATTGTATTGCTGACACAGAGACCAACACCACCTTCAGTAAAACGGCCAAGCCTCAACACAAGAGAAAAACTTAAAAGAGTGAGAGCAAAAAGCAAGCCTCACAGGAAATACAGTCACATATCTTCACTGGACAAGTGAACGGTGAACTTGATAGCAATACTGTTATTCAATGTCCTTTCACTCCTAGAGCCCTGAAACAACTTTCCAAGTGCAGATAAGGGAAAGAAGACAAAAGTAAGGGGAACCTACCAAAGCGGCTTCCCAGATTAAGAGCAAATATATGGTTGGCATGTAGAGATGGTTGTAGAAGCAAAACACAGCGGAAAAAAACCCACAGGTTTGTATGGATCTGATATGACTGAGTAAAAGCACACGCAAAGATGTGTGATTCCTGCAGATAACTAGACATTAATGAAGTTCCCAAAAGTAAAGCATTCTTACACTTGTATGCTACAGCAGACTTTCACTAATCAGCGTATATCATTGGCAACAGTCATGATCCTACTTACAGGGTATGCCAAAAGGAAGCCAGCTGAAAGAATATCTTTCAGTGGTAAAGCATCTCCCAGAGCAGCTCTTATACCATGACATGTGCATTCAAAATCCTTTGCCACGTACAATGCCCTGGTCTACAAAGATTTAAAAATGCTCAGAAAAAGTATGTGATTGCATGTGGGTTTGAATGCTTTTGACAAACTTCTCTGATTTTGAAAAAGAAATGTGAATTCAGAAACAGATAGAATGTGTAGAATACAATTTGCAAAGAAGGATATTTATCTGACTTCTTATAAACAGAAGGTGTTATTTCCCCTATGCTTATGCCAAGATGCTTCTACTACCAAAAGATTCTTAAGGATGACAACTCCCTTTGGGATCTTTTTATTAACATCCTTCCATTTAACCAACTGCCCTGCGAGATTTCTTTATTTTAATAATGTACATTTCTAGGAGGGAACATAAAAAGCTGTGTTAAGTAAGTGATGACTACTGGCATCTCCACCTGCTTTGGTACTCACCATATTCTCTAACAAAAAATGGGCAAATGCATGTTTAAATAGAGAGTTGCTTAGAAGACAGAGTAAAAACTACTATGACCAGGACCGCTAATAAAGCACGTGACAGATCCTGGCATCAAGTGCTCACAGATTTGTTATACAAGAAAGGAGGCACACACGTTGTAGCTGATATAGCAGCTTCCCTGGGTGTATCAAGTTGGCATTGCTTTCACAACCTTGACACATACCATCCAGAAACTAAACTCAGGATTTGCAAGACAGGGGATGCCCAAATATTCTCTTTTCAGATGGGAGGGTTTCAAGTTGACAGTAACACTGCCCCGGCATCTATAGAGAGCACTCTTTTTCAGCAGTGTATTAAGTTTTCATGATACCCATAGCACTACAGAAATAGAAGTAGCAGTGGACATGGTCTGCGTAAAAATCAATGGTCATTTAAAGCACTTCTGGTATGTAACCTGTTTACCTATCTCCACAGAACTTGTGAAGATAATACAGTTACCTCCACATATGACACATAGACAGTTTAAACCGAAATAGAACAACCTGAATAATTCTGGAGACGTGAAACTCAAGATATGAACATATTTGAAAACTGACAGAAATTCTCACATTCTACCTAAGAATATCACATGGACTTCTGTAGACAAATCGGATTCCTCTTCACTACTTCCTCAACAAAACAAGCAGAGATTGTCAGTGCTCTGTGGAGAAATATGCCTTGTCCTTTCAAGGACTGCCCTTGAAATTTCAAAAGAAAGATGGTAATGAAATTTCTGTAATTCTCCCTTGAAGATTTAAAATTTAGGATTATGTTCAGAATTATTTAAATGGAGCAGACGTAAGGAAATAGCTATGTATGTTGTCTAAGGATTTTAAACTAATTTTGAACTATTTAATTATAAATTACTGTTAAACGTTCATGCATTCACAAATATTTTATATAACCTTTATAAAAAAGAAAGGAAAGTAGAGAGTGACTGTAGAGTTTTTGGCACTCCACAATTACATGAAAAGCAATTCTGACATGAAGATATTAAATTTTACGCTTTCCAGTTGTGTAGGGATGGGGTCAGGAAGACCAAGGCGCAGCTGGAGCTGAACTTGGCAAGCAATGCAGAGAATAATAAGGGCTTCTACAGGTATGTCAGACAGAAAAGGAAGGTCAAAGAAAGCACTACGCCCCCAATAAGCAAGACTGGCAAACTGGCAACAACGGACGAGGAGAAGGCTGAGGTACTCAAGAACATTTTGCCTCAGTCTTCCCTGGCAACCTCTCTCCCCACACCTCTCAAGTGGATCGACCACAATGCAGGGACAGGGGGAGAAAAGTCCCTCCCTCTGTAAGAGAAGAGGTTCGCGGCCACCTGAGGAACCTGAAGTCTATGGGACCTGATGAGATGCATCCAAGAGTCCTGAGGGAATTGGCTGAGGTAGTTGCCAAGTCACTCTCCATGATACTCGAGAAATCATGGCAATCAGGTGGAGTCCCCGGTGACTAGAAAAAGGGAAACATTGCACCCAATTTTAAAAAGGGTAGAAAGAGGACCCTGGGAACTACCGACCTGTCATCCTCACCTCTGTGCTTGGGAAGATCATGGAACAGATCTCCCTAGAAGCCACGCTGAGGCACATGGAGGACAGGGCACATTCAAGACATCCAGCATGGCTTCACCAAGGGCAAGTCCTGCCTGACCAACCTAGTGGCCTTCTCTGATGCAGCGACTACATCAGTGGACAAGGGAAGAGCTATGGATGTCATCTATCTGGATTGCCATATGGCCTTTGACATCACAGAATAAGTGATAGAACCACAATATCCTTCTCTCTAAATTGAAGAGGTGTTAATTTAATAGGTGGACTGTTCAGGGGATAAGGAGTCGGTTGGATTGTCGCATCCAGAGGGTAGTGGTCAACAGCTTGATGTCCAGATGAAGATTGGTGACATGTGGTGTCCCTCAGGGGTCCATACTGGGACCAATACTGTTCAATATCTTCATCAATGACATAGAAAGCGGACCTTGCACCCTCAGCAAGTTTGCAGATGACACCAAGCTGAGTGGTGCGGTTGACGGGCCTGAGGGGCAGCATGCCATCCAGAGGGACCTGGACAGGCTCAAGAAGTGGGCCCATGTGAACGTCCTGAGGTTCAACAAGGCCAGGTACAGGGTCCTGCACCTGGGTCAGGGCAACCCCTGCTATCAATACAGGCTGAGGAATGAAGGGACCCCACCTGGAGTGCTGCATCCAGCTCTGGAGCCCTCAGCACAGGAAAGACATGGACCTTTTGGAGCAGGTCCAAAGGAGGGCCACAAAGATGTTGTTCTCCCTGGAGTCTTCTCCAGCTGACCTTATAACAGCCTTCCAGTATCTGAAGGGGGCCTAAAAGAAAGCTGGAGATAGACTTTTTACAAGAGCATGTAGTGATAGGATGAAAGGTAATGGCTTCAAACGAAAAAAGGGTAGATTTAGACTAGATACAAGGATTTTTTTATTATTTTTGTTTGTTTGTTTACAATTAGGGTGATAAAACACTGGAACAGGTTGCCCAGAGATTTGGCAGATGCCCCATCCCTGGAAACATTCAAGGTCAGGTTGGACAGGGCTCTGAGCAACCTGATCTAGTTGAAGATGTCCCTGCACATTTCAGGGGGTTGGGCTAGATGTCCTTTAAAGGCCTCTTTCAACCCAAACTATTCTATGATTCAGTGATTCTAACAGCAAAGGAAGAAAACCTCCAGTTCACAACATGGGTCTCATTATATCATCTCACCTCATCTCTGCATTGGCTTTAAACTGCACATTCATTGCACAACTAGAGAGAAAGGTTGCAAACAAACTGCGGGCACTGCTGACATACCCACCACCCTGGAGTCTCCGCAGCAGGCACGAGCAGCAATTCTCTTGCTCTGCCACATGTTCTTAGTGTCTGTTTGCTTATCATTTCTTGTACATAACTCCACTAACCAGTCAGCCATCAGAGACCTGTTTTCTCATGAACACCCTTCTGACAAGAAAGCTCATTGAGAGACGTTTTTCTTTTCCAATGTAGTAAGATATTTTTTGCTATTTCCTGTGCCAGGCCTTTATTACATTCTTGTCTGATGTTTTTATTTTGATTGGCTGTAATTACCATGCCATCTAATATTGCCAGTTCTTTTACATATTAATTTTCTTTTAAAGTTCTTTAATTCCCAAACTTTAGATGATCTCTTATAAATCCTTCTCTGACAATAATCATAAAATTCTACTTAGATTAAGTACTGTCCTTACAAAAACTTCCATGCTTTCTTGTCTTCCCTTAACTCTGATATAATCAACAGCCTTTGCTGTACAAGGTTCACTTAAAGAAAGAAGTACTTGTGAAGCCTTTTAAAATGGATCCGAGTTATTTTGGTGCCTTCTTTAGCGAAGGTGAATGATTTACGAACCCTTCAGTCTCTGCGCAGTGCATTCTTTAGCCAGCCAAGCACTACTTCATGTAAGCTTCGTTGTCCACCCCTCGCAGCACAGAAATGAGCAGACTGCCCCCAGCATTCAGATGAGATGGAGACCAAATGAACCCCTGATCCGTGGTCCCTTGGAGACCCATAGGCTATTCCTAAGGAGTCCACCACAGATGAATAAATGCACACCTATTATCAGCAGCTTTCAGTATCTGCTAAAGTCATCAGCACCATCACAGGAGAATTTGGAGGGATCCACAACTAAGCCTGAAAATCACTCAAATTAAACTGAAAATCTTAGAGTGATACCTGTAGGATTTCTCGTTCTTATTATTTATGGTTGTTCCACAGTGAATCATGCTAACAGGACCAAAAAAAAAAAAAAAAAAAAAAAAAAGTTGAAAACCACACTTANCAAAGACAGGCAGTAGGAACCTGAGCACAGCTAGGGACACAGCCTCATTCTTCAAGGTCCTCACTCAAAAACAAGCCAGAGTTGAAGCAGTTTTTCTTTCCAGTCTCCATCCCCTTCCCCCATTCTGCACCCCTAAACCTCCAGATGAGCACTGCTTAAGTCAACACTGGCAACGTTACCACTGAATTTGTATCTGTGGCCTCTTCCCAAGTCCGAACAAAGCATCCAAAAACTTCTCTTAACAATTCAGCCATCCTAAGAGGCAGGAGGTGCCTGTGGTTTTGTCGGAAAACTTACTTTGATGCCTAAGTGTTTCTTACTGCACAGGCCAGAGGTGGCCAACAATTTACCTGAAGAGAGTGACAAGACACTGTTCTCCCACCTAGCCCATTTATGCCTATTAAGGAACCATGTCCAAACTCCTTCCGTCTCCTCTAAGCACCCTGTAAGCAGAAAGCTTAACAGAAAATGCTGCCATTCCCTTCCAAAACATGGTGGGGAGATGCCTCTCTTTTGCAGACTAGCTTCTTATGGGAGTGCTTGTGCCAAAGGAACAGACTTCCCTGGACTGTTTAGGCTTTCTCTTTTTTCTTTTCTAAAATCAAAGCAGAGCAACATCAGAAACTGCCTTGGGAGCTGTGGACACAATCTTGGATGTTCAGTGGTCCCAACTCCAAATTACTGTGTTGGTCAGTGGCACCTTTCCAGCAGATGGGAGGTGGGGGTTTGAAGCAGTGCAGTGAGCTGTATGCAGATCTCCTGCTTCCCAAGTAAGTGCTCCTGGGGAGTAGATTACGTGACAGGTGGGTAGCAGCAGTCCATTCTTCAGAGAGAACTCTAGAAAACTGTTTTTTCAGAGCCAGTTTCAAAGTCTCAACAGCTAAAGTACAACTGGGTGCATACATTCAAGGTGACGTTCCAGTTTCTGGAACTCATGTTCCAGCAGGTGCTTGGCACTAAAGGTCGTGAATTTATCTACTCCCACATCCAGCAGAGGGAAGCCCAGAACATCTCCCTCACAAGTATTTTGCAGCTGGCTGCTGTGGCTATCACACACTTTGCTGGCTGTGGTGAGTCACTTTCTTCAGCACGTAGTTCTCCTCCATTCGCTCCATGTAGCACATAAACATTGTGGTCTGGAGCCACGTATATAACTTGCACTGTGAAATGATTTATTCATGTCCACGTTTCATTCAGGTGCTTTATTGTTGGACTAGATGACCTTTAAGAGTCCCTTACAACCCAAACCATTCTATGATTCAGTGTAGAAAGAAACCAATGTAAACCCTAAAACTCCTCACCATCTGTCTTACTGCTCTGTTCTGGCCTCTGGGACACTTTATGGAACTCCTAACCAATCTTCTGATACAGTTTGGAGGAAGCAGCATCCAAACGAGTCACAGCAGCTAAGGATCCTTGGATCCTAATAAACAAGTAAGAGACTGGTCCAGAGATGAAGAAGTCAAGCAGATCAACTTCAGATCTCTTCTTGCCTACAGACATCGTATACAACTATAGGCAAATCAACCAGGACTAGGGTTTTTTGAAGAGGCACTTAGATGGGTGAGATGAGACCTTGTTGGGTTTTCAAACCCACCTGCTAAAGCTTCGGACTCCTAGTAGGTTGTTTTCCACTTGAGCTAAGGGTGTACCTAGCTCTCAAAATCCAGTCATACTCCCCCAGACAGCTTTCAGTTCCCAATGTACAAAATGAAGCATTTCTTACACAAAAGTTGGCAGAAGCACTAACGAAGTCTTAGAAACTTTTTAAAATGTTCTCTCCCTTGTACAGGTGTTTGCGTGGCTAAAAACATCAGAAGGCTTTAAGCTTTTACTGACACATCAAACCCTCTTAAAGGGTCCTACTCTCAAGGCCCACAACGAGGATGGTCTGTACCTCACATGCAAACTAGAAGGAAGCGCTTGAACTTTTAGAAGCTGCCAGCTAGTTATCAACCAGGCATGCAAGGGGCTTTTCCTACAGTTGACACCTTACCAGCCCGGTCTGTGACCTCTTCCACCAGACTACCTTTCCCAAAATACATCCTAACATTCCTCTCATCAAGGGAAATGAAAATAGTGAGCCCCTGACCGGGGCTTTGCAGGAAACATGGTTCAGCTCTGAAGTCCAGCCAGTAGTGAAATGCAATGCGAAGCACAAACTACACTTCCCAGGAGACACCATGAGAATATTTTTGGCTAAACTCTTCTGGTTTTCAGCCAAAATACTTTGACAAAAGAACTAAACTACCCCGGAAAACTGACACATTTCTTTAAAAAGCAACTTTGCCAAGAAAGCCTTCATACTTCAAAAGAATTCTGGTTCAAGAGTTTTTGGACAGCCCTAAAGATGACTAAACAGAGCTTCAGAAACAGTGTAAAATCACTCAAAAGTAATTAGAAAAAATAGCCTTCAATGTAGCGTACAATTTATAAACTGCACAGTAGATTTCTGCTGCTTCCACAGTGCAATTCTCTGCTGACTCCAGGACTGCACCATGTTTAAAATGCCATTTTGACTATGAATTTAAGTTACATATTCTCTTTCCTGTATTAATTAAAACAATAATTTCATTTTAACAGATACATCTAAGAATTTTCTGAAAGATAGTCCAAACATTTTTAAAGGAATACTCAACTTGGACGTATTACTTCTTGTCTCCAACATCTGCATACCTTATTTATGCTGCATCAGTAGCATAATAAAATTTTTGGGATATGTCTAATGAGTTTCACAGATTTAAAGATCCTAATATCATTGTTACAAGTGAGACGTTTAAATCAGTGTTTGTTTTGTATTCTGTGACCACTGTAATGCCTTAAATGTTCATGAGCATGTAAATGATCATATAAATACAAAATTCAAAAGATCTCAGCTACAGAGAAGGAAATGGCAATAGTTTCCTGCTACATTTTAAAAATCTTTCAATACCCAAGGATCAAAGTTGTAGTTTTTTCAGTCCAGAGGCTCCTTCTCTTTCACTGCACAGCATGTGAAGTTGGGTATTTTGGTTCTCCACAGTGATTTGATTTTGATAGAAAACAATCCCCCTCCTAAATTTCACAGCCTATATTGAGCACATACGTATGTATGCACAGAGGTCAGAATGGAAACTCACAAGTCCCTTTATGAATCCTACTTTCCCTATCTCCGGTCTGAAAAGCAAGCACGCGGTCTTCTGGTTACTGAAGTGTGGCTTACTCTCATATCCCAGCTCATTTGGACCAAGATTTTACATCCTTAAATTTCATTAAGCAGTCCTGTATACTACTCCCAACTTGATTTGGTTTTCACCGAGTTCACTCTTCATTACTCAGTGGTGTGATTTTTACCTCTTACTGGTTCTTCTGTCATCTGCTTCACTTCTGCAATGTCAGTCTTTGCAGCTGTATTAAAAGTTCACTTTTTAAAGTTGAAAATAACCAGCTGCTTAGGAATAAAAGTAGAAGGATGGAGAAAAGCACATAATATTTCCAAAATTATACTCACATATTGATTATCTGTTACTGGGAATCACAACCCATTAATGAACTGCCAGAAGTTTCAATTGCAGGAAAAATGAAAATGCATTTACTGTTTTGTCCTTCTGTGCTCAAAGGAAGGCGAGCTCTTTCAGTGGCATTTGTACACTTTAAACACAAACCCCACACTAAACAGGAATTCAGTGATCTAACCCACACGGGCGCTTCTCAACAGAAAGGTCCAACGTTATCCGATAGAACTGAGTGGGTCCTTATTTCCCTTACCTTCCCCTACTATGTGGGGATCGTCAATCATACTCGGCCGCTTACAAGGCAGCCCCCTAAAAAACACCCCGGCTTTTTCCTCTGCGGGCCTCTAAAGAGTGAAAGTATAAAAGTCTCTTACCTTACGGTTGCTGAGAAAACGGGAACTGCAGAACGCTCTGTGCCTGCAGGGACACTGCACAGATGAACCTCATTGCTGCTGTTTACAGAAGTCTGACAGTTTTTAATTTGAAAAGAGGTTGTCTTTTGCTTTTCCACAGTTCAACAAATCAGACAAAACAGTTGCAAGTGTTATCTGTAAACAGCTTCCTGTTTGAAATAGATCAGCTGTCCTGCAGGACAATAATTAGGGAAGAAGTGTGGGAAAGCTGAAGAGGTCCATGATGTAAGCTTTTTATTTTGGGAATGTACTTTTTTGGGAATGCACTCTTACTCTCCCCTCCTCCTCTCTAGCAGAGAACCCCTTTTTAACCATTTCCATCTATTCAGCTCTAAGCCACGCAACGCACACTGCCCCAGCACAGCACTTTTCTTGCTTTTCTTCAGCGGATATGAAAACACATGAAATGCAGCACCAAATGTGAGCATCTTATGTGCATAATTAACACACTCTCCCCTTACGGAAATTCTCTCCGTTCTTGCAGTTGGGAGTAGCATTCTTGACTTCTTGAGTAAAACATGCAACTATTTCAGAGCTGAGTCTCAACACTCCACAATAACATAAATGCTAAATTATCCACATGGCGGGCTTTGCACTAAATTTTGGGCTTTGTTTTTTTGGTTGTGTTTGTTTGTTGGGTTTTGCTGTTTGTTTTTTTATAAAACACCTTTTGATATCACTTTCTGTGTCAATGGGAAGGGGGAAGAAAAAAAAAAGGAGTCAGAAATCCTTCACTATAGCTTCCAAATAATTGTACAATTCTGGGTTTCATCTTAAAACAGCTGGACAAGTTTGAGCCCTGGGTAAACCACAGTATTCCACCTACGTTTGGGCAGGAAAAAAAATGGATCCAGCTGACTGTGGGATTTTGAGACCACGTCCCTTTCTTTGTTACAACAGATATTACTGGCTTCACTCAATTTTCAGGGCAAATACAGACTATACCAATTAATACTCTCAAATGAATAGCTGCTATATTTGTAAGGCTGTAGCTCTGATAAGCTTCTTCAACAAAAAAGTCTTGCGAACCATCTGTCCTCCCCCCGCTCATGTCACTGTGCCCCTCTCCCAGTTTCTCCAGCTAGGGTTTGAGGGGTCGCGCTGTAAGCAAGCACCCAGCGGGACAGAAGCCTGGGTCACTCCCAGTATGTGACCTCTTACTGGAAGACAAGCATGGTAGCTAGGTTCCCTTTCCATCTTCCACAGTCCCAAGACCAGAAGAGTATCCAAACAACAAAAAGCTTTTAGACTGGGGGACTAGAGAATGCTCTCATAGGATCATGTGTGTGCGTGTTCACTTCTTTCCCACCCTTCTCCATCCTCACAGGAGGTGCAGGTCCATTCCATTGAGGATTTCATGCTGTGGTGGGGACTGCAATACACGCTGATGATACACGGTACTGATGCACTCTTTCCCTGCTCTGCTCACGCCATGTCGCATCCCCTCTCCCAGCAAACCTCTCCCCAGCCCTGGGGTGTGCAACCTCCTTCCCCACCACAGCTCCTGCTTCGCCAGCCCACAGCACCGCACACGCTGAGCAGCGTTGCTGGCAAAGAAGACAAAAAACGGGTATTGCAGATACCACAGCACTGCAGAGATGATGGTGCCTCATGCTCAGGACTCACTGTGGGCTACCTTCATAAAGGCAGACCTCTCCTAAACCACCCTATTTCCATGTTGGGCTGGAAACCAGCTACCCTCCCTCCACTGCTATCAACCCCTGTGCTTTAACACACACCAAATGGTTGTGAAAAGGACTGACGATCACTTCCAGATTACATCAGTGAAGAAAGGACACAATGGTAGAACAGGAACATAACTGTGCAAGTACCACACAGCTCTAATTTGAAAGCTGTTTCCGGCATACACAAGCCCCATCGGTTCAGTGGGAGCAGAAGGCAATTACCAGCAGTGGGCTCTTGAAGCACTCTGTTGGCAGCAACTTGCCAAGGGAAATGTTTGATGTAAAGAATGCAGCAAAGTGACTGTAGCCCAAGCCTTTGAAGATCATATTACGATGGCAAAGGCAACGTCCATTTACATACATATCTACTCTCCCTGTAAACACAGGCAAATAACTTTGAGGCCAGAAACAGAATTCAAGGGAGAAATACAGCCATTTCAGGGAAAGTTAGTAGAAAAGGTAGGATTAAACACTGGGGAAACAGAGGTGAAAAATAAACATAAATGACCAGAGTTCAAAAGAAAAGGGCAAACACTATAAATGCAGTGAAAGTGTTTTCTCTGGGAAAGGGGAAAATAAGCAAGTACATGGCTTTCTTTCACCTAGGAGAGAGAAAAGGGCATAGCCCCCTTACAGAAAGGCATAAGCATCCTTCGCCCACCCAGAAAGCCGACTGGAAGCTGCATAGTCACATTGGTGCACCATCTAAATTGGGCTACTATGTGCAAACTGGGGTACTGATGCATGGACCGCACGGGAGCGGCTTAAGCCATCACCAGGTCGCAGTAGCTGTTGGCTATGAAGCTGAAGTTTTTCATCATGTTAATATTCCCGGCTGAGAAACTGTAGCACTTCAGGAGGTGGTTCACAAGTCTTTCAGCCACCCTTGGCAGACGGAGCAGGACAGCCTTCAGAGGCTGGGATATAGGGCAAGATACATCAGCCAGACCAGCTATCTTGACCCGCAGCCCAACATTCACCCAGCCTTTAAGCTCAGGTTAAATACCACGCTGACACAACTACAGGCAGAAGTCTTGGATTGAAACCAACCAAAACCGAGTAGACGAAAGCAAATTGGTTGCAAAAGGACAAGAACATGTCTTCTGGTAGAAAACAGGAAAAATTACATTTATACATTTTAGGAGTCTTCAGGCAAATTCTACTCTTTTCATAGTCAGTTGGCATTATCTTTGTGTCTGTAAGAGGATTAAACATAATACCTATTTTAAAACACAATGCCTATTTAAAAATGTTGTTGTTATGAGAAGATGGCAAGGCTCTAACTCTCCCTTTGGTTTGGCAAAACATCCAATGGCATCAGCAACACTCCCAAGCAGATTTTCCCAGGGGGTGAAAATTGGCAATACCCAAACTCCTTAATAAATCAGGATCTGAGCTCAATTGCTGGATCTCAGCTTATCACAGGACATCACAAATACTGTTGCAGTTTCTTGAAAGTTAATGGCTTAAGCCCTTTGCAAGCCTCCCAAGGCAAACTCCCGAAAGACGAGACGAGATGCATCAGATGCACAACTCCTCCGTGGTACCGATCTGGACACCTGCATGCTGAGTGCATCCCCTCCTCCGCTCCCAAGAGGATGTAATGATGTGTCCCATTCCCTTTGGCTTCACCTAACAGGAATTGTTTAGCCAAGAAAATAGGAAACGACTTTATAAAACACCAAGATACACCTGGGAAAAAACAGCCTGTACAGCTGTCCCTGTGAAGGTATCCATCGGAACCTCGCTCCCTTAGCACAGCCCCAGGGGACAGACAGCACCACTGCACCTCCACGGGCAGGGAGACGCCAGAAGCTATCCCCACCACATCTTCTGTAGATGAATGGTGGGAAAGGCCAGTGCAGAAACAGCAATGCAGGTTTAACTTTGCTTGCAGCTGTGTAAAATCTGGCCTTCAACTTCATTAACGGTGTTGCACTAACCTTTTTTGCATAAAATTTCTGAGCAGCATTCACTGCGGCAGTAGTAGGGAAACCGCTTTTTCTGTTACTCCCCATCTCTATAATTGACATAATCTCTTCGGCGCCTGGCTTTAATTCTATCTTTGCTGCTCCAGGGGCAGATCAAAACTGAGCCAGACACATCAGCACAATATCCAATATGAAAAACATTAGCTATTAATCATTTAGCAACACCTAGCAGCAACTGCTCCTTGCTACGCTTAGGAATGATTTTCCTGAAAAAAAAAGAAAGAGTAACAGTAACTGGAGGGTAGAGGAGGGGATACCTGAACTTGCAAACTGTAAAAAATCCAACAAACTTTCTCCTTTTAATCACCAGACATAAGTAAGAACCTTTACAGGTAGCTCTCTGTAGGGAACAGAGCACTAGTACAAAGAGATGCCCGTGTCACTTCTTTCTCTTGCTCTCAGCAGAACACAGGTTTTTCACGCGAGCGCTCTTAAGGCAGGCAGTAAGAGGCACAACAAAGCCACTTCGTTGTAACGGGGTCAACCACTCGCACTGATCAATGCCACAGGCAGGCCCATACGGAGGATGGGAAAATTCATACTCCCTCAGCCTAACCAAAAGGCTTCTTTTTAGGAGACTTAGTGACTTCCTGTAATCAATATCTTTTTTCTGTCATTCTGACACACCTCTAGAGACCCGGAAAGCACATCCCACAAAGAGGAAAACCTCTAGCTTTTTGGCATTGCTCTAGCTTTTAGATATAACAGAGAATCAAACTCAGGCCTCCCACTTACAAAATTTGGGAAAAACCAAGTCATAGGAAATAGATTCCTTCAGTCTATAATGCAGGAGTGATAGGATTTCCTTTTAACACTGTTCAGCCAGATGCTCCCGCTTATACTCAAGAGGGGCTAATCTGACATAATGTTATCATGCATCAAATTATCATATTAATACAAGATAGGTCAAGCACTTATCACCCAAAACTTCAAGCAAGTTCTGCCACACTAGGAATTGTAACACATCTACACACCTTTTCAAAGGGAAATCAACAGGGACCAGTTTTCCTCACTGACAAAAATATTTGAAGACATTTGCTAAAGGATTCATAGAGAATAAACAGTGAAAGCTCAAATATCAGGTGCAAGTCTCAAGAGCACCAAACAGATGTAAAGGCCCTGCTTCTCTTTCCTGCAATAGCCCAAAATGCATCGGTCTCATTATACTCTTCAGTACGTGACTGTCTCTTCACATTGACACTACCCATGTACTACTGCTGCACAGGGTCTTGGTACAGAGTGCCCCATCGCTTTTTTGCGGACCAGCTGATAAACTCCTAAGGAATCACACGTTCAGAGTTCAACTGCGCCAGCACATGAAAGGTACAGGAAAAGTCTAGCATCATCTCGTATGGAGTCTGTTTAGGTTAAGCTAACATTTGACACCAGTATTCCTGCAGCCTCATTAGCACTTGACCAGATGGCATCAACTGACTTTCCAGATTGCAGGCGTTCACTTGATGTGCTTGTCAAGGGACAGAGGGAGTTGTCTGACTGTATCACTGACACTGACACTAACACACAAGGGAGTCCGTGAATAAAGGTAAACTAGGACTAAAGTCTTTTGCAAAGCTCACAGCCTGGTATTTTTATGCCACAAAAATCCACCTTTACTTGCAGCTTAGTTGATGTAAGAACCATAAATGGCTTTGACAGCGTTATCCTTTCACTCAAAGAATTTGCTTATGGGGCCATCATGGGCCTTTGCATTTCATACAGTTCAAAGGGCTTGCAACAAGAGCCAAGAAAAATCTATAGCCAGCTGGCAATGCCTGGGAACATTTGCAATCTTCACATTCAGTTTACTAGATTTCTCCTCCCCCGCTTACCCCGCTCCCGGTGCTTCAAAACTAGAAACGCCACTGACATTTTTATTACTATGAAGAGATCAAACCCGAGTTGCATTTCACCATGAAACAAGAAATGCTGTCTACTGAAGCCTGCTGTCTGAGCATCACCTCTTCTTGCAGATGTTACACAGCCCCAGCAGACTCACCAACATCTCACTAAAGGTAGTTAACATCTGGTAAGTCTCCACATACTCCCCAGGCAGCTTCTTGCAACACGCACCCAGCAAGTGCACAGGCTACCATCTGTCATTGTCGTAGCGGGCTTAGTAACATGTCTGACTTGAGACTAGCATTAGTTTGGAGGTCTGGGGGGTGGCGTTTCCAACCTGAATAATACCCATTTTAACAATGGAAACTTAGAATTCAAAGTTCTGGCACTCCTCCTGCTACGAGATCTTTTGTGATTACTCTCCATGCAAGCAGCCAGGATTTGGGGTTATTATATACCTACAACTCCCCTCACCTAATTCTAGGAGAAGCTGAATCATTCCAAGATGAACAACAGTCAAGAAATAAAGAAAGAATAAAGTTATACTCCAGAGGCAGAAGTTTGAAAAGGAGAAAAGGGCCTTAAGCTCAGCCAACTTCTTCAAAGATACAGCCTGCTTTTTTGTGCAAACATTCAAGCCTTGTCAGTAAGTAGCAGGAAATTAACTACTAGTTGCAACAGGCCAGGTGTATTTTCCTTGTTCTCTTTGCATTGTCCCCACCAAAAATAACAGCATACCGCTATCTGTCCCGCCCTACTAAACAGAAGTTACCACATGACTTAAAAGGCTTCACTTTTTCCAAAGCAAAATTGATTGTTTTAACCTTTTAGGTCTTCCCAGCCAAAGAAGAGAGGTATCAAATGGGAAGCAAACAAAACCACAGTAAATTAGAAAAGGAAATAAAGGTACAAAGATCCTCAATAAGTAGCACTTGTCCTCCATCTACTCTCAGGTAGGAAGATGCACGTTATTAAGGGCTCCTGGTAGCTGTTACCTACTAAGCTCTCCACCTAACAGGCTATTTCTGTAATTAGTTGCCTTTTACTGTATTAAGCACTTACTCCCGGGTAACAGAATAGCCTGTTCAGTAGAGTGAAGCACTAAATTCATATAAATTGCTCAGAGCACTTACATGCCCAACTCCATGCTCCCCCAGAGCTGGAGAAAAAAAAGTTACTTGCTGAAAGTGTTTCTAAACAGATATCCAAGTCAAAACTGTAGTGTTTTCAGGACACTATTATGCAGCCTCCAACTGCTGTGATACAGCTAATCCTTCCCCACCTCTCCCCATATCAGCAAGCATGTACTATGTTAAAACACCATCTAAACCCCCCGCAACCATTCCAGCAGTCATTGCTTCACCCTGGCGTACCTACCCCTGCCTTCAGTTATCAGCCATGAGGAAGGTTACCCCAACAGTGACACATATACATACTGCTAAAATATGCAGATGCAAAAATCCATGATTTCTGAAAGCAAGATCAATGTCTAAAAAAAACCTGTAGTTTGTGTCCAGCAAGGCAGACAAGCACACAGAAGTGAAAATGTCTCCCCATTTCATGCTGATAAAGGTGACAAGCTGCAGAACCCACTTTTAGATAAGAACTGGAATGTAATTTTGCCATTGAAAGAGCAAGAAAATTACCTAAAATTCAAACTATACCTCCCCCAACATATTTCCCCAAAATTCAAGCCCCTTTTTCAGATGCTATCAATTCATGTTTCATAGGTCACACCACCTGCTATGTAGACTTCTTCCAGCGTCAGGAACACAGAGGTCTCCAACTGGTACTCTTGTGTGCAAAACTCAAGAGTTCCACTGCCCTACAGTAACCCTCCATTCTCCCCAAAAGGTGTATCGACATATTTCAGGGTTTTTTTCAATGGAAATTCTTTTTGCAGACTCTGGACTCTTTTGTCCAGAGTTGTGTTGTGACAGTGCCAAGAACAACCTATGAGGCCCACCGTTAAAACGCAGGTGACTTAACACGTTGATGCACAGATGTCACTCATCCAGACAGTAGAGAATTCCCATGAACCAGTTAATCCCCACCTACTTTTATGGAATTCAACATTTAAATGAAATTACTCTGTTATATGAACAGTTGTTTATTGAGCCATTTTTTGCACTTTACAGCTGGAATTCTGGAAATTCAAACACCACATCTTTGCCTGTGAGCTTCTTGTAGACACCAGAAAATGTTTCCACCTGTGAAGACAAACAATCTTGTTTATACATACTGTATAAAGAAGTAAAATCTATGTTAACATACTTTAGGTACTACGCTATTTCCCACTGTGTCTCCACTCTAAAGTGAACTCTCAAGCCGACTATTTTCTTTTAGATTAAGGTAGCTGAGCATTTACACAGAAGACATGTTTTCTGAAGAATATATGGAACCTCTTTCATTTGCAACTGTAGGAGACCCAGAGAGCCAAGCTGTCCCAAATATGTCCCCACAGAAAAAAACTAAGCAAAGTGATGAGGGACTTCAGGCTGTACCAAGCACATTTGTTTAAGGTCAAAACTAAGCGCTTCACTTAAACACAAAAAAAATCCACAACACCCAAACAAAAAACCCCCAACAAAATACTGTCTGTTCCCATGAGGGAACCAATATAGCTACTTTATGACCCAGGGGTTTTGGCACGTTGAACCAGAGCTTTAGTTCAAAACTGTCTTGCCTCATCTTCAGCATCTTACTCCAAATACAAACAGAATCATCTCCACTGCCCCAAGCCAAAAGGCAGTCTTTTGCTGTATCACATAAGCAGCCTCTTCGCTATGTCAGAATGACACCACATCCTGCATGAGAAAGTAAAGTTTTTTCATTTACCTTGTGTTCAACATTGTTCTGTTGTGCTTTGTCCAAATGGACTTTTATGAGCCTGCTGCCGTCCAGTTTTACGCGGATTCTCTTGCCCACGATTTCACTTGGGAAGACCAGGTCTTCAAGAATGGCATCGTGCACTGCAGTAAGCGTACGGCTGAAATGCCATATTTGTATTGTTAAAACATGTCCTCTTGCCAAATTTTCCAGTTTGCTAAGCTTTAAGTCTTCCACAGCATGCTTTAGCTGAAAATTCAGTTGTGCTTTGGGTTTTGGTTTTTTTTTAATGCTGCATAGTGACAATACCACACCTTTTTGCAGATCATTCAAAAATAAAAGCCGAATTCTACAGTGAATGCAGAAACTTAACGAGTGCATGAGAGGAAAAAGTCAGTAGCCAGGTTTCTGACCTTTTAGATCACATGTTGCTTTGCAGCAATGGCCCTGAAACATTCTTTTATTTCTACACATTTAAGGAAGATTTTGTTTCAATCAGAACCACGTTGTCCCATCTGCAGTTTTACCAAAGACACTCAGTGGAAGAGTTTAAGCATGCAAGTATCTGTAACTACATAGAGTATGTTCACAGGAAACGCAGTTTTGAAAACACTGATTTCTGCATCTGCCTAAACCCAAGTGGTTTAAAACACCAAATGCATTACTGGAAAAATCTAGCTGGTAAGTTTAGTCCATGCTTAGAAGACTGACTGATGTCTACATTTGTGTTCTTGAACTGTCTGGAAGTGAGCCAAATTGAGAAAAATTAATCCAGTTTATTTTGTGTATGTGTCTAGATGACTAGTAAGATTTCCAGCTTCCCCATCTGCAGTTTTAAGGCAGTATCGCTAGTAACCAAGACCCGTGTCTACAGCAGCATTTCAAACTTGCAAACATTGGGATAGCTACGGGAGAGAAACATCAATCACATTTCTATGCTTCGCAATATACGTATCACAGTTTTACAACACCACTAGTCTGATGTAGTCTCAGGCTGAGAAAGGGACAGTCCTGCATACCCTTTTTTCCTCCTGCTGAAAGTGGCAGCATGCTAATCACGTACACAGATGCCAACTTCTCTAGCCACTGCGCAGTAAGTAGTTTTAATATAACACAACGCCCTCCAAAGGCAGGACTTCAGCTACAGCAGTACTATGAAACTGCACTTTTAAAATCCATGCCTCAAGAATTCAAAATACGATAATAGATAGAATACAGGTATAATACTGAGGCTGGGAGAAGTCACAGGAATGTGCCACATGCCATAAAGAGGACAAACTTTTAAGACACGGACTATGCAATGATACAGTAAGATAGAGAACAGTCTAGAAGAGGCACTGACATCCTCCACATAGACATAGTAGTGTCACATGTCTAGCAATAAAGAGACTAGATGAGAGCAGGAAGGCCGTTTAACACAAATGACTATACTACTGCTGTTAAATTCATGCCCAGCAAGACTACTCATACCTACACCCCTCCTCAGCCATTCTCTCCCTCACTGCATCCCTTCAGTGTGCCAGCCCTGCCTTCTGTACAGTCTAACATGTGATGTGGATGTGGGTCTTCCTACGACTTTAAAAAAAAAAAAAAAATCTCGTCAGCACCCTGTGGTAAGGGAGACAGCAGGCTGGAGTTTCTTAAGCCACTACTGCTGGCTAAAAATTGGCTACAGCTGTAGCTAGATGTACAGATGGAGTTCTAAGAAACGCAACACAGTGCCCAAAGACAAGCTTATTACTGCACCCTTTAGCAATCAAATGACAGATACTATTTCAGGCAGTAAGGGAAAGGACAAGACCACCCAATCACTTCAATGGCTTCTCAAAAACTCAAACATTACTTGACTAAACTATCAAGTTACAAAAGAAGGCTGTCATATTGAATCAGTATTATTTAATTACCTCCTGGGACGCTTTTGCTTGTTTTTTGTGCGGCTTTTTCTTGTTGGCTTGGGCAGAATCCTTCTCTGTTAAGTGGGGAAAAAAAAAAAAGGCATTTCTCAGTATCTAGCCTTTACAATCAACTCAAAAAACCCCAACCAAAACAGGCGGTTTTCCCCCCCCATTAGAAACAGATGCATGAACACCTAAAAGGGAGCTTTAAGTTTGCCTAAAGCTACACCAGACACTGGAAGAAGCAGATGCACTCAGTCTGTTAATACATGGCTCCGTGGCTGGTGGCACCACAATTTGGGGGTTTCTTTTTGACAATGGGATGGCCTACATGGCACCAGGCTTACTGGCATCGGGTGGGGTTCATCTTTCTCAAAAGGGGAAGAGGGTCTTTGCTCATGAGCTAGCGGGGCTCACTGACCAAGTGTTAAACTAGACTTGATCAAGGGGAGAGTATTATCAGGCTTTCTCGTGACAAGCTAAGGGATGATACTCTAAAGTTTGAGGGATGGGGCACTAGCGAGGGCCCTCAACCTGTTGCTCTGAGATGTGCTGGGTACACTGCAGCACACTCGAAGTCCTATGGAGATGAGCCAGGGGCTCCTGAGGCAATAGGAGCCAACAGGAAAACATGGATAAAACACCTCAAAGGAAGGCCACCTGGAGAGCAGTATAAAGGATGTGCAGCCACTCCAGCCAGTAAGTTAGCTTCGACAGGGACCCAGCTTAAGTGTCTCTTTGCAAACACACGTAGTATAGGGAACAAACAAGACAAGTCAGAGACACGCGCACACCTCCAGGGCTTTAATCTCATTGGCATCACAGAGACGTGGTGGGATGGCTCCTAAGACTGGAGTGTTGGAATGGAAAGATACAGGCTCTTTAGGAAAGACAGGCAGGAGACACAAGGAGGCGGTGTTGCCCTATATGTCAATGAATAGCTGGAGTGCACGGATCTCCGTCTGGTGATGGATGAAGAGCCAACCAAGAGCTTATGGGTCAGGATTCAAGGGAACGCAAGGATAGGTCACATTACAGTGGGGGGTCTGCTACAGGCCACCAGGATGACAGAGTAGATGAGGCCCTCTATAAACAGAAAGGAGTGGCATTGCATTCACAGATCCTGGTCCTCACGGGGGACTTCAACCACCCTGATATCTGTTGGAGGGACAACACAGTGGTGCACAAGCAGGAAGTTCTTGGAATGCATCCATGACAACTTCCCTCTCCAAGTGGTAGAGGAGCCAACGAGGAGAGGAGCTACGCTGGACCTTGTCCTTACCAACAAGGAGGGGCTAGTGGGGAATATCAAGCTCAAAGGTAGCCTTGCCTGTAGTGACAATGAAATGGTAGAGTTCGGGATCCTTAGGGGAGCAAGAAGGGTGCACAGCAAGCTCACTACCCTGGACTTCAGGAGAGCAGACTTTGGCCTCTTGAGAGATCTGCCTGGTAGGGTTCCATGGGATGAAGCACTGGAGAGGAGAGGGGCCTAAGGAAGCTGGTTAGTATTCAAGGGTCACCCCTCCAATCTCAGGAGCGATGTATCCCAACTAAGAAGTCAGGAAAAAAGCCAGGAGGCCTGCATGGATGAACAAGGAGCTCCTAGACACACTCAAAAGCAAAAAGGAAGCTGACAGGTAGCCTGGAAGGAATACAGAGAAACTGTGTGAGCANTGACAGGTAGCCTGGAAGGAATACAGAGAAACTGTGTGAGCAACCAGGGATGAGGTTAGGCAAGCTAAAGCCCAAATAGAATTAAATCTGGCCAGTAACATTAAGGGCAACGAGAAAAACTTCTGGAAATATGTGAATGATAAAAGGAAGACTAGAGAAGATGTAGGCCCTCTCCAGAAGGGAACAGGCGACCTGGCCACCTGGATATGGAGAAGCTTGAGGTACTCAATGACTTTTTTGCCTCAGTCTTCACCAGTAAGGGCTCTAACCACACCACTCAAGTTGCAGAAAGCAAAGACAGGGGCTCTGAGAACAAAGAACCACCCAGTTCAAGTACAAGACCATCTAAGGAACCTGAAAGTACAGAAGTCCATGGGACCTGATGAAATCCATCCGCGGGTCCTGAGGG
>RSEF01000003.1:102477979-102497935 GCA_003993805.1 Himantopus leucocephalus
GCCTGTAGCGAGGCGCCCTCCGCTCCCCTTGCCGCGCCGGCCGCCGCGCATGCGCAGGAAGGGAGGGCGGTGGCGCGCATGCGCGGCGGCGGCCCTGCGGCGGCGGCGGAGGCGGCGGGGTGTGGCGGCCGGGGGGTGGGGGGGGGGCTTGGCGGCGGGACGGGGCGCGCGGATGGCGGCGGGGCTGCGCCATGTTGCGGTGGCTCGTGGCGGTGCTCAGTCACTCCTGTTTTGTCTCCAAGGGCGACAGCATGTTCTACGCGGTGCGCAAGGGCCGGCGGACGGGCGTCTACCGCACCTGGTAAGGGCCGCGGCCGAGGCAGCGCGGGGAAGGCGCCGGCACCGGGCCGGCCTCACCCCCGCCCCCTGTGTTGCAGGGCGGAGTGTCAGGAGCAAGTGAACAAGTTCCCCTCCGCCAGCTTCAAGAAGTTCGCCACCGAGAAGGACGCCTGGGCCTTCGTGCGCGCCGGCCTCCCGGGGCAGCAGCAGCAGCCGCCGCCGCCCGAGCCGGCAGGTAGCTCGTCCTCCCCCCGCCTCACCTCCGCCCGGGAGGGAGGGAAGGGCCGCCCGCCGGGGGCGGGGTGGGAGGGAGGGAGGGAGTGGGGTCCCACTGCCCGGTGGCACTGTGTGTAAACACTGCGGCTTTTGGCTTAACCGTGAGCAGCAGCTTCGGTTTGTCCTTCGCCTCCTCCTCCTGCGGGGGAGGGCTGGTAAGGGGCGGAACGCCGTGGTGGTAAGCGGCGGTGTCCCAGTGCTGCGGGCGCTGCCACGGACGTGTCAGTGCAATGAGGGTATTTCTGTAGGTGCTCGGAGAACGTTGCCTGTACCGTGTCCGTTGTAAGGGCCGTGACGTGTGTGTCTCCACTGCCGTTTGATCTGGGATCAAGAATGACTGGTGTATACTATAATATTGTTTGCAAAATAGCTTGGGGTGGTGTCAGTTTAACAGACTAATAGGTGATAACAACTGTTGTCTTTAGAAGGAGTTGTTTCAAATGAAACTTGATCTTGCATATAGTTACACTTTTTTTTTTTTTTCCTGCAAGGGGCGCACAGTTCTCCAGCGGTAACGCAGAAAAACAGTAGCCAGATAGAAGAAACAGAAATAAATATCTTGTGTTGCAATACATGCAAAAGGCCGTATGAACAGTCTACAAATGAAGAGCACATTGCAAAGCGTGTAAAACATGATGAAGTATATTCAGCGCCAACAGTCAGTGAAGATAAATTTTCATATATGGGTAAGCGCTTTCGTTATTCCTGTATTTCTTTTGAGTTCTGTGTGCTTTTTCATAAATAACGGGTGTGATCATGAGAAAGCTTTAGGGACATTTGTGTATGGCAACACCAGGCCCTGCGTAACGTTGTTTCTTTTTAAAATGGAAACATGAGCTGTGATATATTTGTTCACATTGTCTTTCAGTGCAATATTAATTGTTTTTAACTGGTACCAACGTATAGCTTAATCTGGTCATTATAGGTGTGATTTTATGTGTGTCTAGATTACAGACTATATAAATACAGATGTAGCTGGGAAGTTTTAAAATTGACTGAAGAAGGCAGAAATCGTCAGAATTCAGAAAGTGGGGCAGAGATGCTTCTTGAGGCCATCCAGTTTGGGAGTGGTGAGGGTGTGAAGCTGCAGTGGGACTTCTGGTGTTCTGCAATACTAATTTACATGGCTTCTGTAGTTAATGTTTTGAAGGGATTTCTGGGGATGGAAGTTTTGGGGACTAATCTGCTGGCAGACCATTTCTTTCTGCTCGGAGAGACTATGTCTTTGAAGGAGTGCTTGAACTTCTGCTTTTGGTAATTCTTTTGCAGGTGACTTTGCAGTTGTTTATACAGATGGTTGTTGCTCGGGTAATGGACGTAATAGGGCACGTGCTGGAATAGGTGTCTACTGGGGGCCAGGCCACCCTCTGTAAGTAGCTGCATGGATTCTTTTTTTAATACATACTGATGTTTGTTTTATGTGTATTTTACAATGTCAGTTTCCTTTTGAATATGAAACCTTGCTATTGAGACTCTTAATGACAGTGCTGTGAGACTAGTGAGTTACTGAGGGGAAAAGAGAAATCAGCTTCTCTAGGAGGTAAGAGTGTGGGGAAAATCAACTGGAAATAATAATTTTAGGGGCTGAAGCTACAATTAAAGTGATGCAGAAAATTTTAAAATAGGTGTGTGCAAAAGACAGCAAAGGAAACTGCATATTGTTGGCAGGTCCATATATGCAGGTTGTGCTATGCAGATCAGGTTAGAGGTAGAGTCTCCATTCATCCTTCTTTATAAAAACAAAATTAGCATTCTTGTATTTATTTTTCTAATATGTAGTCATTGCACACCACTCTGAATATTTTGGATAACTAATCTACTATTGATTCCTTGAACACAGAAATACCAGTGAAAGACTTCCCGGACGGCAGACGAACCAAAGAGCTGAAATACATGTAAGTAGTAAAAGTCCTAAAATGTTTCTGCATGCTAGACCGTAGTAGCACACTCATGACTATTTAAACTCTGGCCTTCAGAAACCAGTTATGGAGCTGTGGGGGAAGTACACAAAATATCAGGAGCTATGACTTGAAATGAATTGTTCCCTTCAAGTTCTATTGATCTTTACTGGTTTTGAGCAAGGAGTAATTCACCTTGAGAATTCCCAAATATCATTAGGCCAAGCACAGATACTTTAAACAGCCTTGCATTAGGAAAGCCTGAGTCTGTATAGTATCCTTTGCATTTTTAATGTGTATGTCTCAGACCTTGGGGTGAGGGCTGTCGAGAAGTGGTTAAGAAGAGAATCGACTTCTTACTGCAGAAGGATCAGAGATTCCTTAGATAAATATAATAAACAATTCTAGGCTCTCAGGAGTAATTTCTGGTACTTCTGAGGTAAACTTCCGTCGGCCACGGCAGATTTAGTCTTCCCTTCTCACCTCATCTTAATTCTGGTACTGCTGCTATCCTGCATTGTGTGTTTGGAGATAAACTGAAATGGGGAATTGATCTGCTTAAAAAGTACACAAAGCTCATTTTAGCGAGGGGCAAGCAGAGGGTGATGGTGGTGTGCCAGGGTCAGACTTGTCACTAGAAAGCTTTTCAGCTCTATATCCAGACCCAGCCACTTTTCCCTCTTATTATATTTCATAGCGCCAAAAAAAACTGACAACAAAAAAAACCCCAACCCAACCCTTTTAGGGGTTTCAGACTGTTGGAACTGGTATGAATCTTCGCTTACCAAAGTTATGGAGAAAGTGCCTAAAACTTGATGGGCAGTTGGTAGAGGATTTGGTAGTTAGGAAATTGGGCAGAGAGTTGCTCCTGCAGTACAGGATTGAGCATCAGAACGTGTGTGGGGTTTTTTTGCCAGTGAATCATAAGCAGCTTTTTGTTTGCCCGATGCATTAAGCAGTCATCTGCATGCATAATTTTGGAAACCTCTGTCCTAAAGCATGTTGATACTTATTGATGGAGAGATTACAGTAGTATTATTTGTAGTTCTGTGNCAGTAATATTATTTGTAGTTCTGTGTTAGCATCAGGTGCTTGGGTTATTTAATTGCATGTATTCAAAATACTGTTCTGAACTGTGATTCTATTGAAATGTTCTTTAAGGCAGCCTGCAAAGCAATAGAGCAAGCAAAGAGTCAAAACATCAAGAAACTAATTATCTACACTGATAGCAAGTTCACTATTAATGGTAAGTTAATGATTTTATTTTTCCTGATTCTTAAAGATGCACTGCACGTGATTTCAGTACATGAGGCCAACAGAACATACTGAGGCCTGTGGAGACAAATATAAGGAAGAGAATGCTTAATTTCAAAAGTCATGACTACTTGGGGAAAGACTTCAGAATATTGCAGGGCTCAACTGCTAACCGTATGAAATACAAGTAGAGACAAAGTGCCTGTTACAGTAAAAAATGACAGAAGTAACTAAAGGATTTTTGTCTTAAGGCATTCAGTATTCAGTCTAGAAAAAATGTTCATGTATACTCTGTTAAGGATGTGCTTAGGAAAGTACTTAGGAGTTGGTGTAGTGACCCTGTAAGGTTCTGTTTTGTTTTGTTTGGATTGGAGAGGCTGTCTTAATACATAGGTGTGGACTATGTTCAGGTTTCCTTACTTTTTACGGGTAGACTACACTTCCAAAATTGCAGGCTAGACTAGAAGACTAGCCAGAGACGGTATATGCTCAGAGTGTGTATTTGAGGTTTCACCTACATCCAAAGACTTAGGAAATATTTTATTTCCTTGAAGTATCACTTGAAGCAGCCAGTAAGACGTAATTTCTGAATACTTCTTCCCCTTTCCCTCAGATCTTCGTTCTGTGATAATTCTGAACTGCCTGCTTATTTCTTCTTTGTATTTCTGACTTTTACAGAGGGAGTACGTGTTAGCTGTTTCCAGATCACTTTGGAGGTTTTTTTAAATAACTTTAAGCAAAAACTGGTGGAATTTTTGACTGACAATTCAATGTTGCTTTTTCACACTTCAATGATTTATAATTTTTTTTGGGGGGTGGAGATTTATCTTGTTCTTAGGATAACTTCCTATACTGGAATGCTAACATTGAAAGTAATTATTTGTTTCATTGCTTGTTATTAAAAAAGCAAATAAATGGTTTGTATGTTAAAGATCTGTGTATCTTTTCCTCCAAATAAGTCACTCTGCTTTCCAGAAGCCCCCCTGATTCCTGAAAGTGGAGGAATATGAAGGAGGAGCATCAGTTTTTTCAGGTGGCTCATGTTTAGAAGTAAAACAAAACTTACCTTGAAAAACTCAGTGTCACCTTAAGTAGCAATACCCCAGAAAGGACAGAAAGCTGTTGAGTAGGAACAAGTGACCGCTAGTCAAGGAAGGAGTTGCTGAAGCTGTCGCTTGCTGCTTGTTTCAAATTCTGTTAGCTTGCAAGTGCATGAAAGAGGCTCTGTCCAGAGGTGAAAAGCGTCAAGGGCTTGTGCTCTGTCCTTCTGATTCTAGTTCGTAAGTTGAGGAAGGGACAGTAAATGTTACGAAACAACTTAAAGGAATTTTCTATTGTTTCTCCCTAAGGATCATCTCATAAATCTCTCCTTTGAGTAGCTTATTTTCCTCGAAAGATTTAGGTATAGCATTTGCTATAGGAGCAGAATGTGTTGGTTTTGTTTTGGTGGGTTTTTTTTGCTTCTTGTTGGTAGGATTTTTTTAGTTTCTGCCAGAAGCATTCTGAAAAAGGAAAAAGTAGAAGGAAGAGTCTCTACTCTTCAGGACTGGGTGTTGCATGCTGATCAATAGAATCAAAGTGCATAATTTGTTGCAAGAAACAATTGTTCAAAATACTAAGGTGCAGAGAAACATCTTTGCAATTCTTTGCTTTGTGGGAGAAAAGTCTACACCATCTTGTCTGTGAAACAGGTGTTATCAAGGGTGAAAAGTTGCTGTGTCAGATAAAATTCCTGTTAAACTTAGGTATGACACATAAGTATGAGGGAGGAGAAGAAGAATCTTTAGGTGCAATGTCTTGGTCTCTTTGGTTTTGCTTGCAGTTTGCTCTTGCATTTTGGGTCACTGAGGTGCAGGTTCCACTCTTGTTTAATCAAAGCTATTTTGTAAATGTGTCTAGGAGTTATTTTTTTAAAATACCAGAGAAGGAAGCTTGCAGATAAGTACAAATGGACATGATTTGGTTTGTTTTCTAGGAGATTTTGTGTGCAAGGTTGGTGGTTCTTTCTTTGGTTCAGGTCTGTTTGTCATGAAAGCAGTAAGGATGTCTTACATTGTCGAGACCAGCAAAACAAAACAAAACAAAAGATAGATCCTTATTTAAGGAGTAACATAGGAAATTTTCTGGCCAGCAAGGGATGGCCAGAATGTTAGATCTTGTTTTGTAGAAATCTGCTTACACAGTCCTTCTCTGAAGGATTCTGTTTAGCATGCATAAGCCATGAGTCAGGTGGCCATCAGTTTTTCCTCTGTGCATGTGTGTCTCCTCAATTTCTCAAAACAAATAAAGCTGTAGAATTGTTCTAGCTGACTGTACCATCAAGCAAATCCGTAGCTTCAGTTTATTTGAAGTTCATGTCATAATTTTGTGTGTAATGTGTATGTAAGATTGTAGTCTTTAAATATCTGCTCAGGAAAACATGGTCGGGTAATTNATAGCTTCAGTTTATTTGAAGTTCATGTCGTAATTTTGTGTGTAATGTGTATGTAAGACTGTAGTCTTTAAATATCTGCTCAGGAAAACATGGTCGGGTAATTCAAGTAATAATGGAAAAATACAATTCTAAAAGACAGTAGTAGAAAAGCAAACAAGAATATCTTCTTTCTCCAGTGTCTTTGCCTGAGAGTTTGTACGGAGTTAATGTCTTGTTAAAAGGCTGTTTGCACCGTCTTGATCCTTGCTCACTTCTTTAATAGCATTTTTATGGTAATGCTCCCTTTGCATAGGTATTACAAGCTGGGTTGACAACTGGAAAACAAATGGCTGGAGAACAAGTTCAGGAGGAAGTGTAATAAATAAAGAAGATTTTGAAAGACTTGATAATCTATCAAAAGGCATAGAAATTCAGTGGGTAAGCACCTCATTTCTTACTCTTAATGACACATAAAACATGCTTCTTCTAAAAAAACCAACCTTACAAGTATGACCATAACTATTTTATAGAGCATATTATTGTACATTAATAAATACAGAGAAACTGCTTGTTTTATTTAAAGCAAATAAGCAGCCCCCTGCAGCCCCCAACCCGCTACCAAAACCTTGCCATGTAAACCCAACACCATCTTGCACACACTTCGTGCTTTTCCCCTCTCAGATCTTGTCAAGTAGCAAGCTTGATTTTCTTCTTCTTCCTCCCCCACACTCCTCCACCATTACTTCTGACGAGGATGGGCTTAGGGTTGAAAGTATTTTCCGTTCCTAATTGAAGGATGGACAGTTAAGACATCTGAAAATTGAGAGCATCTTTTCATACCCTGTTTCTGTATCCTAAGCGAGAGCTGTACCCACCAAGGCTGTTAGTAGCATAGGGGTCTCTGGCTTTCTGGGAAACAATTAGCTTGGTTTAAGCACTGAGTGCAGGGAGGTTTTTCTTTCTTCTCTGAAAGTGGGAATTTTGAGTTGGAGCTGTTCTCTGTGTTTCTGAAAGGCTAGGTTAAGGTGGTCTTTATCCAGTTCGCTACTTAACATAAAGATAATTTTTACAATTTGGCAAGACTTTTCTAGAGGAAGGGAGACTACAGACATTGCTGGGAAGAACACATAAGGACTAAGTGTGAGGAGAGGGCCTCTAAGGAGCTGGTGCTCTACTATGAATGAAAGGGTGTTACGTGATCAAATTTCATATATGTGTGTTTTTCTTGATTTCTTGCATATGTTACATCTTATACTTTTGTCCTAACAGATGCATATTCCCGGTCACGCTGGCTTCCAAGGAAATGAAGAAGCTGATAGACTAGCAAGAGAAGGAGCTAGTAAACAAAAGTCCTGATGTACCGGGACCAGAGACTGTTGCAGTGGGAGGAAAAGGACTGACATCACAGTGACAATTTGAACTGCTGTAATTGTTTCAGAGTTGAACTTTGAACGGTACTTCTTTCTGGCCTGAAGTGTTAAATATATACCAACTTCTGGGGAGAGAAAAAAAACAAGTTTTCTTCTATAGCGTTTGTTTTACAATCGAGTCAATATTTAGTTGATGATACTGAGTTTTTGCTTTTTCTCTATCTTACTGAAGGGCCGTGATCAGTGTTTTTAGCTGTCATGTAGACTTCTGAATTCACCGTAAAGACAGACTTCTGAAGAAGTAATATTAAATCTTTATCCTAAGTGTTCTGTATTTTCCTCATAGTGAAATAAATTAATTTTTTGTACAGAGGTATGTATTAACAGTCCAAAATAGTTGGGTGTGAGAGGACTTTGGGGTTGATTAGTTTGGTGAGAGGTCAGTTACCTAACACAGAGATGTCCATTAACATGCTTTGACATTCTGGCACTAACAGTAACCTCTCTACGGATGGGCTTGTAACACTCACCAGTGCCTCACAGTATCATCAGTTACAGCATCTGTAGATTTCTGTATAATGTTACTTGCTTTCCAAGGCAGCATGAACAAACTAAAAAGCCAGGTCACAGGAAAACGCGAACAATTAATTTGTACTGTTCTCTCCTCTCTGGCTGCTTAATGTCCAAGCTCTTTGTTTCTGGCTTCCTGTTTCCATTAAGTAATTTTTTATGCATACCGGTTCTCATTAGCATTGTTAGTTGCTCTTCAGTGTTTTCCCAAAGGTAACAATTGGCCATTTTATCTGAAATGGAACTAGAAGGTGATCAGCTTCTCCAGATCTTCCGGATGTCAAGTGTTTGACTTCATTTTTTTCCAGTCAATGATGAGATTAATGGAATGGCTAATGTGCACTTGAATTCAAGAGTAATTACCAGTAATCAACATAGCTTTATTTTCTGTGCATCAATACAAGAAGAGGAAACAGGTTTGGTATATTATCTTTGTCAGTTTCTTTGTAAGGTACCTTCATACCATTGAATGGAAGGGCTTAAGCTAGAAGTCACTGAATTTTTTTTGGTGTTAATTGCCATACAGAATGGCAGAGCTGCTGAGGATTGATTTCTTCATTGTTCTCATGCATTATAGCATCTTTACTGAGGCAAAGTATGAGCTCTTACATATTTAGAGTCACGTGAATTGTGATTGAGGAAACTGGCTAGCTAGTGGTTAATAGATGAGTGAGGTTTTTTTATTTTCTTTTCTCTCATCGAAAACTACAGCGAAGATCATGTAGTGGTAAGGTAGTGCACTGATTAGATTTTTCCCCTCTGCTTCCTTTGTATATATGCACACTATTATCCATCTATTTATTTATCTTAGAGGTTTGGCTTGAAGGAAGACACCTCATGGTCCCTGATCAGATCTCTAGTTGAGGCAGAACAGTGTGACAAACAGTGTACTGAAGAGGTGGCATCTAATAATCTGCCTATCGTACATCTCCAGTTAAACATGTAGATCCTATTTTCTGTATGGAAATCTGTATTTTTTTTTTTTTTTTTTTAAGCAGCNAAAAAAGTGTAGATAATGGTGTGTAAAATCATAACATCAGTGTAATACTGAATTTAAGCAAGTTTGCTACCTGAATCTAATAGGTAGATTATAATAGGAAATCTAATAGGGAAGAGTTTTATTTTAGTTTGATACCCATGATTATCATTCTTACTCGGGAAGTTCAGGACAAAAGAAAACTGAGAGGAAAGTTACAAGATGAAGGCTGATTAAAGGAGGGAAAGCAAGTAATACTTCCCAACAGGACTTAACAGGTGCTCAAGGACGCACAGAGGATGTTGGCTGTTCGAGTTGTTCTTTTCAGGGAACTGAATCTTCAGGAGGTTATTGCCATTTAGCAGCCATGGCATTCAGTGGATAGACACTGAACTTCTGACTGGGTTTGTATGCGCTTCTAAAAATGTGGACGATACCAGTGTTAGACCAGCTCACCTGTAACTTTACGGGTCTTGTCCACCCCAGCTCCAGCAGGTCACCCAGAGCAGGTCACTCAGGATGTGAGCATCCCCAGGGATGGAGGCAACAACACAAGCTTTCTGAGCAGCAGCTCTTGACACTATTCTCTGCCCCCCCTCCCAATTTATTTTTTATTTCTCCATATTGCGGACTTGCAATGCTGGTCTTTGTGAATTAGACAGTCTTTGAGATAAGGTCTCGGAGAGACCTTATAGCTCTCTACAACTACCTGAAAGGAGGCTGTATGAGAGGTGGGGGTAGGTATCTTCTTGCTAGTAACAAGCGATAGGACAAGAGGAAATGGCCTCAAGTTGCACCAGGGGAAATTTAGATTGGCTGGTAGGAAAAAGTTCTTCGCAGAAAGGGTTGTCAAGCACTGGACCAGGCTGCCCAGGGAAGTGGTGGAGTCGCCATCCCTGGAGGTATTTAACAGATGGGTAGATGTGGTGCTGAGGGACATGGTTTAGTGGTGGTTTTGGCAGTGTTAGGTTGATGGTTGGACTTGATGATCAGAAAGGTCCCTTCCAACCTAGAAAATTGCGTGATTCTATGAATTTATTCAGAGCGTTTCTGCCAGGGCAGCCCAGATGTAAACACCATTGCTGTTGAAGTCGATGTGTGTGATGTGAGCTGTTACCTGAGAGGGCCCGTGCGGGTGAGGAGCCCCTGGTGCCGGCAGGTCTCTCTCATAGAATCGCTATGGTTGGAAGAGACCTTTAAGATCCTAAAGCCACGGACTAACACAACAGCTGTATCAGCCACACCGCGCACGCCGTTCAGCGTGTTTTGGGTTGCAAATAGCGCCCGTTTCAGGCCCTCCCCATAGGCTGCGTGTGCGGGGCCGCTCCTGCTCCCTGCCCCGGCCCCGCCGGGGCGGGCCGCTCCCGCCCAGCCCGGCCCAGCGCAGCGCCCGGCGGCGGCATGGTGGAGGCCTGGTACATGGATGAGTCCCCGGAGGACCAGCGGGCGCCACACCGCCTGCGGCCCAACCGCCCCGTCAGCCTGGAGCAGCTGCGCCGCCTCGGCGTCGCCTACCGCAAGGTAAATGGCGGGCGGGGAGGGGGGTGGGGGCGGGGGAGCCGCCATGGCAGGCGTCGCCGCTCGGCAGGGCCCGGCGCTGACAGGGGCCGTGCGAGGCCTGGCGGCGCTGCCTCAGGCCGGCCCCGACAGCCGCCGGGGCGCGGAGAGCACTGAGTGGGGCGGGCGGACCCGGGGCGGTGCTCGCCCGGGGAGCTTGGCGGCGGGTACCGGCCGTGTCGGTCCTGCCCGGGAAGGGGGGAGGCAGGAGGGGCCGCAGGCGGTGGCTGTGCGGGGCGGGCCGGGTGCGGGGCCGTGTAACGGAGCTGGCACGCCTTGTGTACCGATGGCAGCTATCGTGGCTGCCCCTCCACCGACACTCCTGACAGCTCAGGCTTTTCGGCCTTATTGTCCTGAACTTAACCAATTGTGTCTGAATGCATTTCCCGCCCCCCCCGCCTATATTTTTTTAGTTGGACGCTGATAACTATGAGACTGATCCGTGTCTGAAAGAGATCCGGAGAGCGGAAAATTATTCTTGGATGGATATAGTAACGATACATAAAGACAAGCTTCCAAACTATGAGGAAAAGGTATGCGAGCCTTTGCTGTGGAGGAGGATTTGCGCGCCGAAGCTGCCGCTAGAGTGTGCAGCCGGCTTCTCAGCACCTGTACGCCCCAAGCAGCGGCGCAGAGATGAGATTTACAGGTGTAAAATACATCCTCTACTCAAGTCCTTAACATTCAAAAAGCAGTTTTGGTATTATTTTAAAAATAGCGGACGCCTTTTGCTTCTCCAGGCTGCCTTCAAAGGTTTTAAGGATAGTTCCTTCACTGTGTCATTTTGAAACTAAGGTTTCTACCAGCAGAGCCCCGCCAATGCTGACCTGTCCTCAGAGAGCCTCCACGGGATGAAGACGGGTGGTTGCCAGCTGGACGTGGGCTTTGAAGGCTGGAACATCCTACTGACTGCTTGCAAAATGCGTCTTTTCAAAGTGCACATTAACCTCATGGAATCAGAGGGGTACATTCCCCATGCAAGAAGATTTTTTTTTTAACTTGGAAAGCTGGCACCTTGGCTATTTCAAAACACCTGGAACGGGCTCTCAGATGAGCCTCCTAGAATGAGTTTTCTCCTGCTGGCCTCAGGGCGCTGGTATGCTGCTCTGACCTGAGGACCGCAACCCAGTGGCACTTCCATATTTTCATTAAATTTCTATTTACTGGTTTGTTCTAAGCCCATTGTATTATACTGGTTTTAAATTGACAAGAAGAATTAGGTAGTAACTCAGGTTGCCTGGGTGGGCTCTATCTGACCCAAAGACAGGCTGTTATCGACGGGGCACGTGGACTTTTGCTCACCTTGCCATGCTGGATCAGTACCGGCTCAGGGACACCCGCACTAGTGCGGCTAAACAGCATCCAGAGCTGAGCAGGTGATGGTGCCTGGCATTGCACTGCTGTCTGTGCACTAACCTGCTCAGGTCTCTGTTAATTGAACCTTTAAAGCATGTTTTGTTCTGTGCTGTGAAATGCACAAAGAATTCAGCATTCTGGAAAAAAACAGAACGTTGCTGCTGCTGCCCGGGAGGCGGGAGCCTGGAGCTGGGGCTCACTGTGTGGGGGCAGGCGTGACATGCTGTTCACATCAGACTGCCGTAGATGGGCCGTATTTGGCAATAACTGCATTTTCACACAGAGTTGTAGTAGCATGTGGGGCTAATTCAACCTTACACCAGTGTAAAAGATGGGGGATAATCTGTAGCTCTGTTTTATTTTTGCATGTCAGGGAAAAAAAGGCACTAAATGATCAAACTGAACAATTGCGAGCACCAAATGTTGTGATGGAAAGCTTTACCCGCCTCTCTGAAATGGGTGTAAGCTTTACTGTTGTTCAGAGACTGGTTATGTGCAGCTATAGCTGTTGTTTCTTGTCAGATAAATTCCTGTCTTCCGAAGGAAACGTAGCAGCCCGCTTAGAATTGTCCTGAGACAGGGTCTGGCTGGCTGTATTGGCCATTTTAACCATGTTGGTCTCATTTGTTAGTTAAATCACTGTGCAGTTACCCTTTGTCTGCTTTGTTACATGTTTCTACCCGATTTCTTTGCAGTTTTTCTGTGTTCAGTAATTTTAAGAGATACTTGCTATTCCTAGATAAAAACATTTTATGAAGAACATTTACACCTAGACGATGAAATTCGCTACATCTTAGATGGATCTGGCTATTTTGATGTTCGAGACAAGGATGACAAATGGATCCGGATTTCCATGGAAAAAGGAGACATGATAACCCTCCCTGCTGGCATATATCACCGATTTACACTGGATGAGAACGTATGTTGGTATAGATTACCGTAAATTTTGATGACAAATCCATGCAAGTATATATATCACATTAGTAACTACATGCCCTGAGACTTGCAGTTCATTAGCAAAACATATTAAATATGAAGTAGGAATATGAAAAATACTAAATAATTCACAGCATCTGAACCTTTCATCTCCAGGTCACAAATCCAGCTTCCTCTCGTCAGCTGTAACTGCAAGTCATTGCCACGTGATATCCGTAGCATATCTTATGTGACAGCAGCGTGAGAGCCAAGCCCTGCGGCTGTCCCTCACACAATTGCCCCCACTGTCCGGTGGAGATGGATCCCTCTGTATTGCCTTGTTGTGTATCTTTGTGGGGATAGACAGGGCATATCTGTGTCCAGCAGTGGCATTTTTCGTAACTGTTAAATTCACCTTCAGGGAAAGAAGGTTTTAAGGGTCCAGAGCCACTACTTGCAGCTAGTGTGCGCAAGAGTGCGTGCTGGCTTCACAGGAGGTGACCTGCTTTTGGAGGGTATTTTTGGCAATGGGATTGTGAGGTTGGCACATGGAGTCCTGATCTGTGTGTCTGTTCTTGTGGGCTTTTATAAATATGTTTGTAACCTCAGCATTATGCCTGGAAAACGGGGAAATGTGTGCTGTCTCCCGTGTAGTAAAATCCCATCTCTGGCGTAGTCTTGAGAGTGGTATTGTTTTGAATTAGCTGTCCAGATAGCAGTTATTGTACATGTAAAAAGGGGATATGCTGCTTTGGTGGAAAACATGACTTTTCGTGTTTGCATTTTGATATCCACAGTGAATCAGCTACAATTGCTAGTTTAAGGCTTTTTCTTTAAATAGACAAAAAGTCAGGGGCTATGGGTTGAATCCACAAGAAGTCTTAAATGTTTGTCCACTTCAGGAACTTTGGTGCAGAAGTACCGTTTTATCAAAGTAAAATCTGTAGGTGCTTCTAGACCCTTGCCTTTTGCAGCTAAGTTCTTTAGGTACCTGACTTTATTCTTGACATTGTTGAGCACCTGGGGGAAGATAAGCACTTAGCACTGTTTACGAAATAGGTAGGGTCTAAACCTGTAGCGTAGCTCACAGAAGAGGAGAGGAGAGTTCCCCATAACTCAGTGGTTGGAGCACTTCTGCAGGATGTAAAATCCCGTTCTCTGCTGCCACAGCTGCACCTTTGCACTTGGCATATTTTTGGTTAGCTGGTGGCAGAGGCTGTTGCTTTTCCTGTTGGAATCATAGAATTGTTAAGATTGGAAGGGACCTTTCAGATCATCTAGTCCAACCATTAACCTAACCTGACAAAACCACTTCTAAACCATATCCCCAAGTACCACGTCTCCCTTTTTTTAAACACCTCCAGGGATAGTGAATCTACCACCTCCCTGGGCAGCCTATTCCAATGTTGAGTAACCCTTTCAGTGAAAAAATCTTTCCTAATATCCAACCTAAACCTCGCCTGGCTATCTGGACTGGAGACTAATCTGGAGACTTCACTTCCTGTAGCGTTATTTTTTGGCTAGTTTATGCACTGCCCATTCAGCTGTTATGGCTCTCACTTTGAAGCCTCTGGTATTCATCAAAAGCACTCTGTGTAGCCATCTCAGGTATTCTGAGCGCTCTTGTTTAACTAAGCAAGTAGGAATTAGATCCTGCATTGCTCAGTATTGCAGATCCAGTGCAAAATAATTTGCATAAGACAGGATTGTTTTGGTTTCTTTGAAACAGGGAGAAGTACTGTCTCTGCCTGACCTGGAGACACTGGTTGTGATACAACATACCACTGCATAGGTGCAAAATCTTCCACTGCAGCGGTTGGGAGCAGGAACGGCAGCATAGTGGCACAATTTTCTGGAACACATGAAGCTTTCAGTCCATATTGAAATGGTTTAACAAATTGCTGCAGAAGTGCAAATGAAACTGTTAACATCAGAATTAAGATCTAATGGAAAGGAACTCTTAAGTTACTTGTGACTTCTTATTCTTTGACAGAATTACGTGAAGGCAATGAGGCTATTCGTTGGAGAACCTGTCTGGACAGCATACAACAGGCCGGCTGATGATTTTCCTGCTCGGAAACAGTATATGAAGTTTTTGGCTGAAGAAGCACAGTAATGGTATCTGAGACCTGACAGGTGGAACAGCCTGAAGCCCCGTCAGAATAAATGTGACTAGTGGCTTTTCACTGATTAGACTTCTATTTACATATACACTTAAAATTACAGAATCATAGAAAAATTTAGGTTGAAAGGTCATTTGGAGGTCATCTAGTCCAACCTCCTGCAAAGTACCAGGCCAACTTCAGAGTTAGACCAAGTTGCTCAAAACCTGGAGGTTTGGAAACCTCCCGTGGTGGAGGTTCCCCAGCCTGTCTGGGCGCCCATTCTGGCACTTAGCTGCTCTCATGGGCACGCATTTCTTCTTCATGGCCAGCTCCCTGGTCACAACTTGTGATTGTTGTCTCTTGCCCTGTCATTGAGTGCCTGAGAAGAGTCTGGCTCTGTCTTCTCCACGCTCCCTTCTGTAGTGGGAAACTGCAGTTAGTTCTCTTCTCAGCCTTCTCTTCTCCAGGACAGACAAACCAGTGTCCTTATCTGGGCTCTCTGCACCTCCAGTTGTGAAGGAATATGTTTAACATGATTTGCCCTAGTTTTGACTACTGAGGAACGTTGCTTGTAACCACCTGACAGAGTTGAACCGCTGACTGTTTGAGCCCGATGGTCCAGAAGTTTTTCTGCCCGCCTTGTAGTTCACATCCTCAGTGCGGATACAAGGCTGCTGTGGGACACACTGTTGAAAGCCTTGCTGTGCTCAAGGCCAATGACATCTGCTGTTTCCCCTCCGCCACAGAGCCAGCCATTGCCTCCTCCATGGCAGTCAGGATGGTCAGGCAGAACCGGCCCTTGGTAAATTGGTGTTGACTGGTTGTTCCCCATCACCTGGTGTTTCTGGTGCTTGGAACGGCTTTCATAATAGCTGCTTCTGTAATTTTCCCCGGGGACTTGAAGTGAGGCTGGCTGTGGTTCTCCAGATCCTCTTTGTCACCTTTTTGAAGGTGGCAGTATCATTTGCCTTTTTCCAGTCAAAAAGATTTCCCTGATCACTGTGACCTTTCAAAGATGCCAGCAGCCTTGCAGTGACTTCAGCCAGTTGCATTTACAGTTGCTCAGGAATCCATTTTCTAACCTTTTTTTCCTTGATATTTCTGGCAGGTAGAATTGGGAGAGGTGGGCTACATTAATATTCATTCTGCTCTGAATCCATGCTAATGAACTATGTAGGATTCTGTTTTTAATTAAAGAAAATAAACCTTCCTTCATTCTTGTCTAAAAATGTTCATAAGATAGATTTGCATAATCAGCATTTCAGTATGCAGCTTCCCTAGTTCTGCCTTGGTACATAAAGCTGTGGTTTTCTGTCAGTAAAATGTAGCAATTTGCTCCTGTGAGTTATTAATAAAATTACTTTGACTTGGGTGTGGGCTTTTTTCTTGTGCTGACATTAAGGACACATTGAACAACAGTGTTACTGTAATTGTTAATCAGCTTTTATCCCTTGTGCTGCTACTGACTGCTCTGTAACGCGGGGCGAATCATTAGCTGTGTGCCTCAGCTTCTTCAGCTGCGAGAGGGAGGAGAGTAGAGTTAGACATGCTGGTCTAGTTTTCAGTAAATGCCTTGTGCTTACGCAGAACATGTACCTTCTCAGCAATGGGCTCCGAAGCATTTTGGTCTGAATTTGCTCTTTACAATGATGAATTCTACCGGCTGGGCAGATGCAGTGCTCACTGCAGCTCGCAATGGATGATGAGAGCGCGGGCTCTGTGCTGGCTGCAGCCTGCGTGCTGATTTCAGCCAGATACAATACAAGCTCTTGCCTTGCAGTTTCCCAAATAAACATGACTCTAGAAAGAAGTTGAAACTTAGGCTTACCTGAATTTTCCTAATGTAGCAGACAGTAGATAATTGAACTTTCCCACTGTTCTTCCCTGTGGCTGTGCACACAGCCCTTCTTCAGCAAGCAGCAACGTTTCCCTCACTTTGTAGCAGCGTTACTTTTAGGTTCCTCTAGGTGCTTGCTTGCTTTAAGTGTTTCTCAAAACAAAGTTGCAATTTTGAAGTGAAATTGTACTGGCATTTATCTTAGAAGTTGGAAAGGGTGAATAAAAAAGGCATCTGTTTCCTGCCGTAGGGTCTTGGGTTGCAAGCTAGATGAGATGCAGGGACACAGCCGACCCTTCATGCTGCCAGTGGGGGCTCAGTTTGTGGGAGGGGGTGCAGGCACAGCCCACGCTTGCGAAATGCAAGCCCACCCAGCGCGCTGTTCACCCTACACGGGTTTTTGTGCTGTGGTTCATAAGCCTGCCTGAAAAATCAGCGTTACAAGCAAATATGAGGTTTAACAACAGTCAGACAGGCATCGGGTAGGCTCGTACGGGTGCTGTGCTGTGCCGTGTCATGTGCCTCATCCGTTCAGGGGTTTGTGTGCCTCTTGCCTGGAAGGGGCACTTGAGTCTCCTCTGGTACAGCACACCGGGGCATCCTGGCCCCAGAATAAACTTAGGGGATTTTTCAAGGTACAGCTACAGGAATAAATGACAGTTACTGCCTGTGGCAAGTTTTATTCCTTTGACTTCTATGCCACAGAAAATTGTGTTTCCGAATGTAAAGTAAAATGACTGCTTTCTCCTGGTGCTGATAGCAGTCCCCAGTATCCAATCGAATAAGTCTTCTCTCTGCTTTTGTTTTCTTTTTTTTTTTTTTTCAAAGAAGTCAGGATGAGACTGTTCATTCTTCTTATGGGCCTCTGCATTTTGATCTCTCTCCCTGCAAAAGGAGAAGTGGAGGCAGCAGCGTGGGCTCTCAGGAACCCCACTTACAGCACAGCCAACACATAACAGACCAGAGCAGCGACTGGGAATAGAGAGCAGGTAACGTACTCTCTTCGGGAGAGATTTACAGTTTGGAGGCTGTGATGAGGGATGGACGATAAAGCGGCTGCCCACAGCGATTGCTTTCAACAGCTCGCTGATGTCGGATGTGACCTGGGAAGCAGGACTGAACCACCTTGTTTTGTTGCCTCTCTGGAGGAATATATACACCCGGTACAGCTCCCATCTCCTGGCTGTCAAGAATAACACACGATCACCCCGCTGAAGATCATTCATCATTTTGATAGCACAATGCATTCTGCCACGGAGAGGTGGCGGGGGCTGTGGGGGTCTTACTGTCAACGCTTTTGAGTCCATGCCCTTTAGTGCTATAGGTGTCTTTGAAAGGGTGAAGGCTTTGCTTTCCGAAAGTGTTTTTTGTCAGCCAGGAAAAAAGCAATTTGGGGCTGGTATAAAGATTCTACACCTGTGAAGAGATTACATGGGAGATTACACTGGGAGGAAACAGCTGGGCGGAAAAAAATGTTAATATTAATAGGAAACACTCCAGAGAGTGGAGAGAAGGGAGGGAGAACATGCTGTTCCTTCAGATGAAAAATACCATTTATTTTCGTGGCAATTTTTTAGTGTTTGTTTTTTTCTTTTATTTTCTCTCCTTCCCCCCGCCCCCCCCCAATCTAAAAGTGCAAAGTGAAATCGATTTTTGGTCCAAAACCATGAGTCTGTTTTACTGCAGCTCATGGAAAATCTTGGTGCATTGATGTAGTATGAAAATTTATGTAAGTGGTTCCAGCAGCATCACGTTGGCAGCATTAACTCAGGCAAGGGGAATATTTTAACTCTTCCAGGATTAGAGTTTAAAAAAAAAAGAAAAAGTTGGAGAAATGGTACTGAATTGAGGGGTTTGAAGATAGCTTTTTTGGTACCTATGCATTGTTTTCCACATTAATCCAAACTTTTCCCAAGTGGTATATATCTCATTTTCTCATGACCACCTTGAGAGAGCGTCACTGCGAGGGGACTCAAAGCAAACTGTGGATGGTCAGTGGGATTTTTAATAAACTAGGTGGGCAAACAGGTATCCGCAAAATCCGTGATGCTGCCCTCCCTTGTTATATGTCCTGGGCCAAGTGTATTTGGTGGGATACCTTAATGCAAAGACATTTCACAGCCAGTTGGTAGTTAACTAGTAACATCCACACCGGGGACTTAGGGGTACCTACAAATGGGTGGAGGGAAGTGCTGACAGCGAGGGGTGTCTCGCCCTGGGCTGCCGAGAGCGGGGGCGGCTGCAGGAGCCGGGAGCTGCCTGTCCTGGTTGCTGAACTTGACAGGTATAAAATCATGCACTCGGAGCATCGGGTCCTGCTGGCAGAACAGGCACTCTCCTGCCTGGTTTCTGACTCCAGGATTTAGCTTGAACTAGGAACTTATGAGAAGGGACAGTTTCCTGACAAAGGCACTCATTTAATACCAGTCAGCAGACGCCACTGCACATGAAGACTGAGGTGGCAGCTGAGCACTGCTTTGAAGAATATCTCTAGTAGCCAAATCATGGATTTAGATATTTGGCCAGGCAGAGGCTGTGGACTTGACCTGTGCTGTGCTCGAAAATGATATCATCTCTTTGGGAGTCTTCCCTGTGAAAATTATAGAAATTCTGAGATTCCTTCCCCTCTTCCCAAAATAGGGTCACTGCCAGTTGTCTTCTATTTCCTGAAGCTAAATAAACATACCAACTCATTGGGGGATGAATTAGTGTTACAATTTAAATATTCCTGGCTCACAGATCCAGATTTGATTTGATCTGCTGCACTCTTTGTGACTTTACAGCATGATTCCCAAAACATTTTGTGTGTTTGCAAAAAGGTACTCTGCTATACCTGCAGTTTGAAAAACCTATTTTTATGCGACTGAGTCACTAGCTCTCATTTTTTATTAACTGTATAATACCCAGATAAGACAAGAAGCAAAATTTCCAAACCCAAAATGCTTGGGGAAGGATTGAGCAATTAAAGGGCTGTGGACCTCTTTCAGTGCTGGCTCCCCCCACTGCACCTCTCTCTGAGGCACCTGCACTAATTTTGAAAAGTGCCCCTCCGTTTCATTGCCTTCCACGCTGCTTGTCAGGGTACCAATAAATAACTGTTGTGCCTGTCAATGAGCCGCATTTGGCTGGTAGAAAATTGGGCTGGGTGTG
>RSEF01000003.1:102507385-102525371 GCA_003993805.1 Himantopus leucocephalus
AAAAAATACAAACACTGCAAACCCTAGAGAACCTTGTGGAAAACCCTAGAGAACCTTGTGGAAAATATCATCTAGCAGGTCCTTCCAGTCTACCAGCGAATGACTTTACAAGTAAACTTTTCAGATGCTGCAAACATTCATCTTAAGGTTTCATCTAGATATCTTCCCAATTTGCTTATGGGAGTATCATAGTGGCAGTATCCAAAGCCTGACTAACATCACTAATATAACAGGTCCTGCTTTACCTCTAACCACAAGACCTCTCCCTGGACAACATAAAGAAATTATTATTTTTTACATTTAGGGGATGATCCAATTGAACACTGGACTCAAAGATGCAACTGTCCGTCTACCAAAGCATTTATGGAAGACCTATTAATACTCTATCTAATGAAACAGATGCCTTTCTCTCAGATCTCAGGTAATGGGACTCAAACAAAACAAACATACATTCTAAAAGTTTATACATTCAGTTATAATGGCAAAGGATACAGTTTCTCTCTATAAATACCACTAAATGTGTAAACCACCAAGAAAATAATTACATTTAACTAAAGGATAATACTGGAACAAGTGTAAATGAGTCTGTCCTCAAATATTTTTAGCCTGGAAATTAGAAGGAAGCCCCTAACCATGAGAATAATCAATTTCTAAAGCAAACTACCAGTTTGCTCCACTGGGAGCCTGACTAGTCCAAATATAATATGCTTTGAGACTCATCACTCCGTAATTCGTGGTCATGAAGAGTTCTCATTTCTTGTATCTTCTCAGCAAACATGCCAAACTTTTAATTCTCATTTTTTCTACTCAGGGGAAACAGTTTCCTTTTTTTTTTTTTTTGAAAGAACATTTAAAAGACAGAATTAGCTTTAATTAGTCATTAAAATGTTAAATTTTTAAAGTGGTCTTCATCTCTTAACCTCAAATAATCGTATCGTCTAACAAAGACCCTCCAATACACAATGCACTTAAGTTTGTTGTTTGTCTGTTAACCAAGCTCCCTGTCTTCTCAGGGATATAACCTGGGCAAAAGAAGGAAAGTCTCAAATTTATTCTAGATGAAGGTGGCAGTTACATAGTGTGACTCAGAGCTGCATGCAGTTCGAGGCAGTGAGAAATGGAGATTTTTAGTGAAATTCTGGCTCACTGAAGTCAATGGGAGCTTTACCATTAGTTTCAGGGAAAGCAGAATGTTGCTCTTTGACCTAACACTACATGGTAGAAGTTTTTTTTTGTTTTGACCACTGCCTCTACAATTTCATTCATCCAAAAATTTTTAAATGCAACAATTATTCACTACATAGCTGTCAACAGCAGTATGACCTAACAGATTTGGAACAAAATGCATACCTGAAGGAAAATCCTTCCAATTCCACTCAGCAGCTGAGGCTCTTGGTGTGGGTAGTATTTGATGACGGTGTGATAAGCATCTACAGCAAGCACATAGTCCTAAGGGGTGAAAAGCACAGGACCAGATATTTAAACTCAGCATTCTTCAGTCTTTATGTTGCCTTCTTTTTAAAGACATATTAAAACAGAATTGAAGTAATTGCAACTTGTCAGTGGGACAGAATTTCTCTCTCTCACAGTAGGCACTAGCAGCTGACTACATTGGTCTTTTCTCAGTTATACTGGAATTGCATACACAGGAGACCTTTTTTTTTTCCAACTGGATCATTTTCTGTTTGTAGCTAAATGCCAAGAACAAAAAATCTGAACATTTACTCTTCAGTTTAGATTATGATTTAGGATGAAATCAAAAGCCTTATGCGTGACTGAGGTATACGCACTTGAGAAGTGTCTCGTGTTTCAAATGTATGTGTAATTTACATGGTTTAACAAACTGTGTTCTAAAGCTTTGGGGACTGCTTGTGCACATGCTCTTGTGAAAAATATAATGTGACAGGAGCTGCAATTCAAGCACATTTTCAGATGACAAACTAGCAACTGCTGCCAAGGGAAAGAAGACTTTTTCTGTCTCTCCATCCATCCCTTCTACCATATCGTGTAAAAGCAAAATGAACAGGTAATCTAAATAGAAAACTGATCTGGGCTAAAACTAAGTGAGTGGTGGGCTGGTTTTGAAGTCCAGGAAGGTTTGCAAGTGACACCCCCCCCACACATCTGCACAAAGACTGTGCTGGCGAGTGGCAGCTCTGAGATGCTCAAGATGCAGTGCAACCATACCCTCCAGATAATGATGAGGGACAGAGGATTAAGCAAAATCATGGCTCAATTTCCCACAGCAAAGAAACGCCCATGTGACTGGTTATTGCAGCCCAGCTGTTTAATGGTTAAACCACAGTAATTCAATGACCTGAGCAGTAAATGACTTTTAGAGCCTGGCTACACGGCCTTTGGTAGGCATACATGAGAAACTCTGCATGTGCTCTACACTGACTGGAAGACATGTAGTAGGTATGTTCACAGGGCACAGGACTGCACTACCTTCAGCTACAGCACCTTGGAGCAATGCAGAGCAAAAGCAGAGCAAACCCGCATTCGCTTATAAAAGGCAGGCGTATGCAAAGACAGAAGACTGTGCAGTACTAATTTGGTGCTTCCTGACAGCACTGCCCTTCAACTTAATACCAGAATTTGTAGTGGGTGTTAGGAAGCAAAAGACATCAAAGAATAATCTTTCAAAACTGCACAGACATCTTGGGATACTCTCTACCCTACCATTTCTCTTGGTCAAATTATAGTGCTCATTTAACTTGTCTCTAATGTGATCACAGCTACCGGTAAAGGTACTTTTTCTTCATCTGCGGCTTAGTCTGAGGAGGCAATGTGCCCCAGGTGTAATGAATTTCTTTTCCCGAGGTCACACTTAAAAGGATTGAACCCTACTTGACCCATGCACCAGGTCACCATTTGGAACATACTAATTGTTTCATACACACAAAAAAATCAAGAAGTCTTTGGAGTCTGATCTGTATATAAGAGAAATTACACGTCCTATAATAGTAGAGGCTGACTTAAACAGCCCAGGAGGCGCTCTGCAGGACCTTTCTTTTGCAAAGAACTTGTATGTTGTGGGTATAATAAGGAATTCTGAACAGTTAATTATTAACTTTTAGAGCTCATTCCAGTCCTAGTGTGCCATGCCATGTTCATGCTTATTATTTGTAATGGGAAAAGTTCAGAGCAAAGACAAATGGCAGTATTCACAAAAATATATTTATTTAAATTCTGATTTATTTAGCATTCAGAACTCAAATGTGACAAAGTTTATGCCACCAACTTTCCTCATCAATTTATGACTTGGGAAAAACTCAATTTTCACTGTAATAGCTCTCACTAAAGGACTTCATTGATCATGGAGTCCCACTGCATTAGGTAGGAATAAAAAACTTGGAACAGGGACCCTCTGAACTGGCTCCTTAGAGGAACTCCAGCCACACTTGTATTAGCTATTAATACCTGCAGGAGTGTAATTTATAAAATCTGAAGGATTGTCTGTGACTGTGAATTTTATCCCTTTAAGCCTAAAATGTGCTCACTGGAGAAATAATTTTGTTATATCAAATTCTAGCTTTTGTGCTCAGTGTCTTCCATTCTGTGGTCTAAAGCCGCCCCTTACCCAGCGCTCAGTCTCACACGCGCTCGAAGGCTTGGGCTACTCAACCATGAGGGATGGGGGTTCACAGCCACAGCCCCAGACTGATGTAGAAACAACTCCCAGGAGACCATGCAGTCAAGCTGACAGAAAAGTGCTTCTGTCAGCTGAGTTTACAGCTTAGCATGAACTGACTGCAGAAAAGTCTCGGCCAGAAGCAGCTGCACGAGGGGGCACTGTTTGCACAATTATAACACCACAGGCTCCCCAGCACAGGCAGCAGCCAGCCTTGGCAGGGAGAAGCTGCCAAGTCTTGGGGGCCCAGGCTGCGGCGGCTTCATGGACTTGGCCTAGTCAGGCAAACAAACCCTCCTCTCCTTTTGCATTCCCTGTCAAGTGACTGCACATCAGCATATGCATTATAACTAGGGGTACATAAACATTCACACCTCCTACAATGTGAGAGTAGAGGTGAAGCATTAAGAGTCTATGCACTGTATTTGCAGACACGGCACCCTGTTTCCGTATGACAGCACAGCACATAGCATCCGTGCTTATCTACCCCATGCCTTGCAGTACCTATCACAGGAACGGGACCCATTCCTTAGAGAAGATGACAAGAGACTAGGTTATATATGTCCAAAGCCACCCCTAAGCATAGACCAGGATGGCCCCAAGATGAAACTGTAAAACATTATCACAAAATCCAGGCTCACTTCTAAATACAATCTCATTTTGTAATTACTCCAGGATCCCACAGTGAGTTTTATATGCATTTACTCATCCCCCACACTGTCACAGAATCAGATTTCTAGAGTATCCTCCACATGATACAGACTGATACCATTCCACGGTAAGTTATAGAAGCATCTTACCTGACAGTTCCTTCTGAAGGAGCATATTGTAAAGTAGATGAGATTTGCTCCCATTTGCTAAAGACTTTGTTTTCATTCCCAGCTTTACTAATGGGACATGGTATAAGAAAAATCGTGAGAATGATAAATAGACACCCTCCCAGAGGAGCAAAGTTGTGGTTGATACAAGCTGTGGTTGATACAAGCTGTGGTTGTGAGGAGTAAGACGTATTAGGTACTGCCAATAAGAACCCCAATGACTACAGCTTGTGATCTTAAGACTTAAAGGTGTAGCTGATATTGTCACGGTCTTTAATTTCTAAAGATTCCGAGCCTTCAGATTTTCCACACCTTCATAAAAAAAATCCCAACAGAAGGACTGAGGTTACCCAATTCAGGATATGAATGAGAACTGGCCTGTCGTTTTATAATTCATTATCTCTTTTATTATGAAAATTTGGAGCTAACATTAAATATACTCATCCAAAATAGTTCTAGTAAGCAATTGGATCCACTTGCACAAAAATGGCAAGTGGAGTTTGTTTTTTCCTTTGGTGCACTGCAGTATAAATGTATTTCCCTTCATGGTCACTGCATTATACATTTTCACATTTCCCTCACCACCAGTGATGAGATACTTAGAAATAAGCATAAAAGACCACAATATGTAGAATGCTGAGAGTAGGTTCAATAAACCCTAGACTAAAAATCTGCTTTAGTTATACAAAGTATATAGTTCATAAATACTACATTTTGGGAAGAGAGGACAGGGATAACTTATCTTTCCTCTCTATCCAGCACCCTTGTGGAAGGGTTACGAAAGCAGAGATTCAGTGTTACCAATTCAAAGTGCAGTACTGCAGTACAGTTAGGCAAAATACACGGTGATTCATGCAGTCTTTCTCCTTTAAATCATAGAGGAACCAAAGTCCTTAGGCATCAGTCCCTTGCGTCATTAGTACAAGCTGTTACCTCCTCCTTTGTACAGTTTTAATTATATTAGACCCAAATTAAAATAAATTCTAGTGCTTTTGTTTTTATGACAGGCAAGTCCTACAAAAGCTAAGACAACACTGAAAAAATCTAAAAAGTGCAAAATGTGCCTTTAATTAGAGTGCATTTATAATATATATGGAAAGTACTTAAGTGTTTATTCCTCAGAGAGGCAGAAGTCTGGTAAGAGAATGTCAAAACCAATTTTAGCTCAGATGAAAAGAACTTTAAAAGTTTTCAAGACACTTCCATGGTGATTTAGTAAAATGACAGATGTTTTCCAATTAGATTGTTGAAATGAAGAAATGCACATCATCAGTTTCATTTTAAATGAATATTCCCTCATGCTGCTACTTTCAGGGTACGCTTTCAGAGTGACTTAAACCCACAGCTCTTGTAAATGGAAGCCTACAGTGACACGTTACGTGTGTCCCCTTCCCTTCCCGCTGTATTTCCACCTCCTCCCTTAAGTTGCCCCTTGTTCATGTGAAATGGGAAAAGCTGATTCAGTTGATATGACTGAGACCCAGCATTCCATTGTTTTCGTCACTTGGTTAAGTCCAATAGTGGTGCATGGAAGGAAGCTAGAATGCATTTAAGAAAGGTTGCACAAAGGAAAAGGGATGAACAGGGAAAGACCATATCGTAAGACTGCCTCAAACTGCTACCGAACTGGATCATCGGTCACACAGATAAAGGGACACAGCAGGTAGAATTCAGTACCTAGGAAAGATGGTCCCAGGGTAAAGGAGACGTGTGGTTAATTTCCTGTTCCACTATAGGTTTCCTGCGCAAGACTGGGTGAATCACTTCTTTGCACCTCACTCACTACCTCTAAAACAATATAACCCTCCATCTCAAGAGTTTAATGGGATGTTTAGCTCTGAAACTAATGAGGCCGTATTTAAAAAGACAAAAATAATTGTGCTACATAAACAGAATTCCTTGAGTCAGATAAGTAATGCAGAAGAGAGATGACATGAAATAAACTTAATTAGAGGTGAGGATAACTGAAGTAGATTTAAATAGTTATAGGTCCAACATCTAATCAGAGTCTTTTTTATTTTCAAGAGTCAATCCTGACAAGATTGTTCCCTATTATATACTACTGAAGTTTTTTGGCCATAGAAAGAGGTTAGTAAAAATATGATAATCAATTTTTCTTTTTTTTATACCGATGTCACATAATTTTACTTTAATAAATGATTATTATTAATCTACTAATAGCATAAGCCATTCCATTCACCTAATAGTACTTGGGGCTCAAATATGACCATATTGCAATATGACAAATGCTCACTAGATGGCAATACATGGCACTGACTTGGGGAATAAAATCAGTTGGTTTTGTTTTTTTTAAAATTACATACACTTGATATACTTGAATAAAAACAAATGCAGTTTTTAAAGTGTATTACACAACAGCAAAACAAAATCATAAATATGTGGAACTCTGTTCAACTAATATAATTGTTCACGACAGAATTAACAAAAGCGTGTTTAAAAATTATTTGAAGAAATAGTTTCATACTGAATACTCTAGAAGGTGGAGATGATGATCATAGCATTGCTGCATGTTAGAATGGTCTTAAAAATTATTAAATTTATAAATAACAAATATAATTGTCTCACAGAGGATCTGTCACATAAGTGGAAAAATTAACTTTGTGTACTACTCTGATTTTAACCGCAACATGACTATGTTTGAAAAATCTTTCTTAAAAGCTTTCCGCTACTCCACATAGGGATATTTCCGAAAACTGAGAGACTCACAACTACTCCATAGCCAATGCACCGAAATGCAAATTTGAGATGGAAGTAATTATGTATTAACATGCAGTTGTGGGTAATCTGGAAGTTACCATGGGACCATAAATTTCTAACTAAACAGCTGTGAGATAGGCCCTAAATACAATTGGTCTTAAGAAGTATCTGAGCTGCAGCATTTCTGAAGCGCCATTTCCAAAAAGGTGATACTCGGTATTCACAAATATATTTCTATTACCAGAACAAAATAGCACTAAAAGGACCAAACCAGAAGAAAGGTGAGAACTGTGCATGCACGTGGATTTGTGTGTACACGAGAAGAAAAACACTGAAAGTGTTAAAAGCAATTCACAGCCAGAAGTAAAGTTAACTTCTTGAAAAAATATATTACCAGCATTTTCCTTTTTATATATTCTACTTTGTTTGGGATGGCAACTGATGCTTTTGTCCACCTGCTTTTTGAAAAAGAAAGTTCCTTAAAAACTGAATCTATGTCAAGTACCTACTTCAAAACACAATTGCTTTCTAATTCGTAAATATACCTCATGATTTAATGGACAATTATTTACATTCAAGACAGAAATGTTCTGATTGCAGTATCATTATGAATAAAAACTTCTGTTTTCTGTAATTCTCATAGAAAGGATATTCCATTTCATGTCAAGCAGTATTTGGGTAACTGGATTTTATCTAAAAAATGCATGCTTTTTGAGGTACTGTAATATTAAGAACGAAGCCCCATTTGGGAAGTAGCTTAGTAAATATCAAGAGGGTCAGGTTTGGCATGACCTTGGGCAGCCAAACCGCAGGAAGCAAGGAGTGCAAATCTTGGCCCCTAAAGATTATACTGCTGACAGTTCTGCTCTGAGGCTGTTGCTGCTAATTGATTTGTGAAGTACAGTTAAGCTCAGGGTAACAGCAGTTTGCCGCAAGAACAGCAATATCCCTGTTTCCCTGACCATGGGCCGAAGAACTTTTATTTCTACTTCCTGAATACAACGAAAAGCTAAGAGCGTTGCACCAAATGGAGCAGGATTGGTAAAAAAGTTAGGAGGAATCAAGGGGAAAAACTCCAACAGTGGAAGCTCGTTACTTTTGCTTTTATTACTTTCTCTTCTGCCCCTACCCACTAGTGAGGATTTAAACTTGAAAGAAGATACCTTACAATTGAGATAAGTTGACGAGGGAGGATGTATTTAGATGTTCTGGATTTTCATCACATACAAAGGCTACAGTATTATTGATGCTCACAAACAGAGCAACATTCCTAGTGCACAGTTTGAAAAAGACAGAGCACATAATTGCTTTTAATTACAGCATTTAGTTAAGTGTTTGAAAAATTCAATTTAAAAATGCAAATTCTGTATTGTTATTGCATGTTCTCCGGGATGATTTGGGGAGAAATAAGTACAGATATGTTCCCAAAGAACATTACTGCAAATGGTTATCTATTAAATAAGACATTATTAAGTCTAATTAATTCTTCACTAAGAAAAACCTCCATGTACAGTCAGGTAGTCTTCCCTTATCTATGCACCAGTAATTCTCTTGCACTTTCTGTGACATTCTATTCTGGAATATACGGTACCTCTGCAGTTGCTGCCACCCACGTACCTTCATCATTAGCAGACAGTTTGCCATGGAGTACATCACCCGGCCCAGACGTGACCTCCACAGCTGAACAGAGGCTGCAAAGTAAGAGCAGCTTGTGAATTTGCACAAATAAATTAGAGGTTCTTTCTTGCCATCAATTATTGGTCCTATGAATTACGATTTTGAAAGATCCCCCTCATTAACACCCCTGGGTTTTAGCCTAGAATTTTTAATTTTCAGCCATGCCGCACCATCAGATAGAAAATTCTGCATCTCTCCAAGGGAAACGCTCAAGCGGCTCTGGGGACCATACACGATGCAACAACGCAGAGCACTAGACAGCCGCTCAGCTTGGAGCTCAGGCCAAATATTAAACGGTAAAAGAAGCCACACATTTTCCATTATCAGAACAAAAGGTGCATAAAAAGATCCAAGTGATAATGAGCATCGGTTTAAGGACATGCAATCTACAGCATTAAATGTGATAAACTCAAAAATCAAACACAGCTAAAATGCCGTTTCTGGGCCAAAACACGCTNAAAGGTGCATAAAAAGATCCAAGTGATAATGAGCATCGGTTTAAAGACATGCAATCTACAGCATTAAATGTGATAAACTCAAATAAAATGCCGTTTCTGGGCCAAAACACGCTGGGTGAGAACGGTGTGAGTCTGGGACTGTTTGTGCTTGCCTCTGGCTTAGAGATATGCTGGAAAAAATCTGCCAAGCCTGTCTGCTTTCCCCATGCTCCTGGAGCTTGCAGGCATTAAAAGCTGCAGCAGCAGATCTCTGTCTCTTGCTTTGCAGACAGACTCCTGATGTTGTAAGAGAATGGTTCACAAAGATCCTTATTTTTCTCTTGTGTTACAGTGCCATAGATCAATGCTAGAAATATTCCTCTAATCCTCANCTTGCTTTGCAGACAGACTCCTGATGTTGTAAGAGAATGGTTCACATAGATCCTTATTTTTCTCTTGTGTTACAGTACCATAGATCAATGCTAGAAATATTCCTCTAATCCTCGAATATAAACATTAGGAGTATTAATTTAGTACATTTGGAAAATAAATGTATCTCAGTCAATCAGCTGTCAAGGTCACTGTAATGATTTGAAAGGGGAGGAGGAACGGGAGAAGAGGCTATTTCAATGAGATTGTGATAACTGAGACCACTCATTTGTATCAATAATGTAGTCTCTGATGAAAGCATGGCAGGTCACATGGATAATTCTTTCAGCACACATAAATGCCATTAGAAATAAGAAGAGAGCTTGGTGAAATGTCTACTCCCCTTCCTAAACAGAAAAACTCCTTCAATCCTCTCCAACAACAAAACAAGAACAACCCATGAATATTTCCAAATTATCTTTGTCAAGAGGAGCATAATGTGGGCCCCAGGACTGAACCCACTGTACCTTGAAATCATTCATTACTCCCAGCTTTTGTTTTAGAAATTCCCCCTTGACCGTGCATCCCGAATGCTATTAATGGAGAGGATGCTGTAAACCACAAGCAAATATTTTATCCTACATTTCTGTTTTTCTTTCCTTGTGGGTGTCTGTAAAACCTGGACATAATTAAATAACTCCCCTTTATTATTTCACTTATGTTAATCTTTCCTTTTTGCACATCCTTATAGTTTGGTAGCTACGTCCAGCTTTTTAGGACTTAGGTTACAAATTAGATGTTGATTCCTACAGCAGAGATATCTAGGTTTCCTGTTAACAATACAATAGCACCAGCCACGGTTCTCAAAACGGACTGCAAAGCAGACAGAGCAGGTGTCTTCAGTCTGTGCTATAAACTGAACAGGAACCTGATCTGGCAATGCTGTAGCCCTGTGGGATGAGACTTCTTAGCACTGGCAGAAAAGGGGCTAAAGAAAACCTACAAAGCAGTGAACAAAATCAAAACCCCAACAGCTGATCATTGTATGTTACTGAAATGCGTGAAACTCACTCTGCAGGTCCACGCAGCCATGCTTCCACCGTAATCATTTGTTTCTCCTTGTTATTTATCAACACTCCATACCCCACACTGCCATTCATTTCAATAGGAGCTCTGTGCACCGAGAACTTGCAAAATTGGCATCTTAATGCGTTACCAGGCAAGTGGTGCAATGCTAAATCTCTGCCTGTTGAAAAACTGGCGCTGTGTTCCTGACTAGAGGAGATGTACATGGTAAGTCAATTGGTGTGGCACCTTCTTACACCAGCAATAAGGAAATTACATGCTAAGCATAATCCCTATAATGAATTAAGGCTGTCTTCACATAAAGTTAATAAGGTTTGCTTCAGCTAGTCTCACAGGAAAAAAACCAAACCCATTATCAGCCTCCTGGAGCTCCAAATGCAGCGAAGCAGCAGACAGGGAGCAGACCTGGCTGACCTCCACAGACAAGAGCAGTCAACAGTCTCTGCAAAGGTCCCGTGGGCTTTTTGGTAGTCTTAAACCTACAGGCAGCTGCCTAGTAGACATGTGAAGATCTCTCCAAATTTTCAGCAGCTTTGTCCCTTGGTAACTACTAGCTGCTGCTGTTCTAACTACGCCTCCTCCTGAGCTCATCTCAGCTCTAAAGCAGCAGCAGAGAGGAAAAGCAAGGAGCCAGAAACTACAGACTGCAGGACAAAAGATTGCGACACAGCTAAGAAAAAGTCCTTGTACCTTAAAGGGGGATCAGTGTCTTGGTTTTAAAGGGGTAAAAAGGAAAAGAATGTGAGGATAATAAGGACAAAAATGAGTGTGGAAAGGCGCTAACAGGGAAAAGTAGGTAGGAGAACAGAGGCAAGAAGAATAGTCGATACAAGGAGAGAAGAACAGAAACTCCTGGAGCACTGTGGATAAATCTTCAATACCAGATGATTTCTCTTTTTCTTAACCCTTTTGAGAAGAGTAGTAAATGTATTCATTTGACAACATTTGCAAATGCCTTTATGATATATGCTGCTTACATGTGTGTCCACTTTTTTAGGATGTATCCAGATGGAGTATTAAGTCAAGTACAATAACACATGAAAGCTGCTTTACCTCCAGTCGATTTGAAGATCAGGCAGAAGAGTTCAGAGAGGTCTGCACCCTTTCGTATCAACACTTGTTTTAGGGAATTGTTTATAATAATGTTTTAACTCTGCTAACAACTTTACTCAGCCTCTTCCTGTCTCAGAGGCAGACTTTTACTTCCCACAGGCTCTCAGTGAACGTTACCCTAGAAGGAAGCTGGTAAGATTTCCTTACACTGTTAGCTGAAGCTGAAAGGTTTTTGTTTTCTTGGCACAATGTTTTTAACTTGTGAGGCACCATAACTGGTTCATGTAATCCATAACAATGCCTCAAATGTCACCTCTTGTCCAATTCTTAAGTGTACTCAAATGACCTCAGTAGTATAAATTCATTAAACCCCCCCCCAAAACCTAAACCAAAAAAACGCTTGGATGACTACTTTGTCCTGATGACCCTTCTTTATGCAGTAATGTATCCTGTAGTATCGAAGTTAAACAACTAAGAAGAAACAGGAAAAAACATAATTGCATATAAAATCATGAAAATGAAGATGCAGATTAATATCATCTAATTCTTACTCTAAAAAGTGACTTAGGTATTTCAGGAGTCTAAGTACCATGCAGCTACAGTGAGACTCAGCCATCTATGTAGCTGCATCCTAGGCCAGTGCAGCCCTGGTATGACGGCAGTTCAATCTAAAGAATTTTACTGGATTTCAGACATAAGGACCGAGAGAAGCCAGTCAGCCAAGGCTTAAGATGAAACATCCATCTAGCTGCGACAGCAATACACTTATATATTCATCACTGAACGATAGCAGCCACGTTCTTTGTTTCTTCTAAGTAGGAAAAAAAATTGATTTAGTACATCAGTTTGATCAAGGGCAAAACTGTGAAATTAATTCCAGCAAACAGAAGTACAAGGTGTATCATTTCAGAGGGTGAGTAAGCTATGAGATTACAAAAATACTGTTTTAACAACTCTGGGGCAGTCTTGTGAAAACTTCTGGCATACTTAGGCAAGCAATAAAAACACACTGCCTGTGAAAAAAATGTTTAAAGAATACCTACCTTGTCTGTTCTCCTGTGTAATGCTAGTCATACTTCCGTCTTCAGCTAAGCCTTGTTCCAAATTTTCTAATATCTGTAGTAAATTTTTTAAAGTAACCAACATGAGTTTAAACAGCACTATGTATTAAATGCAAATTATCTACAATTGACAGTCTACATGTAAACCAATTCAGGCAGGAATGCTTCACCTAGGTACAGTTCAAAATTACTGATTATTACCATAGCTAGATCAATTGCACAAAGTAAGAAAGCCACTGTACTGCAGAAGGATGTTAAGAGTTCAGGTTTATGATACTTACAGAACATTAAATGTCAGCACACTCTCGGGACATGCACATTTTGTTAAGCAAAACATGAAATATGCTTCACCAGAGAATGGATGTTAATGATCACAAAGAAAGTGAAACTTATTTTTCATAGAAAACCTCTTGACTCCCCCCTGCCAAGTATGTGCTCTGATTTCATCCTTTTGTCCTTAATGAAATACGCCTCTTAGTTCTTACTGCAATTTCCTTCTCAAAGTTTGGGGTTTATTGCTTCCTTTTATTTATTGTAGATTTTAAATCATGTAAATTGTCGAGTGAATGAAACATTTGTTGTAATATTAGAAGAACAAAAATGTATACTTAATGAAGCTTGTGTCTTAAGCGCTTTTAAAATGTGTGCAAGGCTCCATTTGAAATGCAAGTCAACTTTCCTTTTTCTAATCCCATTACAGTTTCTCCAGATTTGTTTTCTGATTCCCACAGATCACCCCATTTTTCCTGTTACAGATTTATAACTTTGGTTGTGAAACAAAGCTTGAGATTTCTGTCAAAAAAAGCATTAAGGCCACTTGCTCTTTAATCAGCCACGGTGATTAGTCAATTAGGGAAATATAAGGCGCTTCCTCTTCCAGGGACTGAGTGCACTTCCGAACACAGAGCTCTCAGCTTCTGTTACTATGAGTAGTAATTCTTTTTTCCTACATCAGCAAAGCATTCTAATTGTGCTCAGTGCTTTTTAAGCAAACACTTAAAAACCACACAGGAAAACCTCCAAAGCAAAGACCGATAGAATTAATCTGGCCTCAGACAGTGTGTTGGTGCCTTCTACAGCCAATGAAGAGCAATTGGTACCTCCAGGAAGCGAGTTCATCCCACCTGTTTTAGACTTCTTAAGGTGGAAGGAATTGCCCTAAGAGATACTAAGCTCTTTTCACAGACTAGAATGAAAGCTTGAAGTTAGGTGCCATAAATTTTGCTACAAGGAACTTAAAAGCAAGGAGAGACATATGATGAAATGACAGCAGTTACCACATGCCAGCTGAGCCAGGGTAATTTTCCTGCTAAGAATTGTTAGCCTGTGACAAACACAAGGTAATATGATTTAGTGTAAACCTTGTTCACAGAGGACTAGGCTAAGTTGCCTTACCTCAAATTCTGAGAGGTTATGAGCATACACCAGTAGATACTGCAGCTTAGTTGATAGGCAGCAATTTATGAGATCGCAGTGGCAGGCCTGCGAGACTGAATCTCAGTCCCACTTTCAAAAGCAGTGTAGCCACTTAGAAATCACTTAGAAACTGAAGCACCACACTGAAGTGTTAAATGCCTAATGTATAAAGAGGCACACTGTCAGAGGAAAAAAACCCCACTCTTCTCTCCTACAAACCAAAACCACCTTATGGTCTATTTTCTGTCCAGTCTGAAAAACACAATCTTCCTCTTCCCCTGAAAAACATCTAGTGACCACTTCTCATTCCCAGCAAGGCTCATTCCCAGCAAGGCTCGAAGGTCTTACTCTTGAAATGGTCTAAACATAACAAGGTGCCTTCATCAATGAGACATGCTGTCTTTTTCAAAAAGAAAACAGGTTTGTTTTACAAAGCCCTTCTCTGAAAACGTGCTAACATCATCAAAAAAGAAAGAATTAGACATTAGCATACAATTAGAGTACTACATTAACCATTCTGTGACGTTACTTGGGGATATCTAGCCATCACCTCAAGCTCAACGTAATTAAAACAGAACTCAGTGCTGATTTGAGGCTAATTGGTTTATTCCCTAGGTTTATCTCCTTTTGCCCTTCTTAAGTATAGGAACATCATCTGCAGTCTTTCCATATTTGGGTATTTCCCCAGTTTTCCCAGAATTGTTTAATAATAATTAATAATTTACTAATGATTCAGGTGGTTCCTCAGTGTAAGATATCTGAGTTAGATTTAATTTTAGCAAATCCCTTCATCCCACTTTTCCACAGATGGTAAAATGTTTATTCTAGCAATATCACATGGGATAGCTCTAAACATTCCTGTTTGCAATTTGAAGATAAATACGATGGAACATTTCTACAATCTACTTTAAACATCAGTTTTATGTATGACCTATGCTTTTTCTTGTTTTGAATATTTATAAACAGACACTCACTAGTTTCACTGGCTAGTATTATTTCACTGATTCTTCTGTTTTGTTCCCAATCAATTGCCTGTATACTGTTAACTACTAACCTATGCGCACCACCAAAGCAAAAACAATCAGTAGCTAAGAGACTGCAAAGTTCATCAGTTTGGAAGCAAAACAGAAGACCAGGAGATATGAACAGTGTGTATGGAAGTGCCCGGGAGGAACATAACTACTCGTGAAGAAGAGTGGTGGAACTACAGACTGAGCAGCTGATGGACAAACGGCACAATGTATTTTTGAAGAGTTTTGCAGAGGTAACACTTCCAGAGGCTTTTTTTTTTAGTAAGCAAGACCGTTGCAAGACACTTGCCACTGCTCCACCCACCTGGCAGAAGAGCCCAGTACAGCTCTGCCACTTGAAGGATTAGGGTTAAAATGTAAAATACACTACACTATGAGATGTGTGCATTTCCAGGAGCTCTCCCTCGATCAGCGAGGAAGCTTAGGTACAAACAAGGCAGGAGTTTAGTTGAAGCCTGATTGTTGTTCTTTTCCCATTTTGGTCTCCAGGTAAGTATCTATTAGCATGTCCTCAACAGCATCAGTACTAAAGTGATCACACCTATGTTTTTAAAGGAATACTTGAAAAGAACAAATGCTTTTGTGATTTAAATTACTATTGTTACTCTTACAGCTTGGCTGTTTGAAGACCATTTATTTCAAGGCAGACTTACAAGGGCAACAATTCATTGAGGCAATTCATGGGAAGTAATCGAGGCTGGCTGGATAGACCAGCCATACCACAAATACAGTAACAATCTCACTGGGTTCCTCCCCCAAGCTATAATAGGCATTTGGCATTACAGATTATTTCTTTCCCAAATGTTGTACCTATAGACAGAGATGTAAAATATCGCACCAGGTCTTGATTACAAATTTGCAGGAATACTGGAAAAGGCAAAAACATTACTGCCTATACAAGGAAAATGAAAATTATATTTTTGCACTCAACCTCCAATCCCGCTTCAGGTACAGAAATATGTAAGTAAATGGGAGCTGAAAAGACCGAGTTACTAAAATAGTGACAAAGTAAATACGGTTAGATCGTGAAGTGGAACAGCTAATCCAAAGTTGACAAGTGTCTGTAGAACGCGTACAACAAAAAGCAAGAGGGAATGTAGTAGGTTAAAAAGAGGTATCAGATAGGAATAACACAATTACATTAAGGAAGAGAAACAAAACAGAAAGACAGATTTTCTTATGATAGGAATGCATTAGCATTAGCCTGGAATAGCATCCCAGGGGATGTGGCCTCAGCTCCACAGGATGGCTCATTAAAAACTAGAAAACAACCTTGCATTGCAGAGAGACGGACTAGGTGAGCTAATAGGTCTTTTCTCTCTTCTAGCTTTTATGACTCCAAGATCATCTCATTTACATAATGACTATTTCGTATGCCCTTCTGTAAATACAGATGACCAAAGATTATTTTTTTCACTTTTTAAAATAGAGAAATAAAACACTAGAGGCTTTTGGTTGAAAGCTCCCCAATTAATTCTGTTATAACCCAAATGGTTCCCAAGTGTCATATATGAATATTAAGACTAATGAGTGTACATCTTTTATGTTATTTTCTTAGTTATGCCATGGGTTTTTGTAAGTATTATGCACTTTATGCTTGAACACTCCGGGTGAGATTGAGATCATTAGACTAATATCATTCTATAGAAAAATCAAAACATACATGTAAATAATGTTTTTTGTCAGCCAACCCTGACTTCATATGGTTAAATTATCACCAATTTACAACTGTCTTTTAAAAACATATTTATCTTTACAAGCTGTCCTTTTTCACACTCTTGGTTCTACAGTTGTCTTTGAATTGCTCCATAAGACAAGGTATTTAATTGAATGCAAACAAATGAAGTAATCTGCAATGAGGCATCTGGAATAACTAATCAGAAATATTCCCTGGGGAAGGATGGTATGTTTTATTTTTTTGTTTGTAGTTTTCTGTGTACTGTACTTTAAAAAGGAGCATCCAGCAGCACAGACAACAGCTTGTCCTGGCTCTAGTGGTAGCTGTCAGAAGCAAAGGGAGATCACTCTCTTTCTGACCACAATTGAACACAATAACCCAGGAGAAACTTTGCAAACTCAGACACAGGAAGGCAGAGAGAAAGAGATGGCAATCTGCGAACGAACAGCAAGTGCAGAGAACGGGGAACCCCTCAGAAGAGCTCGTGGAAGATGCACAGTCACCCTCAAAGAAGCTTTCCCCAAGGGCAAAAGGGATCACACAGAATTCATAGTGACCTAGGCCACCAAAAGTTGCTGAAGTGAGAACATGAGCAAACAGACCTGTTCTTCAAGAACTTAGCAAGCAGGGAAATATGTATATATTAATTTGTAAATCTCCTTTATTTATATTTATTCTTCTCCAACACATCCAGTTTCCCTTATTTAAACAAATAATCAGGGTAGTTGATGTTCAAACAAAATCTTNTCTCCTTTATTTATATTTATTCTTCTCCAACACATCCAGTTTCCCTTATTTAAACAAATAATCAGCATAGTTGATGTTCAAACAAAATCTTGTATTACAGTTTGAAAGCTTCCTTGGGACACTGGGTATGCTCTAAGGATATGCACTTCAAGGAAAAGAGGTCAGACAGAGCCACCTCAAGGTTGTAGATGACTTTAAGGTCTTGTAAAGAAGGGTGGGTTAATTTCCTTTTCTTTCATTCCTCTACTGACCAATAACCTT
>RSEF01000003.1:102525471-102563506 GCA_003993805.1 Himantopus leucocephalus
ATATATATATGATTTTTTTTTTAAACTGTCACTATCCACCTGAAAGTATCAACCTATTGCAGCACACACTAGTGTATCCCTATGGTCACAACACAGCCACACCTTAAAAAAACCCCTTGTGCTAGAATTAGTAACAGAGTTCATGGGAAGGTGTACAGTATGAAATAAGTTTCTAGAGCACATACAACTACATTTTTAAGAATATGTTCCTTATTTAGGCACTTTCCACCAGACAACAGAAGACTGTTTTCATGCTAGAAGAATACAGAAGATGTTGTATCATCACAAGGAGAACGGAAAGGGGAATGGAAAAAAACACCCTATACATATAAACCTCTGGTCAGGGGAATAAAAGTCCTATTTTTATTTGTGCACAGGTGGGGTTTTTTCATTTGGAATTCAAAATAAATTATTCTCAATTATTGTAGCTTTAGAACACTGATTTTGGTAGCATTAACTTTTCTGTAACTTACTGGTCTATTTAGCAGAAACACGAGCAAATCATCTCATAAAAGAATGAAATAGCATTTTAATGTTCCATTTTAACTGTTGGCTCTCACTCTTTCGAAACACATAGGCATTACCAGTGGAAAGGATATCTCAGGTTAGCTGATCTATCATGCAAGAGACTTTATGAAGTATCATGAGGAACACAGAAACAAATGACATGAATAGAAGTGGGTCAGACTGTCTAAATATAAAGACAACCCACTAAAACAAAAAAATTATCCTGAAATCCATTAGTCACGAGAACAATGACAAAAATTCAGCCTTATATACTCCACAGAGTACAATGGAGATGTGCAAGAAGCAATCTGGAACTGAGTTCCTGACCTAAGTACCTACCTATTACAAAACAAAAAAATTATATATAAAATAGGACTTTTTGGCTTCTCTCTGCGAATGAATTTAGCAGAAATAAATTCATAACAGATTTTACTAAAAAAATGAGAATGGTGTGCTGTCTGCCCTGTATCAAACAGGAATGATCAAAGAGTGACTTAACTAATTTCACTGGCTGATACAAGGATCCCAGCAGATTCCACTGCCCCAGATGGTGCACACCTACAGGCAATGGAGATGACCAAAGAAAGAGACTGTAGAAACCAGGAAAGGACGATTTCAGAACGATTAAATCTTACAGCCATGATGAAGACAAAAGTAATGGGATCAACGCATAGCATGGCTGCAAGTGCCATACAAAATCTCAGGATGCAACAGAGACTAGTAGCGTTGCCAAAAGGGAAAGAGCCTTGGGGGAGCTTCAGAGGAAATTTAAGAGGACGTATTGGCCACATTAAGTTAAATTAATGGAAAAAACATCTTCCACTCCTCATACATTTACTTGGAATTTAAATGCTTTGAGGTATATTTCTCAGTGATTAATGGATGAAGGACTATCCTCACTGCTGAAAGCAGCTCAGGTATATAAACTTTCTTTACTTCAAGCACAGAAAACACAGAAAACTTTCTAATTTATTACATTTCTTATTATGAATATTTTGAATAGAAAGAAATGATGCAAAATATTGTATGTATTACAATTAATGTGTACATCATTTATATCTATACTTTTATGTCTTAAATTGATTTTAAAGTGCTTACTCCATTTATATACCATGAATCAAAATTAAAATGTTGAAACAAAAATCTTCCTTTTATGCTTGTTACACCACAAAATGATATGCAAAATTACCAAACAGCAGTGGATTGTGGATTCATACTAATACATTTCAACTAAAATATATGAATGATTTATATCTATTTTATTATTTAAATTAGCGGGTTAATGATGCATGTCTACAAAATTTCCCTATCCATAATCCAGCACTGCGTAGTTGAATGTTAGCCAGAAGAGAACTGCTTGTTCTCTCCTACATCCCTGCATCTCTCTCTCCTCAAAACTACATAAGGAAAGTTTGATAGCTGTTCCCACATCTTAATCACATTGTATTTATATGAGCTATCTACAACCAGCAAGTCAGCTCCATACAACCTTCATCTTATTTTCCTTACAAGATGATCAGATTATGGTCCTGCTTGGCATGCTCAACTGTTAAAAATAAACACGAAATAGAATATTTTCCTTATGCTCACCTCTTTACCATAGACACTTTCATAATTTGTATGAAATAGCTGCAGTGGTTGAGTGGTTGCTGCAAAGACAGTTTAGATTCAAAGTTCAGTCACAGGACACATGTTTGCAATAGCTGGCCAGACTGTCCAGAACTGTTGCCACCTTTAAGCACTATGGCAAGAGGACTGAAATGCCTCAAATATTGACACAACCTCCAAGGATTCTTTTCTTAAGCAAAATAACTTAATTTTAATGCTGAAAAAAGATGTGGAAACATACATATAGCTGGGGGAAGACTACACCTGCGCAGCACTTCATTATGTACAAAGCTGCCAAAATACAACCAGATCCAAAGAGCTGTCCAACCTGATGACCAAAACCTCTCTCTGGAAAATAACAGTTCCTTCTCAGTGCATTGAATATATTGAAGGCAAAACATGAAATTTTTGCCTGTGCTTGCTTGAAAGATGCTGAGTAACGTCAGGTGGACTTGCTCTANCAGGTGGACAGCAGTCCACATTGGCCTTGCTGGGCTACAACTGATCCTTGCATCACTAAACAGATGAAAATCTCCTGCAAAAGATCCTAAACTTTCTTGACACCAATTCCCCTTCCTCAGCGACCTCAAAACCTCTGTGTCTTTCTAGCTTCCTCATTGAGACTACCAGCATCTATGTAAAATAGACTGTATTTTTTTCAGAGAATGGCGCTGCCTATTACAACTGTTACAAGCATTTTCTTATACATTGTCATTCAAAAATGAAAGCCAAAGAACAGTAAGATCACTCAACAGTGTACTTACATCAGAGTTATTTATTTCTAACTAACAGATTTAGAAAAAATAAAATTTCAAAATACCCTGAACAGGAGTGAAATTTCTTTTAAAACCAGCAATTTTTCAAATCCAGACTCCTGGAGGACTAAAATATCCTAGGTAGTGGAACTATCTGGTTAACCTATTGGCTATTGGGAGCAGTGGGAAGTAGTGCATTTATAACTCGAGATAAACTGCTTATAAAGAATTGAGGCTGGTGGTGTCCGTTTTCCTTTTCAACAATGGGATACATAGTATATTACTGATTTTTATTTCGTTTCAATTACTAAGCTAATAATATTACATTTAACCAGTATTTTTTTATTGAGGAAAATTATCAAATTAGCTCTATTTTTTTATATTTTATTTTAAATCCTAGAAACCAGGAAACCTAAGAAAATAATACCTGCGTTAGCACACGTGCATGGACATGTGAGTGTTAAAAATAGCATATTGGTAGTACCTGGATGAACTTAAGAGGAAAAAATATAGTTAATTATGTTCTTCTGGGGGGAAAAAAAAAAAAAGAAATAATCCAAAGCTCACCAATGCTTTAGAACCAAAACCCCCCGAATCCATTATTTTATAATGGCTGGTAAAAAATGTCACAAATAAAAAGGATTTTATAAATCAAGTATCTTACCTTTTCGTCCAGGGTATACATGAGGGTAATATTCATAATAAAGATCAGGCTGGTCTAAATTTCCAAATGGTTCAAATTCCATTTCTGCATTTTGGAATAGATTCAGTTTTACCAGCAATGCTAGTCTCACAAACCACAACTAAAAATTAAGACATACAAAAAAAAAAAAAGGAAAACACAAGGTTTGGTATTAGCTTCAATCTCAAGCTGTATCTGAATACAATTTCAACTGTCTACATTTTTCTGATAAAGTTGAGTAAAGAGTTTCTATGTTGTTTACTGATAAGAATCAGGATTTCTATTTACACGTGCTCTTTCACAGAATACTTTTCATTTCACTTAGCATTAAAACAAAACCCAGAGGACTGATGTTTTAACTGTTTGCAAAGGTACTGACATTTTGAAGAGGAAGTTTAAAAACTAGTCTGATTCAAAATTAGAATACCTCTCTTTAAATTGAGTTAGCATGTAAGAATTATCAATCTGATTTTTAATTGTTTTTCCAATTTTAAGTAATTCTTTAAATCTGTTATGATTGTGTTGAAATTCCATTATTAGGGCCAGAACCACGACTTGTTACCTGGTCACATTGTGTTCAGTAAAACTCTTGTAATGTCTCATGAACCTTTATTAATTTGGGTTCTTACTTTGTTATCATCATGAAACATACTTCTAACATTTGAAATCTTACTACAAAGTTCACAATCTAGATAGTGTCCACAAACTTTAGCACAGTGAGTCTTCCAAGACAGCAAAACATATTCCTTTTGACTAGTGTGATTACCTTTAAGAACATACTATCAAGATACAATTTTACTTTAACAAATATTTTTTTTTAAATGAGGACCTACTTTACATAAGCAAACAGGAAAAGTGACTTGCTACAATGCTGTAATAAGCTCAGTTTTTAGGTAACAATTAGGAAAAGAAGTTTGATCATGTTAAAAAAAGGTCACTGTGAATATTTTTGGAAAAAAATGACAAGGTTGTATATTTAAGCATACCTGTAAAGAATCCGTTGTATGGTTAGTAGGTAGTCCACTTTTTTTGTAGCCTTGACCATGTGCAGTTAGAAGACGCCCACACAAGTCAACTGCTGCCCTCCAGTTTTTACTGCTCTGGGAAGAAGAAAAGAGTAAGTAGCAAAATCATAAAGTCCCTAAAATGCCCAACTGCTTATTTTGCCTGAAGCAGCTACATGTACCCATCAGTAATAATGACAAGGTCAGGAGAGCTGGCCGGTGAGCAGCAGAATGTCATTTGTCAAAGCTGCACGTCTAATTAGGCAAAAAGTGAAATCAAGCATGAGAGAGAGTTAATATTATCAGATCACTAAAACAGAAGAATATACAACACCATATGGGATTTTAAACATAAAACTGTATCATGTTTGCTAATACACCTGAAGATACTATAATATTCACAATTTTGTCTTCTCTTCAAAAGAGAAAAAAATTGCCAGCCAGATTTCAATAACCACATCTAAGTTACTCTACTGTTATAAAGTATTTAAAGTCTATTCCTACCTCACTGAGTTCAGTATTTCAGATTATAAACCCTAATGCAGTTCATTTAATGAAAACAGACTTTCCTAACATTGCCCAGAACACGGAATTCCTATCAATTAAGAACAAAGGACAAGAAACAATACAATGCATAAAATGAAAAATTCAGAACAATAACAATTGTTTCACCTATAAAATGTAAACATTTGAATTTCGTTGCATGGCTAACTTAAAAATACTCTTATATAAATATTTTCATTCATAAAACAAGACCATTCTGACTTAGACAAGTGAAACTGTCTTGTCGCACTACCATCCTATTAATGCTTCTGCCTTGTGTATGCTAATGCAGCCATGTAAATAGCTAACACTACCAAAAACTTGAAACACAGACTAATGCTTCATGGGTTTTAAGCTATCATACTTTTCTATCATACAGAAGAGTTTTTCAAGAGACATGTATCCAGCAGGTCATTATAAATCAAACATATCTTGTTCCTGAAAGTAATCTTTTTCCAAATAGTTTCTTAAATACATAAAAAAATAATGATAAATGTAGTAGAAAACTGGCATGTTGTCTGATGAAATGTAAAGGAATAGAATATATTTATATTGGTGTTTGCAAAGTTCAGGTCCTCACCTTGAATTGGTATTTTATTAAAGTCTTTCCAATGTTTAGAGTTTAGAAAACATATCAACACAGCAAACAAAAACTCGTAGTAACAGCTGAAGAGTTTTCATACACTCTGGCCCCCAATTTGCAGCCATATAGTTCAAGGGGCCATTACACTGATCACTGTGCACTGACCACGTCATCTCTCCCCTGCCTTGTCAAATCCCAGATAAAAATTTGAGTTCCACTGAAAATACAGAAGTTGGCTGAGCGCAAGACCATGAAGCAGCACAGCAGCTTTTGAGATCTCTACGCTCTTATGGAAGAGCAGGAATTGATAATGCATTTATAACATCCTTCAACGTATATCAGTATCAATTTAGAAAAACTGAAAGACACTGACATGGATTACCTGAAATTTATTCCTTGTCTGCAGAGACAAATTAATTTCTTACTATACTTAAAACAGAAGCAGACACAGACTCTAAAACTAACTTTTCTTCCCAAGTGAGAGTTAGGATCCAAAAATAATAATGGAACATTTATGACAAACTTAGGTGCTACAATTTTTAAAATTCTATTTCAGGCATGGACAAAAAAATATTTTATAGAACAAGACAGCCAGGAGAAGCAAGTCTGATGACGACTGTAAAAACAGTCTTTGCTGGAAAATGAAACATTATATTCTTCCTGATTTCAAAATTAGAGCTGCCTGCTGGTCATGGAGCATAATTCTCTGTGGAAGCTTAATAGAAGGCTGCTGGCAGTGTAACTTAATTTGAAATTAGTAGGACACATTATTGTCTCTAGCAATTTGTACCAGACTTACAGTTGCCAGAGTTGCCAGCCCACCAGAAATATTCTAGTTATTTCAAACACCCCTCAAAACCTTGCAGGTCAGTCACTTTCACATTTCCTTTGGGCTACAGCCACACAGTCCTTACAGCCCAGGTCCCTTGCTCCTGAAAGTGGGATGAATTTTGTTTGTAAGTCCTAAGTAGAAGGTCAAAGCAAATATGGATACTACAGCTTTAGATACACCATCAAAAATACTGGAGAATATTCTCAAAGAATAAAATAAATATTCTATGATGATCAGGACATGGTCCTCCAGCAGCATTGTGTGAAAACTTTATTTTCTCTTAGAAAAAATCCCGTCAACCAAATAATATTGCCAAATAGTTCACTTACACAGTATCAGCCTGGCAGAAGAGAACTTCTTTCTACGCATGACATTAGCATTTTTTTTTTTTTTTTTTCCACAAAAAACATGGAGCTGTTGTTCTTTTAATGAAAGGCACCAGCTTGTATAATTTCTGTGCTTTCTACACACTACTAGTCCAGATTTTTAACTCATGAAGGGATTTTTTGGGGTCCATATAACATAACCAAAAATTAAAAAAAGAAAACCAAACCAATTCAATATTGACTACTGGACATACACCAAAGCTAGGACAAGCAGATCAGCCACCCAATAGACAATGTGATTCCATTAGTTCTTACAGAACCTCTCTCTTCTTCACAAAATCAGAAGAGTTCCTGGGGGAGGTTTACATACAGATGAGGAAACGGCATAGTAAAACAGGTTTCAAATAAAAAGGATTTTTTTTTTCTTTAGGAAAGACAGAACCAGCTCAACAATTTTTTATCTTTTCATTGAACTTTTTAAGTTGTCTAAGATTTGGATACAACAACTCCAGGTTTAAATAAAAAAAAGTAGACAGCAGTGACAGGATTTTGTCAGGCTATTACCCCGTAGAGGTAGGAACTAAAAGTTTTATGTAGCTTAAGGTGATAGACTTGTGTGCTACAGAGCATCCCCCACCCACACTTTTTTTTCCTGTCTCTCTTCAGTAAGAGCAGTGCGAACAGTTTCTACACAATATGCTGTTAATTTCAGTAGTTAGAAGAGGCTTAGCTGCAAAGTAAAATTACTGAACAGAAAATTGGTTCTGTTTTACATCAAACAAGGACACTTGCACAAAATCTGATGTGCCTTTTTTGGAACAAATACAGTATGTTTATTATCTTACCGCTTCTTTTGATCACACATCCAACCTAACCAAACACTGTATCTGCAGTTTTGAGAGATAAAAATGACAATGTAAGGGGATCAACTCTCAACTCCTCATTTTACTGACTTATATTCCACCATTTTCAAAATAAGAACCCAACTAAGACTATCATGATCCCCTTTTATTAAAAGCAATAAAAGGAAACAGCCTAAAACCCATCTGAAATGGAGTACAAAATATGAGTTATAAATTCTGATAAATCCACATCTAAAGATCTGGTAATGCTTCTAGTCTATCTGGTCAAAGTTAAAAGTAACTGAAATATTCTGTACATCTCAATGCCTTCAATAAGCCTCTTTTCTACAAAGCAGGATGAAGGAATGCGATGTAGGGTAGAAAAGAATTCCAGTGACTAAAACTAGAATGTTATTAGTTCAAATACCAGAATAGCACTGATGGTGCTGTATTTTTCAGATTAAGAAATGAAGAAAACTTCCAATTGAGTAAAATGACCCAATACAAGCCAAAACAGTAGTCTGTCCGGAAAAAACATTTCTTACATTTCTTCCTTTTCTAATAAAGTGTCATAAAAACATTAATTTTCAGAGTTTTCACTATACCTGAAAGAATGTGTTTTCATTCAATTTTGAAGTTATTCACTGATTTGGACTGAAAAAAATACTACTGAATAGCTGAATACCACTGCCTCACACGCGTAACTGTTTCTTGGAAGTCTCCCTGTGCAGGTCAATTTTGCTTGATCTTTTAATTACAGATGAACAAAGATCTTCAACATATGATTGCAGAAGTGTTTATATTTCTCCTTCGTATACAATACTGTACATTGTTTTCCTGAATTAAAGCAGTGAAGCTCTGGTGATGCAACAAATACAGCTAATACCCAGGCAGAATTCCTCTGTCAAGCAAAGAGAGTCATGCAGACTGGACATCTACAGAAAACGTGTTCAATGGAAAGGGAACTCACCTGATACATGGAGAGAATTCATAACATTATTCATTCTCTCATAAAAACAATTTTGACTCAGAGGTTAGCCACTGAAATTTCACCCAATAAAATGATGCTTTTTAGTGTAGAAATGCAACCACCCCCACAAGCCCCCAGTTACTGTTTGTGCTACTTGTGTCTCACATCTTCTCTCAAATCAGCTACAAAAATGTTGGAAATTGCTCACTGATTTAGAAATCAAGCAACACAGCCCCCTCCCCTATTTTTAAGGATAATTTCTAATTTATTAAAGTGAATATGTATGCCATACCACTGTATCCAAGTTTGTTATATCTGAAAATATATGTAAGAGCACAACGTTAATCACATGCAAAAGTAACAGTATATGATTTTTTTTTTTAAATAGACTCAAAGGGAGTCATTAACTCTACATGTAACACCATTAAAGTGATTAAAATGTCCTCCTCCACTAGATATGACATTCTTCTCCCCTGTAAATTACATTGGTAGAGCACTTTCACATCAGTTAAGAAAATGTAGCTAGTAACCCTTTCCTGGTCTAGTAGCTTGAATAAATGTTTGCATAGTTGGAGCAAACTTTGCGTATTTATAGTGGCTAGGTACAGTAGTTGTTTTTTAGGTTTGACAACTATCAAAGACATAATTTTCCTATGGCTGCAAACACCTTAAAACTCAAAATATTGAAAGGTCCCTAGTAAGAAATACTGTGCTATTTGTTCAAATTACGGTAAACAATTAACCTAAAATATGGAATAAGAGGAACTAACATGATTGCAGTTTGCACCTTGTATGTGTAATTTTTATTTGCTGCTGTAAAACAAAGCAACACTGTGAAGAGAAGCTCTTGCTTACATTTATTTGCTCTAAAGGTAAATGCCTGTTCCTATACCAGATTAATAAAACTTTTCAGAAACTGAAAACTCAGATTTTCTGTTTTCAGTTGCATAATATAAACACTTAGCCTCTACAGACATTAAGTATTGACAAGTTATCACCTCAATGATAAGCACATAGATTTATGGAATAGTTTTGCTGGACTGCTCCAGCATTCCCATATCTCTTAAAAGCCTCAAAGTTGTAAAACTAGTTCAACTGCACAACCTCCTCACCATTAGCCTACGAGTAAAGCATTTCCAATTCACTGTTACCCATTCCACAGCAGAATTTTAAAATGTGAAAGTACAGTTACTCAATAAACTAACTATGCATCTTTGAGTTACTGGTACAAATCTCACTCAAATCAACTAGAGACCAAATTCATGCTGAACAAACAATTTTGTTAGCGGAGTTTAACAACCTGAGTTCAGTTCCTGGTGAACAACTGTTCCTTAGAAATGATGCTGCTGTTGGTGGTCTCATCAGGAAAGGTGCACCTTTGGAAGTTCAGCTTATTACTTTCTTGATAGCATTTGTTTTCTGGCAACTAATTATACTTGAAGAAACTTTTGCAGACTGTTTGCACTATGATCCCCCAAAAACGACTTCAGTCTCCAACATTCTTTGCTGTGAGTGCTAACTTCATCTTACCCACAGAATTGTCTTTTAACTTGTACAAGTAAATGTTTTTTTACTGGAACTTTTATAAGGAAGGTGCAAAGTTCATATTCAAGGATGTACACTTCAATCAATCCGATTTAAGATATTCTTTTGTGACCGTGTTGAATGGAGCTGGTATCTGCATTTGCAGATGTAATCTAGGAAGTATTGTCAATATATGTATGGACCACATCACCAAACAGGGATCAGATGATTTATAATATCAGAATAATAAAAAAGGTAAAACACAATCATTAACGTGGAAAGTTACAAAACTTAGAATATAATGTGTTGAGTTCTAGACAGTGATAATAAAAAGATGTTAGTTTCAGTTGGGAGAGATTCTGAGAAGAGCTCCTACGATGATTATGAAGAGATTCATGACAAGATGACTAGAAGAATTATTTTTGCCTTTAAAAAGAAAATCTGAGAAGTGGCAATGTCACTGCTGTCTATCTGTACAAAGTATCGGGGAGAGGAAGCAAATATTGAGAAGAGAAAATGACTTAAAAAGCAACATGAGATCAGAACACTTAAATTGTTGTAAACAACTTTATCTTTGATTAGAAAAAAAGATTTTGAGAGAGGATTGATTAGAATTCCTTTGATTAACCACTAAAGGAAAGTTCTGGAATAGCCTTGAAAGTAGTAGTAACCTGTATTTGTTAAAACCGCCAAATAACATAACAGAAGCAACTGTATGGTAGAATAGAGGAACTCCAGAGGTGCAGCTGAAGACCTGTGGTATGAAGATTTGGGATACTGATGAGCCATTTAGCATGCTTTTCCCATTCACACAGGATTAAAACAGTAACTAGATACAAATGAAGCATTTTTCTCTGGAGCAGACAGACTTAGAATATTGCTTTTTTTTTCTCCCTTTTCTTTCCTTCCCATAATAGGATGGAGTTCACTCAAGATCATCTGAGATTTTTAACCTAACAAATTTATTTATAACAGGACTTAACATTCACTTTTGCCTTCAGCTGCCACTGGTGCCTTCCTACAGCATGTGACAGTTCTTGAGACTTTTAGATGGGATCCCAGATTTACACATCTAAATTTAGATGTGATTGGTAACTGTACTGATTAGATCTCTTTTGACTAAAGAGTTCAGACATCACCTCACATGTAAATACCTAAATAACAGGTATCAGTCTGAAGCTGAAGTCTACCTTAATTCTATGCGTTTCTCTTCTGTACTGCGGACCCATTTGAAATAAACTCTTTTAAGTGTCTGTCTGTTGCTTCAAGAGACTCAATCAGGTGACTGAAACGATCTCATTAATTCTCATGTTCACGTGAAGTTCACATGGATACCAAACAAACAGCTAAGGAAAAAAACTCTTAACTTTATGGAAACTGCATTTCCAACTTTCACCAGTTTTTATTCGAACGTTAATGAAAATATTCCCTGTAAGTGGCTCTTTGCATGAAAAGATATATTCACTGAACATATGTGGTCAGGAATTCACTCATAAAGAAAGTAAAATTGGTAGTTGATAACAGAGCACTTACTATATGTCATTCTGGCCTACTGTGTATGTAGGCACACATCTTTTTAATTAATATCATCTAGCATGGGATTTTAATGTTTCTTAGTCTGAAATACCTTTTACCTTTAAGACTACTGCCAATAAGAAATAAGTTTTCCACATTAAGAATTCCAGAAAAAAACCCACAATGTTTGCAAGGAAAAAAACCAAAACAAACCCCCTAATTCTTATCATAAAAAGAAACAGAGCTCTGCAAACAAAACTGAGAAATTGTTATACTGCATACTCAAGAACAACCGACAGCTAATGATCGGAAGCCTTGAAATCTGAAGAACCTCCTGATATCTGGCTGAATGGATGCAATTTTACCCAAAAAAAGCCATCTAATAAGACAAGTTTTTAAAGAAATATGCTACAGGTAGCAAAAAATCTGACAGCAGCAGCAGATTGCCTCCTTGTCTTCTCTGCTTTGATCCTAAAAGCCTTAACACTGCTCTTCTGGAGCTTAAGAGCACACTCAAAGCTAAAACAGTATCAGTGGCAGCACTGTATTAAAGGTACAAGATGGTCTGCAGCGTAGAGTAACATTTTGCATCCACACAGCTACCCGGCCAAATAAAAAAAGATTTCCCATACGTCAAAACTCCTCTTCTGGAAGAGCGAAAGGAAGGGCGGAAAAAGATTTTTCCTACTTTGACACTGATAGGGACAAGATTTCTTAATAAGATTTTTTTTTTCCCCTCCAAACTCTCAAGTTAAGCAAAACATTGAGACAAATAGAAAAATATCTATCTCTAGGATGGAAATCACAATCTGTTTTTTCAGGTTTAATTTCAAAAATTACCTCTGAATTCCTTTAACAATGCTTAAGGAGACCACCTAACACCTAACAGAGTTTTCCTAACATAACAAAAAGTCTCTTCTGGAGCTTTACATGTAATGTAACACAAAAGATGTTAAATACTAAATACAGACTGTCCTAACACTTATAATTCCTCACTACTTTTCCTCAGTAATTTTTCATCCATTTAAAAAAAAAGCCTAAAATATTTTGACATTTCAACAGATTAAGTAAGGCTCAGTCATGTAACAGTAATGAGTTTTATACAGGAACACAATGGCTGAAAGAACAAGGCAATATTCACAAGGCTACTAGATGCAACTATTTCCAGGTCTGAAATATTTACATTAAGGAAAGGATTTTAACTTAGAGAAAATTAAGCTTTCATTTGGAAGTCATTTAGTTTAGTTTTCCTGCATCAAAATAAAAAATTAAAGCAGTTGAAATTGTCACATCAGCATGTCTTACCTTTTGTAAAGCAACAAGGTGAAAACATAAATAATACATATGCAGATAAACAAAAAAGCCATTAAAATCTGTTTTGCAATCATTTACATTACATAAAAATTAACAGCTGATAAAATTCACAGTACCTTAAAATTACCATTTTTCCAACTTTTGCATATAAAAGAAAAGTTTACTACGTCATTTAAAACCCAATANACTGGACTTTGACTAGTACTTTTGCAGGATCATGAATAGAGTGATATGCAGATTTTTTTTTTAGTTTCCCTTTGCAGTCAGTAGCTCCCACTGGTATTGGGAAGCATGGTATTTAATACATATTGAATTATGAAGATTGTTACTTACAATTAGCTGTTTCAAGCCTACAAATGACTGTTCCACAGAGTTGGCGTTTAAAACTTGTCTCTTCACCGCAGCTTGCTCCCCCAGGAAGCGAAGCATTAAGTCTTTTACTGCATCTCCCTTGGTGTTCATGGAGCAGAAAAAGAAGAAACATAACAAGACACTTTTAAACGTTATTTTAGCAATATAAAATGTTGAATTAAAGCTGAGCAACATAGTTTTTTCCCTTTGAGAAATGCTTGTTTTCCAGCACTTTTTGTGTGAAATGAATATAAATGCGTATATATTTACAGCATTTTAATGAATACTTCTAGATTTACTCCACGTTATTTGCTATATTCTTATTTTCAATGTTTAGGTTTCAGTTAGCATAGAAACATTCAGGCTTATTTGCTTGTCATATTATTGTCCTTCAAAGATCTTACAAAACACTGAAGTTTTACAGGCTTTTATAATGGATATTAATGTTGAAAGGTGCAATCTACTGATCAAAGATAAACGTGCACATGATCAGCTAGCCTTAAGTATCCACAGAAAAAAAACTTTGAGAGACCATGAAACCAAGTAAACAGCAACTCTTCAACACGTATTCTTAATTTCAAAAGAATTAACTGCAGGAATCAGTCAGAGAAATTGGATTATCTGAGCTCAGTAATTTGAAGACTTGAGACTAGTTGAGACATAGACATTTGAAAGAGATTTCTAAAGTTAGGCAAGATTACTTCTACATTTTAAGAAATGCAGCAGGTAAGAGCAATACTGTCCAAAACCAGATTCTATTTCTAGCTTTGCCAACAATAAACTGAATAACTCCATATATGGCACCCTCTGCGCCTCAATTTCCCCTCTAGTCTTTGTTCAATGATTGATTTCCGTGCCTTCCTGTCTGTTGGCTGACACCCTTGTGGTTCTGTGTACTACAGATTTTCAACAGGTAATCAAGAAATTCAAGCTTAATGTCAAGCAGCTACTGAAAAACTGTGGACCCCGCACTGGCAGATGTTTAAAACCGTGCTGCTACTGTCTGCATGCTCTTCAGGTACCACATCTGCCAATACAGAGCGTTGGACAGGGTACAGGGGAGTCCTAGTCTTGCTGGGACTGTACACATTACTGTATACAAGAGAATCCTCTATGGCATCAGTAGTTACCACGTGCCAAAAGCAGGTACAGAAATTATTTCTGTAAGATTTTGGCCAATCTTATGTTTTTTACACGTTTTAATCTAGAAAAGCAAACATCTGAAAAGAAGGAAAATTATCAGCAATATATTAACAATATACTTATATTTTTAAACAGAAAGCAATTTATAACCCACATTCAGCCAGAGTAAAGATCTGTCTGGTTCACCATCCTGTCAGTGAATAAAGATGTTTGCAGAAACAGTCCAAGAAACAAAAAAATCTCATACGGGTCTTTCCCAACTTAAAGCAGACAGAACTTTATGGTCCACCTGCCTCAGGGGTCATATTTGCCTACAATTTTTTAACACCCACTGGCAGACATACCTCCTATGACATTTGTCTTGCTCATTTTTTGGTCTGTTTTTCTCATATCTGAGGCCAACGAATTCTACAACTCATGAACAGTTACATGGGCTGCAGAACAGTAACTACTTTTGTTATGCTTATTACTCAACAGTTCCTTTGCCATAAAACCAGTAAATCATAAATCTCTATTTACCTTAATTCTTTTATGAATTTTAGATCATTATTGCTCTTGTAAGTCAAAAGGTCCTCTTCTTTTTAGTTACCACTCACAAGAGAAAACGTTTGCACTCCTCACCATCCCTCCTCTCTCTCCAATTTGTTGTAATTCCATTGTATCTTTTCACATCTGTGTTAACTAGAATGGTATGCAATATTTAAGATCTTAAAGCAGAAAGTGACTATGCAAAAATGTAAGCATACAAAGGGATATCTGCAAAAATCCCACTAAAGGAATATGAAAACATTCACTTGAAGAACTGAGGCAGGAAGCTGTTATCATGGAGAGCAGAAAGCGAGCCACAAAGCCTTTTGCCTAAAAAAAGGTGAACTGCATAAAATACAGTAAAGCTTAACTATGATAAAGATAAATGATATTAACTGTTTGCACTTTCCGCATAGACAGTGATGGGAAATATGTTTGTGTTTCTCTGTTCTGTGTTTCTGTTTCTTGAGGAATGAGACTGAGACTGCAACTACTGTTTCACTATGTGGAAAATTTTACCTCTAATGCTGTCACCTATCCTATGAATAAACCGGATTTCCATCTTTCACACAGAAGAATCTGAAGGATTAAGAAAAGACAGCGTGTAAAGAAATTTAATCCCCCCCCAACAGTACTTTGGAGGAGGAAACATTACAAACGAATGTAATGAACAAAGGACATAATGACAGCAGAGAGTAATTGATGAAGAAAGGCATAATGGAAAGAGCATAAAAAACAGTACTCCAACTTGTTCTGCACTCAGAGAGCACAGGTACAAATAATCTGTACCATATGCAATCCAAGACAGTTTAAAAAAAAATGTTTCTTGAATGATCAGCAAAAAGTAGCATGCAGCTGAAATTGAGAACATTTAGTATTTTTCTTGGTGTGACTTATCCACTTAACTTTTAAGACAACACTTGTAATAAGAACAAACACTTTCTGAGCGAGCAGGGGAAAAAAAAGTACCAAGCTCTTCAATATACATCATACCAAATTCCAGTCCTTCCCTGCAGCACACTTACAATTCACTGCATATGCAATTTCCAACTAACTTCTTTGTCAACTGCATGCAGCCTAGTTTAACATCTTGCATTAACATTTAGCATTAGCAAACCATTCATACGAAAGCTGTAATGACCATTGTTGGAACCTGATTTAACATTGAAAACATGCCTCCCATAATGTTTCAGTTGACATTTCAAGTACTTTACAATTATAGTTTCAGTTAAATACACAATTGGCAGTACTAGAAGCATATGGAACAATGATACCAAACCAGGGGATGTCAGGTCAGTCAAGGCACGCGCTCAGGCCACTGAAAAGCAGTAACTGGAAGCGAGGAAAGTTGTATAAACATAAAGCACTTCAAAACTTGTCCCTGCTGACACGCCTGCGTGACTGTTCATAAATTATAATCAATGAAGAAAGCAGCAGGAATCCTCTTTAATTCCACTGATGATTTTACATCAGGTCTTACTGTAGAAATACAACACATGGACAATGCCATAACGTCTTCTTTTCAATTACGTGCTAAATGGTAGATCCACATATATGCATGTGTCCCGATTCAGGGAATCATCGGCACAAAAAAGCCTTTAATCCTTGACTAGATTGAGGAAGGTGAGAGAGAACTATTGTGAAAAAGGAGGCCTGCAATACAGAGGCCCTCATCCTTCGGGCCTGAAGAAGGGATCATTCCTTCTGTCCACCCCATTAGCTGTCAGGAGAGAAATACTACACTCTTGAACCACTCATCAAGGTTTAAGGGATTTTATGGGAAAGGTGGGAAGGACCCTTCTATTTTTTTTAGAGGGAGTGCCTATTACAGTGTTTTCTTTCACGCTAATTATTGGGGTCTGTGACAACAAACAAATATTTTAAGATAAAGCTAACACATGAAGTAACAGCAGCATGGAAGATGTCTAAAACTGGTATCATTTATTGATTGTCACAGAAACCTAACATTTGTCAGATAATTCAGCTACAAGTCTGCACCTGATTCACTTCAGAAACTTTTCTGATAGTTCCTTCAGATTGGGAAGTTACTGCAGACTGCTGGTATTTGGCTATTGACAGACAATCTTTGTTTTGCTACAATTTGCTACAATTAAGTATTAAGGTATCCAAAACCTCAACACCGTAACATAAAACATAAATAATATAAACATAAATATAAAAGAGTAGGATTAGCTTATTTAAAGAAAAAAAATCCATTATGATAGTTAGCCTTGGCTGAGTAGCCAGGATAAAATTGCTTCATGAGAAATACTGAATAGATCTGAGTGAAATGTCTCAAATTCCGAAAAAACTCTTTATGCCTTCTCACTAGTTGGGAACTCTGATAGAAAAGAAGGAAATGAGATCATGGAGGGAAAAACAGTAGTGGAAACCTATCTGGAGTCTTCCCTTTAATTCTGGGGTTACCCTTTCCCAGTAGATTGCGCCAGCACTCAATTTTCTTACAGGTTCTATCTTTCCACTGCTTAGGGAAGATACAAATGATACGATTTCAGTCAGTGTTGACATTATTGAGAGCACTGTGAACATCAGTGAAAAATGCCATTTCCCACTTGCTTGCAAATTCCAAAGCAAACAAAGCCTTCAGACTTTGTAGTACAGCATACTGATTTTGCATATATTCCAAATGCAAGCATTATCTTACTAACTAGGAGGACCAGAAACAAACTACTTAAAAATACAACCAGCTTTGGATTCTGTAGAAACTGTCAACACTGGTTTTCAACATACCAGACAAATTTCACTATGAACAAACCAGACCTGGTTTTAGCCCCTTCATGTATGAGAAGGCAGTGACATTAAATTTTCTAACAAGGATTGAAGTAATACACACAAGGTGACCATCAGCAACAATATGAAGCACTATGATACACAGATTATTGGTCAGCTCTTACACAGTATTTCTAAAATATATTCATACATTAAGATACAATAGTAGACTCTTACCTGGATATTATCAAATTTTAATCCAGGCATGGTGAGATTCTCTTTATCTATGAACACGGTGCTGTATTGTTGTGTGGCAACTGAAATGAGAACATTTCTGGTTTCCTCACTAGGAAGCCAAGCATCATTTCTTCTATCTAGTTCACTCATATTTAAGGCTGTGGCAAACGGGTCATCACTCCCAGCAAAAACAGCTTGGATTTGTGAGAACGGCTTGGGGGATTGACTTATTTCTAAAGACGATGGAGGACCACCTGCTTCAGGTCTCCCATTTCGCACAGAGAAAGTAGGGTTAGATGAAGAACAAGAACTGTCTCCACCATTAGAAAGAGAGGACATTTGTTCTGGAACTGAAGAGCTTGCATTGGGATTACTGATAGAAATAAAATTGGATGTGGTAAATGAATCAAAAAAATCAGAAGCTAAAGTATTAGTGCTAACAGTATCACCAAAGAACTTGCTTAGACTAGGACTTGGCTGAACCACCTGTGGATTCGATTTCACTGGAGTCTCAATTATACTACTAAAACTGGGAGATTTTACCATCTGAGGCTCAAAACCATCAGGTAGGAACAACTGTGGCTGGGTATTAACATTGTTTGCTTGGCTGAAGATGGTACACACAGGAATAGGTTCAGCCTCTGAAGATGGTTTGCTAGTACTGGGTGACGATATCGGGTCCTCAGGTTTGCTTTCATCAATATTATTTGGTTTTGTTTCAACAGGAATGTTGCTTCCCAACTTTGGTTCCTCCTTCACTGCTTCCTGAATTAATTCTTCCTTTAAAGATGCCTGATCATCTGTTCCTATCTCAGAAATGTCTTTGGGTGTTTCTTCATGTTCAGTTTCACTCTCATTACTTAAAAACTCTTCTTTATCCACTTCTGCTTGTGTTTTTTGATTATCTTTAGCTTCCATTTGTTCTACAATCTCCTGGAGACAACCAAGTTCACCTGTGTCATCTTCACTGTTGTTTGGAGAATCTGAAATAATGACACTTTCCATCATTTGTTCATTAAGTTTATCTACAAAATTATTTGAATCTTCTGATACAGTTTCATTCCCTTCCGACTCAAATTCATCTCCACCAAGATCAATGGTTTCCTCATGAAAGAGAATTTCTTCCTGAGTTTTCTGCTGAACTATGTCTCCACTGCCATCTTCATCCGAGGTGCTCTTCGCATCCTTAGCACTACTTTCATTATTCTCCATGGTAGCTGAAGAGAGAAAAATCCCCACCGAAACAAGCATTAGTTTTCTTACTCAGGTATTGCTCAGGTACCACCCTGAAACTCTTATGTATCATAGAAATACTGAAATTCTTGCTTTAAAAATATAGTCATTTCATTATTTGACATTTTTCATTTAATGTCTACCCACAGAATAAATTCATTCCGAAAAGGCTCTTCTCTCTGCCGCAAAAACACCGGGATTGAAGAGCAAATGCCTCCCACTAAACACAGACAAAACGCTATTTGCTCTTCTGCCCGCGAAGACGCGCTCGGTCCCCACTGAGGCACAGGGAAGGGCGGGTTCACGGCTGCCACCACTGCGGGCTGCCCAGCCCGGGGCCGGCCGCTTCCGCCCCCGCCGCCACCGGCCCCGCGGCCCTGAGCTCCCGGGGGGGGCGGCCCCCGCCTCCAGCGCCACCGCGGGCCCCCCCCGGCCCTGACGGCCTCGCGGCGCGGGTGGGCGCGGCCTCCCCCACAGCCTCCCCCTGGCGCAGCACAGGGGGTCCCCGCCACCCTCTCTCCCTCAGGGCCGGGGCCGCGAGGCTGCCTCAGCACCCGGGAGTCCCTCAGCTAGCACAAGAGCCGCGCCGGCAGGCCGCCCTCCCCCGCGTCCCCTCACCTCCGCGCCCGGCGGCGACACCCCCTCTCCGCCACCGCGCCGAGCGCCGCTCACCCAGCGCGCCTGCGCCGCGGGCCTGGGCAGGTGGGAGTGCGCATGCGCAAACGCGCCTCCCGGAAGCGGCGAGCGACGGGCAGCGCCGAGGACCAGAAAGGGCGGCGGGCGGCGGGCGGCGGGGTGTGCCGTGCCGTGCCGTGCCGTGCCGTGCCGTGCCGTGCCGTGCCGTGCCGTGCCGTGCCGTGTGGGGGGCTGCGATGGAGGACGACGCGCCGGTCATCTACGGGCTGGAGTTCCAGGTGGGTGTGGGGGAGACTGAAGGAGGGCTGGCAGGTATCGGTCCTGCCTCCGGGAAGGCGGTGGCTGTGGAGCTGGGGGTGCGTCGTGGGGTAGGGGAGTGCCGGGGCGGGCTGTGGGGCCCTCTCACAGGGATACTGGTGGCTCCTCGACCCCCTGAGGCGGTACCGGTGGCACCACTGGCTCTTGGTGATTCTTGGCACCTGCCTGTCGCGTTGGGGTTTTTAAAAGTGGCTGAGTGGGGGGCAGGAGTTGGTTCCTGTTCCAAAAATTTGCTCTTTGCAGGGCAGGTGCGCCAATGTGTGTGCAGGGGCCCAGGGCAGGGGTCGGTCCCCTCATGGTCGTGAGCAGCCCGGCTAGTGGGGCTCCTGCTCTGCCACCGGTCCCGGGTCCACCTCTGGAGAAGTCTTCGTCTTGCTCTGGAGTGCCAGGAAAATACTGGCAGTCTCAAAGAGGTTCCTGTACTTGTTTGTTCCTTTTCAGAAATTAAAATATATATATATATACACACATATAAAAATCTGTGAGGAGAGGGCATGATGCTGTTTCCGATAAGTTGCAAATTTTAGTTGGTTATACCCAACTGTAAAGCTACTTGATGTTTGTGGGATCTCTTGCTGTGGGTTCCGTGTGTGTGCATTTGTTCAATAGGACAAGCCTGGCCATCATATTAGTGGCTATAAGGAAATGGGACTGTTGTTGGACTGTCTAACTTAGGAACTTATTGATCATCTTCACAGAGCAACACATATCTTGCATTTAATAAAGTTTCTACAAGCTCTGGGAAAATAAACAGCTAGGTAGCTGGATGGGTGAGAGAGACCTTAGTTTATGATTTGTTCCCACAATAAGGGTTTTATGCAGCTCTTACGTGTTCTCTTTGGCAACAGCTGGCTTATGATTGTTGCCATTATAGCAGTAATAGGAGGCGCTGTGTTTCTTCTGCAGTTCACAGATCAATGTTTTCATTTTCCAGTGGATGTATTAATATAAATATGTACACATGCACTTTTTTTAGTCACCTTTACCAAGTGCTTGTGAAAAATAATATATGAAGGTTCTTTGTAACAGGTTTGGGTGTCCTAGCTATTGAATTGTGTGCTCTGTAATCCTGACTATACCAATAGATCTCCTTAGCAAACTGTATATTTGTTTGGTTTTCCTCTTATATAGGAGCTAGTGTGTAATACTCATCTGTACTAAATGTTAAATCTACTGAAGTGGTATAATACACTATCATTTTGTGATTGGCTAGAGATGCCTGTAACTTGTACTTCAAAATTAATAAAACTTGAACTTATTCTATTCTGCAAAAGAGATTTAAGTAGATACCCTGTACTTAATAGATTTTACAGCTTTTTTTCTAATAGTTCATATGTAATAAGTCTTCCAGAATTTTGGAAAGCTAGCCTTTGTGTTGTCTGGGACCCCCATGGATCTGTGCCCCCCTCCCCCACCTCCCCAAATCAGCCGTCTCCTACAGACCTTCTTCTGCAAAGTACGTAACAGGGCTGCCTGGTGGAAGGATAAAGCAAAAGGGCTGAGAGAGTGGCTGTAATCAAAGGGAATTACAGTTAATATAGATCATTTAGAGAGAAGGTGGGGAAAGAAAAGATGGTTTATGGATAAGTTGGAAAAGGAGCATAGAGATGAAGGTTCTATTTCTTATCTCCATTAACTGTTAGAGTGGCTTTAAAACAAATTGCATCTCTGTACTTTCTGAAAAAGGCTCTGATGGAGACTTAAACCAAAAACTGGTATGGTTTTTCCAACTTACATTTCCAGGTCTAGTAAGATTGTTTTTCTTTTTAAGCCTGGTTTCTTGTATGTTGCTGGATAATAATGGTTAGCTGCACCATCACAACCACTGTTTTTTTCCAGTGTTTGTCAGAAACACTGTGACTGAAAGCATCTCCTCAGACAAATTTTTCGGCCTCGTTTAAAGAATTTTGTTGTTGTTTCTTATGTTTGGGGTTTTTTTAATTTCCATTCTTTACTTCAGCTCTATGACAAACTTATTCAAAGTTGAGATTTGAAATGATAAGGTATTTAGGGAGGGATCTTCTTACTCTTGTTATGAATAAAAATTATATGTCACAAAATCATGACACCTACAAGATACATGAGGGATTGCAGTCTAAGAAGCTATACGTGGCTCCAGCAGTCAGTAGGAATCTCTGTCTTAGGCCACTGCCAGAGAAAACATAGTTGTGCAGACATGCCTTTCATCTGATCCAATGCAGCCAGGTTTATAAGAACATAAAGCTGATTCCTCCTAGGGTACTATCTACCAACAAACTTAAAATTACTTCTGCAGAATTTCTGTTCATTTGTATGTGCAAAATGTGCTTTGATGTATCGGCATAAGTAAGGTAACTTAGAATAATGAGCAAATACAGATTTCTCTTTTTTGAGTCCAGTTTTCATCAAAAAAAAGGCTTAGCGGAACAGGGAAGTCTTACTTAGAAGAATGTCCTGGTTTGAGGTAACTGCATCACTCACTGTTCTAATGCATGAGAATGGAAGTCAAAGATACAAATCCTGAACCCTTATACAACCATGTTTAATTACTTAGCATGTGCAACTACTGTGCAGAAAGTTTTACCTAGTAACATTGAGAAATAGTTTTGAGTTTTTTTATCTGGGGTGGAGGGGGGGAAGCTAAACATCTAACAGAAAAACAAGATTAAAACTAGTGATGAATTCAGTTTTCCCCACGATTAGTTGAAATTTTGACCTCATTAGTTCCCCCTGTTTTACTAGATGTCTGCAACTCTTTCTGTTGTTTATAACGTTCCTATAAGCCCAAAAATGTAGTTTCCCAGAGTGGGGTTTTTGTCTCTTCAGTGTGTCTGTGAGCTATATTAACATTGTACAGACATACAAAAACATACGTGAATTTTAAGGTGTGTGATTCTTTTTGTGACTTTTTTTTTTAAAGACAATGTCCCACCATAGTTGCTCTGATCATCCAAGTGTAGTGAAAATGAGAAGATTACAGAGGAACAGGTGGTGAGTGAAAATGTGAGATGCTGCTTGAGTTGAGGACTGAGTGATGCGACTGTGGATCATGATGATGAATACAAGGAAACAGCAGTAGCTGCAGGGTAGTTCAATACTGAAAGGTGGTTGTTCTAAAAGGAATCTTGGTAGACTTGACCAATATCCTGAATTATGAGAACGTGGTAAGTGGGGTCCCAGGGGTATCTCTAAGTGCTATTTTTTGTCAGTGAAATTATGTGCTTCTTACTTGTCCAGTATAGAGTTGCCTTATGTTTACCATCTAACCTGGAGTACATGGTATGTTTAACTCTGTGTTGAATAGGATTTGTTTTCAAGTATTCAGAATTTTCACCATCCTAGTCTTTGCGTCTTTAAACAGTGATGTTTTGAATAGGTGTGTAAGCACTACTGAATGTCTGGAAATACTGTACTGGCCTTAGTTTAAGGATGACTGGATGATGCTTATACCCCTGGAAATGAGCTGTGTGGAGGGGTGCTTTCCAGGAGAGGTACTTGGCTCAGTTGCAATGCCGACTGTGATTCTTGGGGGGACAGCCTACATCTCGCTCATTTAAAAGCATGCAGAAGCTAGCCAGCATCATGGGGGGAGGGAGGAGGATCATTGCTTGTTCCAGAGAGTGATAATTATGGAGCATGTGTTTGACACATTTAATTGATTTTGGGGGTACCATAATACTGAGCTGAATTTCAGCATGCCAGATATTCCTACTGCATGTTACACATCAAAAGTACACAGACTCACAGGGGAGAAGCATTATGAGCAGGAGGGAAGGACAGTAGACAGCCTGCTGGCTGACCGCAGGGCCATACTACACAAGGGCAACTCCAGCTGCACCTTGAGATGGGGTCTGGCTGAAGCAGGCTTAAAAAAAGCATGCTAACGTTTTGTCAGAGTTTTAGTACTGTATTGTGGTCTTGTCGTGCTTATTGAATAAGCAGTACTTGGCCCATATTGTATTGTCAGTTAGTTGTTAACAGGTTTTATGAATCTGAACAGAGACTATTGATTTTTAGGACTTTGTTGTGTGTTTGCAAGAGTAAGGTGAAAGTTTCTGTAAAGCCAAATGTAACTTCTTATTCTAAGAATCTGAGAACAGTGCAAAATACCAACTGAAATAGATGGGTCACAGGTCTCATACAATGTGTATATATGTATAATATCAGTATGTATTGAGAATAGCTCAATTGACCTACCATTGATCAAGTAGAAGGCAGGTGAAGATTTATTGGAAGGAGTGGGGAAAGGGGACTTTATAGAATGATGTGTGTCACTTGTGCAGTAATCTGGGAAACCTGTGCTGCCTCTCAGGCTCAGCTGTGCTCCCAGTATGGAAGTGGAGCAAGTGCAGAGACTACAGCTCCTACTGGCAGTGGAGTTCTCCTCTTCCCTGGGAGAGCTTTTCTGGTCTCTTGTGGGATGAGAGAGAAGGGTCTAAACAGAATGAAGGCTCTAATTTTGATACAGCTTTCGAGACGTCTTTGGAGAATTTATTTTGAAAATTGAATCAGTTCAAGAAACTGCATGATAATGTCTTAGTGGAATTCCTAGGTTTTGTCGTGGTCCTCTTTCTTTTCTAAGATTACTTGCCCTGTGAGTGCCAATCCTGTGTATTTTGTTCCAGGCTAAGTGTCTGTTCTCTCACTTGTTTTCCTATCTGCCTCTCTCTTCAGGACCCTTCTTGTGAGCAGCATCTCAGTTGGGACGGCCTCTTGTGGAACTTCAATCTAACATATTATTAGCTTTAAAGTTATACTGGGGGGAAAAAATAGCTAAGTGGCAAAACTCTCTTAACTAATCCCCAAAAGATCTTCATTCCACATGAAGTGGATCAGGTGGAAACTATTTCTTTTAGGATCCTTGAGCAATTAGCAGGATCTTGGTAATGTTAGGTATGGTACAAACTAATGACAAAATCAGTTATATCATAGAATGGTTTAGGTTGGAAGGTACCTTGAAGATCATCAAGTTCCAACCCCCCTGCCATAGGCAGGGACACCTCCCACTAGACCAGGTTGCTCAAAGCCCCATCCAGCCTGGCCTTGAACACCTCTAGGGATAGGGCTTCCAAAGCTTCCCTGGGCAACCTGTTCCAGTGCCTTACCACCCTCAAAGTGAAAAATTTCTTCCTGGTATTTAATCCGAATCTGTCTTCTTCCAGCTTGAAGCCATTCCCCCTCATCCTATCAATGTGAACTTGAAGGAACTATTAAAAGATGATTGTGACCATTATGGTTCATGAGAAATGAACAGTGACAGTGTGAAAGTGGGATTTCTAAGGATGGTTGTGCTATGCGAGGTTTTGTGTGATGATTGCTTTTGTAACTGTAAGGGTTTACAGAATCTGTCTTTGGAATAGGGTCAGTGCAGTAAATATGTTAGTGGTGGGGATTTTTGTGCTGTGACAGACTTGGAGAAAGCTGTCTGAGAGCACCTGGGCATGTGTGCTGGCAGCCTCCTCACTTACAGAGTCACTGCAGCTTATTACAGTTGATGATAGAGGGTCTCCTACTGTGGTGGGAGGAACAAGGCTGTCCTACCTAAGTAAAGAGCAAAGTGAACCTACTTGAAAATTGAAATTATGCCAGAAGGCAGAAATAATGTTCATGACATTATCAGCCTAGGGCTTCTTTTGGGGGGGGGGGAAAAACCCTTGTATTTTGTCTCCAGAAGCAGGCATCAGCAAATCCAGCCCTCTTCCCCTTCCCTTCTCTGCTCCCACCCTCCCAAGTAGCAGTAAACTATTTCTGGTTTTTAGCATAAGCAGATGGTCAAATAACTTTAAATTCAGATTTGGGGATTGCAAGCCAAATACTGCGTCCTTTACATCTTGTATTGTGAGTTCACTGCGTGTTAGTACAGATTGTTTGTATGAATTTCAAATGATACATGGGTTGCAGAAATTCTTTTGATTGTATTACACAATGCAAATACTCAAATGTTTGGGTCAGTGTATATTTTCTTGTTTGTTGGTACCAATCCAGTACAATGCATCAGCAAGACAAAATATCTGTTAAAGAAGTACTGATCCTTTTTTCTCTGCCCATTAATGCCCTAAGTAGTAAGTCTAATTAAAAAAGAAATTTAGTGTATTTGGCTGATATTTCAAAAGAGGTGGGTGAAGGAAAGTTTCAGCAGAACTTATGAACAGTGTAGAGATTCAGTGCCTTACAGTTGCATAAAGCACTCACTTTAAACCAACCTTCTTTATCTTTTTGAGGTTCGTCATTGTGTTCCTCTGGATCATCTCTTGTTGTTGTCAAGGTCCCTTCTCTCTGCAGGCTTTCTTCTGTTTCTTTCTCTCAGAGGTTTTTATTATTCCGCAGGTGGTCTACATTGTCACGGTGTTGCATTAAAGGGCAAAGTAATTTGGCAGAAAATAAACCTCGTTGCATTCCAGCCTGTCCTCAGATATCAGAGGGGCTGGGGGCGGCTAGGCTTAGATTCTGAGTGATGGCCAGTGCAGCGTTGGGAGTCTGGTCGTGTTCAATATGTATATCAAACTATCACGATTAGGAATGCGCTAATAAACCATACACAATTCAATCTAGCGGCATTCCATGAACTAGCATGGCCACACTTAAGGAGTTTGGTCACGTTCTCTAAGACCTCTTATGGCTATATTAATGAAAAGTGTAGTTTACTGAAGCAGCAGATGCACAAGTTCTTTTGGATTGCAGGTGATAAAGTTACTGTCTGCAAAGCATGTGCAAATACTGAGGATGTTAGTAATACAGCCTGGCTACAGTTAAGTTATAAGGCAACTCTGTAGAGATTTCTAAGATTCCCAGGGAAGCACTTGGTATAGCCAAGTATTTGAATCTTTCCCACAAGCGACTATATGGGGGGGAAAGAGAGGCTCAGCCCATCGGCTGATCCCAGAAGTCAGGAGTGGTCAGCGATGCTATTTCCCTGACCATGATGGTATCTTCCCTGACATCCTTCCTCTCTTAAGATATTCTTATACTATTTTTTACCTTTCCAGTGGAGCTTGAGGGACTCTAGTCAAACATACTTTTGTTATGATTGGTGTAAAATTTTCTTGCTTCACTTTTAAAGGTATAGACTACAAAAAATTCAGAGCGTAGGCTCCATGAGGAGTGATCACACCTTAGAGGTGGGTGGCTTTTGGGATGGAGGTGTGTTTTGGTATTATAATGAGATGATAATGACCAAAGTTCACCTAAAGGATAGCATTTTGTCAAAAAATGATAGACTGACCCAGAGTAGCAATTAGGCAGCTTATCAGTTCCATAAGACCTTCAAGAGTTCCATGAGACCTTCAAGTTCCCATTTTATCACAGTTTGGCTGTGGTGTCTCCACTCCACTCCATCCCTCACGCAGCTTCTCTTAGAGTCAATGCACCAGACTCCTCTGATGTTACCAACATCTAAGGTTGCCTACGGAACTTTTCTGGAATGCATCCCTTGTACACCAGCTGGACTGTGCCCTGAAAGTTTCTTTGATGCTGTACCTTTCCTTAAAATATGAATATAAGTTTAATTTCTAAGTCACCTCCAGCAATTATTCCACACACGGTAAGATAAAAGGTGGTCTTTGCCCAACATCACACTTGAGCTTGATGTAGACATGGACATGATGCCCAGTCTCCAGTTAGTCATTCCTGCATTCTGGCACAATGATTGATGTTTCTTCTGCTTTATCTTTATAATCCTGGTTCTCACACTTGTATTCTAGGTTTTTGCATGCCCTTTGTATTGGATAAATAAATGTCTAGTTTTGCAGTTAAGTCTTTGTTGTCATTTTCCTTTACATGTGATGCATTTCAGGACCTGTTTCTAAGACAAGGGTGCAACTAGCTTATGTGGTGTCAAAACTATGTCTTAATTCAATGTGAGCCTGTTATTCTTTTGACCATGATTGCTATGTAACACAGCAGGATCATGTGTGCCTGAGAGGAATAACTTTTCAGGGACTGAATTTCTTCTGATGAGTACCTCTCTGGGTTTTTTTGGGGGGTTGGGTTCTGTTTTTGTTTGGGGTTTTGTGTTTGTTTTTTTTTTTTTTCTTTGAATGGGAATTTGCTCAAAAGTCTTTGCTCAACCCTGCTTCTGTTTCCCTATAGTTTGTGGCAGGTTATTTTTTTTTCTTGGGTTGACTTGTCTGTGATGTGTAGCTGCATCTGTTTCCCCATCATCATCATTGGGTAAAACAATTTGGTCATGTTCCTTGTTATTTTTATTTCTTTTTTTATGGAAACCAGACTACATAGTTGGTTACCTAACCTATGAACTTCTGGGAACATCCTACTAGCTTCCTATGAGTCAGGTTTTGTTGTTTTTTTGTTTTCTTTGCCTACCCTTTGAGGATAATATTTGAAGTTAATGTAGAATTTAAACAATTTTTCCCACAGTTTTGGACAACTTTTTTTTTCCCCATTTGCCTTATTCTCTTCCTTAGGTTGATCTTAAATGTTCTTGTTGGGATTGGCTCTTCCTAGCCTTAGGCTGAATGGCTTTCCCTGGAAGTTCAAACTTGCTCTAGGAAACAGTAAGAATTTCTTTCTATTAATATGTCTCAGTTTTTTTCATTTTCCTCTCAAGCATGTTTTGCTATATCTTCATTAAGCAATTCGATGGCCTCCTGCATATTAACAGGATCTCCATCCTTTGCCCACAGAGCACTCAGCAAAATCACAAAGGTGCATGGCTGCTTCCAAACTTTCAGTCCTTTCTTCTGTGAATCATTTTCACAGATGTTCTTACAAAATGGTAGCCGGTTCATGGTAGGTGATATGCTATTCCTTTCATGTTTATTTGTGGGCAAATGAAAAATGTAAATCTGATCTTACTTCAGATGGATGTAGCAAGGCTTTGTTCATATTGGCATAAATTTGGTCTTCTCAAAATATATTGGAATAAGTCTCTGGAGCCTTCATGGTATCAATATTTGACACACACACACCCACACCCCACACCCCCCCCAATTATATTCCTGTGTCTATACCTCGATGATTATCTTTTCTGTGTCTTGTCAGGGAGATGTATCTACACCTTTGTCTTTGATAAGGGCAATGCAGCCTGTTAATTGCCAATTTTATTTGTAGACTTGCTAGATACTGGAATCTCTAGCAGTTCTGGGATCTGGTACTCTTTTCTGTTGTGGATTAGCAAATTACTTAATTCTGTGGCACAGATTCAACTAAGAGAGTAAAGGGATGTTAAACTTTCGATAGTGGAGTCACCTCTCTGAAGTAAACGACGTCAGGGATATGTCAGCACTATGTTTCTGATCAACCCACTGTATTCAAACAAGTGCACTGAAGAAGTAAGGTGTCCTCATCCAGTGGGCGCATAACTGACTGTGTTAGAGATCTATTATGTCAGCTCCCATCAAAAGGAGCTCTCACAACAGTCTGTACAGCTCTGCTGATGATAATTGTGCAAATGGCATCACCAGCTCAGTTTACTGTGCGAGAGTTTCATAGGATCGCAAACTAACATAGGTTTGAAGGGACCTTTGGAGATCATCTATTCCAACATGCTTCTCAAAGCAGATTCAATAGATGAGGTTGTTTAGGGGCCTTGCCCAACTGAGTGTTTTCATGCTTGATGAATTCCACAACATACGTGAGCATCCTGCTCCAGTGTTTGACAGCCCTCACCGAGTTTTTTTTTTCTAATGTCTACTCTGAATTTTCCCATGTTGCAGCATATGTTCACTGCCTCTCATCATGTTGCTGTGCACCTCAAAGAAGAGTCTGTCTTTTCTATACCCTACCTTTAGATAGTTTAAGATAGTTTAATCCACTGATCTTTGTTGTTTGTTTTTGTTTTTGTTGTTTGTTTCTTCAAGTGAAACAAAGGAGTCCTCCGCATTTCACTTTAATGGTAGAGTTAGAATGATAAGTAATTGGGTAAGGGTGGTAACTGCTGCTGAAGCAGTTAAAGTAGTCTGACTCCAAAGATCCAACTTTGAGGGGAAAAATAAATACCCTTACATTTCAGGTCAGTGAAGGAAATTTAAGCCCAGAATGTCAAACCAAAGAAGTGATGCAGTCTAAGAAAGAGTGTGGACACCAGTGCAGCAGTACATAGTCATGTTTCCATGTCTCTAATCCCTCAATGCTCATAGTAAAGGAAGGACTTGTCTTCTGGTTATGGGTTAGACGATGTTTGCTTTCCAGTTAAGTGTGCACTAGCTACAGTTTCCATGGTAGGAATAGTAGCAGGATAAAAAGCTTTCTGTATCATTCATTACTTACATATTTGCATATGGGGAGGTGGTGTGAAGTCTTAAATCTGAGCTGTTCTGTCTCAGTAGGAAAAGTTAACACAGGATTTCGATCATGTGTAAAACTAATAAATAATTTAAGTTCTTGTTTTCCAGCTTTAAATGAGTCATTACCACCCCCACCCCTCTCTTTTTGATCTCTGTTCCTCTAAGGTGGTGGTGGTCTTCACTATGGGATTAGTTTTACTTTCCTTCTGCTTTGCTAAAAGTATAGCGTGTTCAAAGTTCATGCAGAATTTGTGGTTCTGCTACTAAAAGCTTGGCAGCTGTACTATCTTAAAACAGATGGAGCATTGTGAACACTTTTAACTTTTATTTTTGCATGCATGCATATTGTTATTCCTCTCTAGGTATGCAAATTAAGGCTCTATAAAGTACTTCAGGATGCAGTAAATAAAAACACCATTTTTTTTTTGTGTTTGCTTGACTGGATTCTGTCTCCCTGACCCATATTGAACTTCAGTGTGACTGTTGCTATAGGCTATCCAGTTTTGTATTTCTCTTTAAGTATGAATTCACACATTGTTTTAGAAGGTTTTTAAAAAAGGGTATATGAGTTTTAACTGTACTGTAGCATGCCACCATGCTCTTTTTTTTAAATAAAAAAAGTCTCGTTTGAATGTGGTGTGTGGAACCTAGTATTTGTCATTAACGCATTGAATGTATTTAAGTGTTTGAGTACATGCAATATTCCTTACACCAGAGTCCTAAGATATTTTTTTCTCATCTCCTTTCTACCTCAGCCTTAACTTTTTTTCCGAATTGATTTTGTCACCTTGATAGATTCAGCATGGGTAAGAGTGTCTTGTCCTACAATGTACAGAGTACTAGTCAGGAATGCCTTTGGAGCATCGTGATGCTATTTCCTGCATCTCTGCAACAGTTGCTCAGCATCCGTTGTCATCTACAGAGATGTATATATATTTTTTGTTTTCCCTGAAAATGCAGGGATGAATTAATAATTGTTGCATTCCTTTGGTTTTCTGTTTTGTGATTGTGTGCAACCCCTAGTTCAGTGGAATAAATGAGAACTGGGGAAGCTAGGCAGAATAAACACGTAGACTTTGAAAAGCTTCTAAGGAGGGGTGGTTCATTCAGATTCCTTGGCAGACTTGCATGGCACTGAGAAGTCTTTGCTGTTTGCTTTCCAAAGGCAGGATTTCCTTTGTGTTAGCTGAGTGGAATTTTGACTGCATACTTATAAACTTCCTTCTAGACTGTTAAAATGTTTGGTTAGAGCATCAACCACAATCAAGTTGCCTCTATCACCACTGTTTTATAAGTGTTTACCTGCTTTAAACCATCCACATCCCCTCATAGAGCTGTTGGTGAATATGAAATTTGGACATGTAACAAAAAGGTTCTTTGTGGTTCACAATGTTTTAATCTTTGCTTCCTAATATTTTTTTTCCTGGTCTTGGGCCTTCTTAAAAAGTGAAGTGATCTAATTACATATGTTGTTGCATTGTCTAGAAGCATCAGTTAGGTGGCGTTTTGCTGTGATGGTGTGTGTAAGGACAACTTGTTTTCTCACTGTAAGCATCTTTCAGATGTGTGTTCTGGGTATTTTCTATGCATCAAGGTGACTTTCTTAGTAAATAATACTTTAATATCTTAGGTAATAAGTTCTTTTTGGGACTACTTGCATTTCAGTGTTCTGTGGTTGCTGACTTTTTATAAAAATAATAAGCTCTATTGGCTTAGATTAATTGATAGTTATTATACTATGCTTTCTGTTTATTTTCTGTCTAGTAGCTGCAGTCGCGAGGCAAGATGCTTGTGTCAAACGTGTTGTTTTCAACCTGCTCTGACAGGTTACAGTACAAGATGACAAACTTAAGGCACTCTTCTTGATCTTGACAGCACTCCAAATTCAGTTATGTTTTTCATCACGAGAGTTACTCAGTGTCTTCATCATCTGTTGAAATAACTTCTGTTTCTCTAAAAGTAACTCAAAGTAGACAAAATTAGCCATATCTTTGTGCAGGAGTCAACTGAAAGTCCACTGTACTGTTATTTCTATCATGAAACAGATTTTCCTGATTTATGAATGCTTGATGAGTTTGAACCTTATATTCTATGGATATTGTAGACTTTTATGATAGAGAAAAAAAAACCAGTAGTGTGTTTCTTGTTGTGAAATGTATTTAAATATTTTTTTCAGGCCTTTGACTTTTTTTTTCCCTGCAAACTGGGAAATAATTTTAAAATATTTTAAAAAAGGGATAGAGAAGCTGATGACATAAATGTTAGTATGTATTGACATAATTTTACTTCGGGTACTTTGTGTCTAACCTGATGCGTTTTTGAAAGGAGCGTGATAACACCTACTAGAAAGGCTTTAAAAGGGGTGAAATGCCCCTTTATTTTATTGAAGATCCTGGAGGTCTCTTCTGTGTGACTTACAGAAACAATAGAAGCTTGCTTGATTGAAAGAGATATGTAGCTGTTGGCTTATTTCTAGTGTTTTCTTCAAAATAATTGACAGTAGATCTGAAATGAAAAGGAGCTCTTGCGAAAGATCTGCAAATGTAAATGTTGTTCAAGACACAAGAAAAGCTTTTTTGCAGCCTTCTTGGTGAACTTTAGTTATTTCTGTCAATCAGAAACACTGTCTAGGCTTGTAGGTAAGTGCTGTATAAATAGGAGAGTACAAACAAATCAGTACGGATTCACACTGATCTCTGATCTGCATTTGAGTATGTTTTGAACACAAACTACTCATTGAATCATGTTCTCTAGTGCTTTTTTTTCTATATAAATGTTACGCTACTAGCTTATACTTAGTAAGCTCATTGCGTTTTTTAACTTTTTATGCTCAATCTTAAGCAAAATATTACATTGTCTAAATCACACATTTCAGATGGAAGATAAGAAGTAACTGCTCCATAGGAGCTCAAGAGTTTATTCTGAAAAATTAGGTGGTTCTTACTGCCAGACAAGGGCTTGAATTGCTTTGCCTTATTTAAGAAAAATCAAATCTTTTCAGGTTGCTATTCTAGAATTAAATTGTTCTAAAATTATGTATTGTGATATAATGTATTTCAAATATTCCCTTTCAAGGTTCTAGTCATCTTTCTGATATTAATTTTAAAATAAGTTTCAAACAGGACTATAGTGAAGCTAAATGTTCCTGAATCCAGAATATAATCATTAGCTAGCTGCACAACAGGATGGCAGTAGGAAGGGCCATTCAACAGTTACCTGAATCCTTCTGAAATATTTGCTTGCAATACAGGCTTTGGTGTGTGAAGAGATCTGAGCTATTTTATGTCAAATAGGATGCAAATTGTAAAGGTTTGTTTTTCTGTTTCAACAAAAAATTCATATTGAGCAATATTATCAGGGTGTCTTTTGCATGGGAAGTAGTGGATGTTCCTTACAGTTAACTTACGGTTGCTAAAAGTGCCTTTGAGTGTTAGTTTACCTCCCATTTATTCAAAATTGGCCAAGAGAGTCTGTACTAATGACTAGTGCAAACTACCAATTGTGGTTTTTAGTTCAAGCTATAGTTTATTTCTTAGTGTCTCTTATGGCCCTTAACTGTTTTGTTTTGCTTCTTGCAAGACTGTGGTTGGTGCAAGCTGAAGAAGCAAAGCAGAGTGTCTAGCATTCTCATTAACAATACAGTAGAATAATAAGATTATGACAGAATTTTGATAGGTAAATAACAAATTGTTTCTCTTGTCATTCAGACAACTCTTGTCTTTAGTGGCCTGGAGTGGAAAAGAAGGGGTTTGGTTTCTAACTTTCTTCTAAACTTGGTGGTTAATGGCGAGAAAAAGAATTCATTTTTATGCAGGCATCTTCAGGCTGAAAACTTCTGCGAGAACAGCCTCTTTCTTGGATATTGTAGCCAATATATTTAAGAATTTTACACTGTTCTATGGAGTTTTTTTTCAGTTGATAAAGGAGAATTAGTTTGGAAGAACTGTAATGTTGAATATTATCACTGTTATAATGAAGGCCAGATAATGTCTTTAGCACCTGTATGTTCCACACACCTCACAAATGTGAGAAACTCCACAAAAATGTATTAACCAAAATAGATATAAAGGGCAGGAAAGTCTGCAGATTGTAAAAAGGTAATGCTTGAAATGATAACTGATATGTAAGCTTCAAGATTTTTGCTGAAGTTAATGGATTGTATTAATTGGACTTTTCTAATGGCTTTCTTCTCTAGGCACGAGCTTTAACACCTCAGACAGCAGAAACGGATGCAATAAGATTTTTGGTTGGAACACAGTCTCTTAGATATGATAATCAGGTAATTTTTCTGTCAAATGTCAGTTGTAATTTTTTTTTAACGTTGTTCCAATATCATTCCTCCTCCTTTCTCCCCCCTGTTGAATTTGAACAATAAGTGATAGTCAAGCTGAAGACTTCTGGAGTAGAATGTAAAAATGTCGGTAAGAAATGTAGGTGAATGAAAGCTGTGTGTGTTTTCTGAAAATGAAATTACTTTTCTAAATTATATGACTAAATCAGATTGGTTTCGTAAAGGAACTGCCATATTTTTGTTAACTTAAATCCATAGATTCTCTGGAGCTATCTTTAAACCACAGAAGAGATGCAAAGTAAAACAGAAGTCTTTAAGCCTTGATTGCCTCTAATGGTATGTGCACAGTTCTCTGTGTGTGGAGCTTCATTAACTGGATTTTTCATTATTAATTGTTGGCAATCAGCTATGTCTGCTCTGATCATAACTTTAACAACTGAAACTAAAATTTGAGTGACTTTTGTGGCTCAATTTCTATTGGGCTGTTTCTTCTGCAGTTAAGAGTGCAGTACTTCTAATTGTACAGCCGTTTTATTTTTTGTGACTAATTTCAGTAAATACCTTCATACTGAAAGAAGGTTTTGAGGCCAGAAGAACTGGAAAGCCGTACTGAGCGCAGGTGGTAAGGCTTTGGTAGCAGGGGAGCTGCAGTGGTGGCCTCTGTGAGAAGAAGCCAGGGGTTGCCTGTGCTGGACGTGGCTGGTTCCAGTGACTCTGCTACAGGACACAGCTGAGCCAGTCAGCATGGTGGCACCTCTGTGAAAACATTTAAGAAAATGCTTTAATGAAAAGAGGAGGAGGGAACAAAGACTGAGAAACAGTGGAGGAAACAACAGAGGTAAGACCAAGGTCAGGAGGAACAGAAGATGTTCCATGGTGGAGCAGGTATCCACTGCAGCCTGTGGAGCACCTGTGCCGGAGCAGATGGATGTCCCTGAAAGAAGTGTGGCCCATTAGGACAGTACGCTGGAGCAGAGGAAAAGAGTGAGCTGGGAAAAGCATCAGAGAGAAAACGTTATGTACTTACTATATACACCACTGCCCCACACCCCCCTGTGCCGCTTGAAGTGGGTTAGAGGAGTATGGAGCAAAGTTAAGCCTGGGGAATGGGGGAGAGAAGGTGCTGGTTTAAGGTTTGTCTTTTTCTTTCCCACTTCCCAAATTAGTAATTACATTTCTATTTTAATAGGCAATAAATTAATTAATTTACCCAAATCCAGTCTGTTTTGCACGCAACAATAATTGGTAAGTGATCTCCCTGCCTTTAGCTTGCCCCATGAGCTTTCTCATTCCTGTTCTTTGTATTTTCTATTTTCTATTTTCTCCACCTGTCCTGCTTGGGGAGAGCAAGTGGCTGGGTGGTTAGCCAAGGCTAACACCCACCACAGAAGCCCCTAGAATGGATACAGTCACAGACTCTTCTGAAACTGGTCTATAATGGACTGCACAAAACAAACTCAGTACCATGGCTCTGGGAGATGTGAGCTGTCAATTTCCAGTGCGGCTTTGAGTTTGTTCCTCAATGATAATACTGGATGAGGCTAAAGGAAAAAAGTATTCAGAGGCATAGGGGGGATGGAGTATTCAGTTTCTTTACATTTCAGGTAATACTTGCGAGACCAGTAATGAAAGAAGTGGCAGGCAGACTTAGTTAAGAATAAATACACGCAATTATATTTTTGGATTGTGCTGTCTCAGATGTTCTTCAGACATTTGGTTATAATGTGGTTTTCTACTGTGAATTCTATGTGGCTTTTTTTATGTCTGGGTTCAACTAATTAAATCCTGATACAAAATTGTAGTTGGGGAACAATTGTCATTTATCAGTTGATATCCAGCAGATCTTCAATAATTTAAATGTCCTGTTTTAAGTAAGTTGATTGGGCATATACTACAAATTTTAGAAATATTTACACATATTTCAACTTTGAGTATGCTTTTCTGATGAATAACATTAATAATAGAAATGCAGGATGCTTCCTAGGGTATTAACAAACGTTTGGGGGTTATTGGCCTTTAGCTGTGCCTCAGGCTGTCAGCTCCTCTCAGCTAGTTGCTAATCCCCAAGAAGTGCTCTAGGCCTCCATTCATTACTGCTTAATTCAGTACTAGGTTCTCTAGATTTGCTTAAAAACTTTTTTAGTTACCAAACCGAACTTATGAGCTGGCTTGCAACCTCTTGTGTTTGACGGAGCACTGCACAGTGAGAGGTTTAAGTCTCTTACGCACTGCCATCATGAGCAGAATGTTTCTTCCCTTCTGGCCACAGACGGGTGTAGTGCAAATGAAAAAGCAGTAGTTGTACAGCTGACATGGTAACTTCTGCCTCGTTGAGTTCTATTGCTATATGAAGCAATTTAGGCATTCATACGAAATCTGGTGAAAATATTTTGCTATTAACACTGGTATTTTAAAGCAAAGGAAAATGTAAGATTTTATATTCTGTCAATATTTGAGATACTAACAGTGTCTAGTACTTAGCATTTGGACTTCATAACTTGCTGGAAATTGTTTAAGTAGTTTCTCTTTGATGCACCGTGTTCTACACAGTGTAGTTTTGGAACTCTCATCCTCAGTACTTTCATTGTTGCTAAACTGTGGCTTTTTATACTGTTCTTAGTTTGATACATTTACTATATGCTTTTGGAGACATAGAGGGGAAGTACATGTTACTTACTCTTTTCTCATCTCTCTCGCTCTCAGAACTTCCCAAGTTCTTTTCAGTCTTGTGTTTTAGAACCTAAAATACTTATTTTCATGGTTTACCTTAATTCATGGCATTATATAGGCACAAAGCAGAGCATTGGCTGAACTAAAGCAGTTTTCCAGTCTTTGCTGCCTGTGAGTGCCTGATGAAAGACAATCAATTATGGAGATTACATAATTGAAGAAAAAGATATTTTGTGTTGAAATTGGTTAGTTTTATTCTCCTTTCCTTGGGTATTTCATTTACAATTAGTAATTCCTCCAGATTTTGAGGAGAACTAAATAGCTATTTGTTCTCATTCAAATCTCACTTTTTCCTCAATACTTAGACTTGTGTTCAGCGGGAACTTTTCCCAGTGTAATTAAAGCAGGTTAGTAACTCATTTATTTAGTTACTGGTAATAAAATCAGTCACTAAGAGGTGTTTTCCACAAGGATTGTGTTCCATAAGAGGTATGATTAGTGTAACAGTTAATGATATATTTACAGTCATGTTGAGAAAGTTCTCTGTGTGGACTTAAAAAATGGTAAGTGTAGGTAAGCTATATCCTCGTCTATAGTGTCTATATGCTGCACCAACTAATTTTCTGTGAAAAGCAAGTGCAAGGTCCTGCACCTGGGGAAGAAGAATGCT
>RSEF01000003.1:102563606-102589036 GCA_003993805.1 Himantopus leucocephalus
CACTTCCCTAGTCCTGCTGGCTACACCATTCCTGATACAGGCCGGGATGCCATTGGCCTTGGCCACCTGGGCACACTGGTGGCTCATGTTCAGCTGGCTGTCAGTCAACACTCCCAGGTCCTTTTCTGCCAGGCAGCCATTCTTCCCCAAGCCTGTTGCGTTTCGTGGGGTTGTTATGACCGAAGCGCAGGACTCAGCAATTGGCCTCGTTGAAGCTTATACCATTGGCCTCAGCCCATCGATGCAGCCTGTCCAGATCCCTCTGAAGAGCCCTCCTANGATGCAGCCTGTCCAGATCCCTCTGAAGAGCCCTCCTACCTCAAGCAGATCAACACTCCCACCTAACTTGGTGTCGTCTGCAAACTTACTGAGGGTAACCTATTTAAAAACAAACCTGCAAATAAAAATCAAAATCACAGAAAAGCAAACCTAGCTCTATGTATTTTAAAAACATTTTATATATATTTAAACACTATTGTTTTTCTTAATCTTTCAGTTCAATGTTTTATTTTTCCACATAGTATAAAAAGTATTATGAAGTTATAGTTGGTACAGATATGTGATTGCTGAAGTGAATTTTCAAAACTTCTTACTAAGGCTTACAGTATTTGTTTCAAATAAGAGTCCTTTCCCTTTCTCCCCTTCTTTCTTCATAAGACATTTGAATTTGATGATTTGGATACAGAATTAGTGCAGACAGACTAAGGATTGTAATGTTATCATTTTTCTTTATTGCTATAAGAAGTGTTGAATTGCAGTACGAGCGACTGACTTACTACTAGCCATAAAATGAAAAATCACCTTCAAGCTTTTAGTTGCAAAATTGAGAAGAATAAACACGGTATTTCCTCAAAACAGGGAAATTGCTTGTGTTTTTCTAGAGAAGTATATCCTACATGAAATCAATGATGTACTAAATTGTTAGTATAACAATTAATTAAAGTAGATAACGGTTATAAAATTCTCATTAAATTGTCCTGTGCGGTCTTCGTGTATAATTAAGACCCACAGGAAAACATTTGAAACCCTAATGTTCTCTTTTATTGTATTTGCAGATTCACATCATAGATTTTGACGATGAAAACAACATTATAAACAAAAATGTTCTCCTTCATCAAGTGGGTGAAATTTGGCACATTAGTACCAGTCCTGCAGATAAAGGTGTACTAGCAACCTGCTACAATAAAAGTAAGTCCTTTCTAACCGGGTTAAACTTGTTTAAGTGTTTTGATATTTTTGAATGTGCAAAGATTGAACATCTAGTTATGTATAAACACTTTAAATTAGAATTTTCAACACTGGCATTTTTTCGAAAAATGTGCTGTACCTTTACCTATACCTCATTTGTCTCATACCCTTGAGTCATCTTGGTTAGAAGTCTATTTTTGCATTCACGTCAAGAAAAGCAGCAAAATAGAAGTATTGTTTGCCTGATAAATGCAAAGCATGGCAAATAAAATATATTCCTGTTATTTTAGGTTTCATTCTTTTTATTGTTTGATATGTTTGCTTTTGAAAGTGGAAGTAAATTTCTTTCAAAACAGCATCATGTCAGCATCAAGCTCTCCTTAAAATTGCAGCTGAAGTTTGTATATAATGTTATTTGTCATATGTTTAATGCAATATGACCACAGAGAACTATAAATTCTTATCTAAATTTCTCATCAGAAACAGTAGAAATGCTCCTTGTGTAACCTAATACTAAATGCGCAGCTGTTAAGATTAAGGATCTCTCTGTGTTTCCTAGGTGAGGCAGGTGTGAAGATCTTGTGTCATGAGGCTTGAAAAATCTGCTTACATCACTTGGGGAAGGGAGTACTTTTTCTCTCTGACAAGCAAGAAATTTCTGCTGTCAATTGGAATAAATGTTATTACTTCTAGTAAATATTATTCCATTCTTTCATGGAAATACAGTTCAAGAATATAAGAATAAGGCAGTGAGTTTCAGACTTCATGCATCTGTGGACAGCTGTAGAGGTGTGAATTCCTGCTGTTCAACCTTGTGCCTATGTTAGAGAGAAGGTTCCAGGATTGCTCAGTTCTCCTGCTTCTTTTGGAATGAAATATAAGTGCTAAAATTCGAATTTCTTTCACAATTCTTAAGTGAGTCTTTTAAAGACAATTAAAGAAGATAAGTAGAGTAATAAAGAGCTTTTCCTGTTTTCTAACCTTAAACTGAAAATGATTGTGGGTATTTTGACTGAGAGAGAGCCCTGAAATGGTATTGGCCTGTTTTTGATTACTCTTTACTCTAGTTGACTTCCTGGATGTAAATTCCTCTCCTTGCCAGTGATCCATGGAGAAAATGAGAAAGCAATAATGGGGCCTGAAATTCTGAAGTTGTCTTAGTAATTTTCTGGCTAGTTTCAGAGGAGAATCTGAGGAAGTTGGCTGAAGTCTCCTTTAAAGAAAACCAAAACGAGTTTCTTTCTCTAGCCTTTCTGAGTTGATCACATTTGTTTTTCTTAAAGAATATTGTGCTGCATGGAATAGCATGAAACACTTGAAAGAATTTACCTCTTTTTCGCTACATATCTGAACAGCAAGGTGATAGGAGATAGCTTATCAAGTCCAGTATTTTAAGTATGTAATGTACCATGTAGTGCTAACCAGTCTTTATTCAATTTGTATCTATTTTTGAGCTCAAGTATTGTTCTAGAAAGTATGGTGAAAACAAATATAGGCCTTTTTGAGAAAAGAATGTAAAATTTTTTGTTTTATGTTCCTTAATAGCAATATGCATATTAATTGAAACTCCTCTTTGGGAGAGAGCTTACTGAGGTTACTAGAATTGAGCTTCTATCCAAACAGTCTAAATTTCTGTGAGAATTCTGATTTCCATTATTGGATCTATTAATTCATACTCATGTTTTCTTTTCTAGCTTCTTTGTGTTCTAGATTTCGTTGACTTTACCTAGTTTCTGAACATTAAGCTTTATTGTTTGTACTTCATGTATCTTCATTTAGTATCATCAGCCATAGACTTTTGGCAGCAAACAAGATCTGATTCTTAAATGATTATTGATGACTCTAAATAGCAATGTATAGAACAAAGCACACAGCATGGAGTTCTAATAATAAGGAATATTGAGTTTAGCAGACTACTTATTTCAAGTAGTAATGCAACCAAATTAAGCAATTGAAACCTTTAAAACTCTTATGTATTGCATTTCTTTAGTTATTTTAAAAAGACTCTAACTATTTTCCTCACTGAAGTACCAGTCAAATGAAATGATGCTGTCAGGAAGTCGTAGGTATTGTGACCACCTCTTCTGTCTGAGCCCAGCACTTCTGTCAAATCTCGACTGTTGTTGAAACTGGGAGATTGAAGAAATGTGATGTGTGTCCATTATTATAGCTATTTTTTGAAGTTGCTTAAATAAGTGCTGAAACATGGCATTGAAGAAGAGTGGAATCATGTACGTTTTGCATTTCATAGCTCATTGAAGTAAGCTAATGGAACAGAGTGAAGCACTCCTGAAAAAACTTTGAAATTTCCTCTTATATTGGGAGAGATACCAAGTTGTCTTTTACTTTCTCACACTTATAGGTAGTTAGCATAACCAAGGTATGAATAAGGTCTTATATTACTAAAGGAAAAAAATGCAGTAGGTGCAAACAAAAGAGCACTTCTTTCACAGATCTCCTTTCTTTTTTGTCTATGAGGAGAAGTATGCCTTTCTTATAGGAAGTTGGGGTAAGTAGTAATGGTTGAACTGAAAGAGTGATACTGTGTACCTACTTTGAAGAGAGATTTTGAGTCTTGAATAACTTTTTAAAAGCATTTTGTAGCTAGTGATGCAGAAAAATATTGATTGCTGAATAATTTGTTTTAGTGTTTGCAATCTGGATTTGCTGTTCCTCATGCCACAGATAAATTCTTTTTCTAGAACTGACTTATGCAGGATACAAGATTGCTTTTTAAACATACTTTTCCCAGATTTTAGCTACCCTTCCTTTTTTTAATCAGGCCGTATTTTAAAATGCAGTGAAAAATCTTTCTGCAGTATCCAGTTGTTGTTATCCCCTGTAATATTATCGAGACATTCAAACTCTTTTTTGCTTAATTAACTACTTGACACTTAATACTGCTGCCTCAAAAAGTCAAAGACAACACTAGCAGTCTCGCTGTATGTTTTGAAATACAAGGGATCTGATGTTATTTGCTTCTCTTTTCTCTTGTAGGGCTAAAAGTTAGCAAAATAATGTAATACTCAAAGCTTTTTGTTAATTTTTGCTGAGTGCTAAGAGTTGCATGAGGGAAAACGATACTCATATTCAGCTAGTAACAGTAGGTTATTTTTGAGGTCGGAATCAAATGGCAAGTTGTAAGCCCCCTACGTGTGTTTGAGAAGGATACTGATGTAATTATGTTTGGAAGTTTTTTACTGTTCTGGTTGAGAGAGGCCTTGAATTGATGTAATGGGTCTCTTAAAAGTTGAAAGATCCTCCTGGATGGGGAAGTTCCTATGTTTATTTTTCTATCTTTTTTTTTCTTCCAAGAAGGCATTTTAGCTGCTTCTGTACATGATGGTGTGGAATTTTGCATATCTGAAGCTTTTTTCATGTGTGTGGTTATGTATATATATGTAAGGTTTTTTTGCCCTGATGTATATACAGCATCTGCTTCCAAAGTCATAGTTATAAGGCTCTTTTATCCTGAATCATACAGGTAGGAAGCCTCCTTCAAAAGGAGTAATACTAATGTAGAAGCAGTCTGCCCCTGTCACTCTCTGGGGGATTTACAAATTATTTTCCAGCTTCGTGGATATGTGAAATCTTGTCCTTGACACGTATAAATGAAAGAAGCATAAGGAGGTAGAACTTCAAATGTACGTTGTTGTTGTTATTATTATTGGTACACCTACTGAAGAGCAAAGTCATGTGCTCACAAGTCATAATAGCAAGGCTTCCATGTAAGTGAAAATTAATTTCCTTTTTGTCCACTTGATTTTTTTTTAAGTGCTGACTTCTGATAAATTAATAAATGGCTAAACTTGCAAGTGACCACAATCCAGTCATTCTGAGATGAGTTTTTATTTTTAAGAAACTCTAGACAAGACCTGTCAAAGTGCCTGTCGTGGTTTAACCCCAGCCAGCCACTAGGACCACACAGCTGCTCACCCACCATCCTGGTTTGGATGGGAGAGGGAATTGGAAAAGTAAAACTGAGAAAAAAGCCTCATGAGATGAGATCAAGACAGTTTAATAAGTCAAGCAAAAGTCATGCATGCAATAAAAGCAAATCAAGGAATTAATTCACTACTTTCCATTGGCACGCAGGTGTTCAGCCACCTCCAGGAAAGCAGGGCTCCATCATGCGTAATAATGACTTAGGAAGACATGCCATCACTTCAAACGACCCCCCACCCCGCTTCCCTCTTCATCCCCCAGCTTTATATACTGAGCATGACTCACATGGTTTGGAATAGCCCTTTGGTCAGTTGAGGTCAGCTCTCCTGGCTGTCTCACCTACCAGCTTCTTGTGCCCTTCCAGCCTGCTCGCTGGTGGGGCGGTGTGAGGAGCAGAAAAGGCCTTGAGCGGTTAGCAGCAACCCAAAACCACCAGTGTCCTATTGACACGGTTTCTCATCCCAAATCCAAGACAGAGTGCTACACCAGCTGCTAGCAAGAAAGTTAACTCCATTCCAGATGAAACGTGACGGTGCCAAATACATCATATTTCAACAATTGAGAACAGACTCTCCGTTCTTATTTTTGGCAGACAGGTCCAATAAGAGCTATTGCCTGAATAAGGCTTAAAGCCCATCAGAATATTTACTATTTACTGTCATACTGATTCTGCAATCTCTTTAAATTTTTATGCTTTCAAGAAAAGTAACTTCCCTAAAAAGTAATATAAGGTGGTTTAGTTAACTTTCTTTTTCTCTGTGACTTCTTGAGAACTTTAAATGCTTGCTGAATATGCCATTTGGGAACTATGTTCTCTAAACAATGAATAAAGTTAATTTAAATGCTGCTCTGTATTCTTTTGTTCAAGATACTTTAAGGTATTGTTTTATCAGTAGGTTTTAAAAATGAAAAAACCCTTCCTTTCTCTCAAGTTAGAACCCAGGAAAACTTTTCTTGTTAGCATCAATATTTATACTTAGATTTTTAATTGTGACGCATCATTAATAAAGCCTTGTATTTTTTCATTCTGGATGTTGATAGTAACTAGAATAATACTGGTTCAAATAGCATTGGAACAAATACATCTTTGCACATTAACCAGAAATCCTGTTTTCTAGGCCATTTTGTCTTAATATAAAGACAAAATTGTTCAACTATCTCTCCACCCCTCCCCATGCACACACATTAAAAATACTGATTTAGAAAAATTGCATAATTGAAAAGGGAAAACTTATTGTACTCAGTTCCTGTCTCAATTATAGTGGTCTCCCCTCCCACCAATGATGAATATATCAGTTGGGGAATTTTATACTGTTACTACTGATGTTATAGGAAGATGATTTATATTATCAAGTGATAGGCTTACAAGTTATGTGTATTTTTGCTTAACTTTCAGCAAAGATCAGAAATTTGCTATGCTGGAGGCATAGTGCTTGCCTGTGCTACACAATATTGTGCAATATTGTATGCTAGAAATGTATTAAGAATGTTCCTGTGTAACTTGCATTGCTAATAGACAAGATGTGTAGTTGGTAGATCTCATAATTTATCAGAGGTGATGTTGGTTTTCTGCTCTTTGTCACTTGCCACCTTTACCATTAAAAATTGCTTGTCTTATTTTCAAATGGTAGTCCAGATGTAGCCAAAGCATAATAAAACTTTAAATGTGTTTTCATAAAACATTAAAATTAATTTAGTAACAGGTAACACTTTGTAAGATTAATTTTGCATCTCTATTTCAAGAAATAGATATGTTTTCCTAGGTTTTTTAAAAAAACTTTATGATGGTGGAGGGGGAGATACCAGCATAGCAACCTGTGAACCTAGTGGTTTTCCTGTGTTTTAGTAACATAACTGGATCCTTCAGATCCCTGGTTTAAAATAAATAAATGAAAATCCCTGACACATGAGATAACTATTTCAGGCAGTCATTACACTGAGAAGTAACTTTTTTTTGCAAATGCGTTTAGCAGCTATTTGGTATTGTGAGCATTGTAAGAATTAGGAATGCTGTATTTTATCCCAGATTCCCTAACCGAAGGGGGAAAAAAGTGCGTAAATATTTGAAAGAAGCTAGGTATAAGAGAGAAAAGAAGGATTAAAATCTGAATATCTTGGGGACGGGGGAAGAACGCTTTGTAAAATTGATACTTGAGATATCTATATGAACTTCTGCACTGTTAGTCAGTTTTGTGACATATTGATGCATCATTTTTTTTTCCCTCTCCTGCAGCAAGTCAACTGAATTAAAATAGGGGTGTGGTTTTTTTCTTGAACAGGGTAAGATTTTTTTAATGACAGCTTTAAAGTAGGTAAGAATTAAAGGGAAAAATGAGTTTGGTAGTCTTCTGGCTTTAGAAGTTAAATTAGATTGTTCAAGTTCACTATGATACAGATCAGCATTTGGGGTTTTTTTAAAAAACGTAAAAGGATGGATTGTTGAGAGAAGGGTATGGTGTACAGGGGGTTTTGGGTGATAATAAAGGTGGCTATTAGCTAGAGTGCTACAGTTACATTTTAATTGGTTAATGCTCAGTCTCTGAAAATTTACATGCACTTGTTTGCCTCTGATATTTATGAATATCTTAAAGTTGTTCAATGAAGCAGAAATCAAATAATTTGCTTCACAGTGGCCCAGAAATAAAACAGAGGATGCTGTATTTAGTGGAAAAACCCTGTCGGAACAATTCTAGGAACTTTCCACGTTCCTTCTTTTTTGCTATTCTGACTAGCTGTAGTTAGTTGATTATTCATTTTTTTACTTTCGTTAAATTAAAATGTGACAGGAGTGACACTTTTAAAAAAGGGAATAAGAAAGGTGACAAAGTAATTAAGGAGATTATACCATCTTAGTAGAAATGCACTTTTAAATATCAGAACAGAATAATGATGGGGTGGGGTGAGGGTCAAGAATGTACCCTCCAAAGAATGATATAAACCAATGAGCCACTAAATACAATAATAATTTTAAAAATTGAGATAAATTAGTCTTCAAATGTGCAAGAAGTTGGTAGCCATCCAAGAGCTCTATTCACCTGCTAAGGAGAAAATCATTTCACATGTGTATTAAGACTTAAAGTTTGAAAGAAGCATTGCTTCACTACTCAAAAGAGCATCCTAGCCTGTGCTAGGATAAATTTTTCATTGTGATGAGGTGAAATGCCAAAACCCTGTAGATCGCACTAGAGTGGAGTCACTTGGGAACTAGAACAATGAAAACCTAACAAAGCCCTAGACCTCATTGGGATACAAACCATATGTGGTCTTGGTATTGCTGAAGTTTCAGGCTACAGGAGGGGAAATAGGAAAGCCATTTGAATGGACTTTTAATAGTGTTCTGAGGCAGGGAGAAATGCCAACAGACACGAGACTAGAGTGTGTCTAAAATGATTTTTGTGTGCAAAGTAGGTGATGGAAGCCTCGGCTCTAGCGTTGTCTGAAAAAAGTGTGATCCCTGGATTAAGATGAATTTGGGGAATACTTGGAAATATGTCAATTTCTGAATGATGCCCTGTTTGTCAGTCCAGTTTATAATACGCTGTCATTGGGCAGTTGAAAAATTTACCAGTTAGGCGGATGCGCAGTGGAAGGTACAGGCTGTATGCATCTTTTGTGAGTGTGCTTTTGTGTCTTGCTTGTGCTTCATTTCATACAGAACTTCATTTTAATCTGCTCTCCTGTTTATACATCCCTCCCCCTTCTCTCACCTGCCATTTTAGGATACTGTTAAAATGGAGGTGAACTATTTCCTAAGGACTTAAAAAGCGCTGTAGAAAGCAAATTTCAGCTACATCATTAAAGGAATAGGGTATGCAGAGGGATTTTTCTGTAGGCCATTTGAAGAGTTTTGCAGCCATGCCAGTTTGCCAGCAATGGACGGCTTCTTCCTGAATGACTTGGGTTTGGTCTCTGCACAGCAGAATATTCGGTAAAGAGGGTGAATGCTCATGATGAAGTGTTTCGGGAAAACTATAATTCCAACATAATTTTTTATAAATATAAAGGGAACTCTTAATCCAGTGGTTTCTACTTTATTCTTTGCAGAACCTGAATGTAGCTTTTATTATATCCTATAAGCTAGAATAAAAACTTACATTTATGCATTGCTCTGATATACCAATGAATCTATTTAGAATGTCATCGAGAAAGTATTGGTTTGTTTAAATTTTGATGTTATGTAATGGCTAGCTACTTGGGCAGTTACTGTGTTCTGGTAGGTGTTCTACAGATGTTTGGAAGAGATGGTAAAATCGTTTGACAAGTCAAGGGGTAGGGTGAACTGGTGGGTTTACATGAAATGAAGGGGAGATCTAAGGGAACAAATAAATGATCCAGAGTAAAAATTCTGTGTTGGTGGAAAATACAGTTTGCCTGCTGAACCTCTAACTGGATCTAGGTAGCTATCTCCATTACTATAAAGGTGAGTTTTTGGGAAGTGATTGTAAACAGCTGCTTCAGTGTATCTCCTGCCTGCAGGTGAAGGATGTGCCTGGTGGGGGCAAAAGTAAATGACTATATCTCAAGAGCATAATTGTAGGCAATGCCAATGTACTGTTAACTGTCCCAGATCTGACTGGGGAAAAGCTTACTGAAAGACAAAGTGAAGGAAATAGTATAATTGGAGAAATAAGGAGATCCTGAAGGAAGGAGATCTCAAAACCAGATAAGGGATATGTCACTTAAAGGACAAGCATATGGCTGCAACCACTTGTAAGAAAGCAAGAAGGTATGAGTTGGTATGTACCCTTTGGGCAATCAGTTCTGCGGAAGGCTGTAGGAATGTTGAAGTGGTAAGATATGGCCCTTTAGGTGTTAGCATTTTGTGCGTGTTTTCTGTACCATTTAGTGTCTGTCAGAAAAATCTATTGTTCTGTCTAAATGTCTGCCTGTTCGGTTGTTTGATTAGCGGTTTCTATTTTGCATTTGTTTCTTCATCTGTGACAACTCCTCCTACTTTCCTGAGACTTTATGTTCTTCTTTCCATGCCAGTTGCTGAAATGATCAGTGAAATAATTTGTTGAATCTTAAATTGTTGAGTCTAACTTTTCGTTTTGATACTGGTATAAGATGAACAGCAGTCTGGAAACTTCAACTTCTCTTTTTACTCTTTCAAACCGCGCTGGCAAACTAAACAAGTATTTATGCTGATTGTTTTTGCAGTTATGAATTGCATTGCAAGGGTATTTTCACAGCCACAAGAGTACCTTTATGTAATTGAAAACTTGAAAATTAGAATGTGATATAATGGGCCACAAAAATAAGAGCATTGAAGTCTGATGTTTGGAATGATTTACTTTGTGTCAAGCATTATTAAATGCTTGGGTGTGGAAGGGGTGTGTGTGTGAGCTATATCAACACTGATTTAAGAAGAAAACAACCCTTACCTGATAGCTTGTGAGGGATGAAACCTGCTGACTGTAAAAATCTTAACACTGAATAACCAGTTTTTGGTATTGGACAGCTGGCTGCTCGTGGTTTTTTGTGTCAGTATCACTATAATGCTAACTTTTACTGGAAGTTATAACCCATAGAGTAAATAGTCTCAGGATATTAGACTAATATTTTAAGGTTTATATATGTATTCCAGCAACTTGAACAGGGCCATGGTGTTGACCTATGGACTGACTTGCAGTAGTACCTACTGTTAAACTGGTAGGATGCTCCCGGAGCAGTTTTGGTGCATGTCACCCAGCGCTTTGAGACAATGATGCCCAGAGGTAGTCCAAGAACATCATGAGTAATTGGAGTGTAGCCTCCTTCTTTCAGCTTACCCTGCAAAAAAATTGAGCTTAACTGTGTTAGCTGGCATCAGGGCTGGAGAACTGTACCTGACTTTAAGTGAGTTGCCAAAAAATGGTTCTCCGTTTCAGATTGTTACAAAATACACAGATTGTTTCGGGGAATGTATTGCAGGGAAACATGTGAGTACTTCAGAAATGGGACAAAAACCATGATCAACATATACACAAAATAAATTAAGGTATGCAGATATGGTCAAGAATTTCTGTTCTGCTCATCTCACTGGTATGATGGTTCTGTTGTGCAGCTTATTTCACAAACTCGAGAGAAATAATTTTAGAGACAATTTGTTCCTTCTAGAGAAGAGGATGTTTTGGAACAGTGTATAAAAGTTACACAAAAAGGATAAGTGTCTAGTGCTATGGGATGGTCATGTTGTGATTAGGATTGCTAGGTATTGTGCAGGCATGTCTTAATGCTGATGAATTAGAGAAAGCTTCACACTTCTCAATTTGAAGTGAATGTTTATTTACTGGATATTAGGTGCACACATTAATTGAGGCAAAATATGTGTCTAACGATGATAATTGTGTAATTTATCCTAGCTCTTGCTTCTGAAGAGGATACTTTTTTCCTGGCTGCTTTCAGATACTAAATTCTGAATTAGACTGGGGACAAGAGCTCTTTGCCAGCATGGTAATTTCTGAGTTTCTAGAAAGGTTCTGAGTAATCTGAGGTTTAACAAATGTTCGTGCCTTGACTAATTAAAAGGGAATAATTCAAACTCGCAAATAATATCAATAATTTATATAGAATATACTGAAGAATGGTTTTAGGAGTTGCATGTGATTCTTTCATCTGTACTTTTCGTTATTGAATGATCTTCAGCAGAACTTCAAGAGATTGTTCTTTTTTGTTTCTGTTTNTTTTTTTTTTTTTTTTTTTTTTTTTTTTTTTTTTTTTTTCTTTAAAAAAAAAAAAAAGCTGACATCTCTTCGTGTTCCTGATGACATTGAGACCATAGGCAGTCCTGAGCAAAGTTGCTGGTGTCACATGCTGTCTGGTGCTTCTGTCATCCTTGAAATGTGTGAATTTAGTCTCATCAAGTACAATTAAAAAATGACAGCTGTTTTGAAGGAAGGGAGTTTTTCACAGAATGCTTTATCCTGTAGTGCTTGGAGAAGAATGCTCATCGGTTATTTCTCTTAGGGTTTTCTTCTTAAAAATTCCTGTGGGAATAGAGGATGAGAGACATATTACGTACAACTACACATGGAAATGCAGGGCTGAAAAGAAAGATGTGAATGTGTGTTTTTGATAGATTTATTTATTTATTTAATTTAAGCTGACAATCACAGTTCTTAAAAACGTTAGGAAGAATACTTTTCGTCTTGTTCTTTGGATGTCTTGTGTAGTAGTTCATGAAGGAAATACTTAAACAATGTGTAAAGAAAAGCGTTAGCAGGAAAATCAGCCCTAAAAATGTTTAAATGCTCATTGATATCTGGTTACTCTTAATTGTTACTGGAAATGCACCGTCATGTGAAGGCAAAAATGAACATTTAAATAGTTTAACTTGTATGCTTTACCTGAAACTACCCTTACTGCTGTACTAACATAACTAATGTAACTGTCTGGTGGCCGTGTACAGGCAAATTTAAAATTATTTTATCCTAGTGGTGTATCAACATATCTTACCATTTGACTTAAGGCTTTTACTCCTGGCTTTCCCCACCTTGTATTTGTAATATGTGTTTTAGCTGTACTTGTTACAATTTACTGATAAAATGTAATACTGTTGAAGTATTTCTATTTCTGAATTTGTATAAGTTTATTCCTATGGCCCTCTAGAAATGTATTAAAAATTTTATTTGTTAAACTCTTATTATCAATTTTACCAGTTTAAACAACCAAAAAGAACCAATGTTCTTTTCAGTAATTTTACGTCTCAGCTAAGGCTCTTCTAACTGAAGACTCTAATTCTAACTCTCTGAAATTAACAGCGTATTTTCAGACACTGATGGCTTCTAGCACAGATAAGGCCTGATGTTTGTAATTAATACCAAGGAATGGTATGCATAGAGGCTCTTGCTTATACTTATTGCTATAACACCCAAGGCCAGCTGACTTTGTTGTATGCCCTGTTGGAGGGTCAGAAGTGGAAAAGCATAGAGGGGTCCCACCTGCGGGGAGGAGCGGACAGGACAGGTGACCCAAAACTGACCAACAGGGTATTCCATCCCATCTGCCTCATGCTCAGTATAAAAGCTGAGGGACCAAAGGGTCAGCCTCTTTCTTCCATAGCTGGCGTCTGAGGAGGACTCTGTTCATCTGCCTTTCATCCCGACCTGGAATCCAGTTCCCGTCTGTCACTGAGTCCAGTCTGGGACTTCCCCAGCGCCAGCCGGTGGCGTGATTGTCATCCTGGGAGCTCGATATGGGTTGCATGTCTTGTATATATTTCATTATTTTCTTTTTTGATATTTCATTTGTTTAGTTTCTTTTCAACTCATAAGTCTCTTTCTCCTCCTTCTCTCCCTGAAGGGAGAGGTTGGGGAGAACATCTGTGGTTCATTTTAGTGGCTAGCTCAGCCCAAACCGTAACAGATTTACCCAAACCATGACAAGTGACTTTAAATTCCATTTTCTCACTTGTGGAATAAAATTGCTTAAAACCAGGAAAATGTCTCTCCAAGAAGGCATAAGCTCTGATGCTCTAAGGCCTGGGTTTTTGATACATTCAGTAGTGAATGTTTGTTCCAACTTGATGCATCTCTGTTATATCCCATTTTCACAGATGTGAAGCAAATGACTTCAGCTATTTTGAAATTTTTAAAAAATATGAAGCAGGCAAGCCATATGATCATTTTTAATTCATTTGTTCTTTGAGCAGTATACTTGCATGCTTATGGAAATGAAAATTTATTTCATGCTATTGCAGATTCTTAGGTAGACTTGTTACATTAATAAGCATCTATTGTACTGATGGGATCAGTATATGCCATTGTGTCTGTTCTGACTCATATTTGTTGCTAACGAAACTAGAGATTTTTTTCAAAGCAGGGAAATGTGATTGCAGTCTATCAATTGCAGAGCTGTTTAAAATATAAACCAGCTATCAGTGAAGGTCTCTTTTATATATTTATAAATGCAAAAAAAATTGAAAATCAGTTTGTGAAAGGAAAAAGAGGGTGGTTATTTTTTTTCTCTTCCATTCCCTTCATAAAAGCAAGCAAACCAAATCCTATTTTTTGCTTATCTCCTTTCAACGTTTTCCTTCTTCAAATCAGATCTTGTCCTGATGACCAGTGGAACTGGCATCCCAGGATGTGTGTGTTGAGGAAGGAAGGGGTACTGATCAGTCTGTTTTCAGACTTTCGTTTTACTGAGCAGCTACTCAGCTTCAAAGACTAAGAAAAACCTGGAGGAATTTTAAATACTGTTGGGAAAAGTCAGAGTGTCTTCAGTGCTGTAAATTAATCTGTGTATGTTTCATTCCCTGTCTGTGCCTTCCTTTTGTTTTGAAATATGCCTTGTTTAAGAATTGGTTATCACAAAGCCTTCCTGTGCATTTCTGCTTTGGGGTTGAGGGGAACAGATGAAGAGCTGCTGAGAGATCATTCCTATTTATTTCCAAAATAGATCAGGAGGAAAAGGAACCTAATTATCCTGATTGATTATCAGGATAACCTTTGCCTGTATAGAATTAAAAATTTTCTTGGACAGAACTGTCAGTTCTAGTGGAAAACGTAAAGGGGGGGGGGGGNTAAAGGGGGGGGGGGGGAAGGAATGACACAATGACCTCGTTTGTTAGTGTGAGAGCTATTTTTGGTATGGAGCATACGGGTGAGATGCAGCAAGGCATTTTACCTTCATGCTACCATTTCTATGAGAGTCAACCTCAAGTATTTAAGAACTACCTTTACCTTTTTCCTTCCAAAGGGAATAGTGCCAGCCTGTTGATCAGAGCAATGATTGGTTCATCTGTACCGGTATCATGACTCCTACAGCAGCAACAGTAGGTCCTACATAGAACAGCATAGACAGGTTTATAGACAGGTCTTTACTCCCTTTTTGAACCACTTGAGACTGCCTTCAGCCGCAGACGTTTTGTAACATCAGTTTTTGGTTCGTTCGTTACTCACCGGTCAAACTTCCCACCCTTTCTTTTCAAACTTACCTCGTACTGTTTCAGTGAGTGCTATGAAGATTGCAAGATTTGGCCTGTAACAGCAATTCTTTCACCTTGCCACTGCTTTTCTCTTTCTGTAAACTTAGATCATGTTTTTCCCAAGGTGTTTTCCTTCCAAATGAAATAGGCTTAACCTCTTGAACATCTAAGGCAACAGTTGTATCATCTTCATTTATGTTGCCCTTCTCCAACTCTGCTATGCCCTTCTTCAGATGCAAACACTAGACTTGAACTCTCCATTGGAGATATGGGCATATCAAGTTTTTATGGGGCTGTGAAACAATCCTTTCTATTTTATTCTCAGTGCCCTTTGTAAGGATGCCCAATGTTTTGCTGGCTTCTGTAGCTACTGCTGCTTTACGTTAGGTTCAGAGAACTGTCAGTCTTGACACAAAGGGCTTTTTTCCAAGTTTTAACTACCACTTCTGAGTGCAGCATCATGTTGGGATGACTTAAATTATTTTTCTCTACATGCATTAACTAACTTTTGTATACAGAGAAGCTCATCTGTTGCTTTTTTTGACCAACAAGTTTTCTGGGGTCCTTAAGTTGTTCTCACCTTTGGCATGGCATGGAATTACCTGAAAGTGTCAACTCCTTTGAGACTAGGAGTTGACACTGTGACACTAATAACACTATTTAGGGAGCTCATGGTGGAATGCCTCTTCTGTTTTTAACTTTAGCTTTTCAGATAAATCCTTGTTTAAAATCCATGGGATAAAGCTAGATGAATTCTTCTCACTAAGAAGAGGAAAAATGAAATTTAAAAGCAAAATCTCTATCAAGCGTAACAATATTGAGATTTTATTTTTTAAGTCAGGTTGTTACCACTGTGGCAAAAATAGATTCCATATGTAAAGTGAGTGACTAATGAAAGCAGCACTCTTAAAGTTGTTTAAAAACCTTTTCCAGACTATTTTGAAATTAAATACTTGAAAAATAATTTTCTATGTTGCTGTTGTCTTCTGTGTTTGTGCTTACCTCTGCTTCTCTTAAGAATTCAAGTTCTTATTCAAATTCATTGAAATATATGTGGAAACCGATTTATTTTCCCAGTGCAAATCTGTTTTTTCAACTCCTACAAAAATAGGTTCTGCACTTCCATTACCTGTAGGGACATACAGAGCCACCAGAGGGCAGAAGAAAGTGAGAATGGAGAAGGCTGTTACCTGCAACTTTACACATGTAGGCAGCACGTGTGCAAACACCCGTCTTGCTTTTCTGTTTTCTCCAAACAAGGTGCCACTGTGCAGCGGTTATGAACACTCAGTATAAATAGCTTGGGTTTGTAGATCCAGAACATACAGACATACAAACACAAAATTGCTGTTTAATTTTGATGAAAAGGAAAATAAAGTTTGTATTTAAAATCCATTAATTTAAAACATTAAGTCTGCTATGAGTTGTGGCTCTCTGGTGCATTGTAATTATCACACAGTAAACTTGTGTATTAAAAAAAACTTCCTGCAGAGAAAATTCATCAGTAAGGCTACTGGAAATAATGCTGCTGGTGATGCTTTCAACTGCTTGGCATTGAAGACAGCAGGTGACACTGACTTCACTGTTTTCACTTTCCGTTGCTGTAATGAAAACAGTGCATGTAGGGGAATCATTGGTACAGCCATGTGATATGATGCAGTCACTGAAATGGAGAGGGAAGTTGAATGCATCTCTCTAAATATTCTCCAGTGCTCTTCTCAGCAGTTGTGGTGGGATGTACAGAAGAAAGTTTATTCCCATAGTTTGAGGGAAGAAGTAAATGTGCTTGGTGTTCTCCTGATGTTTTCTGTAGCTTGTACCTGTTGTTTTTCTAGGAATTCTAGCTGTTATATGTAACTTATAGTGTTCCTTTCAAAGTACTCCTCAACAAGCTTTTAAGTGAAATGATGGACTATCTGATCATATGATGGAAAACCACTACAGAAGTGGCGAACGGCTTGAGAAATTGTTCCATGTTAATTATTGCTGTTCAAGTTTGAAAGCCTCTGTGCATAGATGTATATTGAGTTCGGTCCAAATGACAGGTGACATAACATAAACATAACATAAATCTTAGTCTGTGCTATAATATTCATATGTAACACTGCTGTAGAAGTCAAGCTCAGTACTGTCTCAGCCAGTGTGTAAGAGCAGATACATAGGGAAAAGTGTAAGAACTGGGGGAGCGTATATAATATAATTAAATTTGAAGCACAGATACTTGTTATCCCTTGATTTAGGATTTCATCTTTATTTGACAACCATCATCAGAATAATTGTAACGTTTGTGCTATGAAGCAAAATAGAACTAATGTCAGAAAGAAGAGGGAGGAGAAAAAATGACTGAAATTGAAGTATTACAGGATGGTCATGATATTGAAAAGAGTGCTTCTAAAATACAGAAAGTGGAAAAAAATGCTTCTGAATTAGAACTGTCACTGGGAGAGAATCTGTTGAATTATCAGGCTGCTCTATCCTTCAGTGTTAGAAGTTTTCATTCTCCCCCCCCCTTTTTTTTTTGAGCTTACAACAAGAAAAATGGTTTTCCTTCTCCAATTTCAAAGAGCTTTTTTTAACTCAAAATTTTCAAATATTGAACTGAACTAGTATAATAAACTGAAAGAAAATGTGTTCTTTCTTCATCCCTAGTCAATGCTATTGTTGCAGTAAATAAAATTTTGCAGATATGCATAAGGTCTTACAGTATGTGTTCAGGCATTCTTGTCCGTCCAGCTTGTTAAATAAGTGAAAGTTAGAAGCTTGCCTTTTTCTGGTTTGTATTAGACTTCAGAGTTATTCCTGAATCATGCAAGTGAAACCAAGGACACTGTGCAAGTTCCTTCTGGTAAATGTTAAGACATTTTACGATTTCACCTTTTTGCATCCCATTTTCTGTGGCGTTTTTTCTACCATGGAAAGATAGCCTGCTTTAGCTTCCCCATATCCCATCGTTCTTGGAAAGCTGGAGAGGCTGCAGGAGAGTCACTTGCTTGATAGACTGTTAAGAGAACACTAAATATCTTTTTTTTTTTTCTTTTTTCTTCTCCTGCTGACTTGTATCAACACCACAGTTCAAGTCCTAACCATATCTTAAATATTTAGCTAACTGATAATTTTTTGGTAAAGTACCAAAATTAGAGTTCAATCTAGTCATCTGATAAAATTAAATCTGTAGATTATTCTCTACAGTGCTTACAAGAAAATGTGTTAAAATGTTTTGAAGACTATTATAATTTGAGGGGGTTTTCCTAATTTTTGAGTGATAGTTTGCAACCTTAATTCTCTTGTGTGAGTGTTTTTTAAAAGTAAACTGTGATTATATTGATTACGTGTGTCATCAAACAAGCATCAACATTTCTGACTGTTAGACATAAAACTTAAGAACCATTGCAGATGTTTCTGCTACTGTAGCTACTGGAGTGACAGATAGCTACAGGGACTATGAGAATTTGAGGTTAATGTTTGTGTGCCTTTTCTGGCATTGTGAAGACTGCTTTGCAGCTCAGCATAGTTTTATGATGTCCATTGTGGGTGCATGTGCCATCTAGTAGACTAACAGCACTTCTCCACTGCTTAAGAATTGGGGTAATTCAACCCTCTGGCATTCCTTACAACCCGTAAGGGATGTTGAACTAGAGTTCAACCTCCTACCTGAAGCAGAATCAGCAATGATATCAAACGAGGTTTTTCAGGGCCTTGTATGGCTTTTTTTCTTATGCTTAAGTGGAATTTTCCTTTATTTCAACTTATGCCTATTGCCTCTTAACCTGTCATTGGGTGCTACTGAGAGAGTTTGATTCAGTCGTCTTTCATTCCTAACTTAATTATTTATTCACATTAGTGAGACTCAACCTGTGCCTTCTCTTTTTTGAGTCTCCAATCCCATCATCATCTCTGTGGCCTTTACCTACACTTGCTCCAGTATGTCCACATTTCTCTTGTACTGGGGAGCCCAGAACTGGATTCAGTACTCCGTATGTGATCTGCTGAGGACTGAGTAGAAGGAAAGGATCACATCCCTTTACCTGCTGGTGATGATGCAGGAGTCTGTTGGCTTTCTTTGCCACAAGTGCGCAGCTGGCTCATGTTCAAATATTGCCACCAGGGCCTCTTCTGCAGAGCTGTTCTCCAGCAGGTCAACCCTCAGTGTGTACTGGAGCATGGAGTTATTCCTTCCCAGGTGCAAGGCTTTGCGTTTCACTCTGTTGAACTTCATAAGGTTCTTGTTGGTCCATTTCTCCAGCCTGCTGCAGTCCCTCTGAGGTTCCCTGAGGTCACTAATGAAGATGACAAGTGGTATTAGCTGCGCTGTCAGCCCTTAGGATACACCACTAGTGACTGGCCTCCAGATGGATTTCATGCCACTGATCGCAATCCTTTGAGAATGGCAGTTCAGCCACTTTTTAGCCCACCGCATTGTCCATCTTTACTTCCTCAGCCTGTCTGTGAGGATGTTATGGGAGACTGTATCAAGGGCTTGTTAAAGTAAACAACAGCAACTCTCCCCATGTTTACTGAGCCTGTATGTTCAATTTAATTTGCGTTCCAGAATGCAATCATATTCATCAGGCATGGTGTCCCCTTCATAAATCTGTACTGAGTACTCCCAGTCACCTTATGTTTGGAAATGTTTTTCAGGTTCACCTAATCTATCACCTTCCTAGGGACTGAGGGAAGGCTGATTAGTGTGTAGATCTTCCTTCTTTCCCGTCTTAAAGATAGGAATGACATCTACTTTCTTGAAGTCCTCAGGAACCTCTCCCCATCACCATGACCTTTCCAAGATAATTGAAAGTGACCTCATAATTACATTGGCCAGCTTCCTCAGCTCTTGTGGATGCGTCCACTCAGGTCCCATTTGTTCAAATATTCCCGAACTTGATGTTCCTCTATGGAGGGTGAGTCTTTATTGCTCCAGACTTTCCCACTGGTCTTGGGGGCCTGGGATCCCTGAATCTTGAGAGTAGTATAAACTAGGATGAAGAAAACATTCAGTACTTTGGACTTTTCTGTGTTCTTTGTCATCAGGTCCCCTGCCCCATTCAGCACTGGGCCCACATTTTCTCAAGTCTTCCTTTTGTTACTGATATATCTGTAGAAGCCCTTCTTGTTGACTTCTGCCTCTTGCCAGATTCAACTCCAGATGAGCTTTGGCTTCCTCGCCACATTCTTGTGTGAAGAGATATTGTTTCTATATTTTTCCCAAGTCACTTGTCCCTTCTTCCGCCTCCTGTACGCTTTCTTTTTATGTTTGAATTTAGTCAGGAACTCCTTGTTCACCTATGCAAGCCTCCTGCAACTTCTGTTCCACTTCTTACTTGTTTGAATGGATCATTCTTGAGCTTGGAGGAGGTAAACCTTGAAAATCAACCTGGATCCCTTTTCTCTCCAGGACTGTCTTTCGTAGGATTCTTTGAAGCTGATCCCTGACCAGGTCAAAGTTGGCTCTCCTGGAGCCCAGGGTGTGTGATTGTGCTATCTGCCTTGTTCCTTCATGTCAAGGAACAAGGTGAACTCTTCCATCTCATGATCTTCATAGCCCAGGATTCCCGCAGCCTTCACATGTCTGACCAGTTCTTTGATATTTGTAACTGTGAGGTCCAGCAGAACAGCTCCCCGTTGTCTCATTGATTGCTGCTGTTAGTTATCATCAATGTACTGCAGAAATCTCCTGTATCCTGATGCATTTCCTTTTCAGTAGACATTGAGGTAGTTAAAGTCCCACACAAGGACCAGGGCCTATGAATATGAAGCTCCTTCTTGTCCAAAGATTGTGTTATCCTTTGCTTTGTCCTTCCTGTAGCACACACCAACTGCAATATTTCCATATCAGTCTACCTTCAAATCCTGAACCATAAGCTCTGAGCTGGCCCTCATCCCTCCATAGAGCTCCATGCACTCTAGTTGCTTTTGTCCATGAAGGGCAATTCTCCCTTCTCACCTTCCTGATCTGTCCCACCTAAAGGGCTGTGCCTCTCTGAACCCAGTGAGATTGTACATACAATAAGATTCCGCATTTGGAATAAACGTAATTTGGTCAGTACTAGCAAAGAAATTGTATCTCTGAGCTGAAGATTTGACTGTGGGATGGCTTAGGGTTTTAAAAAAAACTCACCAAGGCTTTTTTGGGTTTGTTTTTATTTGGTTATATTTTCATGATTTTTCTTCTTAGATTATAAGCTTTTTAAGGAAGATCTGTATGTCTTTCTCCACTGGAGTTCAATAAAAACCACCTATGTTGGGGTTTCTCTCCTATGAGTAACTCCGAGCTATGAACAAATGAGAACTGCATAGTCATTAGCAGCTGACTAGCAACAACAGGTATGGTTTGAATGCCCCAAGTTGAGAAAACTGCTGACTAGCATTGGGCAATATTTATTCTTTTTCTTTCTCTGGACTTTCTGGGTGTGCTAGCTGTTGATATCTTGAGACGTCAGGTAAGTGGAATTCAACTAAAAACCAACGCGTAACTTTTTTTTTTCTTGTATTAGTAAAACTAGCTTTCTTATTGTAGCATTTGTAACTGACTTCATGAACAGAAAATCAAATGATACTGTATCTAGCTACTAATTGTTTATAATTATTTTCTTCCATTAATTACTTGTGCTTGATGTGTGAGCACATCTGAAAGTTAGCTACCCAAATTGGCTGGATAACGTAAAGGTATAAGCAGATTATGACTCTGAGATCTAAACTCTGAATGACAAGTTATTGCTGGGGAAGAAAGTTTGTGTGTCGATAGTGGCCACACGTCTGGGTTTCTGTTGCGGGAAAGTTGCAGTCTCCACTTTGTAAAGGCTGGTATAAGGGGTAGTGGACCTGCTTTTTCAAATCGAGCTACTGGCTAGAACTTGGTCCACCAACCTTGAGGCAGCCTCATAAACTGCTGATGTTGGATATAGTGGCATTTGTCCTGTTTGAAGTAGATTTCCATGAACTGTCAAGTCATTATATTTGTCATTGAAACTCCTGCAAAGTAGAATGGGAATGCTAAAGGTTATTTAGATAGACCATTGAATATGCAACTGTCTGGTTAGGTGCCTGATTTGATGGGGGGGATAAGTGGTTTGCAGTTCCCATTAACTTGTTAAGGAGTATAACGTTTTAATACCTCATGAAACATCAAGTGGGAACCTTAGTGCATTACTGTCATCTAGCCCGACTTAACTGATGGCTGTCGTGGCTTTGTTGGTGATGAAAGTAAGTGCCTCCATGAGACTTTTACTTTCTCTTTGCCATCTTTTGTGTGTGTAAAAGTATCACCATTCATAATGGTGTTCAGCTTCACTAGCCTTAGTGATGATGAAAGCCAACATGTAAATATGATTCATTGGGTTTTATTGGTGTATTGTGCAGCTCTCCTCAGCACAGGGTTAAATCTCACAATGCTTTTTATATGGCCAGCTGCTACCTTGCTTCTTGTATGTCTCCCACTGTTGCGGTTATGGTGTGCTAGTGGTAACAATAGCAGGAAGATTATCGCAAACAAACAAAAGCATGTAGTTAGCGCTAGTTTCTCTGTTCTTTTCTACTCTGTTAAAATACCTAGAGAGATATGTCTGAGATATGAAACAAGCTATGAGTCGTTGTTGTGACTTATGAGATCTGGTTACATGAAGTGTCAGAAAGAAAGCATGCCAATTTGTGCTGCTGAGCAGCTTTCAGTGTTGCAGCCAAATTCTGCCCGAAGAGCAAAGTTCGGCTCATCAATATAGTGGTGGTTGCAGTTCTTCACTTGGGCTGTCCCCGTATGGCAGAGTTCCAGAAATGCAGTCAGTAAATTTTGAGCTCCCTCAAATGGGGGATCTGCAGAGCGTATCCCCCCCAAAAAGTATGTGCTGGAACGTTGCCTCAAATCACCTCTAGATAGCATAAGAAACATCAGACTACAAAAAAAAAAAGTGCAATTTATGCCTTCCCCAGTTTTTCAGCCTGCTGATTGCCTGCTTTCTGTGGGTTCTGTCTGCCATTTCCATATGACATGATGGGTTTACCCATCCCTCCATGTCATACCCCACGCCTTCACACACTCTTTGATTATTGTCTCTGTTGTACTGCCCAGCATGTGAGGTTTTTAAAACCTTGACAGACATCTGTATATACAATGCAAACATGGGAGCCTCTTGTCCAAGAGACCTAAGCTGTGTCTGTGTTGTATTGGTTTGCAGAAAATGTGAATTTATGGTCATTTGTGATGTACATGCTAACAAGAAAGCCTCTGTTATGCAGTGCTTTCCACAGGTTGGAGTAATAAGACAACAGCTAAGTATGGAAGATGTCCTGTGTATGAACATATCTGGACCGTTGCATGTTACTGTTTTTCTACTAATTATTTCTACTTTCAGCTCCACTTGAAAACGTATTTCTGTTAGGATACAGAGTGAGCTGATGTGTTATGTTTCTGCCTTGTTTCTATGTTTATGTTTTTCAAAAATCAAAAGCTGTCTTTTGGTACCTAAAAAATGTATCTAAGTGATGGAAAGAAAAATTTAACTGCCTACAACTCTTTATTCCTACATATATCTCACCCCGTGTATTTCAGAAAAATGTAGAATGAAAGACTACACAGGCTTTTAGCACAAAAGATGAAATTCTTAACCCAGAAAAAGAATGGTTTGTTGGTTTTTTTTTCCCCTCTTCTTTTGCCTGTGAAGGACATGTTGTCGAATAAATGGAATACGTTTCATCTTGTTACGAATTGACTAAAAGGGCTACAAGGTCGTTCTTTTTTTTTTTTTTAAAAACAGACGCATACTTGAATCATTCTGCTTTTTATTTTTTCATTTTATTAAACTAGGAGAAGTATGTTTACATTCATTAATAAGGCAGAGTGATAACTCTGTTTGTCAATGTTAAGAAGGAGGCTTCTGAACACTAGCTGCTTGTTCCTGTCATACCGAGAGCATTAATGGGCACCAGCTGGGCTGTAGCTATAGCAGCTTCACCACTTCAGCCTCGCACAGCAAGAGCTGCTGTGACAATGCTGCAGAAGGGCCTCCTGTGCAGATTTAGGAAGTATACACTTCAGTTGTTGTTCCCTGGGCAACAGAATAACTGCAGCCAGCTGGCTTTGCACCACCTGAGCTGATCAGAGAGCAGACCCTGTCAGGCACTGAGACTTCAGCTCCTCCAGCTTCGGTGTGAATGTCTGCAGGCAGCGATGTAGGAAGCACTGCCATTTGGGTTTCAAGGTTAAACACAGGGGAATGAAGTAGAATGACAGCAGAACGTAAAATGAAAACATCGTTCCTGTAGATACCACTATCTGATTTGTATAGCTATTGATTATATAAAATTAATTTTAAAATACTGACATACTAACTTACCTATAAACAGGAACAGGAGACTAGCAATAACTGGCTTGAACACACTCTTCTGGGAGAAAGAAAAACAATCAAGGGTGATTTATCATATGTATTTAGTTAAGAAAGACCATAAAGAATGATTGAACACAAAGATTAAAATGCTTTGTAAAATGATATAATTAGGGAGGACTGAGCAGAGCTGGGTCTGGTCCGCTTTAGGTGACTGCTATAAGCTTCTGACAGGTCAAGACTGCAGTTGTTATATGTGTCAGAACATACTTCAGTGGCATGGTAGGTTTTATTCAGCAAGTGGCGCCAGAAGAATGAAAGGTATATGATTGAACAGCAGTGAACTGTAATGTTGGCTGATGTGGACCTGTGTAAGTGGGATCAAAACTCGCTTGAGTCTGTTGGATGGGGAGGGCAGGGGTGGGAGGGGCAGGTGCTAGTATTTCTTGTATGTACATTTAACTCTACTCTTACACTTCTTCCTTTTATATTATGACAACACGTACTTAACGCTTTGCTTAAGAGGGGGATTAACTTATTAAAATCCTGTTTTAAACTTTGTTATCAAATAATAGAGATTGATACTGTTTTTAATCACTCATCTTAAAATAAGTTTCTCCTTTATTTTTTCTGATGTCTCAATTTACTGCCTGTAAAAGATACTAACTTCACTTTTGGAGAAATTAGTCCAGTGGGTGAAATGGTGGCAGGCAGAACAAGCATAAGTGATAGTACTTACTGACTCTTGTCAAGTTCTGGGTGTGCCTCAGTCCTGAGGCACCTGAAAGAGGAAGACAAATAGAACTGGTGGGTTTCTGGATGCACTCAGACCTCTTCGTTGCTGAAACTGCAGAGTATTGATTAGCAGCCACACTTCTGATGAGGATTTGTTTTTTATATTCCACGTATTCTTTGTGTTTTTCTATTTCATATTTGTTTTAGCAATATTTGACAGATGGAAGTGTCTCCAAAGTAGTTTCAGGTGGGAATTTTTTTGGGGGGGTTTGGTTGTTTGTGTTTGGTTTTGGTTGTTTTTTGGGGTTTTGTTTTTATTTGTTGTTTTTTTTTTTTTT
>RSEF01000003.1:102589136-102610576 GCA_003993805.1 Himantopus leucocephalus
TTTTTTTGTTAAAACTCAAACCATCAAGCTTCTAAATAGAATAGTTTCTTTCTCTGACTTCCATACCAAAAAACATATGTATGGAGGGAGAATTTCAGTAAAGGGATTCAGTGTGAGAAAATAATGAAATTACTGGGTTGTTTTCAATTGGAAAATCACTTACAGCTCCAACATAACAAGTGTGGCTTTTTGTTCTCAATAATATAAAAGCAAATAGAGGTCTAAGTGAGAACACTTACTCTTTACAGTGATAAACTAGACTGTGACTTTCTTGTTCATCTATTCTGATTTATTGCATCAGTTGTCCAGATATCAGTTGGTTTCTTAGTATGTTTACTGGGCTTGTGTGTTATGTCCTTTTTAAGCTGTTATTTATTAAAGAGAATAAACTGTATTCCTCCACACTGTATCTCTCAAAAAGTCTTTATAAACAGATTTTTATGACAATTGATGTTTAGTTGAATTCTTTGTAAATTTGCATTCCGTGGCATTTTCTGAAGGAATTTTTATAATAATTCTGAATGACTTAAAATTTTGCATTCTTCTCTCTCAGTCTGGAGATGTGACAGAGCTCAATTCTTCCATTATGTAAGTCTTTAACTGTAAGAATTTCTGAAGCAAAATTAAGGGTTTTGTGAAGTGCACAGACAAACCCTTCTAGCTTAAAAACCTGCAACTTCATTAAAAAGTGTAATTTTTCAGAAGGGCAGGAATGACTTTGTCCTGAGCAAATGTATTGCATCAGAAATCACCAGTCTGTGTTCTTATATCCACGTTTTTCTTTTTGCATCTAGTTCCGAAATGATTGTGTAGTTGTTAAGGAATGTCTGCTGGCTATTGCGTTCCAGCAGCAACAGTACAGTGAATTGATCTGTTGTGTGCCATAACTCTATAAAGGAGTAACAAGTACTTGTAGTTAACGTTACCATACATGTTTCTTCTCTAACTCTCATTAATAACTTCCTGTTATGTTTACCTTTCAGGCAGATTTTCTTTTTTCCAGGCTTATTTCTTTCTCAGAGGCTATTGCTGTAAGTTGGAGCAACTCTCCAAGGGGAACAGTGTTTGGAGGAAGATAAACGGGATGCTTCACCTATCTACAACTTTTACTTTTTTTCTATGTTGGAACAGCTGGTAGTGGAAAGCTGAAAATCGTCATGGAAATAGCCCTCATTGAGAAGTCCTTTTGAGTGCTGCAGTGAAAATTGGTATCGATTTGACCAAGTTGTGACCCTTTGCAAATTGCACGCTCGGCACGCAGAGAGTTTTCTCACTTGCTCGACTTGTAAAGTAGACATCTAAAGAGGGCCTCGTGCTCTGTAGCCGTGGGTATCTCTCTCAGGCTTTGGCTGAACTTGCCAAAGTTTGTTTCCTGCGGTTGGTTAGTACACCATCATTGCTGTCAGCATCATGTATAGGTGCTTCCTAACTCAATGCTGTCAAGTTGTGGGATTATTTTCTTATTCCTTGAATTCTGGTTTGCTTGTTTGTAAGTGTGAATCATTTCAACAGAACCAGGTAGATGAAACTGTATAGTCACTCTAGCAGATGGTATCCTCTGCCCAGGAGATAGTATGAATGAACCTGGGGAAACAGTGCTTCACAGGGGGTTGTTGCGGTTGGAACAGTACGTCTAGCTCTGTCCTTACCTATACCTGGCAAAAGGCATACTGAAGATGCGTGATGAATTCAACAAGGAATTTCTCTTGAATGAGGAGTAACAAATGTGACAAAGATTAAACAGTTCATTGCCTCATTCCTGGATCACTCTATGTGAACAATGCTTTAGGAATACAGTGGGACTCTCTTCAGCAAACCTTTCATTTGTTCTCTATAAAGGTGTAACTTTCAAGTTCACAGGACGGGTTCAATAGTGCTTATTTAAACCCACTAATGTTTTTCTTAATACGCTCAGTGATAGGACTACAACAGAAACTAGCTTAACCTTATCCATTGTCTTCTGCATTGGTGCTGTGACATAAATAAAAATTCGGGTTTCAATATAAGGTAGGGATGGAAAAGTGGTATTCAACTATATAGAGAACTTTAAGGAAGGTGTAGAGGCATGACTTAAATAGACACTGTGTTTTGCTTGTTTTTCTTTCTTTTACAGAATAACTGGCATTGTCACTTAAATACTACATTCATACTGGTCTCTTAAGAAATAATGCAAGAAGTGGTAGATAAAAAATGTTGTCATCTTGTATGTATATGCACAGTAGGGTGATGTGAAGATAGTAAAAGGGAAAATTTGGAGTTTCTCTTTGCCTGTAGGTATTCTAGGTAAGCGATGTCACTATAGAGGTGGTAGTGAAAACACTTAGTAATACTGTGGTTTTAAATTTTAATATGATCACTTGGGAAATAAGGCTATATAGGTAATTCCACAAATACTGTGTACTGCTAGCGATCTTGCCATACAGCCATGAGAAAGCTTGTTGTGGGACTTGGATTTCTGTGCAATGAGAGTTATCTTGTGTCTATGGGTTCCTGTAGGTTTGCTGCTAGTGGTTATTTGATTAAAAGGAATTGTGACCCACAAAAAAGCTCTACTTCATCTGTCACAACAGTGTGACGCTTTCTCGCAGCGCTAACGTTTGCGCTCTCTTTTACCAGGGAGAAAATGGTATCTTTTTAAAAGTTCCTTATATAAAGGGAAATTAAGCCTTGCTTAAGGCCAGTTGTATCTAAAATTACTTCTATGGGAGGCCGTGGCAATTCCATTTTGTTTTCACACATCTGGGAATTAATAAAGTGTCAGAAATGCAGATAAGTATATAAGAAGTGCAAGGAGAAATTAATAGTGCTCTGAATCAAGGTTCTGCTCTACAGATTTCAGCTGTTTATCTAATTCCGGAATCCGTCCAAAGTTTAAAATTAGAATCTGAAGATTTGCTATTCACATACAGTTGTTCAAGATGGATGGTCATTCAACAGCTGGAAAGCTGTCTGTCATTTTCCACGAGCATCTTTGAACCCAGCTGAAAGCAGAGGAAGTCTGTGTTGAGGGGTTTTACGTGTGCTGGCTTTTAGTATTGTCCCTTTCTGATGCACAACAAATTTTATCCTTCACCACCACTCCTGATGAGGTGAAACAGGCATGGAATGGCACAGAATTCTGCATGTGAAATTCTGTGCCTTCAGACCCTATTACTGTTACCAGTTGTTTACAGGAATATCTGTTATAGGAGGAAGTGGGGGGAATAAGTTTATTTTATACATGCACAACAGTAGTGTGATAAGAAACTTCTCATAAATACCAAAACATAATGAATGTAGGTCTTGAACGAAGTAACATTTTTCTATTTATAGTGTAAAGAAGTGACAGCTACCTCACTGAGCCTTTCTTAACGTTAATTAAAAATAGACAGATTCTTTTTTCTCTATTTCTATTAAACATGGACAGAAGGAAATAACAATTCCACTATTTGAGAAAGAGTGAATGACTACTGTGCTGTTAGGATCCCTAGTAAGTTTGACAGGTGTCCTTAATTTTAGAATTGTGTTTTAAAGATATGTGCTAATATGTAAGACTTAGAGCAATTTTTTTAAGGATAAAAATCGAATATTAAAAAAATAATTGCCTAACATACTACATAATAACAGCCATTAATACAGAAATCTACTATGCTTAAATTACATTTCGAAAAGATAAGATTCTCTTGCATTTTGGAAGAGCAAATGGCATCTGATACACATCATATCATCAGAGCAGCTGAACAGATTTCCAGAGAGGACGCTATACACTGGGCTCCAAGGGATCACACAGATAGGTCAAAATGTGGAAATCTGATAAACTTGTTTTCACTACTCAAGCAAATCTCTTGTGCCTGAAGTATCAAGGTGCATTTCAATCTTGCTCCTTAGCAGCATGTGTAGTAATAATTTGAAAACAAATATGAAATCTATGTAGAATTACTGCAGACGTTAAAAATGCATGCAGATTCATTTCATTGGTGGCTTGTAACAATTTTCAAAACACCAAAGTGTAACCGGAGCATGGGTTACGTCTAGTTTCAGGGAGATTTCTATATACATATATATATTTTCTTCAGCCTCCCTCAGTCTTCAAACTAGTACTTGTTTAGTTGTTTTAGAGTTTTCAATCTGGAAATCTGATTGTACAAGAAACGAAATATTTTTTAAAGAGTTATTCGTAGGAACACACTATCACAATTTCAAAATGTTCCCATTTTAATAAGTTAAAATAACCTTTCAAGGCTGTCTTATGACTTGTGGTGCTGTGCTGAGAGGAAAGATGGCTTGAGAAATCTCTAGTTTCTTTTTCTGTTATTTGTTTTTGTGTTTCTCTGCATAGATCTTGGTGGAAAAACTAACGCTTTGTATGCATGGGACAGACCTTTCAGTAATTATAATCTACCAGGAACTTCCTTGTGGTGTTCTTTAATGTTTTGTCACATAATGAGTATTGAGGAGAAACATTTGATAAATCTCACCTTCTTGAATTCTATTGCACTTTCAGTTTAGGTTATTTATTATTTGTATGGTGTACAATGCATGCTGTGCGTTGATTTGCCCTTTGCTAAAGAAAGGTAGCCATCTGCTGCTGCTTCCTCTTCTTTCAGTGGCACATGGATTTAGAGTAAAGGATTTGCCTCAAATGATTTGGAAATAACTGTTTAGTTAGCAGGCACTACAATTAGTAAAAGCTCAATTAAGTGTTGATAAGTAAGGGATTATCCATCATCTTTAGATGTATGGTCTCCTGATACTGTATTCAACTTGTATGCACCAGATTACTATAGAACAGTTATGGGCGTCATACATACATTTTATATTTAGTATGACCTATCCAATACCCAGTGCTTGTGGGTTCTGAATTCTGTGTTTGAAGTCCTCCTCCTACACCAGTTTCCTTCTCAAACAATTGGTCTTTTTCTCTTACTGGTTTGACCTAATTACCTATCGTTTTTATTTCACATGGCTACTTTTGAAAAACGTCCGCATTCTTGCGTTTTGGGCTTATTTACTGCATATCACTACGAATCGATTGATTTTTGACCAATTCTCTGTTGTTTGAGTGCCTTTCTTGCATATAGAATATCTAGATTAGCGACCTTTAGAGGCTTTTTTCCCCCCCATTAATTTGATTTTAGCCTAAGAAGGCCTTTTTCAGATTTACCATCCTTCCTCTATGAAAACACTCTCGTTAGAATTGTTCCTGTTTTCCTTGCCCCTGGTGTAAGTTGGTCACGTCTGCTCATGGCTCTAATCAGGCACTCTGCACTAAAATCAGCTAAAATGTACTTGGTGACAGAACTGTGAGAAAGAGGCATGTGAAATGACGTCGGAACAGAAAACATGTCATTCGTCGCTATTTATCCTCTGGACTTCTCATTTAACACATCCTCCAGCAGATAGTCGCTCCCCTTGCTTTTGCCTAACACCGCTGTGGCTGGTTTCTTTGTTCCTGCTGTAGTGGATCATACTGACCTATTTGTCTTCTGTGAACCCTGGACCAGCGACTGCAACAACATGAACATATGCAATGCTGCTCTGGTCTCCTCCCATTCTGCAATCCTAAAAATTGCTGTGTTGGGTGATGGGCAATGCCATATGTGCATAGACCATATGGTATTTTCTCCTTAATCTACAGTGTGCTTTTTCATCATACATTGTAATAGTTTGCTATACGCTTGTAAGTTGTTTGTCTTTTGAAAACTATTTTTATTTGCTAGAGTTAGAGGAGTATACTTAACTGTTTATTACAAAATCAAGTTTTCCATGTATTGGTAGTAAAGGATAGGACATAATGCTATAGATTCAACAGAAGATAGCTCTTAAAAGGAAAATGTTAAAACGGTGTCTAAATCCTTATTGTTAAGGAGTTGAGCCATGTAACTCGTGGGTCGTTTTCATTAACATCAATATGAGGAATGAAGCTTGGAAAACTTGCCTCCCAAAGAGTTATTTTTTCATGAGCACTGAATTTTGCCTTTAAAAAGGAAGAAGTGCATTAAATGTGTGCTAATTACAAGTTTTGCAGCAACTTGACCGCTAACTTGAGGTCTTTGTCTGTATCCACATTTTGCATTCTTTGAATTCATCTTGGTATAATATTTTTTAAATATTTTAAATGGCAGATGTGCCTTGCTTATAGATTTGTGTAAACGTTGATGCACTGTATACAAAATATGTCTCCCATACAATGATCTGTTGACATTATTCTCTGTTGCTTAGCTTCAGACAGTAAAGTCATGACATGTGCTGCTGTTTGGAGGATGCCGAAGGAATTGGAATCAGGCAGTCATGAATCCCCTGATGATTCATCAAGCAACACTCAAACCCTGGAGCTACTCTGTCACCTTGACAACACAGCCCATGGCAATATGGCCTGGTAGGATTCTGCATATTTTATACTCCTAGAAAAAGCCTAAAGGATAGACCCGTGCTGTTAGTTTTGTGCAGATTTATATTGTAGAAGCTATGCTATACACTTTAAAACTATTCCATCTTTAAAAAAAAAAAAAGGTACAAATTGGATTTTTAGTCCCAGATGTTTCATAGATTAAAAACATTTATTATAGTCCTGCAAACACATATGGAGTAACAGCCTGTGTACTGTTTTAATGTGTTTCTTCCCACCTGCCCCCATCTAAAACCTTTGTTGCACAAAGGTATAATAGTTAGCATTTCAATCTTTTTATGGAATATAAATTTGATGTTGCACTTTGGTCTTTGTTTTTCAGTCTTCATTCGACTGATTTTCCATAAGTGCAAGCAATTTATTGTTTGTTAAGGTTAAGAATTCATTATATTATATGGTTCCTGTTTAACTACTCTTTTCTGTTGCCTAAGAAAAGACAAGGAGAGCTGCAATACTACAGAGGGTATTACAGAGGTTTGTTTCCTTTTCCTTTCTGCTATCTAAAAGAAAGTTATATTTGTCCGTTGTGTATTTGCAAGTTCTTTGCTTTATGATGGGTATGTATATGACGTGTTCCCACTGCTTCCTGAACAGATGCAGGGCAAAGAAATGTTAATGCACTTAGTCCATGTTTAACAACTACAATGTTGTTTGACATAATTTTGGGACCATCTGACCATTTTCCTCTGGCAGGAAAAGTTGAAACTGTAAGAATATGGTCTGCTGTAGTCCTAGGAATGTCTTGTCTGACAGAAAGAATACGGAGTAGGAGGTGATCATGCAAGCTGTGCAGTCCCTTTCACAATTATCAGAGAATTTTAAGAAAAAAATGTGGAATAACACAGCAGATTTTTGTAAATGAAATGTGACAACTCTGAACTGAAACTGAACAAGGATAATGCAACGTCAATGTCAGATATTGCTGTAAGTCTCTTACATGAGTGTGGAAAGGGCGTCTTTCGTTCATGTAGTCAGTCACCTGCTGTGTAAGGTATCCATCATAATCTCATTATACATAAATATATTCTAGTAGGAGCAATTTTAAATTATATCAAAAGGGAACAATATTTCAAATAAGTCTCAGTTCCTTTTAAAAATCTGGCCGCATAAAAATTTTTATTCACTAACTAGTAAAAAATTTGTAGATTATAGAAGTGATAGTTAATTCAGCTATGTCATACATTGTACTGTAAGTTTTAAGCATCTATTTCTACCAACTGATTTCTAGTTTTAGCCTTGTAGATTAAATTTCGACAAAAAANCAACTGATTTCTAGTTTGAGCCTTGTAGATTAAATTTCGACAAAAAAAGAGTAACTAGAAGGTAATATTTATTAGGTGGTTCTTGGATAAGGCTGGACACATGAGTGTAATCAAAAGTGTCTTGTCTAGGCTGCTTTTTGTCTAAAATCTCAGCTTCCTGAATGTTAAATTTCTTCATGGTAGTATCTTTTAATTCTTTTCTACTCATTTCATATATCTTTATGATATATGATAACATATCTTTATAACTTTTTGATTATATTAAACAATTCCCTTTTATTGTTGAAACCTTTTGATGATTAGTTTCCAGTATAGTTGGGAATATTATTTCGGTTTGTTTTACTCTTCACCTTTTATCCCTTTAGATTTGTACTTTTTGTCTTTGAATCTTCCATAATGTGTTCCTATCTGATGCTGGGATGCCAGAACTCTGTGTGGTAGCCTGATCACCAGAGGAGAAAGAAGGGAGCAATAAGGGAGCATATCACTGCTTTATATCAGGATGTGAATGCCAAAAATCAATTTTTTTCCTCTAATATAGCCTATAGCAAGTACATGTGCAATTTTCTGTCTCTTGTTGTCTTTGTTCAGTACTAGTACTTACAAATATCTGCTTCCACTTAATACTCATAATCTATGTATGCTTTTATATATATATATATATATATATGCTTAAAGATTTGAAAACGTCCTGTGTTATAGAAAGATAAAAGGTATAAATGGAATACTTGGCATTAGTACCCCCCACATCATCTCAGGCAAGCACGGCTGAGTTAAAGGATCTTGTTCTAGAGCAGGCTCTTCTATTCCTGCCTCAGTCATAGTGGAAACAGCTCACATAAATGAGTAAAATAAATGTTTTGTGCCAAATGTGTGTCACTTAACATGCCATGTCCCACTGAGTGGTGTTGACTACAAATAGCAACTTAAATATTTTTTTTCTATTATGCATTTCAGATGTTTCAAAAATATGAAACTACATTAGACACTTATGGTACAATTGTTGATAGAAGCAACTGTAAATCAGAAAAGCAATTTTCCTCAATGCAAAGTGGAAATACTTTCTCAACTTCAATGTAAGACCAGCATTCTAGTGTACACAGTCACTTTGTGTGAGATCAGCGGTGGGCTGGCATCATACACTCGCAGTAAGAAAGGCAGTGCTTATTCTGGCTCTGTCATTTGCCTTGCCATTACAGCAAACTCTCACACATCTTACTGACAAAACACTGGCTGGACACTGAACCGGGGGGTTCAGTAAGCTCTGAGGATCTGGGAAGCTACAGCACATGGAGTAAATATTTTAGTTGACTTCTACGCTAAAACCATCAGCAAGATATAACCCAGGGGTTCAGTGTGACCCCATACACTTTAAGGAGGCTGTTTAATCCACAGAGTGCGGTAGAGCAATGTACCACCCTTGTTAAGAGTGGAAAACTTTTTAAGTCATCATAGCTTTTGAAATTACACGCTTTAGACTTGATAAAGACTTAATTTTTTAAAGTTAATTTTTAAAACAATTAGTCAGAGTGCATGCCTCAAACAAGTTAAAAACATATACTGGGCTTCTATCGCATCTTCGTAGGCTGGGCAGGGAAGAGTGCCGTAGCTGACAGTACAGTTTAGAGATGCAGGGTATAATGTTGATCTCAGCCTTTGTGGCACCTAGTGTGAACTTCGGTGATTCCAGATAGTAGCTTGTGGGAAGGTATTTTGTGTGTCTTGACATCCACAGCACAGGTGCTTCACAATATTCATGGATCTGGTTTGCAGATCGTAAGTAATTGAGATTTAACTGTAATTAAAGGGAAAAAACCAAAACTGTCTTGAAAATGCAACTGGTTATGTACTCTGGCATCCGCTGTCTGTCTCAGGGCTTTATTTGCTTGTACTTTTGTTCATGTTTTCGCTGCTCTGCTTTATTTCTTAACTTGTTTTCTTTAAAGTTTATCTTCTTGCATTGTTTTTCTCTTCCATTAAGAAAGCCCGATAGTTAAAATATTACCTTATAGATGTTTCTATTTCTAGTATCGTGTATCAGGGAATGCAAGGGTTTGGTTTTTTTTTTTCCAGGTCTGGTATGTCAGGTATTGGTTTTGCTCAATTGTTTACTGGCATTAAGAAGAACTGATCCTGTGTTTCCTTACCTTTATTTTGTCTCATTTATGGAATGCTGTGCTCAAGTGTCTCTTAAATTTCTTATTTAAAAACTGTCAGAGACATGTTTAATACCTGTTTTCTGTGAACCAAGACTTTCTTTTGTCAGAAGTAAAGGTGCGAAGTCACTGTTTCTCCCCTGGCATCTGCTGAAAGCAGGCTTGCCTATGTCTGCCTAACATCCTACTCTTTGCTTTCCAAATCTGGCAGGTATAAAATAGGGTAGATGCTGCTCAGTAGCAAGGTACGTGCTTCAGAAGAGAGGTGGAACAAGTGAACTAAGTTGGATGGTGGTCCATGGAGTAAATTTGGAATAAAATAAATAAATAAGGGGCAAGTGTTAGATGGACAACATAGGTATAGCTGTAAAGAGAAAATAAATGGAGATTATAGAGACAAGAAAAGTGCGAGCTCGATTGCCTGAAAGGTGAGGGATGAAGAATTCATGTCTTATACAGAAAACAATACCTAGCTGCTGAAAAAAAGTTGGAAAGGAATTAATATGTTAGGAATAATGATAGATTACTTCATGAATTTTCTCTGTTTGCTGAAGTTGAACTTTTTTAGGGTATCCTACTCAATCAATCCTAAATATGGACTTGCAAATATTACCACATCTAAAAGAAACTAGAGAGGAAGACAAACTATTTTTTTTTTTTTAAAAGTCACGAATGTTTCAAGAACTCTGGGATGTGCATCATTAAAGTATTAAACCAGAATTTTGAATTCACGAAGGAGGAAGTGACTATAAATGAGCTAGTCTCACAGACTTTTTAAGTATTTACATTTTATTTGGGTATTTCATCTAAGGTCTCCAAATAGCATACTGAGTGAGGAGTATCATCTCTTCTTTGGCTGTGTGATTGCACAATATGGAGCAACCTCATTAAGGTCGGCTTTCTACAGAAGTACAAATTTGCTATAACAGTCCTTTCGATTTGAATGTTAGTTTACTTTATTTAAGATACATAAGATACTATACAGAACATATTATTGCTTCACTTTCATCATGTTCATTCCATTAATGAACAAAGCCACCTGATGAAAGTTAAGCACATTTGTAACTGATGACCTCAAGACAGGTGAGTAAGTGCATTCCAGAATTGAGGTCCAGAAGTGTTTTACTTATTCTTTTTAGCCTTTAAAATAGTATTTAAAAAAAAATCCCCCAAATCAAAACAACCCCAAACATTGTCTCAAATAAAAAAGTCAAGAAGCAAGAGAATCTGAAACTCAAAAGAAAAGTGAAAATGGTGTTTTTAATGGCTCTAAAATTGCATTCAGGTAACACTTTTGTTTTCTGTCATGATGTTGGTAATGTTAATTCTTCTACAGTACCCCTCTATTAGGCATCAGGATATATATGTTAAAATTCTGCCTTAGTGTTTCATTTAAAAAAAAGTCCAAAGCAATTTAAATTCATTAGATATAGATCATTAAACCTGAAAGTAACACTACTTTTAGGAGGATCATATGGTCTNAATATGTATGTTAAAATTCTGCCTTAGTGTTTCATTTAAAAAAAAAAAAGTCCAAAGCAATTTAATGATCTATATCTAATGAATTTAAACCTGAAAGTAACACTACTTTTAGGAGGATCATATGGTCTTCAATATATGCTTTATAGCAAAGGCATGTAATAAATGCAACCGTCACTCTTTTGGTATGAAAACCTTATCTTATTTTAACACTTCATATGTCCCAGTACCAGAAATGTAATTGTGAGGAAGTATATCCCTCTGGTATTCGTATAGCGGTTTCTTTGAGAGCATCAGGAGTGCCAGTTGCACAGGCTGGGGTATAAACTGAACTCCAGGGTTTTTTAGTTTTTTTGTAACAGACGCCCAGCTGATACTAATTGTTTGTGTCATAGGCCTTTCAATTTGTTCACATAATGCAGAAAATTTCAGAGCTATCAGGAGAAACATATCGGTGAAGCTGATTAATTACAGACAGATTCAAAAAATTATCAGCATTTAAGAATAATTCTTCCATACCTGGCGCATTCCACGCATTTACATTCTCCATCAACCACATCTGATATTACAGAGATTAAGCATAGAGAAAGTTTTTTGGAAAAAGTTACTGCATGGCAAGTGTTTTCATTGGGAATGTAACTTACAGCTGCTTATCAGTACTGTCACTCTCCCCTTTATATTCTGATCTTTTCTAAAATGGTAAAAATTTAAACTGTATCTTATGTTCTGCTTCTCTCCTCTCTCCCTTCTTAATTCCTTGTGATATCCTGAATTCTTTACAGGATTTTGTTCTCTTGAATCTTTGATTATCCTTTATTGTAAATAAGTCATGCTTTATTATAAATAAATCCAGGTGTTATATCTAAACCCAAATGTTCGACCTTTTTTTATCTCCTTCTCACACTTTCTCTCTCGTTTTCCCCTTTTAGCATCCTCTAAAATGTGACTGGAACCAGTAGAGTAATTTATAACTCTCATGTCTCTTTTTCATTCCCTTGAATGTTTTTGGTAATTTTGAGTGGTTAGTATTGTGCAAGTTTAAAACTTTAAGCTATTCAATGTAATTGCATATGCTAGGGAATAATTGTGATTCATTAATTGGATAGTGAAATAATAAAACACTGTTATGTGCCCAGTTTATTATGTTAGTTTTTGATCAGAATTTATTTGACTCTAGTCTTGTAAAGCTGTGGGAAACTTGATGAAAGTAAAATCTGACACTGAAGCAAATAATAAGGGAAAAATATGCTGTATTTCATGTATGTGAACTTGCTGTACATATTCAGTTAACTTATGACCACTTCTGAGAATTTCAATAGGTTCCATATGCTTAAAATGAAAATTAGTTTTGTTGAAGCCTTTGCTGTTGTTTGTGTTTACCTTGGATTCGTAAATCATGATAAAGAAAATAGTACAGAAATTTTTACCCTACAAGTAAAAAATAATGGGTTTGTAGAGTACTGCTTCACTTCTCCTTCCCAACTTGAATGTAGTTTTTTGCTTCAGTTCTCACTGTGCTGTCATATTCCCTAGTTTTACTGCCAAATTAGAAGAGATTTCTCCCCACTGAAAGAAAATAGAGCTATTTTTAACAGGTTTGTTTTTTCCTATTTATAATGCTACTTTAGCTATTCTTAGCACTAAAAAAAAATAGGGTTGCAGTCTGCCTCAACTGATTTTTCAGGTTAAATGGATACCAGCTGGTTTTATTTTCAGTTTTTATTGAATTGCTTAAAAGGTTGTGGGAAATGTTAAAAAATTATGTTGCAGAACTGTGGAAAAAAATCAGTTAAGCAGCAGAGCTCTAAATGTTCATGAGGAACTAGCTTTGAACAGGTATCCATGTTTTCTTGGTCTTGAACTCCAGTTTGCTCTCTAAAACCCCATTAAGCATTTACTGTTTAGAATATTTGTTCCTCAGAGGGGAATTGTTTCCTAGCACAATATTCTGGGATGGTTATAGATGAAGTAATATTGCTGACACTTGCTTACACAGTAGTTAAAAATTCAGGGCTTTGACATGTCTTTTGAATGTCTGTTGGATGAAAAAATTGATCCTTGTACCCTTGTAATTAAGTGCACCTATTTGGTAAAATGTATGTGAGAACTTAAGGGGTGCCCTGCAACCTCAAACAGTCCGTCCAGCCCAGTGTTCAGTCTCAGACAGTGGTGATGGAGAGGTTATTTAGTGAGGCCACACTAGCTAGAGTCCCAGCCGCTTCTTGCAGTCTGTTCATATCAAATTCCCCCAGTATCCACAGTCACTGGATTGGGGCTGTTAGAGGATACATCTATGCCAGGTCCATGTAAACCTTTATCATTCTTGGTTTTGCTGTTCTTTTGAACAGAAGGAGTGGTGATTTTCCTCAACTGTTAATGCAGATCCCAGGCAATCATAATTTTCTTTTTAGGCTCATTTCAAATCACTGGAGAAATGTACTTGGAGGAATATTCTGTTTTGTTGGGGTTCTTTTCTCCCTGTCCAACCATGTGGGTGTCCTGTTTGTTACAAACAGCAATAAATTAGCAAGGATATGCTCTATCTATGTTGCCATCTTTTGAAAAATCCCATTTGAAAATACTCAAACTGTCCCCCCAAAAGCAGATAAATGTTTCCTCTAAAATGAGTCTGCCGAGATTGCTTTTGCTCACTCCAGCTCTTTCACAAATAAGCTTGTTTCAGCCCTTAATCTTTACGTTAGTACATGGAAAGAACTATTGGCACCATGTGGCCTCCAGAGGCTGGACAGGACTTTTACCTGACAGCTCCCTGTGTGCTTTCCTGTCAGACATTCATACTACTAAAAAGTTTTTGCCTAGGTTGACCACCTTACTGATCTTTGACAGACAAGCTGGTTATATGTTTCTTTCATGACATGTCACATATCCATAATATTCACTTTGGGGGTTTTTAAGCCCTGTTCAAGCAACAGAATGGAAATGGTGACCACGGCAGCAGCTGCTCCAGGAGAGGTATGTTGTAGAATGATAGATGTTACGTGACTTCTGTCCATCTGCTTTGGAAATGAATCCTAGCTTTACACACAGTCTTCCCCCCTCCACACCCCCCCTGAATTTCATTGAAGAAACTCATACGTGTGCTGGGGGGTTCTATTCTTCTACATGTGGTGTTCATATAGCAGTTAACTCTGGGTGACAGTAATTTGTCATCAGTGTCTGCTTATGTGAAATGTGTTACTCCTTACTTTGGAACTTTTTTCTTGTTGGTGTTAAGAAAAAAGGTGAAAACAACTTTTAATACTCATGTAGATCTTTAAACTGTACATACTTTTTCAAACAGTGGTTATTTGACTCTTTGGCAACGTTTCTTGTCCAAAGCATGTTGTCAATTGATTCTTTTTCATATTAATAAATAGGTTTCAGCTCCTCAGGGAGTTGTTTCTAAGACTGTTACAAAGATTTGTTGGTGTAATAGTATCTGCAAATCCTCGAAGCAGATACACAGCTTTATGCTTAGTAAAGTGCTTTTTCTGGCATGGAATATAGATTTCAACAGGTACCATAAACTATGCTGCCAAAACACTGCATTCCTACAGTAATTTAACTGCATATACTCTAGACCTTTTGTTATTGTAGATATGTCACCAAAAAACCCTACAGCTATAATGCATTCTGCTGTCTCAGCACACGTATCTCGTACAGACTTGTTCTAAAACACCTGCAATAAGAAAAAAGAACTTCCAAAATGTTTTACAATATCCATTGAATCCTCAGATATTTCAGCTGTCAATAACAGTAGGATAATTAATATACTACTGTAGAATATTAATAGTGGTAATGTGACAGAAACTTAAAACTTTTGCAATGCTGTCCTCCTGTAGTTCAGGATCCTGAGAGGAGGGAGCAGGGCAAAAACCAAGCTCACAACCCTTGACTTCAGGAGAGCAGACTTTGGCCTCTTCAAGGATTTGCTTGAATAAGTCCCATGTGATAGGGCCCGAGAGGGAAGAGGATTCCAAGAAGCTGTTTAATATTTAAGGACCGCCTCCTCTGAGCTCAAGAGCAGTCTACCCCAACAAGCATGAAATTGAACAAAAATCCAGGATGTCTGTAATATGTTGGATATGGTAGTAAGAGACAGGCCTTGGAGGAGAAGGCAGCATCCTAAAAAATCTAGTATATCTTTGAAAGCAGAACATTTTCTGGAAAGATGAATTAATATTCCTTATCTGTCTGGAATAAATACATGTGACGACAAAATTAGTCTCATAATATCGTTAATCAACTGTAAGGACTTGTCTGCAATACCAAATGAACGTGGAGAAACCCCCCTGACCTTGATAAGACCATGCTACAAAACTACTTTGTAGCATGTATTCCAATTAGTGCTACCCATGGGTTTCTTACTCTGTGGCATTTTCACATGAACTCTCTGAGCACAGAAGAATCAGCTTCACCCACATGTCGATGGGAAAGAACTTAGGATTTCTTAGGTTACTGCAATCTGAAGAACTGTAGGTTACACTTGTAAGAACTCTCGCCACACGATCTGCGAGAGCTGTCTGTGTATAGACCTTGTTTATTTTATTGCTTCAAAAATAAACACGTGGTTATGTCTTAAGTCAGAAAATGGTTAGTCACAGGTTTCTTTCTGTAAAGTAGGTCTTGCCATTTACTGTGTCACCCATTTGGTTGCATAGATCTTACTGTGCTGCACGTGTCTACAGAATATGGGTAAGTTGGTTAAACTACAGACTAGAGAGATTAATTCCCATCTATGTTTCATGACTTGAAATGTTGCCAGTGACAGCTTTTGTCAGTTTAGTTCATATGTAGAGTCTGTATAATCAATTTGCATGATTTTGCTTTGCTGTTTTAAGCGTTATTGATATGTAAACCCACAGCCAACCAGACAGAAGTCTGAGATTGTTAATGAACTATGAAGGTGGTCACCTGTTGGTCATCACTTTAAATCATGAATAGCTCAACAGGAATTTAGTAGTTGTTTCTATTAAGTGGATATTTAGGAGCTCCTACTTAAAATCAGTGAGTCCTGTATTTTGCTTTTTTGTAGCAAATCCACTATGGTGCTTTCTGTAAGATTATGAACTCCTAGGATTCAGACTGTCTTTATTATGTTTACAGGTACTTAATTTCAGCATTGAAAAGGTATTTAAGTGGGCCGTAAAGCAAGAATCACAATTCTTTTTCTCACTATAAACTTGTTTAATTGCAGCTGCAGGAGACAAGGAAATGCAGTGAATATTGAGGATGACCCTTTGTTATTTTGCATTCTGCTTTATGATTTTTTTCAAAAAGACTTTATAGGGTTGCCAACACTGTAGTATGATAATCTAAGGAAAAAAAAATTAAAAACATTTTAGAGGCAAGTGCTTTTTATGCATCACCTCCTTGTTGGGATACTCTTGTATTCATTTGTACAGTAGTTTTATTTTTCTGAATGTAAAAATAATTTAAGAGCCAGAATAAAGCCCAGCTCTCTTTGGGCTTCTTGTCCAAAATAATCTAACTTCATTTCTCATTCTTCTCAGCAGCCTCTTGGCTAAAAAGTCACCTAAAATAAATTCACCTTATCTTTTAGGTTTTTTTAGGAAGCTATGGTTCTTGTTTTACTGCGTCTTGAGGAGTTGGACACCAAAATGTATCTCCATGGCTGAGAATTTTGAGACAAAGCATAACTTAATGTGCTTCCTGCAGCAGGGACTTCAATACGCTACAAAATAGCCAGAACTGTGTTCATTCAGTGCTCTGTAGAGCACCTGAGTAAGGAGTAAGAATTGTGGGTTCCAGGTTGTCCTCAGTCTGATCTCCTTCCTTTTAGAATAATGTCCTAATTGCCTAATCAGCAGAGTCACCTTTAAATTTGAATAATTTTATGGCAAAGAAGGCAGGATATTTGTGTCCGTAACACATGCATTTTTTTGGCTGGGCTACACTGAGGCTGCAGGATGTTCTACTGAGTTACCAAATGTTTGGGTGTATTTTCCGTTTTGCAGTGCGTAAGACTTTTCAGTCTAGCAAAATTTTTCCACTTATAAAAATAAATGGTTGTCACTTCTATAATTATGGGTAAGCAGTAGTTAATGCTTGCATTGTGGCTGGACTGGAGTTCACATCTATGAAAGCATTTGTGTGTTGCTTTATTCTTCTTTAGTCTATAATGGAGAACTTTGAATTGTTCATTTGTAAAAGCTCAGTATGTTAATAAATGATGGTGTTAACTATCTTTTCAGCATAAAACAGAGATAATAGAGTCCTTTCATGTGTGCGTTTGAGTGAATATTTTAAATTCTCTTTTTTCTTTACTAGGAAAACGTTCTCTGTAGGATTTAATTTTTTTACCAGAAACTACTAGCTAGAAGCTAATTTGAAGCATCAGGAGTCAGATGATAACAAAACAGGGTAAAAGGCAACAAATATAATTGCTTGTCTGCTGTTTATAGATTATCTAAAGAGCAGCGGTGAAGTTGACACTCAGTTTCTGAGTGGCAGCTGTGAATTTGACAATTACCTTGTCCATTTCTGAAAACTGTGAGCATCAGCAACTGTTGGCACACTTGGGAAAATGGTATTGCCTGGTTTATCTGTTTTCCTTTTTAAAGATTATCACCACCTCTGCTGTGTCTGAAAATTGTTCTAAATGTAAACTTCAGTTTTTCTAAAATTTGTATTTTGCTTCAAAAGCCAGGGTTTTTTTTCAGTCACCAGTATTNGGTTTTTTTTCCAGTCACCAGTATTTATTTTTTTTTCTCCGCAGTATTTCATGTTTAACATTCAGTCATGGTTTATCCCCAGCCATCAGCTAGGACCACGCAGCCATTCACTCACTCCCTGCAGTTGCAATGGAGGAGAGAACTAGAAGAGTAAAAGTGAGGGGAAAAAAACTCCTGCATTGAGATCAGGACAGTTTAATAGGCAGAACAAAAGCCGTGCATGTAAGCAAAGCAAAACAAGGAATTAATTCACTGCTTCCCATCAGCAGGCAGGTGTTCAGCCGTCTCCAGGAAAGCAGGGCTCCATCACACATGATGGTTACTTGAGAAGACAAATGCCACCACTCCGAATGTCCCCCCCTTCCCCCTTCTTCTCCCAGTTTTCTATACTGAGCATGGCATCACATGGTATGGAATAGCCCTTTGGTGAGTTGAGGTCAGCTCTCCTGGCTGTCTCCTCCCAGCTTCTTGTGCCCTCCCAGCCTACTCGCTGCTGGGGTGGTGTGAGGAGCAGAAAGAGCTTAGCAACAACCCAAAGCACCAGTGTGCTATCAACGCTATTTCTCATCCCAAATCCAAGACATAGCACTATGCCAGCTGCTAGCAACCCAGCTGAAACCATGACACATTGTTGTGACCACAGAATACAGCTGAACATGTTATAAAGAGTGATTTGAGTAGCATTTGATTAGATTGTAAAATGAATGATCACTACTACCATACCCATAAACCAATGAACTTTCATAAAAGACAAATTAAACAGAAGCAAAATTGGCATCTCACAAGGACAGAGTGAATGTGGAGAGACCTTTTCATTCCAAAGTATGTCACCTGGGTTATAATTGGCTCTAATTAGCACATGGTATTCGGCTATAAAAATTTTTACCTTGAAGCTCAGTGATGCTCAAAGATGTGAAATTTATTCCTACCTTTGAAAACATCAAAGAAAGTGCTTCCAATCTAGCTTTTACAACTAAAAGTTCAATGATCAGTGCAGGAAAGGTGCAAATACGTCAACAAGCATAAAGAACATTGATCTCCGGCTGGAAGAACTCTTAAAGAGTCAATTGGTCAAACCAAATTTCATTGTCTCTAATTAAAAATATATCAACATATATGAAGACCAAATACCGGTTACACTTTCAGCAATGTGTAAGAAAAATAATGGACTTTAATAAATGTGATCAGAATCAACTTGAAGATTTCTTAGTTACTTATTCAGTGGTGTGATGATCCTGATGTCTGTTAATTTCACTTTAGAAAGCTGGGTTGTGGAAGGGTAGCTGTGATCACATGCAGGTTATGGTGCATTAATTTTTGTATCCTGTTCTACATGTGCATAAAATGTTTTCATCTCTTTGAATGATTTAATTGATATATCTGTGCAGTAGAACTATATGAAATTCTGAAATACCCGTGCCAGTGCTAGTTGGGTACTTCTCATTATTACGGACAAAATGATGGGTGAACATGTAATTGAAACTGCTTCATCATTTTTATTATCAACACTCATTTTCAGTTGTTCATAAGTCTTTCCAAGTTGTACCATACAACTTTAACAAGAAACACTTTTGAAAATAAGATTGGCAATACAACAGACAAAACAGCCCAATTTAAAGCAAATCATAGAATCGTTCTAGTTCCATGTCCTTGTTAAAACACATTTAACAACATGATGGTAGCTTAATGTGCTAAATGAAGTGATTTTGTCCTAATACAAGAGACCTCATTACAAATGAACTTTTATAAGTAGTTAATTTCCATGGATTGACAACATAATAAGGATGCAGGTCATGGTTCCAGCAGAAAATAGATGCAGAAGCCAGTCCTTTCTTTGATCTGCTCTGTTGCCTTAGGGAAAAGTTCAATGGGTGAGGAGTCAGCCAACACACCCATTTAGTTATAGCTCCAGCTTTTTCATCTACTTGGTGTTAATTTTCTTTTTTGACATAGTTCTACTTTATCTGCATAGTCTAGCTTCTCTGTAACAGCAAACAGGTGCAGTCATCTGCCTGTGTATCTAATGCTTGTTTTACTAAAAGTGCAGAATAAAAAGCAATGAAACTGTTCATGGATTTTGAGAGGAAAGTATCACCTGAGAATAACTGAGGTTGTATTTCACTGATGGTGTGAAAAAAAGACACTGTGTCACTCTCTTCTGTTACCTGCAACTTCCTATTTTCTTTTCCTTGTGTGTTATACCGTAAGATTAGATGGAGTTCCATAGCTTAGATCTGGGGCCGGCTGGGTCATACCCACTGTCTTAGGAAGGCAGGGGTAAGGCAAAATTGGGGATAAAATAGGAGCACGCATAGCGTGCAGCACCAAGTTAGGAAGGTAGGTAGTGGCTGCCTAATGTTGGGCTCACATACCCAAAGCTGCATCTACTCATGCAACCTTNCCTAATGTTGGGCTCACGTACCCAAAGCTGCATCTACTCATGCAACCTTCTTTCATCTCTTCCGTCCAGACACTGAACTGATTCATGCAGAAAGATAAACAGACTAGAAAACTTACGTTTAGTGATGGACTCTTGACAAACCTCAAGAGGTACTTCTTCATATATGCACTGAGGATGAGAAAAGCATATCAAATGCCTTTGAATAACCTAAGCTTTTTTCTAGAGATGGAAACAAGTTTCTTCATGTAGTTATTGATAGAAAAGTTGTGGTCTCTGCCTTCAGCCATATTGTGTCATTGTAAGATGATTGGGAGGTTGCACAACTTTCTTTTAAAAGCATTGGGTATGGAAGTCTATTCTCATCAAATGACAAGTATTATTCCTTTGACTTTACTCTTATCTCCAGAAAACTTATTAGGGTTATAGTGCATATACTTAGCTGTGCTGCCCATACTGACTGGCTTGAATATACTGCTTCTCATAGGCAGAACTAGAGATGAGGACTGATTTCTTGCATTCCTTCATATATGGCACGAAACTGGTGAATCACAGGTAAAAGTATATGTTGATTGAGTTCTGATGACAGCTGTTGAACTGGAAGAGGTTTGCATCAAAGCTCTCAGGCCTATGATTTTTGGTGCATCTTCAAAAAGGTTGCACAACATTACATATGAAGAACTCTTGAGGTTTCAAGCTAAAGCACTCAAAAGTGAGTGTATGTCAAGGCCTCTTTTTTTCTGTGTATGTATGCAGAGTGCTAGAATGACACGATCACTGTTTGTTTTGCATGATCGCTGTATGATTCAATATCCAGAATGGACAACAAACAGAGTAAGGATTTTGAAAAGCTCTCTTTTTACGGTTAGGCTAGTATCTAGCAAAGCTGGGTGGCATTCCTTTTCCTGAAGGATTTGGATGGGATGTCAAAGGGCAATCAAAAGAAAAAGAAAAGGATGTGTACATTAGTACTGACTAAAATAGTCCATAAGCAAGCCTAACTTTGCTATCACATAGCATTTAAGTAACTAATGCTTCAATAATATTCATCTAGTGTGTGTA
>RSEF01000003.1:102629216-102648986 GCA_003993805.1 Himantopus leucocephalus
GGGGGGGGGGGGGGGGAGTGGTAAGAGTGAATGATCTCCAGATATCCCTTAACGATCCTTATAATTTCGTCACTGTAGCATGGGATCCCTACAAGACATTTTTGGAGAAAGTCTAAATACTCAATTATCTCAGCAGCTCTTTGGTAGGCATGAGATTGCGCCCGCTTTCAACTGGACTGCCCTTGCTCCTTGATGTTCCACATCTTCATGTATTAATACATAAACTGACTCTCAAACTTTCCACCAAAATGCTCGTTTTTAAATCTCTTCCTATTTTTTTACATTTCTTTTTTTTTTTTTCTGTCAGTAGTCTGGATTGCTTTCATTCCCAAAAAGAAACAAGCACATAAAAGTACCCTCATGAATGTAGCTAAGAGCTTTGGCCAAAGAAAGAAAGAATGCAAACTTAAGAGTGTGAGCATTTTATTTCAATTTCTATAAATGAGCCATTACAGAGGACAAAAATCTCACTGAAAAACAGAAAGTGAAAAAAACATACGCTGAAGAGCAATTGTTCCATTTTTGGATCAGATCAGGTGTTTTGCCCAGCTATAAAACTGAGGGCATTCCTCATCGACGCAGCTGACATTCCACAAAACAGTCGATTTTCCAACTCGGATACCAAGCGAAGGCAGCCGCCCGTCCGTGCAGCTCCCACGGCACTGCCTCTGCTGCTCCCTATACATACACACCGGGAGCCAGCCGCAGTTCTTGCCAACACGTACGGCCCGGCAGCAACCCCTGAATCAGGCCTCAGCCCGCCGCTGCCGCCATGGGGCGCAGCTCCGGTGGCGGCTCACGCTGCTCGGCCCCGCTCCGCCCCCCTCCCTTTCGGAAGGGCCAGCGGCAGGGCGAGGCCTCCATGGGCGGGCAGCAGCTCTCCTGCGCGCTTGCGGATGATGCGCCTCCCACCGCCCCACGCGCAGCCACCGCTTGCCGGGCGCAGCGCGGCACGTTCGCCGACCGCGCTGACGGCACCGCCCGCCTGCTGGAGCCCCGCCTGCCCGCCTTGCATCCGGTGCTGTGGCAGCCATGGCGCAGGGGCAGCCGTGGGCGCCGGCCCCGGCGGCGCGGGTGTGCGGCGTGCATGCGGGACGGCCGCTGGAGCTGTTCTGCGAGGACTGCGGGCGCTGCGTCTGCGTCCTCTGCCCGGCCCTGGGCCCGCACCGCGGACATCACGCCTGCCTCCTGCCCCACGCCGTCCGCCACAAGCAGGTGAGCGCCGCGGGCGGGCACCGGGCGGTGTCCCCGGGGTATGCCCGGCCCGGCCTGGCCTGTGCCTCCCGCGGAGCCCTGCCTTTCAGGGGCAGCCGAGCCTCGCTGCGGGTTTGCCGCGGCGGGGACTTTCTCTGCGAGACCAGCTCCAGCGGGGCAGAGGGAAGGGACGGGGTTATAACTGAAAGCTGGGGGGGCTATGGGGCACCAAGCTGGAGCAGAGATTTTCCTTATTTTCTTGTGTGTCTTGCCGGGTTTTTTTCCTCGTTTCTGGGATTTGTGCAACTGGGTTTTCATTTGCCAGGGTTAGATGGTGGCAGCTGTGTGTATTGGTGCAGTGGACACAGTAGGCCAAGTACCTTCAGCCTTACACCTTGCTTTGCTTGCCTTATAAAAAGCTTGTGGAGCTCTGGTTTTGTTGTCACATCAACTCTGTAGGCTGTACTGGCTAGCAGAACAAAGTTTCTATACTTTGATAAGTGTATTGTAAATCCCATGTGTCCAGGGGTCAGCGTGGTGTCCCAGCAGAGGGACATAATTCATGCACGAGAGGGAGAGAGTTATCCAGTCACAGCCCAAGTGCACACATAACAGGAGTATGAATCAAGGGACCAGTGTGGATGTGACATTGTCTGTCATGTCACAGGCAGCAGCATTTTTTCTTCAGACCTTGTGTGGAGAATCAGAGGAGCTTGGTTGCCCTGAGGGACTTATTTTCATTGCCAAGCTAGAAGTACCTTTGACAGAAACATGGATGCCACAGGAGACTGGGAAAGGCCATTTCTGTTTATCCCCTTCCCCCATTGCTGTAGCTTGCTAGACCACAATGAATCCCCATGCACAGAGCCTGTTCTCTGACAGCTCCTTGGGGATGGGGAGCAGGGGTTGTTGTGGGTTAACCCTGGTAGGCGGCTAAGCACTGCACAGCTGCCTGCTCACTACCCCTGCCTTGCCCAGCAGGACAGGGGAAGAGGAAAGGAAGACTGAAACCAAGAAAACTTATTGGGCAAAGTAAAAATAGTTTAATAAGAAAAAAAGAAGAGGAAGAAGAGAGAAAGGGAACAAAACAAAACAAGTGATGCAAAGGCAGTCACTCACCATCTCCCATGGGTAGACCAGTGCCCAGCCACTTCCTGAACAAAAGATGGCTGACTCATCTAAACCCTCTACTCTTCATTTTGTTGCTGAGCATGAGGTTATAAGAAATGGAGTATCTTTGGTTAGTTTAGGTCATCTGCCTGCTTGTATGCCCTCCCAGCCTCTTGTGCACTCACAGTGATATCTAAAACACAGCAGTGTATGAGCTGCTATGAGGAAAACTAACTCCACCCCAGCCACAACCAACAATGCCCATAGGCGTTCTTCCCTGAGCTTTTTTTGTTCATTCCAGTTTAGCTGTCTGTTGAGCAGCCCCAGGAGGCTTTGCAGGCTTGCCCAATACTTCCTGCTTGTGCTTTGTTTTACTCAGGAGAGCCTGCCAGGAGGCTTGCTGAGGCCTGCATGCTGTGGCGCTAAGCTTGGGAGGCTTAAGAAGTAGTAACACAGAGGTTTGATGTTCAGAAGTTGGTTTTTTTTTTCTCTGCAATTTCAGAGAGCTCCTTCCCACTCTTTCCCTGGTATTTTGGAGCAATGTTACTAGGAAGTTTCCTAGTTCCCACAGATTGTGAGCAGATGCACAGGTCATGCTAAATTCCTCTGGCATTTTATTGCACTTCATATTAGAGAGCAGTATAAGGGCAGAGGGCAGTACACTAGGCCATAAGCAAACAGCAGCACAGGGGAAAGATCATTGCAGGTGTCAGAGCAACTCAGAGGACTGTTCCTGCCTGCGGGTGTGCTTTCATCCGAAGTATTCCTCTTACACCTGGGAAGTCACTACACCATTTGCATTCTCTTCGTGACACCAGGGCAGTGTGTGGGTGCAGGTATTGTACTGTGGCAATTTGATTTGAGACAGGGTAAAGTGCACAAAGCAACAAGTTGTGCTGGTTCCCTAGGGGTCTGTGGGACACAGGGGAGAAGATGCTGTTGATAATTAGTTAGTCTCTGTGCCAAAACAGGAAGTAAGCAGGGTATAAACTTGCGTCCCCATGTGACACTGTCCCTAGGAAGTCTCTCCTGACATCTACTGGCTTCGAGCTGCAGAGATTTCAGGCAAAAACTGTCAAAAGCAGTTGAAGCCTGAGAGATCATATTTTGACTAGTGATCTTGTTTGCTGGGAGCAGTTTTTCTGTGCAGCCCTTGTGTTGTGACATCAACCAGGCAGCATGTGAGACTCTTCCTCTGTGCTTTTACCAAATCCTAGCTGTGAATGCTAAGAAGAGAAGAGAACCGTTGTGTGAGGTCCATCAGCTGGTTCATCCCTGAATCTAAGGTTTTATAAAATCATCTGGAAGGACACTCACTGTGATCCTGAATGCAGGACATAGGATCAGCATGCTCTGCGCTTGTTATGTGTCCTGTGAGCATGACTGGAACTAGGAGTCCCATCTCTCAGAAATCCTTGCTTTTACAGTGTTTTCACTTGAGTGAGTTGGGACATCCAGGCAATCCATAACGGAATGTTTTTGGAGTTGGTTCCTCAGGGTGAATGACATGGGTTGCCTGCCAGCGTTGCAGACAGTGTCTCCACTGCTAGGAAGCAGCTCTTGCATTTACTGCTGTAAAGAAAGTAATGCTTAACCAGAAATGCTTGGGGTTGGCATAAGTATTTGCATATGATCACTGTTGTGAGGGAGGTGTTTTACACGCCGAGAAGGAAGATTGTGTTTTGCTCTGTGGCTTTTGTCAGCCTTTGAGGAAGGGAATGAGGTCTAGACTGCAAAATAAATTGAGGAAGGCTGATACCTAGTAGAACTCCTGAGTCTTCAAGTGGTGCAGAACCCTTCTGCTCCTCCAGGGACAGGACTGGAAAACTGTGGCTGGAATGGATGGTATAACATGAGTGTCTTACTCCATGCAATAACATTTATCTGCTTGCATGGATGTGCCAAGGGACTTTTAGATGCAGTCTCTGGCTTTTGCTGGGAGCCCATTTTCTTCTGAGCCTGTCATACTCAAATGAAAAATTGTACGTGTTTTCAAAGTAGGCACATGTCAGAAATGCAAACTGTTGCCCATGAAGCAACACTTCATTGGTTGACAAACCCTGCAGAGTTTAAATGCCATGCTGACCTGGGGATGTTGCAGTGAGCTGGTACATGTGCATGTAGATGCTATTGACTGGATCCCAACTGCAGAACAGGACACTGATAACAGCTACAGCTCTGGAACTAATTTATCTGTTGTTTTATCTGTTGTTTACTCAGAGGCTCTTTTATATTCCAGTAGGGCACTGAGAGCACGGGGCAGCATTGCGTGGATCTTTCATGATACTAATGACAAAAATGCATCACCAAAGTGCACCAAGACTGTTCAGCGTGCTGGACAGAGGACAGCTGATTTCAGAGGGCTGCGGGTGAGAAACTGTGGGGCTAGACACAGCAGAACATTAACTGTGCTGTGCTGCTTCAGTGCATCACAGGGCACACCACAAGTATCACAGATACTGTGATTACCAGCCAAGCTAATCATATTTGTTGTTGCAGGCATTCAGACTATAGCATCACTGTAGTGATAATGGGGTATTTCTGATTGGTCTTTTGTGTACTAGGAAGCATCCTGAACATTCACTGGATTTTGACTCTAGACAGAGCCTCCCACTGATCCTCTGAATAAACGTACTTGGTTAGCTGCCCTTCAGATGCTAAATGAATGAGCATGTAGTCCTGAAATGCACAGTGCCAGAGACTTAAAAATGAAACTTTCTTTCACCATAGGTTTCCCTGTTCCTCATGAAGGTGGTACTAATTTGCACAGCTCTCTGAATCTTAACAGTATAACCACCAAGAGCAGGTGAAATCCTTATGTTTCATCACTACTGGCCTTAGTAAGCCTCATAAACTGAGTGTTTCAGTGACATACTCCCCTATATGGAAAGGAAGCTGGATACTGATTTCTGGTTTTTACAGATGTTGTTATGAAACAGTGTTTTATTTTGTTTTGTTGCTGTATAGGAACTAATGGCATTGTGTTTGAAGGATCTAGAAGAGAAAAAAGAGCAAGAAGCTGGTAACAGAAGGAGCATAGAGCAGGCTGCTAATGATATCAAGGTAAAGCGTGGTTTGTTTCTCCACTGGATGGTCATTTTCCAAGAAGAGACATTTTGCTTTCTTCCTTAGGAAAAGAGTATTCCCTGTACCCATCACAACATATTACTATCAAAGGGAGAGAAGAGGGAAAGAGTCTCCAAAGGCCTGACACTCTCACCCTGATCAGCTGAACATCTCTGGAAGAACAATGTTGAAATTTTTGTACAGAGGAATAGTAAATAGCCCCAGCCGCACATGTTATTTTGGCTTCATTGATATATGTTGCATTGCACTGTACTGTGTTATTGAATAGTATGACTTTGGAACTAAATAAACACAAGAACAGCTCTACTGATTCTGTTTTAAGAACGGAGTGTATGCTAAGCTCCACCTCATTTACAGAGCATGAAATGGCTTTTGCTCTAAGGAGCATCTCTAAGCATCTCTGCTACAGAAATGTTAGTAGGAGCTGGAGGGAACTCTGTAGAGGTTTAGGACATCGCGGTTTGATGTCACTTCGTTTTGGAGGCTTTCTCTTCTTAGCAGCTCCCTGTCCCTAGCTTGCTTTAAAAGGAGGCAAAGTTTTGCTACTGAAGGACCAGTTCTGCTGCTTGTAGCAGTTAGTACCTGGCCCTGTTACATTCCAGCTGAAAACAGAATTTTCTGCATAAATAAGCATCTTGGAATCTGCCCTCAAGCTTCTCCATCCAGGACATCAGCAGGTAAATCCTGGCTGCACTCCCTCAAGGGGTAAATACCTGTTTCTCAAGAGATGCAACACATCAGTAAAATTCAACTGAAACGTAACATTGAAAGCCTGGAAGAGAAATGCCTGAAATGTTTGTGGTCTGTTGAGGGGGGAGGGAGAAGAAATGCCTGAAATGTTTATGGTCTGTTGAGTATGGGGGGGGACACTCTTCTGCTTCATCTATAGGCACATGCCATCATGAGCAAAAGGCAGCTGTCAGACAAAGTGACTGAACTCCAGTTACTGCTTCGGGAAGAGGAGAGTCTGGCAAAAAACTTCATTGATGAAAAGACTCAGCAAGCCCTGGAAGCACACAATCAGCAGTTGGAGTCCTGTCAAGAAAAGCTTGCATCCCTGGAAACTTTCTCATGTCGAATCAGACAAATACAACAGCACAGTGATCCTATTCAGTTGCTGGAGGTGGTATTGTATGGTCTCTTTCTACCTCATCCTCATAGTCTCTGGTAAACTGCTCTAGTGATCTCCTCTGTAGATCCTTCTGTATGTAAGCAGCATTTTCATCACTGCTTTTTAATCTTCTTTTTGTTGGTATTTTGGTGAACCAGTTTGGTTTCTGATTTTTGAGCTGTTAGGTCTTCCTGCTATGGCATTGATTTCAAGTCTGTGTGAAATTCATGATAATTTTAAGCATATATGGAACAGAGTTAGATGTGTCTCCTAATCTTGAAGACAGATGCTGTATCAGGTCTTCCCTTGTGCTGTGTAATGTAAAGGTCTGAGGAAGGGAAACCCTCTTGGGAACCTTAGGAGGAAGGCAAAATTGCCTCATAAAAGGATTAAAGATAATCGCAAAAGATACTAATCATTCTGAGCAATAGCCATCATTTTACTGGAGGGCGCAATGGGGTTTTTTTTGCCTATGTATAAATGTCAACTTCTCTTTCCTAATGATCTTCACCTTCCTTGGGAAGGGTGTGTTGTCATGTACTTATGCCCTGACACAAGCCAAAGGATGCCATTCTTCATGGGAAGGCCTGTGGTGCATTTTTACATCCTTGCAACTTAGCAGACTTGAGAGTTTGCATTGTTGTGAGCGATACGGCCCTGGCATTCTGCTGTGTGTGCTAGCAACATACCTCCAGATGGGAAGCTGCTCTTCATGGTTTTGGAGAGTTTTTTTGTGGGGGAGGTTGGATTCTATTCTTTAGTTTGCTTTTAAAATTTAGTGCTTTAATTTTCCCATTGTTGGGATTTCCCACAAAAGGTCATAGCCAGGTTAAACTCATTCCCATCTTGGAGTGTCCTGGAGGACCCTCTTTTAACCATGACTGCTGGGTTCTCCATATCTGGGGTAGCCCCTGGCTCCACTGGCAGGAGGAGCTAATGGGCAGGCTAATGAGCTAATAGGCAGGCTGAACACAGCAAGGCTTGCCTGTTGAAGCCAATATGTTTACCTAGTGATGGAGCTGTGTTTTTTCTGGTGTGTGGGAGCTGGGAGGGAAGAGTCCATTCATGTTACTGTCTCTACTAATTGTAGAATTTGGCTTTCTTCCCTCAGAAGTACACAGAAATCAAAAAAGAAATGCAGGAACCCAGGCACCTGTTAGAACGGTGGCATCCAACACCTCTCTCCTTTGAGCACGTACTTAACCATTATAAGCACTTTGTGAGAGTTCTTCAGTCCATTCTACAGAAACCACTAGACGCCCGTCTTAAAGAAGGTACCTGGGAGAGTGCTGTGAATTTTGCTTTCTCCTGCTCTCCTTTTAAATGAAGTGTGGTCTGTAAGTAAGAGCAGGACTTTTTACCAAATCAGCTGGAAAAAGCAGCAGCTTTTCAGGCAGGGGTACTGTTCTCTGACAGCATTGGTGTAATGCTGCTATAGCAGTGGTGATTTATGAACATAAGAGGTTTCTCTTTCAACTCTGAAGATGGCCTTTTGTGCCTTAAAAGTTTGATGGTTTTTTCCAGCTCTGTCAGTTATTTCAGTACAGCTTATTTCTTCCTGCGGAGCTTATCTTGCTTATATCCCTAGACCACCACGTCTACACAACGTAGTTGTTCTCTCCTTTCAGTCACTGTTGGGTGAAAGTGTTCTGGCAGGACATTTGGCAGGCATCTGGCAGGTACCTGTAAAATTTGAAAGATTTTTCTGGTTGATGTACCTGATGATCTTTCTGTGTCAAGCACTCTGAAAAATTCTTTGGTTTTTGGTATGTTAAGGGTGGGTTAACATGTTCTGCTTAGAGCTCCTCTTGTCTTCGAGCTGGTATTTCATCCTCAAGTGACCTTTGGCATGATTAAGGCAAGGAGTTTCCTAGTAGGACACAGAGCCACAAAGCCAAATAACCACTTGTTGAGTTACAGGTGAGCAGGGCAACACCAGCCATCACATTTCACCCAGCTACCTTTTAATAATCCCTTTTCTTGGAGTTGCCACCATGAACACTATAGCAGGGTGCTGGGGAAAATGGTCAGACCAGATGTGAAACACCACTGCAGGATGTGCGAATTGCTAGACAGTACTGTGCAGGTGCTCTGTAGCTAGCATCTGCAGTTGTCTTCAGCTGCCTGACTCTGTTCTCATCTGATAGAGGAGTGCTTTTTGAGGAATGGGAGGTGCTTGCTTGGGGTTGCTTGATTCTGTAGTACCTTGGCAACACTGGGATTCAGCATCTCCACGCTATCCAAAAAGCGTGTTTGAAAGCATACAGAGTGAGTAGCCCTTCCCCAGCAAAAGTAGTACTATTTGTCCCAAGAAGCTGGAAAGTGGAGTGTGACAATATGACCTTCCCCAGGACATGGGTGGAATTCACACCAAAGAGGCAAAACCAAATACCCTGTCCAGGAAAATTGCCCAAGGTGTTTTATTTTTCAAATATTCTTGACCATACAGCCATGTTCTTCCACTGGCAGTCTCCCTAAACTGTCCCTTTTCATCTCTGCCCAGATGTTTTCAGTAGCCTTAATGCCACTGCAAAGAAGGAGCCTGGAACAGTGTTGAAAACCATGTCTCCTGTTGATCGGTTGCTTTTTTTAAAACGTAAGTATGGTTGACCAAATTTACAAGCACTCTGAACACTTACGGCTCAATCACTGAAACAGTTAATGAACATGTGCTGCAGCTATCTTAAAATGGTATCTCAAAAGGGTTCTGATGTTTACAGTGTTTGTGAGGAGCAAGTGCTCGGTGCTGCCTGAAAGTCATTACCCTTTTCTGTACCTTAGGTTGAGAAAGAAATTTTACTTTCTGTCTGTGAAATCTTGATCCTGTGTTTTTCTTCAGAACTGCCAGTGTGTGAATCAGCTAGTAGCTAATTTATTTTTTTGAAGACTTTTCTATTTTCCAAATCATTGCAGTCTATCTTTAATGATATGTCCATCATGTAATGTGTTAAGGGTCTGTCTACAGGCAATAATTTCCTCTGGTGTTGGTAGGAAACATGTACAGTGAATTGTTTCATCTCTCTCTGATGGGAGGCTAATGGATATTTCCTGTGGCCTGCAGCAGGTGAGGGCCGTAGCTGGTTTTAATCTCAAAGCTGTAACATTCCCTATTACCGTGGTACCTGGTGACAAAGGCCTGTTGTAAGAGAAGGTCTGTTTTCCAGCCTGAATCCCAGCCCAGTGGAGGCCATGACTGTGGCCAGGTTGGACACTTGACTTCTGGCTGTTACTCAGTAGGGAGGGCAAGGGACAATACTGTGCTGCTAGAGTGGGTCAGATGCTGTCCCTGCACCTATAGGTTGGTGTGTTCTGAGAGGGATATTTTTCAGTGTTGTTACCTTGTCTTGTTTCTGTGCTCTCCTGAGTGAGCTTCTAAGTCCAAACACTGCAACTTTTTCATTGCAAACAGTTTATCTCAACTGGAGATGAGAAAACAGGTGTTGCACTTGTAAATGCAGGAGGTGTTAAGAAATGAGGAATGCAACACGTAAAATCTATGTCTTCTTGGCTGTTGATGTCATGGGTCTTTTCCCACTTGCATCATTTCTGTACTGCAGGATCCAGGCTGAGTCGGTCACTTTCTAACCAGAACCTGTTAAGGCGTGCTAGGACAGCCATTCCATGTCACTGAGGACTTGCTACTAAGAGACCACTGCAGCAGCATTTGGCTGGCAGTGAACTAGGCTTCTGAGTTTTATGAATGCTGATCTGTATCTGCTTCAGGCTGCCTTTTGATGGATTCATGGAGAAAGCACTGTATTTGCTTCACACGTGAGCACTTTAAGGGCTGAAAAGAGAGTTTCTCAACTCTGTTAAAGCTAAATATGACAAACCACCTAATTAAGAAAGATGTGTACCTGCTTATAGGCCAATGAAATTGACAAACCTTGGTCATACATATTTGGACTTAAAGTCACTTAAAATTTTAATCACTTAGGAGAAGTGGAAGAATTGCAGTCCTCCAATAATCCAAACAACTCTAGCTATTTTGCATTCTCTTCCTCATGAAATTCACATTTATGCTTCCAAACATTAGCACCTGGATACAGTTTGGTCCTTGGGTTTTTGTCCTTTTTTTTCCTTGAGACTTAGTAGTCACTCATTTTACAAAAATCTAGGTTTTCAGCTAAATTTGACTGACAGACATCACTGCTTATATGCACAGCTTTTCAAGTGCTAACTGGAAAAAAGCAGACATTGAAGCCAGGCCTTTTAAATCCTCCTTACTTTAAGCGTCATTTGGTCTTGGTGTCACCTGTGTTCTGTACAAACTTAGCATCACCATTGTTTACCTGCTGGAAGTGAATTGGAACAGACTCGTAACACTTAGTCACTCAGAAGATAGAATCCTGTAGCGTGCTGTTTTAACTGCATGAATAATTTCTGTTTCCTGTCTTGTCACCAGCTATGCACACAGATATGACTTAGGACTTATTCAGACCACATGAACACCAATACTAGCTTTTCTGACTAAAGTGTAGTGGAGATTACAACAATTGCATGTGTGAGATGTACCCCTGTAGTGGTACCCTTTTGGAAGTTTTAACATTGCTTACAGACATAATATCAAAATTAAAATCATACAGGCTTGCTTTTTGTTTAGAAAATGGTGATGTTTCAGTTAACACTCACTGAATGCTATTTGCTTCTCCATTTTATTGCAGCATGCAGGTGCAGATTGCAGGGGGCAGAATATCAGCAGTGGGCTCTCTAGCACCATGACATGCATTTCACACATCAGCAACTCTCTCCACGTCTTTGCCTCAAATGAAGCAACTGCTTCATTTCTGCTACCCAGGTGTGCAGAGTCATCCTGCCCAGATGAAGATGATCTGTTAGTTAGACTCTATGTATAAAACAATCGATAATGGTGCATCACTGTTTCCTGTATTTTAAACATAGCTGATGTTAGGGGCCACAGCAAGGCAAGGAGGAGACGTGGGGTCCAGCTGTATCTCACAGTCATAATGCATGTGTACTACTTCTTTTCTGAAACATTATGGACAAGTATAGTGTGTAAGTCTTCACTGCAATTAACTGTACAGTGAATGGACCCTCAATGTGAGATGACAGTTCTCTCTTGTGAACACTGGAATAGGCCACAGTGCTGGTGCCCTTTCACAGTGAACTGTGGGAGACCTTACTTAGCCTTCCCTGCTCATGGCAGGAATTTGTGGGGAGAGTAACAGAGGACCAATAGAGAACGGAGTGGAGTGGTTTATGCATTGCTCTGATGGCAGAGGGGAGGATTCCAACCTGAATGAAAACAGCTTCTGGGCTTTAGACTATGGAATATGCCAGCAAGCCCAGGTTAGACATATTTAATTTATGGGAGAAGCTTCTATAGGAGAGGAAATGGCAACAAAGTCAAATGAGTGACAAATTAATTCAGTTGCAAAGACAGACTAATCTCATACAGTAACCTGCTGTATAATTACCTTTCATTTCTAAGTTCAACACCAAAGAGCAATGAAAATAGTTGAAGTTCTTGTTTGAATGGTTCTCTTGCCCCGTTTTGTGTTCATTTAGTACTATGCTGCCTGTAAAGCACAGTGAAAGACTGTACTCTGTGAGATCACAGGTCCAAACATGTAGTTCAGATATGCAACACTGCAGAGAAATCAAAGCAGTCTCGATTTAAAAATATTATAAACACTTGTTTTCCTAACTTTCACTTAAAAAAGGAATTTACTTACTCTGAAAAGCAGCTTCAGGGTATTAAACGTATTTGTCATCTGGCATTTAGAACATCTAAGCTTCAGAGTTTGTCTAGACTAAGATTAAAATGATATTCAGTCAAAACAGCTATGAACTGAGTGAAATATGACTTAGCCAGTTTTCATTACAGGTATACTGTTCAGTTCTTGTCTGGAAGTATTGTTATACTTTGTTTTCTTCAATACTTTGTTTTCTTACAAGAAAAAATAAATGTGCTCATTATTTGGAATAGTTTTAAGATACCAGTTACATTTACATCTTATCACTAGTACTCTAGAAAGTACTGTAATTCATGATAATGTATGTTTTTTTAGGTACCCAACTCTGACACTGGTTTTATCAGGCTTGACAGAAAGAGTGAAGGGGATTTTTTTAAAGGATGCCAGATCCTGTTTTCAAAGGGAGTATCTTGGTTATTTCTACAACATGAAATCAGAAAACACAGTAAATTACCAAGACAGACCATATTATGAAAACTTTTGTGAGACATGCAGCAATTCAATATTGAAGTTGTAAGATAGTATGTTGGGAGAAAAATCTCATCTTAAAAATCCTGTAGCTTTCTGACCTGTCCTGTGTGATTGTCAGGTTAGGTGAACTACTGTAAATCATCTGGGAGCTGGTAAGCTGTTCCTTTGCAATGTACACAATGTTGCTGCTCAGAGCTGTAGTGCCTTTATGAGAAACAGACATCTTCAAATGGGATTTCAGTGGAATGGGATCTCACAACCCAAGACTCCACTCCAGTGCTCTCTAAAACCCTTAGGTTCTAATCCCACTAGGAGTCTCCAACTATTCCACATAGAGCAGAAGCTCTCAGTGTTTGCTCCCTACCTAGCTGTATTCATCTTCTCATTTGTGAACCATGCATATACTGACTTACGTATTTTTATTTTACTGACCTCCTTTAAAGTCTATGCAACTTCAAAGCATCAGTGCGTACAAATAGTGCAGTGCTTTCTATTAAAAATACCAGGTTTTCCTTACAAAACTGCAGGTTCCAAGATACTGCCGGATATGCGCTCCTTTGCCAGTTTTTTTATAACTTGGACTTCTTTCAAGAGTCATAAGTGTAGTAAGTATGTTTATGGTTTTGACTGCAGATGCAAGATCACCAACGTGGGAATATGACAGCCTTCACCCACGGCTGAAATTGTCTGATGACCGTCTTGTAGTGAGCTGTAACTGGAGGAGGCTATTTTACCCTTGTGGTCCCCAGAGATTCGATAAATTATGGCAAGTGCTAAGCAGAGATGCTTTCCTCTCTGGAAGCCATTACTGGGAAGTTGATCTGCTTCATGCTGGAGCAGGGTGGTGGGTTGGTGCAGCCTACCCTTCCATTGGCAGGAAAGGAGACTCTGAAACCTGTCGACTGGGCTGGAATAGAGCATCTTGGTGCCTTAAGAAGTTTGATTTTGAGTACTGGGCATTTCACAAGGGGGAGAGAATCCCCATCCTGGTAGAAGACGATCCTGATCGTATTGGCATTTTCCTGGATTATGAAGCAGGAATCCTTTCATTCTACAACGTTACTGATGGCATGGCTCATTTGCACACCTTCCGCTGCAAATTCACAGAACCAGTTTACCCAGCCGTGAGGCTCTGGGAAGGGTCCATTGGAATATGCAAACTAACATAAGGAACAAAGCAAAATAAAGCCTACTATTTCATACTTTTTCTATGAAAGCCACTTTAGCAATGCGCTACATGAATTAATCTCTGTCATATGAAAGTTGTAACTGTGCTGCTTCTAGAAGGTTAACAGTTAAGTCAAAGAAAACCAACTGTATTTTTTAATATAGATGCATTTTTTCAATGGGGGAAGGTGATCTGGCTTTTATAAATAAAGTCAATGTACCACCTAAAGCGCCATATGTAATATGTTTTGTACTTTCTTCAACTTGCAAAATGGAAAAACTCTGGTTGAGAGAATATTACAACTCAGATTTGAACCTGGATATTGCCATCTTTTTTATGAACTCCTTCCCCTCATCTGCCTGTAGAGGCTGCAGTTGTATATGGTAATGGGTTTAGCTTGGTTCAAGCTTCAAGTTCATATATTGTGTATTGTTATGATTGACAAGGTCAGATTTTGATAATAAATGCACTAAGTGAATTAGTTCATACTTAAGTATCATCTTGGAAAAAATCACAGACTGGCACTGACTGTTGGAAAGGTCCCTTCAAGTAAAACTGAAGTAGGAGCTTCTGTAGCTATGCTTAATAGCCATTAGCTGGTATTAGTTGTGACAGAGACTCTGAACTGGGCTTCTGGGTGGCCCTTTTGCCACACAGAGTGGAAGCATGAAAAACAGTTGTGTACCGCCCTCAGTGGAAGATGAAATGCCTGGAGGACCTACAGGTGTAATAAAAACACTAGGTCAGTGGGGCACTTGTGCTTAATTTATTTTGTGTCCTATTTGCAAAGGCTCTTTAACTGCAGCTGGATAAAGGTATGCTCACATAAAAATAGGACAGACAGGTTGCACGTTTCCGTATAGGGATTTTTTTTTCCCCCAATACATTAATTAAAGTCCTGGAAATTTTTGGAGCCCACTGCTACTTGAAGCAGGTCAGGTAATCTTACGGTGTTCAAACACTAAAGGTCCCGGAATCATCACCAGTGCTGGCAAAGACAAGGTCTGACCATAGGCTGAAATGCAGAAACCATACCTTGTTTTATAAGCTAAATTTATTTTTCAAATTTGAAATAAAAATCTTTTAACAATTGAGTAGTTTAATGTAAGGCAAGCATACTGCATCAATCAGAGCTCACATATGGTCAAGCACATGATTCAAAGAATCTTTGCTTTTCAGTTTAAAGATACGAATAGTTTCCTCAGAACTGCAGAAAGGTAAACAGTTTGAAAGTAAACAGCTCACAGGTACAGAAGCACGACCATCAAATTCAAGATACTGTAACTCATGACCAAGAGAGGTAGCAAATTCCAAATAAACATCACTAATGACTCCACCACAGAAAAATACAGATTAATTATACCAAACCAGTTCAGTACTAGCCAAGCTAATTGAGGGATGCCAGGTTTGCAGCTGTTGCCATGTGGCTAGTTCCTGGACAAAGGGAAGAGCAGCAGGGTGACAGGAGTGGGACTGCATTTCTTACTTGTAAAGTGAGAAGCTGTGATGCAAGAGCAGAGCACACAAGAGGAGCACTGACTATCATGCTGAAGCATAGTGATGTGACCTAGTCAGGCAGCCAGCCTCACCTGCCTTGAGCACTAGTGTCAGGGGAAAAAACTCAACCCAATGTATTTGCTTGTTAATAGAGGAAGGAGGCTGCTCGATCTTCACGAGCATTTGGCGTCCTACCTGTGAAGTTCACTCAGCTCAAAATAGATGCTTTTGACATTTTTTTGAAGCGTAGGTTAAGTTTATTTCCATTGATCCATCTCAGATCTGTTCTTCCCCCTTACTCTGGATTGCCCTTTTGCCTTTCAGTTCACAAAAAGTACAAAAAGGCTCCTTCTCTGGCCCCCTACACAGGACCTTTCTACATAGGCAATTTGCTTCCATTCTTGGTACTGTCTCTTGAGAACCTAGCTTTCTCAAGGAGCTCATTTTCCCCCAAGTGCAGATTCCTGCAACCCACTGCTTTATCTGGAGAAAAATCCATTAGGTTGCATGTGTAGTTTTCTGTTCAATGTATGTAAACTATCACTTACCTGCATTCAACTCGAACTAGCATCCTTCACAGGGGTGAAGAAAATGGCAGAAAAGAGAGGAACATCAGAAGATACGGCATTATAACAATTCCAAGTGTAGACAAAATTACTGTGATGTACTGTATTCTTATCAGAAAAAGGAAGCTGGAAAGCAGCAGACTGTGGTCTTAGATTTGGCAAAACTCCAAATTAGTCTCAGTTAAGTGGAATGGAGAAAGGAGAAGCATGGTATTTTCTAGACACGATGCTATATGGTTTCTTAATAAAATTACACTTTACAATTTATATCCACTTCAGAAACTTCCTGCTAATGAGAACTTGAAAATTCTAACCTGCTTGGATCCTGATTACACCCCTTTCTTCTAATCTACCATACTGCTATACTTAAATATGTTGTGTAGTAGAAGTGCTTTGGTTTAGCACTTCACTTTTTTGACATGATTTTCCACTGCTTGCTCAGTGATGGTTTCATCTTCTTCAATACATTTTTTAACCTTCTGGCCCACCAGATCAAAGATGGCTTCTGGGGGAAATCCCTTAGGCTCTCCCACCTTCACTGTCAACATGTCAAGTGTCAGTACTGCACCTTCAGGAATTGTCACTTTAGCCACAACAGACTTTCCCAGCTACAGAGGAGAAATTAAACGAAAAAAAAAAAAAGATTAAGTCAAACATATTCCTAGGCTTATAATACCAAAAAAGGCTAAAAAATATTATGCAATTACTTGGGAACAGGTTGTGTGGAACTGCCCTCCCCATTACTTCTTATTCCAAATGAAGGTTGAGTTAGCATGGACACCTTCACTGTAACTAGGCCACTAGGAACATCCAGATCCTTTCTGAAATTGGATAATGGCTCACTGGAATTTTTCAGGATGTAGGGAATCTGATTAGAATGACTAGTATTCTAGCTTAGTGTAAAAACAGCTCATATACAGTCATAGAGACCTATTACTCCTCCACAGTACTTTGTACTCAGCACTGGTGAGGCCGCATCTCAAATACTATGTTCAGTTCTGGGCCCCTGACTACAAGAAAGACCTTGAGGTGCTGGAGCGAGTCCAAAGAAGACCAATGTAGCTGGTGAAGGGTCTAGAGTACAAGTCTTATGAGAAGCAGCAGAGGGAACTGGGGTTGTTTAGCCTGGAGAAAAGGAGGCTGAGAGGAGACCTTATTGCTCTACAACTACCTGAAAGGAGGTTGTAGTGAGGTAGGTGTCGGTCTCTTCTCCAAGGTAACAAGCAACAGGACAAGAGGAAGAGGCCTCAAGTTGCACCAGGGGAGGTTTAGATTGGATATTAGGAAAAATTTCTTCACCAAAAGGGTTATCAAGCACTGGAACAGGCCGCCCAGGGAAGTGGTTGAGTCATTATCCTTGGCAGAATTTAAAAGATGTGTAGACATGGCACTTAAGGATGTGGTTTAGTGGTGGTTTTGGCATTGTTAGGTTAATGGTGGGACTTGATGATCTTAAGGGTCTTTTCCAACCTAAATGATTCTACGATTCTACTCAGCTTAGTTAACTACTCGATCCATTATACGCAAAATTGCCAACATTATACTTTGGTAAAAATAGTTACCGACTGTCATAAATAGCAGTTTATAGAAAATGACATGTCTACACTAAAGTTACAGTGGGCTAAGCATAAACACTGTGCATGCTGCTACTTAGAGTGCAGAGGCAGAAACACTACTGCAATAAACAACTAGCAAGCTATTTTTCTGAATATATAGAATTATTAGCTATAGGTTTAGATGAGTTTCAGGTATACATTAATCAAAAGCAAAAGTTACCTTTTCATTGCAAGCCATTTCACAGGGCAAGAGTTGTTTGACTGGTGAACCCATTGCTTTTTCCACAGTACGGATGGCTTTCACTAATTCCGCCAGTTCATTTGGCTCCAGGGATGCTTGGTGGTCACTTCCTTTCCATGTTTTGTCAAGAGTCACATGGCGTTCCACTACTTTAGCACCCATAGCAACAGCTGCCACTGAAATGGCTATGCCAGTTTCATGCCCCGAATAGCCAATGGGGATATCAGGAAAAGCTGACTGATACGCCTTGAATCATGAGAGAGTTGGTCTGAATTACCAAGGTAGCAATTTCAAAGACAAAGCAAATTTAAGTGATAACTGCAATAAAAACAGTGGGCAACTACTGTGCCACAAAACAAGCAGTTGGTTATACTGAGAATTAACTTTTTTTATATTCAACAAGTCACACTGCGTTACTCATTGTCATGTTTTAAGAATTTCACTAGGATTATCAATACTGACAAAGAAAAGAAGGTATGTTCTATTCTACAGCTTCTCTTATGCTTTTCCTTTTAATTCAGTTGTATTCTTCAAGATCTTCAAAATCTATATACTGTAAGTTACAGTAATAGAGTAGTGCTCTATTTTCATCCAAGAACCCTGTGGACTGGTTAAGCTTAACCTGTCTCCAAAGCAGATTTCTTCAACCCTGTATTTAAAATCTGAAGCAATCCTTTCAGCCATACAGAGGGGACAGTCACCCAATCCTAAAGGCAATTAAATGCAGCTATGTCCAGTTCTACTAAAAATAACATACTACATGTGCAAAAAGCTAGGCAAGTGCCTGAATACTGGCCAATTTGGGAAAATTTTCTTGATCATTAGCAGACATATCCAAGTAATATTTTCAGCAAAGGAAACTAAACAAGGGCCTAATCCATTTTTTTCATTGCTCTGATATTCACATGAAGCATTTTTAAGAAGTTTCTGGTCTAACCCCCTATCTAAATTACATACTCAATTCCATGCACCTTCTTAATGGTAACAGTCTACATAGTTTTTCTTTGCACTACAAAGCGCAGGGTTAACCTGTTAACCATATGTCATATTTTCATCTGTTTACTTGTGAATACTCCAGTAATATCCTTTATCATATTCCTCAAAGCTGAGTTCTGCTAAAAGAGGATCCAATGGGTATTTTTACTTCAACACGTGCATGAATTAGAGAAACATGATACGTTATCTAAATTCTCAGAAGCAAATTCCAGCATGCCTAAGATCTGGAAATATATCTCAATAAAAGGGCATAGCCCTTCTCTGGTACCCTACCCGCAGCACACACTGGGTTGCTCACTGACCGATATAACACGGAGATTGACATCCTCTGGCTGAAGGGGGTAGGCACTGGTGCATTGTAGGAAGCAGAAGTTTGGATTGATGGGCTTCACAATCTGATAAACCTGATGCATTGTGTTCATTGACTGCATCCCACTGGAAATCACCATCGGGCGACCTAGCCATTAGAAAACATGCACATGTTTTGTCCTAGATCTGTAAGAAAGCTACACAAGATTAAATTAAATTCTTGAAGTAAATGAATTCAGTTAAACTAGAAAAGGAAGCTGGGTGAACCTTTCTTTTTCCCAGGCCTAAGGGTAATTTTCTTCTAAAGGTAGTTTAGATATTTTTCCAAAATCAATTGGAGGAGAGACCTAATAACTGATCTACTGAGACACAGTGATGTTTACCAAGATGGCTCAAAAGAAAATGCTTACCTTTCTTTGCAGTCTTTTCCAAATACGGAAAATTGTTTGTATCTCCTGATCCTACTTTGAAAAATGGAACATCCAGTTCATGTAGAAATTCCACAGCCATCTACAAGGAAAAGAAATCACTGCATTTTAACGTATGATTTCAGTTGGATCAAAGATAAAGAAATATTACGGTGGGACATAAACAACCCTTCAAAATAGCAAAATCAAAGCTTCATTAAATAGGTCTCTGCCCAAGCCAACAAGAAAAAGCCGCACAAAAACCAAACAAAAGTGTCCCAGGAGCTGTATGCTTAATGCAGTGCACGATGCCATTCTTGAAGACCTGGTCTTCCCAAGT
>RSEF01000003.1:102649986-102666989 GCA_003993805.1 Himantopus leucocephalus
CCTCTTCCAGTTTAAAGCCATTCCCCCTCATCTTATCACTACAAGCCCTAGTAGCAAGACCTTCCCCAGCTCTCCTGTAGGCCCCCTTTAGGTACTGAACGGCCACCATAAGGTCTCCCCAGAGCCTTCTCTTCCCCAGGCTGAACAATCCCAACTCTCTCAGCCTGTCNTGTTGGGGGCCCAGAGCTGGACACAGTACTCCAGGCGGGGTCTCGCTAGAGTAGAGAGGCAGAATCACCTCCCTTGACCTGCTGGCCACACTTCTCTTGATGCAGCCCAGGATACGGTTGGCTTTCTGGGCTGCGATCGCACATTGCCAGCTCATGTTGAGCTTCTCATCAATTAGCACCCCCAGGTCCTTCTCCTCAGGGCTGCTCTCAGTGCATTCCCCACCGAGCCTGCATTTGATCTTGGGATTGCCCCGACCCAGATGTGGGACCCTGCACTTGGCCTTGGGGAACTTCATGAGACTGGCATGGGCCCACCTCTCAAGCCTGTCCAGGTCTCTCTGGATGGCATCCCCCGCCTCCAGCATGTCTACCTCACCACACAGCTTGGTATCACCTGCAAACGTGATAAGGGTGCGCTTGATCCCACTGTCCATGTCTTTGACAAAGATGTTGAACAGCATGAGTTCCAGTACTGACCCCTGAGGAACACCATTCGTCACTGGTCTCCACTTGGACATTGAGACATTGACCACAACCCTTTGAGTGTGACTGTCCAGCCAGTTCTTTATCCACTGAGTGGTCCATCTGTCGAATCCACGTCTCTCCAATTTAGAGACCAGGATATCGTGTGGGACAGTGTCCCAGAAGGACATGGACCTGTTGCAGCAGGTCCTGAAGAGGGCCACAAAGATGATCAGAGGGCTGGAGCACCTCTCCTATGAAGACAAGCTGAGAGTTGGGGTTGTTCAGCCTGGGGAAGAAAAAGGCTCCAGGGAGACCTTATTGAGGCCTTCCAGTATCTGAATGGCACCTAGAAGAAAGCTGGGGAGGTGCTTTATACAAGGGCATGTAATGATAAGACGAGGGGGAATGGCTTCAAGAGGGTAGTTTTAGAACAGATATTATGAAGAAATCTTTCACTCTGAGGGTGGTGAGGCACTGAAACAGGTTGCCCGGGGAAGCTGTGGATGCCCCATCCCTGGAAGCGTTCCAGGCCAGGCTGGATGGGGCTTTGAGCAACCTGGTCTAGTGGATTGTGTCCCTGCCCATGGCAGGGGCTTGGAACTAGATGATCTTTAAGATCGCTTCCAACCTAAACCATTCCACAATTTTATGAACACATTGCACTGTACTGAAACAGCCCTTGCACGGCATGTTTGGAATTTCACATAGAATGCTTTTTTGAAAACGTTTAGCAGCAGCCTACACTGGCTTTATGATTATTTGCATACCACATTCAAAAAGCTTAGAAGTTTTCTTCCAAAAAGACATGAAAGACTGCTAAACAGTTGCACCTTCAAGCTTCAAATGACTCCGCAAATCACTATCTACAGAAGGTTGTTAAGGGCAGACTCAAACATGCTACATACTTAAAATTCTGGAGAACACCATTTTAACTTGCAAAATTGTTTCCATCAGTAAGGCACACCAGACAGAGACGGTTCCCACATGCTAAATCTTTATTGTGCGAATATTGTTCAGAGCATTTATTACCCTTTGTAGAGACACATTCAAAAAAAACCCAACATTAAAGTGGCTAGATTGATGGGGAACATATTAAATCTATTTGGTGGTAATTTGTATGCATGCAGTTAACTCTTGTAGTGGAAAAATCTTAGCCAGGAGGCCAGCCCAACTGACGACCACCCAGAACATGGAGATGTACGTGATAGACAGACTGCCCACCCTCAGGCCCTTCATTCACAACCATCCGGAATCCATTGGTCAGGCCCAGGTTAGCAGCACACTTCTTGCCAACAATCATTAAATGCCCAAGAAGCTGGAGGAGAAAAAAGAAAGAAAAAAAAAAACAAACAGAAAACACACAAAGGGGAAAGGGCAGGAAGGGAAGGAATGAGAACAGAGAATCATTCAGGTAAGCTAGTAAGCTAATTCTTATAAATTCAGCCACTGCTTTTCAAATTTTTGTTTCCCTGCAACTGACACTTTCCAAGAAAAGCTATCAAGACTGACTATGCATAATATGGGGGGGGGGGGGGGGGGGAGAGCTACAGATTTTTTTTTCAAGCTACACAGTAACAGACTACGAAAGTGTCAGAGAAGCTAAATTTATCTCATGGTTAACGTCCCTGTTACTTCTTCAGGCAACATATATAATTCTGGTGGAAAACAAACTTTATCTTACAATGTAAAGTTTTACAAAATCTTTGAACTTGATCTTTACAGTCACAAATGAAATATTCAGTACCTCTCAGCTAACTCTGACCTGCCAAAAACCCCAAGCCCATGTTAGAGTAAGTACTACTGGCTGTAAACCATGAAAACAGGTATCAAGATTGTACTCCAAAATAACAATGCATTTTGCACTACAAATACATTTTGCTTTATATCACTACTTTTACTGGAAAACCTTAACTCCATTCCCATTCTAAGCTAGAGGAAAAGGATTATAGTATCAGAAAACTACTTTGTCACTTCGAAATCTCAAGAGGAAAAGGGGAAGAGTCTAGTAAATTATGAATTAGAGGCACAGTTTGGCATACAGAAAGCTTCTAGAGTACTTACAGATTCATCAGAATCTTCTGCTTCAGATAACCTGACAATTGGCTTCTTAGGAATCACTAAGAAATGTGTTGGAGCTTGGGGTGAAATATCATGGAACGCAAGGCACTAGAGGAAGAGCAAAGAGTTAAAACATAATTTGCTTCAGAGAAAGGCAACAGTTTAAGTAAATCAATATGGCCCACTAAATACATACTTAATGTCACATATATATCAGATTACCAGATACCCCAAACATAAGCAGAGACGCTGATTTTTCTTGAGTGATATACTATTCAAAGTCCTCTTAATTTCTAAACACAAAACACCTACTTACCAAGATGTTCTGGTATGAAAAAAATAATCAGTATTCTGTGTTAAGCATTATTTAAAAGCTAGTCTTCTCAGCAAGTTAATATGCAAATAGGTTCATGATTTATTATTCCTACATAGGCTTAACAACTAATAGAGCCAATGGCATGCATGCCTATAAAAAGTACACTTATGCCTATTTTGCTTTTTTATTAAAACCCTGTTTAATAAAACAAATGGCAAATAGTTGCTAATCATCTTCCAGTTATGTCTGAATATTGCCTTTGTCAAAGATAGCAAGGCAATTTCAAAGAACCTGAAATTATGCGATTGAGGCCATATTACATTTTTGTTCTCAATAGCACTGAGTATTTCAGAAAAATACTATTTCAAACTAATGTATTAACGCTGGCTCTCCTTCAGACATTCTCAAATTGAGGGAAAGGCATCACTTTTGAAATATGAACATCCGTAGTAAGCATCTGACTCCCAAATAATTTTATGGAAGTATCCAAATTACTACCAATCAGAAAGCGCATGCAGCACCTAACTACATCAAATAAATCTCAAGGTAGGAACTTCCAATAGGTAAGAGAAATAGAAGAGAAAGCAAAGAAAGAGACAAGGAAGCTATGCCTCTTTGTGCAAATAGCCAGAACCTGGACTTGCTACTGCAACCACCACAATCTGCAGATGCCCACACTGAGCATGCGCTCCACCATTACTAACCAAAGGGCATCTCTGACTTACCCATCACATTTAACGGCAAAATATCCTGTAGTTACTGCTTGAGTTATGGTACAGAGTGCATACTTATAAACACATACCTTACATTCTTCAAAATACATATTTCCTAGATGCTCTCAGTTATTTGCGAATCAATACAGTGAATTTTCTATGCAATGACACTGCTTTTTAATTCTACTGAGATGAACTGTGGCCTTTGCCAAGAGTAAAGGTGGTGAAAAGCCCAAACTTTACTTATATTAACAATGCCTTATCTTGTGTAATTACAATTTCTTCTATTTTAAGCTATCTTTAAGAAGATAATGCCCAGTTTTAAATTTCTGATGAACTGCTTGTTTCTCCCAAACAGAGAAGGGTGGTAAGCAAAGAATGGATGAATAAAACTAATTTGCACCTAATTCAATAAATCTTACTTTGAGTCGATCATTTTGTAAGCAGTTTTTCTATTCTATGTGGTCCACATAGTGGCAGAATGCAAATGGCCAAAATGAGTCAAAGAATTTAACAAGCAGAAGACCGGTAGCAAATAATTTTCTAAGGGACAGAGAGCAGAAATAGTATCAAACAAAACCATCATTACAGAAAGTCCGTGAGTGCATGGTAAACCAACCTTCATTTCAGCAAGTTTAGATACAACTAAAACAACAGTGATAAGGCTTAATTCCACAGAGACTTTGTACTTTTTAATATCTCATTTTCTCTGCATGTCAATTAATGATTAAAAGCCTTCCTTACATTTTTTTCGTCTAATATTTCCACGTGCCTCCAAAATGACCTTCATAGACTCAACAAAATGAACTAAAGATCATCTGCTGTATGGAACTAAACTCTAAAAGCACTTCTACATTTCTGCATAGTGTAAGGTAAAAAATCAATAGAGAAACTGCAGGTAATTACTCTCACAGAAAATATTCTGTACTAATGGCAGTCAGCGTAGGTTATATGCTCTCAAGTCCTCATCAAAGTCAATGGCCTGATCCTCAATCAAGCACAGTGCTCACATTACACTGATGTGGCCAATACAGCTGAGGAAAAACCTCACGCAGCTTTGACCCAGAGAAAGAAAGGATGCACACCCTCGCATAAATACAGAGCAGTACCATAAGCATGATCTTTGGAAAGCAGTGAAAAGCAAAGAAAGCTGTAATTCTCTCTAATTCCTTACTTTAATAATCCCTGTCAGAGGTTCATAACCAAAGCCTGGCAGGCACAGCTATATAAGCTCCTTAATACTACTGAAAGGCACATCAAGACCTGCATTTCTGACGTACAAAAGCAGCTACTGACGGTGCACCGTTTAGATACACACGCCCGGAATCCACAAGGAGACCTCCTGCGGCTGGTTAATCTCAGGTTTCACGACTACCCTCCTACACCGGGGTGTGAGGACCCCCGTCCCCCGGCAGCAAAGCACGCACGGCCTGCAAGGCCGTAAGGCTGCGACACGGCGAATGCACAGCGGCTGCCACCGGGTGAGTTAAGGTCCGAGGCCCTCCTCCACACACCGGCCGGTGACACAGCGGGGCTGGGGCTGGGGCCGAGCAGCGCCTGCAGCCCTGCACCCTCCCAAGCACCCGATGGGCCGAGCCGGGCCGCGCACCGGAGGAGCCCGATGCTTTAGGGACGTTGCAGGAGGGCGCGGAGAGGCCCCGTCCCCGCCGCCCGCCCCGCCGCGCTCCCGAGCGCCTGAACGGCACCCCCCGATCCAGCCGGCTGCGAGAGGGGGGGGCGGCCGCGCACCGCCCGCACCTGCTCGTCCTCATAGATGATATTGGCGGGGATCTCCTTGCGGATGATCTTCCCGAAGATGGTGTCGCCGCCGGGGCGGGCGGCCTGCGCCTTGCTAATCTCGTCAGCCATGGCGGCCGCCGTCGCCCGTGGCCCGTGGCCCCGCGCTTCCTCCGGCCGCCACCTCCCCCGCGGCGCTCATTGGGTCGGCAGATCACGACCGACCGTGCCCACGTCGCGATTGGTAGTTTCGCCTGTCCTTTTCACTTTTCCCCGCCCACTCGGCTGTCCCGAGTGATGAGCCGGAGTGATGGGACTAAGGGAGGCGCGGAGGGATCCGAGTTGCGGGGAGGAAGGTGGTTTGGCTACTCCGCGGAGGAATAAACACTGTGAAGAGTACGAGGTGGAGTGCGTCGGTCTGTGGAGTGGTGGTGGGGTACCGGGAGAGGCTGTTGCGCCCAGAAATAGTGTTTATTGCCGCATCAAATCTACCGCAAATATCAGTGTGACTTCTGGAGACTGTGTCCTGCCACCAAATGACTGCTTCTGGCAAGGCTGCTCTTGGCTTTGCCATAGAAGTTTGCAGGAGACACACAAACTGATGTGAATCCTGTCCTGGAGGCCCTGCTGCCTTGGAGGTTTCTGAAATGAAAGCTGTGTGGCCCCTGGCACAGATCACAAGGTGAACAGGCCACACGAGTGTCTCGAGGCCTTTTGGGGCAGCACAGGCCCATCAAAATAGGACTTGGGCTGAGGCAGGTAGGGGGCTCTTACAAACATCAGCACTGGCTCCAAAGCTTGGAGGGTGAAGTCATAAAATACGTAGTTTGAGGCGTCGGGCACTGGTATCATCAGGATGGCTCTTGCAGAGGGGAAATCACGGGGAGTTTAATGTGCCAGGCCTTCTACACACAAGCCATTTACTGACTGTAAAGCAGACCAACCAATGTGACCAGGCATTAATTCACTGAGGACAACACAATTAGAGAGGAGACATTGCTTTATTCTGCCCAGGTGGAATATTTCCACAAATCATGCACACCGAACAAGACTCTCCGTGCGGTTTATATACCCATTTTACAATAACATTATCATATTAGTACCTCCTATTGCTATTTGATTGGTTAGTAATTTACATACGATTGCACAATCGAGTTACAGCTACTACGCATGCTCAGGGGAAAGGTCTTCACCTGGGCCAGGGTTTTCTTGACCTATGGGCATGATTTTTAGTATTATAATGAAGGTAATTCAGCTTAGGACACTCAGAATTTTCACTTTTCTGCCAAGTTGGCTAAACTTCTCAAAACATGTAGATTAGTAGCATTTTCAAGGTCCGTATGCTCGTATGCTCCAGGATGTTTCACTTCAAGAATGATAACAATACTTGCTTTCCTTCATTCGGAGTTCTTTCACTATGGATTCAAGGACAGAATCCTCATCATCCATGAGAACATCTTAGAAGTTCCTGAACTAATTATCCCTGACACTGGTAAAGAAACCGCTCCAAGGCCAACCATCTGGCCAAGTACACAAAATGCTTGTATGCAAGACCCTACATCAAAAGTTAAGCTAATGCCACGGGTTAACAAGCCTAATTAACTTTCATGCTAACAAAACTGGCTAAAATTTTAACTATAAGACAATACCAGTCATGAAATAGGAGAAATAAAAAAGAAAAAAAATTAACAGAGTTTCATTTCCTAAACTTCACTGTTAAAATAGATTGAATCTGATTTCCCTCAAGCTTTGTCTAGGAAGATTTTAATATAGACATTTATATATATTTGCCTTGTGCAAAAATCTTGCAGGAAGGATAATTCTGGAGGGAAGCAGGGAATAAATACTGCTAAGTGATTTAAACTTAAAATGGTCCCATATTTGATTACCTGAACTTGTTACAAAAAGAGCAGAATTTGCAATACACAACTGGTAATAACTCTGAAATTATATATCTTGAGATACCCTAAACAAAGCTGTGACAAAACACATCAAACACTGGGATGGTATTCTGTTCCTCACTTGATGGTGCTGTATTAAGGTATTTTGACATGTATATGTCCTACAGATAGTATTGAAGTATGATGGGTAAAACCAGGATGGAATTGGTGCTTCAGGGGCATATTACTTTGCTTTCTATTGTTGTCTAACTGTGGTTATTAACCAAAAATATGACTAATTTTATGCCCCTCAGGAATTAAACATATTTTGTGGCAGAAGAGTTTATATTACTAGCTAGACAGACTCAGGAAGAGTTTAACATACAAATACTTACCCAGGGTCCATTTGTACATGTTAGTGTATTTTAGTAGTTCCATGGGCTGCCGTGGAGTCAGGCTAGGAAGTATATTTCATATTTCTATGTTAAGACATGAAGAGACAATTTGAGAAGTTTCTCTGAAAATGCAAAAGCATTTTTTTCATATAATTGACTTAAACATATATTTTTGTCTCACCATTTAAATGGCAATATTTTGAAAATAACAAGGCCTTTTCAGAGTATTTAAGTCATTCATCCACAGCTGCAATAATTATTCCTGCAAATAGATCTATGAATAAGGATCAGTTCTGCTGCTAATGGATCAAGTTTCTTTATGAGGTACATAGTCCAAAGCAAATGCATTTAGGAAATTTGAAATACTAAAAATATTTAGTAATAGTTTAGTGTTCCCACACTTCAATTACCTTTGAATGTAATTGCAATTAAACAATGAAATAGACTATATATTGGAGCTAGAGGTCTAGCGAAGCAGTAAAGCTGATTACATTTAAAATGCTTATGCTGCATGTAGCTAATGCTGGATGATGTGTTATTGAAGTATAACCTTGGGTTTTTTTTGTTTTCTAGAGAATGGCAATTGAGTTTTAAAGTACCGGCCACAGCCCTGCAATGGCCAGGCTGGGGCTGGGGCTGAGGTTGAGCTGGTCAATCACACTGTGGGCAAGGCAAGGGAGGGCTGTGGGGAGCTTGATGTGAGCAGCCAAAAAGGTGACCTGGCTAGAAAGGGAAAATGACTGAACAGAGGAAAATATTGAAAAACACTGGCAGAGAAATTGCCTGCCAGCCTGGGAGCTGTGGGCCTGGGAACCAGAAGCATCTGGTGCAGCTGGCCTCTTTTAAGTACAGCTGGGTGCCTAGAAACTGGAGACATCCTGAGATACCATTGATAAGTGCAGAAACAAGGAACTGTAATGGCAACTTTTTGTCTGAAAAGGTGAAAAATAGTCTAGGAAAGCGGAAACACCCTGAGGAAGTAAGCATTGGCTGTTTTAACTGCAAGAGCAGGTAAACAGTCTGGCAAAATAAAAATTGATCTGTAAGAAGAGCAAACGTCATCATCCATTGGCAGTTCCAGGTAGAAAACAGAAATTAAGAGCACCCGTTGGCTGCTGACAGTGGTGGTGTCCTACACCCTCTTATGTCTCTATGATATAAAAATGACTTCATCTTTTTCCAAAATGGAGGCTTTCTCCCTGACACCATCTTGTGCTGCACATACATCTCCCTTGCTCAACAGGCTGAATTCTCTGCAGAGACTTTCTACGAGATCTTGGACTCCCACTGGGGATGCCCAGCTGGCTCCAGGCTCCGTGCCACAGATCATCTTTGAAGTGAGACTCTTCTTCCCTGGGGACCACCGCTGGCGTCAGCCAGGTCTGTCCTCCCACCTCCAGGATGGTCGGGTCCCTCTCTGGGGTGGGCATGTCTTCCGCACGGGTACTGTTTGGCCCCTTCTGAAATCTAACTCACTTGGTAGTGGTATATATACGTACAAGTAACCTGTCATAATGTATCTGCTTGTTTATTGCTGATAAGTTGCTTCACTAATGGTAAGTTCATAGTAACCTGCAATAGTAAATACCTACTTGGTTGTTGCTATAACATTGATTGTTGCTATACAATTGATTGCTGCTGTTACTGATTGCTCCTAGTAATTTGTAATAGCTTGAGATAGATATATATTTGCTGTATTAATCACAGGCACACTTGTTAGTGGTGATTTTTTGTGGTAGTACACCTGCTACCAGTGATTATTTTGTGGTAATCTGTAATAAAGTAGAGAAATTTCGAGGATGAAGCCTCCATGTCGTTGTGTATTACAGAATCCCGCGGACCTACGGTCGCCATCCCCGTGCACGCGCCGGCTGGACCGCCCTTTCAGCCGTAGAAGGGCTGAAGACCGGAAGTAGGCCGCCAGCGCCCGGCGAGAGGCCGCAGGTGGACCCGACCTGGCAAGGGGTAAAAGGCTGCCCGGAACAACAGCAGCAGGGAGTGGTGCTTGGCGGGGCACCATCGGCGGCGGCGGGGAGGGAGCGGAACGTCTTTGAGCGTCACTTCCGCCTCCGCCACGTCCCTGCTCCTCTGGATCGGAAAAGGACGGCGGTCGCCATGGCGAGCCGCGGGCAGGTGAGGGTGGTGCGCATGCGCGGCCCGGAGGCAGCGGGGAGAGGGCGCCAAGGGCCGCCGGGCCGCCCCCCTCCCCCCCCCCCCTCGCCGCCGGAGGACGGTGCTCGGCTTCTCTCGGTGAGGCCCCGTCCTGGCCGCGTCTCCTGAGGCTAGCGGTGGGGATTGGGGCCTCCCCGGACTCGGGGATAGCCTCGAGCCGGGGCCGGTGGGGAAGGGACGGGGAGGGCCCGCGCAGGGTCGGCCCCGTGTGAGGCGGTGGTGAAGGCTACCGGCACTCCTCCTTCCTCCGCGGGGCCGACCCTGCCCTTCCCCGTCTGGCCGGCGCCCTGCGTGAGGTCGGGAGTCACCTGTGCTCTAGGGCGGCCCAGGCGTCGCGGGGAAGGCTGCTGCCGGCGGGCCGTTGCCGCCATGCCGGTCCTGGGTCTTCTGTCCCTGGTGCGCTGCTTGGTGCCCAGCCTACTTGGAGTTGGTGGTGGTGCATGCAGTGCTGAAGAAGTGTGCCGTGTTCCCCCTCAAATTTGCGACCTTAGGCTGTAAATAGTAACTAAACACACATTATAGACTTAAGGGAGTTTTTCCTTGTATCTCACTGTACAGTAGGAACTTTTATCCTATTAGTTCCTGTCATTTATAGCATCAACAGGCAGAGGCTTTCAGGGCAAGAAGGACACAAAACTAGGTAGCAGAAAATAGGGGGTTGGATGCAGAGGCTGTTGTGGAAAAAGGAAACAAGTTGGGAGATGGCAGTCAAGTAGAGATTAAAGTGCATCAAGAGAATAAATTACAATGGGAAGATGAAGAAAAGCTAAGGCAAGACTTGTTTAAACCTTTCATCTATACATTATAGAGTACTTTTGGGGGAGTTGAGCCTGTTTCAGAAGTGTTCTAAAGCCTAATATTAGAGGTACTAACATACTGAGGTATTAGGGGAGTTTTGTGTTTCATTGGGTGACTGTAGAGCTCAAAGGAGTCTGTACATTAATGTATCTTGCTTCAAAGTTATCTAGTATAACTACTCGGTGGTTGGTGTGGTGAAGAACTTTCTAGGAGAGGTTTGCAGAAATAGGCAAATAGCAGAGGAAGATGCCTGAAAATTATTGATCAAAGAGTTCGGAATAACTGTGAAACACTTCTTCAGCTTTCACCATACCTGTCTTTGACTGAAAACCATTTGTAATATTATCTTTACTATTTGCAAAGATGGCAAAAACATTATGGGGTAGAAATATTTCAGGATATCTTGTTCAAATAATTTATTCAAATCTCTTAAAATACCTTTGCAGAACAAGAAACTTATTTGCTGGCTTTTAATTCTGTGAGTTTACTTTCCACAGATTCAGCCATCTAGGGAATGCTGCAATTAAAGGCAACATTGTTCTGTTCAGTTGCTAATTATTAAGGACACAGAAGCTGAAAGTGAGTTGGCAGAGTCCACATTCACTTCTATATGTCTCTGCTCAGATTGATTTAACTGATTGTCAGGTCACATACTAATTCTTGTAAAAGTGACAAAAGCTTTTTACTTAAAGATTCGTGAGACTTATGTAATTGGGAATGCACCGGTTTGTCCTCCTTCCAGAAAGATCTGTAATGCAGTAGCATGTAGTCAACAGGATGCTAAATTATAAATTGCAATAGAAATTATTACATGGTCTAATCCGGGTGGTGAAGCAAGATTAGAATTTGTTCATATTTGTAAGTTGTCCCTTAAGAGCACTAAAGTTGTGGTAGTACTATATTAAAGAAGCAATACGGAACTGGGAAGTTGCCTCTTCTTACTGTTTTATGTCTTCTTCCTCTTCCTAAAGCCTGTCTTTTTGTGTGTATATGGTTCTGGATGAATTATCTCAAGATGTAGCCAAGTGACCAGCTGAGCAGAGGGTGAGAACTTAGCTTGAAAATCTAAAAATGTGTTGACATCTGTTGGAAGTAATAGCTTTCAGGGAAGCTTGCCATTTCTCTTTCTGTCTTTGGCAGATTTAAAGCAGAGGCAGCACTTTTTCAGTGCCTTGCCAGGATGTTTTTATTGGCCTTTTAGTTTTAGGGGACATCTTGTTTGTATCCCCTGCTCACAGATACAGAGCATACTGATAAAGATGATACTCATTTCTCAGTTGCAACTGTGTTTCTTCTGTGTTCTAACAAGTTTTTGGAATATTAATTGTGAGAAAACAACTTAAGATTTCATTAAGTACCTGGAATTGTGCCTTCTAGAGATGCTAAAACACACTAGGAAATACCTTTGAAGTTATTTCTAGTATCTCGTTATCAAGATATTTTTTTTTATGCTTGTCAGAGATTGATGTCCATTTCTGACAAACAGTAGAAAAGTCTGATAAGGACTTCAGGATTTCTGTAGTTCATTACAGTCTGTATGAATAAACAGCGAAAATCATGTGATTGTGAGCTGTGATTTTCAGGGGTTTTGCCTGGGTATTACACAGAGACATGAAAAGTAATTGTTGAATTAGAGAATACGCCGTTTGAGATCCTTTTGAAATTCACTTTCTCACATTGGCTTGTGAGTGTAAGAATACTTTAGCTATTTATATTTATTTTTTTTTTGTAATTGGAGAATATCCAGTGATGTGCCCTTTGATAGCCCTTCAGGTGACTTGACTTCTAGAGTTTTTCTGATTCTGTCGGGTTTATTTGATATTGGCATAATAAGTAGGTTTGCATCAATGTGTTTTCAGGATTATATTCCTGTCATGCCAAATGATTATTTAGGAGTGCAGTTCTAGTACTCTCTAGCATCTTAGATTAATTTTAAACATCTAGAACTGTCTAGGATTTTGATTTCCTCACACCTGCTTTGGCTGCAAGTTACTTGATCCGGAATTGAGGTAAAGTGTTTTAGATACTGATTTCATACCAAATTCTGTACTAAATGGGAAGAACATGAAAGATCAACCAGAACGCTCTTAATTGCAACATGTTCATTTTAACTATGGGTCCTGCTAGCAAACAAGCTAATTCTATTGATGTTGTATTGACAGGTTTTGAAGCTTTTTAAGTTATTACACAGAACCCGGCAGGAAGTTTTTAAAAATGATACCAGAGCCCTTGAAGGTGAGATACTTTTTTTGTGTGGTGGATGCTTACCTATCTTTCTGTGGAACTTTCTTCTCTGAATACATAGAAGGAGAATTCTTAACATAATCTTCCTTTAAATTATTCCCTTCTACATTTTATAAGTAATCATTGGGAGAACTTGTGTGTCTGTAACCAGACATCCTTTAATTTGAAACAAAAAACAGATTGTTAGACTCTGAGCACTCAAGCCATGTTTCGTAAGGAAAACAGCTCTTTTGGAACCTTGGTGATCTTTCTTGCTGCTTTATTTTTATATTTTTTTTTTAACTTCCTCTCTTCAGTCCAGCCAAAGCACATTTAAGTGTACTAAACATGTGAGTTGATTCTCTTTATGTACGCTTGCTCCTCAGGAGATAAGTGCTGGGTATTTTAGCAAAACGAACTATTAGTAGTGGCTTCTGTATGTTAGTTATTTTTAAAGCTCAGAATGCTAGAAAACATATTTTATTCTTATACCTGTCAACTTAAAATATGATGTCACCTGAATTCCATGGAAATCTTATATCAAAATACTTCAGGCAGAGTGCACCAGGAGGGTGCCATAAAGGAGTTAGGATTCTGAGCTTTGAGGCAGTGACAAAGACAACATATATTTTTTTGTTCACACTTTAGTTTTCTTGTTTTCTTTATTTAGCTGCAAGACAAAAGATAAATGAAGAATTCAAAAATAACCAAGATGAGACATCTGAAGAGAAGATAAATGAGGTATTTCTTGTTTTCATTGTTTTTTTCCACTTTGCATAAGAATACTTATAAAGGAGCTTTTTACTGAAAGGATTTCTAAACCAATCTAAGTACTTATTGAGACATTGTGAGAGCCAGGTGAGTTTGAAAGGCTTTTACATATATCTTTGTTTATAAATATATTGATACCTCCACTGGTATTGATAGTATGTTAAAGAATTTTGCACATACAAAAATATGTAAGGAGACCATGTCTTCTGGTAGTTAAATATGCTTATTTTGAAGCTTATAATAAAATTATGGAAAAAAATGTTTTATGTTGATATTTTCATATAGCTATTTTGTATACTTTGCTTGTAATATCTATCTAAACCGTGGTGTCTTAACTTTACCTGGTCTTGTTGTATAGACAAGCACAGAAAGATACAGAGAAATCAGATAATCTGCTTAATTACTGGCAGTTTAAGGAGTAGAACATTCTGTTAACTCACTATATAAGTTACCTTTGCTCACTTGTTATCTTAACACTTTTTACTGAGTCATTTTTTGTAAAATTTGAGGCCTGAAATGAAACTTCTGTATTTTAGATATTTTTAGTTCTTCTGTACAGAATGAATAATGTCCATGTCACTCAGCCTTTTAACAGACTGTATTTACATTGTCATTGGGCACTAGTTGGAAGAAACTGTGCTTTGCAGAAGTAAATCTAAACTTGTGCATCATACCAGCCACTGGACAGTAACATAAATAGTTCTGAGCATTTAGTTAGGACTTCCTAGCATTTCTGCTTCTGTCAAGCCCCTGTAGTAGTACTTCTGTGTTTGTGTTCCCTATGCCTGATTTGTGGAATTGTATGTTCTTTTTGTTATAGATGTACAGGAAAAATATTTGTTGTAATTTTTAAATCTATATTTTTTAGGAAAGGCAACGTACAAAATACGAACATGTAACTTTTTAATATGGGTTAATTAAATGTGTCACTGGAATATATTCTAGACTTTCATCACAACTACAGAATCCTAGAACATCATAGAAGCTGTCATATTTGGGGATATGGTTTAGAAGTGGTTTTGTCCAGTTAGGTTAATGGTTGGACTTGATGATCTTAAAGGTCCCTTCCAACCTTAACAATTCTATGATTCTATATACACATATATATATATACACACACTGAATAGATTCAGATGCAGAGCAGCTGAATCGAATGATATACAGAACTTCTGAGAATTTAGGCACTTGCTTGCATAAACATGGGGGTGTTAGTGCTCTGCTTCAGACAGCAGCTAATAAAATTAATACCGGCCAACCAAATGTGCATTACTTTGCTAGAACAGAAAGCTGCAATGTCTTCTAATATGACATCAAACACTTAGTTATGGAGTCACCTAAGGATGTAGGAGTAACTATTTGCAGTATCAGAATGTGAGATGTGACCGCTGAATTTACTGCAGCATTTTAGTTCAGACCAGGAGTGCACTTCTGAAGTTACCTTGTTTTTCTTGGTTTTCTGTGATTTGGCTTGTTTTGTGAAGCATTCTCAGAGCAAATGGCAGAATTCCTTTAAGATGAATCTGAAGTGGAAGGTGTGCTTCAGGAGCATGCAGCCTAGCTGCTAATGGGCATTCATCAGGGTGAACTGGAGGATACCTAGTTCAAACCCTTAAAGGGAAAGGGGGGCAGAGAAATTCAATGTAGAGCCACTTGTGTTGGTACACACTACTTCCTAGTGTAAGTATGTCTCCCAAAGTGTCTCACTTGTGCAATTTCATTTATTTCTGACACAGCTATCATGCAAACAAGTATTAAGCTTCTCTTAATCACTCAGCAAAAGTGCTTCTGCTTATCCTTTTAATGAGGGAAGGAATTCTAGGCCTTTTGCCAAATATGAATGCCTCTGCTAATCTTCAGGTAGTGCCTTGTTCCTGTACTGCTTTTCTGTGAAACCTCAGTATTCCTAATCTTTGTCATGTTTTGCCCTTACTTTTATCTCCTTATTTTAAGAGCAGGAATGTTAAAAGAGCCAGATTGCCTTTTCACTAGGGGTAGTCAAATGTTGTTGAGGCATTCACCAATGTCTTTGATCATTGGAACTAGTTACTTGTTCCAGTAGTTGCATTCCACTGTATTCATTTGCAGTTTTAATTGGGTATATAGATTTTATACTGCTGTGTGTTACTGAGCAAAAGTTTCCTTCCTTTTGTGCTGTATGTTCAAGGTATCAACCTGTAAGTTACTCCAGAATCGCCAAAGTTAAAGCTATGTATAGATAGTGCATAATTAACTGAATAATAGATCCTACTGGCTTTATTATTTGAATAGCTGTCTAGTATGGAAAATACTTCAGGAATAATTACATGTAATTTGACTTACTTACTCTGTTGTGTTGTTTGGGTTTTTTTCCCTTTTACTAGCTTCTGAAAATAGCATCAGATGTTGAAGTGATTCTTAGAACTTCTGTTATTCAGGCAGTTCACACCGATTCCGACAAAATATGTAAGTAAAGCTGCATGCTAAAGAGATGTTTAAAAATGTTGTAGTTCAGTAAATAAATATAAAACTTGAAAACTAAGTAAAGAGCTAGAGAGGGCAAAAGTGTCCGTCTGTCATTTCTCTGCCCAAACTCTTGATTTAAGCCTACTGCCACTACCTAGAACAGGTGGAAGTTTCAAAGGTACAGAGTTTCTACAAAAATATTTTGAAATATGGAGGCTGGTAGAAAAGAGGCAGTGACTGCATTTAGTGCCCTTATTGAAAGAAGGAAGTTATAACTTGGTACCCTAATTATTAGGAGTGACAGCAATTAGGTAACAAGTCAGCATGCATTGTACTGGCTAGTCAGTCAATGTACGTCTAAATGTAGTAGTTGCAGTATCTGTAGGTGCTTGCTCTACCAAATAGGTGGAAGCTGCCTGAGAAGGATTAGCAGATGCAATAATGTTGTCGTGGTTTGGGCTGGACTGGCCACTGAAATGAACGAGAGATGCTCTCTGACCTCTCTCCCTTTATTTCCCATCAGGGAGAGGAGGGAGAGAGAGACTTAGGAGTTTAGAAGAAACTAAACTGCTTTAATGAGATATTAATAAAAAGAAAATAATGAAATGTATACAACATATACAAAACCATATCAAGCTCCCAGAATATCATTTCACTGGCAGGCACTGGGGAAGTCCCAGATTGGACTCAGTGGCAGATGGGAACTAGATTCTAGACCTTGATTCAGGAATGCACAGGTTGGATCAAAGGCAGACGAACAGACAGAGTCCTCCTCAGGCACTGGCCATTGAAGAAAAGAGCCCTGACCCTTTGATCCCTCGGTGTCCCGATCCGATATCGGGGAGGTTCTGTTACCATCCCAA
>RSEF01000003.1:102667989-102679106 GCA_003993805.1 Himantopus leucocephalus
AACAGTCTCAACCGTGCTGTCAGGAAATACAAAGGTTGGGACATACTCAGAAAGGTCTATGCTTCTCTTTGTTGTGTCAGTTTAAGATGTCAAACAGGCTTTCAGGGTGCATTGTAGTACTTCTACAGTTTGATCAATTACGGAACCTGAAATGGCCTATATAGAAATTGGATTACTTAAATCAAGAATGCTGCTTCAAACTGCCCTGGATGAAGCAGACCCTGTGACCTGGTTCGTGACACTGCAAATGGTGGTGAATCAAAACTACTTGGTAATCCAAGCGGTTCATGGTGGTTCATGGTAATCCAAGAAACTGCTGTTTTGAGGCTAATCAGTAATAATAATGTTCATAAAGGTGATAACAGCTGTTTTTACATGCCTCCAGAGAACAGAAGTTATCCTTTTCCCATAGCAAACAGAATGTTAATGTGACTCTCCATTCTGGATATGATCTGCACGTTCTTACAGTGATTAGCATTTGCAAAAAGTCGTCTTTGAGGCTTATATTCCACCAGAACTGCAGGTTTTCATATGCACTACTACCTCCCTGCAGTGTCAACTGTGGTGCTGGTCTGTGTTGTTCAATCAACTCATTTACACTTCAAAGTTTTTGAGATGTGAATGGTTTGGAAAAAGTGCTGGAATCCTTGCCCCTGTGTCATAAGGTTTAAGTGATGATTACCACTACTACTAGGAGGAGACAGATCTCCCCTTCTGTCAGGAGATGATGAATCTCTGTCACATATCATCAACTTATCTGCCTTGAAGTTTAAGAGCTTATGTTGAAAATTTGTGCATTTTCAGACAGTCTTGCCTTAATTGGGGAGTATGGATTGCTATGTCTGGGGTGAACTTCTAGAAACCCTTTTACATCCTAAATTGTACTCATATTTTAATGCATACTAAAGTGACACTACGTGTGGAGGAGGTGGGATGGTAGCTTACCCATGGTAAAACCCTTGCAGTACTACTAAATGGCTCTGGCTTGGATGAAAGGGAATATGCATGTACTGCATGAACGGGTAATGCATTTAATAGAACTACTTCCTTACAGAGACTATGCAGCTGTGAGGAATGAATTGTCCCTTGTGGAGTTGCCTGTTTTCTCTCTCTTGACTGCAGAGGGAGACTAGAGCAGTTTACCTTCTAAATGAGGCACAAAAAGTTATCAGAGATTAATGTTGGCCTCTGCTGCAAAGCAAAACATTTAAACATACAGTTCACCAGTAACTTTGTTGGTACTGTGTTAGACTGTGCAGGTTCAGAGTGAAAACACTTAGTAGAAATGGAATTTAGGATTTTAACTGTTTTCCTGTGTTTAGTATAGTGTCTTCTATTTCTCACCTTGTGTGCTACAACAGTGACACTAATTTTATTGAAAAGTTCTTGTCTTTGGTTATAATTTAACTTTTTATGTACATGCTGTTCTTCCTTTCTTACTGTTTTAAGCGTTATTATTTCTAATTTGTGGTGAATGACTTTCTGTGCCTTAAAAGTTACTGTAATTAGCACTTACAATGAAGTCTTGCTATGGTGTGTTGTTGACTGGCCTGAACTGATTATTTTATGAAAATATATGTGAAGTATTGGATAGATAGAATTTGTGCATTTTCAAAAGATCGTTACTATTGCTGTTTTCATGTTGAGTTTTGATCATGGTACAAAGAAAATGAAAGTATCAGTAATTTTTACCCTTTTTGCAGAACTGTTTAAATTACATTGGGTAAAATGTCACTTTTCCTTTTAACCTCTCTTATTTTTGTGGCTTCATTTAAATTTTTGTACTTCACACACAGCTCCTCAATCATTATTTTTAATGGCTAATTAACTGACAGTGCATGACTTCTGATTGCTCATTTAAATTAACTAATGAGCATGAAAGACTTCATGTAGGTTTGATGCAGGAAAAGATGCTTTCAGTTGGTATGTTCTTATCAAACTTCCTCTCAGTAATGCATAAGTGAGTAATTTATTTATTTATTTATTTTAAATTTAAGTGCCAGAAGAATAGGTGTTAGGGTATGCTGTTTTGTAATATGAAGAAATAAGCACAGATCCAACACAGATGCCAGAACAATGAATATTATTTCTTTTTACAATCCGTAATTAAAATTCACTAGTTGTTGACAGGGACAGCAAAAGAGCCTACATGCTGCAGAATTTATTTGGATGTAGAGGTACATCCTAAAGCATCCACCCTTGGGAATTACCATATAGACACCAAATTTAATTCTTTTGTCTGTTGTAATGCTCTCATATTATGGTAATTAGTTGATTGTTCATTGGGAAATATTTAGGTTATTTCTGTTTGTCAGCATGCATCTTTTTTCTTTGTACCTTACCTTTGTTATCTTAGTAATGGTTTGTGTTTTTGGCAACTGTTTGAGACAGCATTATGTCACTACATGACATTCTTTTCTAGGTCTTCATTAATTTAGTTTTCCTTTAATATTTTTGAGTTGTGTTATAGTATTAGAACTCATAAAAAGATTAAGTCATTGGGTTTTGATATTGGGCTTAGGAGTAGCATACATGTATTTTATCTGTTGATGAAGGCCCTGGTTATTTCCTCAGAGGGAAATTACATAATCAGTACTGTGAGCATGTTTCTAGCTGTAACGAAATCAGTTAAGCGATAACTTCAGCTAATGAAAATAAGAAATATACAATAAGAATGCATTATATTTATAAATTGTTCAGTTCTTAATGATGGGTAATTTCAATACCACCAAACAGGAAAGTTCCTGTATTCCTATGTTCAGTAACTTAGGAGATGGAACTGTCTTTCAACCTCTTGTAATACTAACATTTAGACACCGTTTGATCTGAAAAAATATGATGATTAATTCATGGATCTGAGTATAATGTTGGACTTAAATGCAGCTAATAAATGAATAATCTGCTCTCTGCTGGTTTTGAAATTCTATTAGCAATTCCTGAAGCTGCTTGATTTCTATACAAATACTATAATTGGGTAGTAGTAATGTTAAATTTAGCCTACGTGAAAGTGATTATTGTCTTGAATTGTCTGGAATTGAATTGCCATGCATCACAGAATAGGGAGTCACAGATATAATATGTTTAGCAAAAGATAAGCTGGTATGTTCATTTCTACCTAAGATTTCTGAATGATGTGGAAAAAATACTGTGTATAGATATTTTACTGATCTGGCCAGATACATGGATAATTGTTTAAATACTAGATTTTTAATGAAAATGCTCAATATTTTTTCCAGTTGAGGGTAAAGTAAAATATTTCTGTCCACCACTAAACAAATATTACTTCCCCTAGAATCCTGATTTTGGAAATAATTCTGAAAATTTGTGGGCAGAGGCATTTGGCAGGCAGTGAAGCCAGAGTGAAGCAACTTACCTCTGTCAAAATGCTTATTTTTTTTACCTGTGTTAAATCTAGTTTCAGTCACATAATTCTTTCAGTATGATACTATAAGCAGAGAGAAATAGTTATGTCCCAGTCCGACGAAACTCACCTTTAGATCTGCAAATTCCAATCTTATATACCTTAGTGTTTCAGAGTTTTCTATGGTTGCTTTCTTATATATTTTCTGTATATTGAGCAGACACATCTATTCAGCAAAATCTTTTTGTTCCTCCAAAATTTATGAACCATCTGACGCTCTCCAGTAAGGTCATGCATGGATGTAGGCAAGCTAGGCTTTCTTCAAAAGGGCATGTGATTATTTTAGTGGTTCAAATCACTGCTTCTAACACTTACATTTAATTGAAGTAAGCATATGAAGTTCTTCAGTCACGAAGTGACTTTTCTAAGTCAGAAACTCTTACGAAAATACCGTTGAAATGAACATTGCAGTGTACTAACTTTTCATATCTATTATTAAAAATGTTTCATTAACAAAATAATTAACAAACCAAAATATTTAAGTCTGTAAGGACATAATTCTTTAAGTATTTGTTATATTGGTAAGTCTGAATAGGGTGCATAGGCAGAACCACCAGGAGATGCTGCTTTTTCTTTGTGTTAAAAGAAACTTTCAGGAAAAAGCTTCTCATCTGAGCCAAAGCAAGTGGGAAGACATTCAGCTGCTGACTGATGCTGACAGGTGTTACCAGTTCTGTTCTCTGCTGTCACAAAAAAACATGTCGTAGGAATCCTTTCTGTGAAATGATAAAGCTTCATTTTAAGAAAAATGTGTTGCTTTTTGCTCTGCTCTTTTGATTTCAGATTTTCAGTAATCTACTGGATAAAACCATGATTTCCAGCCTTAATTTATTCATGGACATGCTTGTATCCAATTGTTCTGGTAACAATACTGTCTTTTAGTTTTAAAAGTATTTCTCCTTGTTCTTTCAGGATTTGGTTCTTTTTTTTTTTTTTTAATCAAATTTAATAGTATTGCCAAACTGGAAAATTAATCCATCAGAATATACCAAATACTGTTTACAATTGATATTGTAACTACTGAAATCACTTTTGTTTTTAGGCACTTTCTTAAAAGTTCCTTGACAAAATTGAAATCTAAAGCAATTCTCCACAGTTTAGTGTGTCTCGCTGTGCAGGCAAAGAATGCATTTCAGCTGTAATTCATTTTGTTTTTTGGGGGGGTTACGCTAGTAACATGCAGAACCAAATGCTAGGTCTTTTGTAAAGAAGTGACCTTTATATATTTCTTCTGGACGACAAGACAGTTACTAAGTACTTGATACCAACTCACGGTTTTTATAGCTTTTGGTTCGAGTGCTGTATCAGTTTCATAATTTACTACCTAAACTTATACATTATTTTAATTTGAAAAAAATATGTTCCTCTGTTAGTGTTCATTCCTTGGTCTAATTTTGTTAGGGTGAATATTTGTCTTAAGATAGGTAATAAATGAGCTTTTTTGCTGTTACACTGACAAGAAGCAGCATTTTCACAAATCCCCTTGTTCCCATTTTGGTTCCTGAATTAAAGTCGAGGTCACATGATTATCAAACAGTGCTTTCTAAGAATGGGTAAGCAAATATATTCTGTCTTGCTCAGATTACCTTTTCTGATGACTGGGGAGATAGCTCAGTTTATGATGATACTATGGTTTGGGGGCTTGAAGTCATGATGTGCAAAAAGAGGCTGTGACAAGCGAATTTGTTCAGCCTTGAAAAAAAAGAAAACTTAGGGGTGACATCATTGCTATTCAATTACTTAATAAGAGAGAAGATGGATCATGGTTGTTAACAAAGGTGCATAATTCTATGATTCAATGATCACAGTGAGTTGATATCCATGACATGACAGCTTGAAGTTCTGCCCAGATATTCATTCAGGACTTCTGACTTGATAGATACTTCTAGTAAAATTTTTCACTCCTTGTCTAATAAAGACATGTTTGTATACAATAGTAATTATGGTTCCATTGCAGAACTGTTTGCTTGCTGTTTGTGGTTGCTGTTTATATATGAATCTGAAAAACGACATTCTAGGATTAAGTATGTGCTTATCTATGATCTTCGTGGTGCCTCAGACCCTACAGATACAATAGGCATTGCACCTTCCTTTTCACTAGTCATTCCACTTGATGGGAAGGGAGGTCAAGTAGTGAAAATCTTGTGGGCAAACAGTCTTCCTAAAAACAAAGTTTAACTTGTTACATGACCCTTTTTTATTCCTTGATGATTCTCATAAGATCACTATTGTGTGTGTTTTAAGACAACTGCCGGGGCTTTTTAGATTTTGATAATTAGAATAAGAGTCTGGTATTCCAAGGGGAGCATCTGATATTGAAAGTAAATAGAGGGATTAATTTCCTGAATAGATGAGTCTTTCTGAGTTTTACAAAGCAGGTATCTTTGACGAGGGTAATGGAGGCCACTGTAACAGCTATCTGTCCTAGCTTCTCTTTGCAGTGTAAGACCAGTGATTTTGTAACAGGGAAATGTTTAGAGAATAATACTCTTGCAAACTTGGAGTGAAAATTAAGTGATTGTTATTATTACTTTCTCAATTACAAAATAACAGAAAATGATAAAGGATGACCTAATTTTGTTTCACCATCTAGAGAATGCAACATATCTTTTGTTTGAAGAGATGCATTTTAAAGGAAATAGCAGGGATTCCCTTTAGCAAGAATGTAGTTTGAGTGAAGAGGCACCTTATTCTTGTAAGACAGACTATAATGCCTCATCTGGATCTATCTGTTGTAGATTCTTCATGAACACAGTCATCTTCGAGACAGTGGATGGAGAGGTCCAGTATTGGTGATTCCATTAGTCTAGCACGCATCCTTTCTAAGTGTCAGGGTGGTGGTAGGTCTGGAACAGGCACACTTACTAAGTTAGACTTCGAAAGCTTGTTAATGTGAGATGAGCAAAGACAACAGTGGTTTATACTTGTTGAGATGGTATTATTCACTTGTGGTGTAACCATCAAGACATTAGATAATTTTTTTTTTTCCCTAAACCACTAACTTTTTAAGGTACACAGAAACGTTCAGATTGTTCAAAATTTGTTAGTTTCTCATGGGTGGGAGAATGAGAAGTGAATGTAATTACTTGTTTACATTAACCAGGATTTATAAACAACTTTAACTACCTCCAGCAGGTAACTACTGCAAACTGCTTTCACTCTTCCTCCAAGATGAACCAAACCAGCACTGGCTATTATATAATTTACATCTAGGACGTAGCATGAAAGTAGGAGAACCAAAATTTTTGGGAGACTGGCTTGAGTTTAAAAGATACTCCAAAGGAACAGAATGACACTGACTTCCCTGGTGTCTATCTTTGTTGTCATATTGCATATCTGTATTGGATATCCAATATAAAGGTTACCCTGCACTTGTGATAGGAGCTAAAACAGATTTGGAGACAAACTGGAAGGTCTACTTCCATAACCCATATATTGGACTACCAACACTGATAAATCCAGTTAGTGGTTTCAGCGCCTTAGAATAAAATAAATCAGAAGGAATCAAAATAAAGAAAAATAAGCGATACCAGTCAAACAGGAATAAATCTAATAAAGACACTAGAATTTTTGGATCAGACATGACTGCACTTAATTGGGTTTTTGGTAGGTTATTACAGAGGAGCCTTTAGGCCAGGCTGACTAACGGTTCTTTAAAAGTATTTGGTTTGGCTGTTATATTTCCTATTGTGATCTTCTGTTACAATATCTTTCTAAAAGGTTAAGATTTACAGTTATGATATGTTGACGAACTCACATTCCAACCTAACACTACCTTTCTGCTTGAAAGCTTTGTTCAGGCAGTTTTTTTTAATTTTATTTTACACTTTTGCCTTTTGCAATATTATTTTGATTACCTGCATGGTGTTGCATTCCTTCTGTAGTATTTGTTACTGCTTTCAGAGTTATTGAGAGCAGTTATCTTTGTGGTTGGCATATGTTTTACCTTTATAGTTTGATTGCAATTTTAATTTGATGTGTTTGGCATTTTTGCTCAGCCTGTTAAACTTTCCATTTGTGAGTAATAATTCTTGCTATCTCTTCTAACATTTTTTCTTTGGGAAGTCATTTGTTTTTACAGTAGACTTTTACTGGTATTGTAATTGGTCATATTGCACATAATGAATCGCCTAAAAAATAAATTTGTTAATTTGCGAACTGCTTAAATTCATGGAAAAAGGACAAACTACATTTTCTTTTATTTGTGTATCTTCCCAGTCTTTCTTAATGTACTTCTATGAGAAATTCATGATACCATTACAATATCATGTGTTCTTCTGGTTCCAAAAGCAACTTCCTGAAGAATTACAGTTCCACAGAAAATATGATCACTAATAAAATTAAACACAGATACCTGTAGTATAAAAAGTGGGCTGCATAAACATCATTACTTATTTTTTAGTTTTTACTTGAATTGAATAATTATAAAACATTATGATTTGCAGTGCTTGGAGCTGGATTTAAAGTCGCTTATAAGATAATATTATTCCTCTGGTTTTAGAACTAATGAATGAATAACCTGATTTTATTATAACAGCATTTTTATCATACTGTCTTAAGTATCAGTTGAGTCTATTTTAAAACTGATGTCTAGTTTATGAGTCACATAATTATTGAATATTGATAATTCAAGGTGATTTGCACTGTAACACTTCAGCCTCTTACTTGTACATAAGGAATGTAAATTTGGACAAGACTTATGCAGGCAGAAGTGACTACTGTTTGGAAGATTTGGGGGATATAAACCAAGTGGCTTGATGATTTCGCACCATTTACCAGTGTCTAAATACTTTATGAAAATGCTTCACAGCAGTGTCTAGGTACTTCACAAGACACCCTGCTGATTCAATTGAAATTTCTTTGATTTCTTAAAAATTTTACTGTAAAGGACAAGAGTTTCATCATGTTAACATGTATTTTATTGCCACTACTTGGGTAAAATTATGCTGGCTGTTTTGTGGGAGGACTTTTGCTCAAGAAATTATGGTACTGGGAAAGAAATGAAGCAAATCTTGTACAGCTGCTCATAATAATTTTATAACTGCATCAACGTTATAATACTCAGCAATAATTCAGATTGTGATGAGTAGATTTTAAGGTTATCACTGAAGATCAAAATTCATTATTTTCTGTTGTATCTTATAGTTAAGATTAAAAGCCTCAAACTTACAAATGAATGATATGAATATGTCCTTTTTCTGCTTTGACTCCTAAGGAAATCAGAAAATACTAGCTACTGAGATTTTTTTATTGCAGTAAGAGTCTGTAAAGACACATTGCTTTCAAGCTGGCTACTTGGCTAATGTCTTTCTGATACAATTGATATATTTGTTTCTTAACTTTATAACCCAATCATTTAGTAGTTCCTTAGTATATGCCATCTGAAGGGGACAGTAGTTCCTATAGAAGGTAAACCATTAAAGTGCATCTAAAAGCATTACCATTGAAATACTTACCTGGAAAATGGGAGTCCTGAATTTGTAATCTTTTCTCGTCTTGATGGGTTTCAAACCCACAGCATGCACTTCACTGACCAGTGATAAGGTCATAGATTGAGCCTGAGAACGGTCTTCCCCTCACCTTGTTAGAGCTGGGTAATTGCAGAGGGAGCTAAGTACCACTTATAAAAGAATCTTTCCTTTAATCACGTCAGTCAAATGTTGATTTATGTGCTGGATTTATGTCATAAATTCTATAGTTTATAGGTCAATGTAACTGTGCATAAATGTAACTGTTCTCTAAATGTTACTGAGATATTTGTTGTTTCGACAATAAAAACTACATGGAGACTATCTGTCATGTAATAAAAGTTACATTTGTTTCTATCAAAGATGTAATTTTATTGGCCATTCTGCTGTCCTTGAATTAAGATGAATGCCATCTGTGCTCCACTTATTATTTCATAGGCTTTTATTATAATCCTTCTTTTTTGTATCTTGCCTAAATTCACAGCTACATTCTTTAAAATCTCTCTTCATGTGAAAGGTCACTTTATGAAAATAAAAATATATTTTCATAACTAAAATTAGTTTACATTTTACCTTCAATGGGATTTTTATGTCCATCAGTTTTTATGTTGCGCAATTGTCTTTTTCTTATTTTTTCTCTCTTGTTTTCTGCTAGTAGTATGGCAGATATGTTATTATATATGACAGTTCCATATGCGTTAATCATAATACTAGAAATAACACTGCAATGTTGTCACACAAACTCTGGCTACTTGTAATCCATTGAGACATTAAATTTAAATCCTGGCCTGGTACAACTTTTGAATTCCTATCAACAAACCCATCAAAAGCCAGTCACAGCAAGCCTTGCAGTAAAAGGAAGATGTAAGGATTCAGCATTGTTCACATGATGTGTACTATTGTGCAAGGCCTGAAATTGTTCAAGAAGTGGGAACTGGACCCAGAAGGGGAATAACCTCTTGTTGGTGAGGGAAGTAGGGCCACGATGAGGATTTGGGAACATACTGGCTATGATGTCCTTTTAAACTCAACCACTTCCAACTGAATAGCATGTAGAAGTATTGTGTAATCACTATGACATCTACATTTTAAGAGGAGTAATGACGAGTTATTAATGTCTTACTCTTTGAAATGGTAAATACAGTTGTGATCACGTCATGCATTGTAGTTTTGTATAAAGATCCCTTAAAATTTTTTGAAAGTACTAAAATAGTTTAACATTTACTAATGAAATCCATGCATGCTAGCTGCAGTTGCTGGTTTTACACTGTAACAGAAATATGGAAATATACACAGAAGAGCTGCAGTTGCTTTCTCACTTTTGCCAAGTCAAAATAACTTCGGAGTTATGAAACTAAAGTAAAAGAAATTATGGATGTAATAAAGCTGAACATTGGCATTGGTTTCACTAAATACAACTGGAAACAAATTATCTTGGCATAATTATCAATATATCAAAACTGTTTAGTCTCAATTTTGACATTCTCTATGTTTCACTAGTTGGCAAAACCAAGCACCAAGGAATCCTCCAGTAGAACCCCAGGAAAATCCATTAAAAATACAAAAATAGCAGATGAAAATCAAACACCGATTTTTATGGAAAAAGCAAGAAGGCAACTCCTGAGAGGACTTCACATCCAGCATTTGCTAAAGGTAACCCAAGATAACATATAGGTGACGACTTAAGGCAACATAAATAAATTCTGAGATAAAGTGTAGTGGAGTTAATATTATTCAGTCTTTTCTGTCNATCAAACACCGATTTTTATGGAAAAAACAAGAAGGCAACTCCTGAGAGGACTTCACATCCAGCATTCACTAAAGGTAACCCAAGATAACATATAGGTGACGACTTAAGGCAACATAAATAAATTCTGAGATAAAGTGTAGTGGAGTTAATATTATTCAGTCTTTTCTGTCAGAGCTACTGTCTGTCTTACAGAAATACTCAAGTATTTGGGATGGCAGAATAAAGGAGAACTGTGAATTATTTTTAGGATGATGTTAACTGCAGTTTAATGAACCTGCATAGGAAATAATGTCTAGATACAGGGATAATCTCTTCTAATGCTAAGCTTTTAATCTAGAAATATTTTTTCTGTGTATGCTANTCTCTTCTAATGCTAAGCTTTTAATCTAGAAATATTTTTTCTGTGTATGCTACGCAGTTGGATCTCTATAGTATGATCTCAGGAATAGTATATATAACCTCCTTTTTGTATATATAC
>RSEF01000003.1:102685241-102696467 GCA_003993805.1 Himantopus leucocephalus
CCTACTTGCTGGCAGGGCAGTGTGAGGAGCAGAAAAGGCCTTGTCTGCTTAGCAGCAACCAAAGACATCAGTGTTTTACCAACATGGTTTCTCATCTCAAATCCAAAACATAGCATTATACCATCTGCTAGTAAGAAAGTCAACACTATCCCAGCTGAAACCATGACAATGCTACACTTTATTCAGAGGATTCTGAAGTTTGTTTTGTAGTGTTCTCACAAGAAAGAGGAAATTGGGACAAGAAAATGTATGCGGGGCTTTTAATTTTTGTTTTAATTTAAAAAAAAAATAAATTATTTTTAATGATTAAATGTTTTCTGCGTTGAGGCAATCATGCTTGTGTTTAGAAATACATGTTGCTGAAATATGAACGGCAAACTCTTGTAAAAGCTGGAATATTCTTAGATAATGCTCTTGAGCTCTTAGTGACTTTGGATGTGTGTATAGGGATCGATCAGACCTATTTTCAGAAGCTATGACAGAAATCTTCCAACAAGACTAAAGAAAAAGACTGTTTAAATCTATGCAGGTATCTGCATTTTAAGAGCCCAGTGGCCTATACTGCTGATACAGTTGTGACAATTAACAAAAAATGGAAAAAGTGAAATGTGTTTTTTAGATTACCTAGACAGCCAACCACATTACTGAAACACTCTTCTAACAATGTATTTACCTGTCAAATTCATACACCTTACAACATGGAAATGAACAATTGCATTTCTGTTGCCAGATAAACACAGTTTGTTTTAAAATTAAATTTTCACACCAGGGAAGAATAAGTTTTGTCTGCTCAGAAGTCAATAGGGACACCCATGTTGTCTATTTTCTTCAATATGAGTCTTCAGAAATAGTAAATGAGGTGACGAAGTGTGCTGTCACTTAGCAACCTTAATTTTTTAAAACTGTTTTTAAAGTTCTGTATATTCATATCCACACATCATGGAAGAGAGACACTAAACTATTCAGCCTTAATTGCCAGTGAATTATTTCTTAAGGCAGTTCAGTTTATACTAACAGATATGATGAACATTGCCTCTACTGTCTGCTTGTAATCCCATTTTTCTTTATGTTTCATGGGGTGATACAATGCTACTTTGCAGCATGCTGCTTCTCCACTCTGGTATCTTAAGATGTTCTCCATTATATATTAGGGTTTTTGAAAAGTAAGTCTTCCTGATCAGTTTCCCTGCTGAGTTTCATAGTACTCTTGATATAAATGGTATTTATTTCTCCTTGGTTCGAAAGTCTCTTGCATTGTAAGTGTTTTCTTAATTGGACCTTTGAATTTATAGGCTTTGTAAGTTGAATGACCTCTTGTTTCTCATTTGGCAATGTCAAGAGTCAGACGTTGCTGTTTTCTAGGGGCCAAGAACTTAAATATACAGTCCATTTTTTTCAAAGGCTGTTTAAGCATAGTGAAGCTGTGGGTCAAACTCCTCCTAATGACTATTCTGAGTGCATTCTTTTGAAAAATGTCATGTTCAGAGGCCTCTGATTCTGTAACTCGCTGTGACCACTGCAACAACAACAGTAAAATCGGTTTCAATTATATAAGACAAATACTAAAGCAACCTGGAAGAAAAACTGTTAAAATATTCTCTTCAAATCAGAGGATAGTCATTGAGAGTTGAATAATGATAAGTCTAGCTTGCACAGTACAAAAAGAGATAGGGAAAGCTCTCCACCTTCACATGTACAAGCTAAAGTAACATTTAATTTAAACTGCGATACTGAGGAAAAAGCTATATTGAAATGCCTGTGTGTTCTGATCCAATTTCTTATTCATGACATAATGGTATTCTCTTTCACAGTCACAAGGTTAGCATGATTGTGAAATGTATACGCAACGTGTCTGCTGCCACTCACACGGAGCTAACATCTGTGGAGGTTTTTGCTTTTGAGTTGGCGGCAGGGCCCACAGAGAGGCAAACTAAAGTTCCCCAGGTCAACATGAAGGCTTTTACTGATTAATTATTTTACTGATTAATTACTGATTGCAGTGTTTGAATGGCTAACGTGTTTGAGTAAAATTTCTTGTGTTAGTGTTAAATTCTCATGGTTTTGCTCTTTTAAAAATAAAGTCTTCAGTGTGCAGCTGATTGCTGTATCAATATGGACTCTTTNCAGCTGATTGCTGTATCAATGTGGACTCTTTAAGATGCTTCTGGGGAAAAATGGGTTCGACAGACTCGTGCTTCCGTGAGGCTACTGGTCAAAAGGACAAGGGTTTAACTGCGTTATTATGGTAAGTCATCATGTATCACTTTTTTAAATATTTAATTGANGCTACTGGTCAAAAGGACAAGGGTTTAACTGCATTATTATGGTAAGTCATCATGTATCACTTTTTAAAATATTTAATTGATCTCTCTAACAACATATTCAACGTAACAACTAGCTATTCCTTTTAGAGGTGTACTACACATAAATTGGAGGAGAAGAGAATGGTCCGTGATAACCCTTTTGCCTGCCTAGTGCCCCCCTGCCCCAGGACAGTGATTTCCTACCCTCCCACAACTTCTGAGAGCACGGCTGTGCTGTGGCTTTCACTCACAGCGTAACACAAAACAGAGAGTGTGTTCTTCACATCTGTGGCATACAGCATTTGATTTCCTTATCAAAGGGTCAAATTTACACATGGTTCTATCTGTAAAAGTCCTGAGTAATCTTCTAAAAGATTTTGACTGCGATTATAAAGCGCAATTAAGAAACTGCCTTTTTTTTTTAAACTGTATATTTTAGATTACAGCTCTTCCAGCTTGCTGTAACATATGTAGGGAACTTGTTCATCCTATACATTCTTTGCTCTCAATTTTTAGAGGGCTAAAAAGTTAAGCATCAAGGTAACTCATTGTTTATACAAATAGCAAATATGCCCTAAAGAAAGTAATTTGAATGGGAATTTTAAGTTAGGGATTCTTTTGCATGTGGTCATGATTCAACTTTTAGAAAAAATGTGTTCTTATGTAAGGCTACTAATGCTGCAAGAACACTGATGAGATAATGAAGAACACTAAAAGAAAATTTGAAAAATCATACCATTTATAGTGAAAATCATATGTAATAAATAAATCCATAAAATTTACTTCTGGTTCCTGGGTGAGTCATTAAAGGAGAAAGTGCCAAATCCAACCAGTAAGCTATTGGCAACAAATAGATTCATTAGCTCTAATGAAAATTTACATAATGTATTGAAAAGGTGGTACTTAAGCAGAGACATCTAGGAAAATGTAATCTGTATGTGCTGCAAGTGGCCCAATTCAATCTGAAAAGAAACTGTGGAGAACGGGGAAGCTTGTAAGAAAAGGACAGATTTCTGCAGTTTATCAGTTATCTTATCAATTTGTTAATGCTTTCACAGGACTTGTTTTTAATTTATTTCAACATGAAGACAGCAGAATGAAGTTAGTGATATACAGGGTTGAAAACAACCTCTTGCGTTAACCCCAGTGTGACAGAGGTGAAGCTCTCGAATAGAAGGCTGCACAGGAGTACAAGATTATCCCAAGAGATTCGCAGTACAGAATTGTTGATATCTTCTATGTCTTTAACATCAGAAATCAATAAGTGTGCTTTATGTAAATATAGGTTGATGAATAAACTATATAGTAAAGTGGAACCTGTGACATGCTGCAGACATACATTTCCATCTTTGTATGCAAGACACTAAAGAGCAATGAAAAAAGAGGACAAGTGTATAAGAAATAAATCAATGAACTGGTCTCAAATTCGATTTAACATGTTCCTTTGCACTGTCACTATGATTTTCCTTCCTTTTTTTTGGTTTATGAAGATTGCATATAGAAGTACATAAAATTGTTTGCAGATTTTCCTTCACACAAGTTGATATCAAGGAAATGTTTCTCTACTTCAGATATCCTTCAAGATAGTAGTCCTGTACAAAATGAGAATGCATGTTTTTACATTTGCTTTATTTTGTGGTGTGAGTTTTTTATTTTTTAAAAAATGACTACTACATCTCTATGTCTCTTGTGATGGTTGGATTGTTAATGTAATCAACCTCTTCTGAAATGAACGTTAGACTAATGACTAGAGATGTGTTCAGTAACCCACGAATAATTCCTGTACTCGCTCATTACTTAAAAAGGAGAGGGCAGCTTTTTTCTCTGGGTGACCCAGCAGTAATTAAAAGACCACAAATTCATGTAAATAACAGTGCAAAAGTTAATGCTGTCCTTGAACAGATCTAAGCTCAGTACCAGGCTTTTTGAAAAGAGGCAATATGCTTTAATTTCCGTACCAGGTCATTTGTACATAAGGCAAGGAAAATGGCTGTGAAATAGTCTCTTTGGGCCATGGAATGGATTCTCTTTAACTGCTGGTTGAAAATTATTATACAGTGTTAAACAGTTTGAATGTTAGGTAGATTGCAGACAGGTGTGAGCAAAGTGCCCCAAGTCGTTAGGATGCGAGGCAGGGCTAACATGGAAGTGGTACAACTGGGAAAGCACAGTGCTGAGTTCCACTGAGGCACAGGGTAACATGGAGAGGGCTCAGTGCCATGGGAAAGTGGCTGTCCTGCCTTTGAGTCCCACCTGGATTGTCTTCCACTGGCTCAAAGGGCAGGCCAGCTGCTAATACTTGGCTGCCATGTGTAGTCTTCCCCAGTCCCTGCAGAGAAGAGGGGCCATGAGGGCCTTTTGGGCTCCTCGTTATTAATACACATGCTAGGTGCTTTGCCAGCCCAGTTAAAATTGCCCTGAGCCCACATAGTTAGGCTACCATCCATATTCACGTGCATCCTGGGGGGGGGGGTGAGGCACTCCTCTCTAGCGCAAGACATGTCTTTGCCCAAGTGTCCCCAGGAGTTTGATCCGGTAACTGTTCGCTGAGCTTGTCTAACAAGTGCTGACAGATCTGAATTAATTCAGAAAGGCAGCCAAAGGAACGTGTGGTGCCTACCATTTACATAATTGTCGAGTAATCACAGCATTTACTTTGGAAAAGGGAAACTTCATCTCCAAACCTACCCCAGTCTGAAGAGACTTCAACTCTGTCATACTGTTTCTTGTTAGAAAGCCTTAAACACCACTTCTTCTGGGAAGAACGCTCCAGTTCCCCTACTGGGTAACAGCAGCGAGAGCTAGGCTTGGCTCCTGGATGAAGGAATATTAAAGTACTTGTGAAATTAATGGCCAGAACTCAGGTTTCCTCTCCATCATGCTACCCAGTTATCACCTACTTGTGTCCTCTCTCTGTGTCTGACATTTCTTGTATTCCCGGCTGCAAATTGACCTTGTTTCAATACGGGGACGTGCAGAGCATTCTTATCAGGGATAACTTAGAGCCTGGAGTTCAAGGGAGCTTTCCTTGAGTGTGCGATTATGGGAGCGGGAGGATGAGCTCTAAAATGTCTGAAGCTGAGGAAGACCGTATTTGTCACCTTAGGGAAATGCTTTTACCATTAAGCTCTTCTACAGTGAGCACATTTAATTTGTCACCTCCATAAAGAAGTGTGACCATGGCTTAGTGAAGTGCTGATCCTTAGAAAATGCCAGGCTTTACATCACTGGGTTAGGAGAGCTCCAGAGACAGATAGGTACTTCGAAATACCCCTAAGGCTATGTTTTCCAATGACAATTGTAAGCATCTCTCTGCTGAGAACGGTAGAACGTTTTTTGGCATGGAGGCCAAGGGTGCCAGTTTAGATGGTTTGGATCTCTGTACTGCAAAATATCCAGTAAGTCTGTGTAAACAGGTAGAGTGTTTGCTCCTCCCTGTGCTATTGTTTTAGGATTATTTCTGATAAAATGTTTGCAGTGCTCTTTTGCAGCTACTCTGTTTTGTATCAGGTACTAAGAACTCTCCAGGCTTCTGTCAGGGGTTCTTAATTCAGTCGGGTACGCTGAATGTGCAGCTGCTATCTTGGGGTCTGCCTAGAGTGGCATTTCTGTGGCAGTAAGCAGGAATCAGATGGCACTGGTGAGTGAGCCAGAGCTGGAGGACTGGGATAGAAAGAGCAGGAGCAGCAAAACGGTGGGAGAGGAAAAGGAGACAGGAATTTGTGACTTGCTTCCCAAAGCACTAGTTTAAGCTTAACATGCTGATATGGCGTGCTAGATGACGGGGAAATCCTGACGTAGGGAAGGAGATTTACAGTTTGGGGAATTTAAAGATGCTGTTTGGTGCTAGGAATAATAAAACTTTGTTCAGTGGGGCTGATCAGGGGAAGATCACTGTTAGCAGTCAGAAAGGAGAAGGGCCAGGATGGGGCTGGTCTGCACGTAAGACTAAAATGAATGCTACCCTGTCACAGGCTCATTAAGCAGCCATCCACACAATATCTGTTCATTTTCTGTGTTAATCTAATTTTCGGATGAAAGGAGAATAGCTTAAATTGGTTGGCATAGTCTCCTCACAAATCTTTGTCAGAAACCGTCCCCTGGTCCCAATCTCCTGTGACAGCAGGGACTAGTTGTGCCTGGCCAGGCCACAGAGGTGCTCCACAAAGAACAGCAGGAAGCAACTCACAACTGGTTTTAATTTCACCACTTAAATGGTGGTGTAGAGGCAGCTGGACAGGTCTTAAGCTCCATCTCATCTCTGCAGAGTGGTGGTAAGGTGCATCAGTGTCCTCACACTGAAAGTGCCAGGAGCCAGCTGCAGAGACAGGGTGTCTGTCCCACAAAGGCCACATTTTTGCTCGTCATAAACAGCACAGGTTTCCTTTTTGCATCTTAACTGTGTTGGCATTTTCTGCCATTCTGAATATGTCTGCATGGAAAATTAAGATCATCTAACCCACCAGACAGCATTAGTTCTGGCCATCAGCATTTTAGCTGTTAAATTCAACAGAAAAAGGCTTATTTCTCTTAATTTTGGGGTTTTTTTTTAAAAATCATAAATTTGGCAAAAAACTACATGCTAAGTTAAATTTATGGCACGTGCACATCTGGCACTACTTATCGTGTACCTAATGGTAACAGGTCCTTTTGTGCTCTTATATATTTCTTGTGTTGGCAGGTGGCCAGCTCCACATTGGTGGGAGTGTGTGTGTGTGTGAGCAGAAGTCAGGGTAAACACGCAACTGACGTGACTGTCGAAGAAGCAGATTCTCAGCTATAACTGTGCAGACTTTTTTTAAACTTTAACTCATTTTGAATGACCTTTACTGATCATTTATTCTGATGTCTCACTCTGACACTCAAAAGATAGTAAAAACAGACAGTAAACTACAGAAATAAATACTGTTGCCCTAATCAGCCCAGCTGGTCAGGACCTGGCATTTCTGTTTGGAGAGAAATTCTGACATTCTAAAAATTAATTGCATTATGAATCAAAGGAAAGCAGGAATTTCCACTCCCCTCTCAGCTTTGTGGTCTCACAGCATGCTCTTTGACTGTGTTACTTTTTGAATTAAAGCAGTTAAAAGATGTTTCAAATGTATAATTTTGATTGTTTTTGACTTTTACTGTAATGGCTATACAGTATATATAAGGCTAATATAAAGATTGAAATGAACCACGTAGCCCCCAAAAGGAATGAAAGTCATATTTTGTTTCAAAGTTTTTCTTTGAAAATTTTGTCAAGTCAGTGTGTTCTTCCAAAAAGTAAAATTCCATTAAAACTTTATGAACTGATGTTTTTGTAGGAAATTATACTGCTGAGGGATTTTCATTCAGCAACAATTATGTGTCTGAATAACCGTTGTTTATTTAGTCTCTATCTTTTAAGAAAGAAGTATAAAAAATAATGTAAGCCATTTAAAATAAAGGTACACCAAGTATATAAAGAACGATGTTAATCTAGTCTAACAAGGAAACATCCAGAGTTAGAACATGAACAAGTTTGTATTAAACAGGATTTTTGTGCTGGGGGACTGAAATGGACTGAAATTTGCTGTGAACTCGCTTGGAGCTTATGCTTTATGCCCTTGCAGAGAGACAAATATCCCCTGTCTTCTATAGGTCACCCAGAACTGAGCCTAAACAAATATGAATCTCAGCCCTACTTCCTCCACACTCCTGATTGCAGTGATTAACAGCAAGGACAGGGGATAGGAAGAAGCAGATGAACCTTTTCCCCATTGTGTTGTTCAGCAAAATGAATTGGTAAAAATAGCCTAGAGATTCGGTTCTGCTGAATTGTTATTGCCACGCATAGCAGTCTTCATTGCCACGTGCAGAATAGTTGGGAAGGAAAAGTGAGTGTTGCACCGAAACACACCTCAAATACTGCTCCCTTTTAAGGCAACACCCTGTCACGCTTATTTTGGGTCAGTGTACTGCTGGTTAGAGGAATGAGCATAATTGCTTTTAGAAGGTTTAGACTGGACATTAGGAAAAAATTTTCACCAGTAAGGAAATGCATGTCTGTCTCAGAGAACTCAGCCAAAGCTGTAGTTGACTTGATCTAGAGTTGGCATTAGTCCCATTTCAGGCAAAAGGTTGGGTTACATGATTTCCAACCGTCATTTCTGTGATTCTGAAATTTCCTTGGGGTTGATATGGTATTATGAATGTGGGAAAAGTCATAAATCTGCCATCCACCTCCCTTAGCCTTCTTCCAGTTCAGGTATTTTTTTTTTAGCACCATTTCAATAGTGAAATCACAGGGACTCTTTAACTATCATTTGATCAGGCCTTAAAATGTCAGTGATTTTTATTCATTAATGAAAAAAGCTAGTTTCTGCTTCTGTGTACCCTAAGCTATGAACCTTACAAATGATTAGAAATTCTTAGGGGCCTAGCTTAAGCAAGTGGGAAAAGAGAAGAAAGAAGAATCACTTGCTGACCCTGTCACAGGTGATGTTTTTTCTGGATTCCTCTTTCTGGGACGATTAAGGACAGATAGCAGGTCTTCTCTGATTACTCAAAACAGCATCTAGGAATCAGTTTAGGTTTTAATAGCTAGGTCTATGGAGCCGTTTCAAACTGCAAGGTCTTGGTTCTGCACAGCCCATACCGAAGCAGTAGCCATGCATCATTCACTCCAGTGCTTTTAATCTAAGCTAACAATTGTTAAATAATCTGTTTTATGATTGTTGAAGGAGCCTTACAGTGCTTGATCCAAAGCACACTGAGATCAGTGTGAGTTTTCCCTCTAGCTTCTAATAGGTTTTAGATTTGGTGCATCATGTGTGTAGAGTGCCACTTGATTTCTCACTGAGCAAAGCGTATTTTTACGCTACAGTTTTTGACCCTGTTTTTTCAGTATCTGTTAATAAAATTTAGACTCAATCAATTTGCCAGTCTGTTTTTGTAATGGGTTGAGTTCAAATTCTGATCAGAGTTTGAAGATTTCCTTGGTCATTTTGAAATACTGGTGTGAAATCCATCAACCTATCTTATTTCTTTTTCTTGCTGCTTATCGGAGTTTAGACAAATTATGATTTCAGTATATGACTGAATTACATGACTTGAAATAGCTCTTTCATGGTTTAATCAGCACCACCATGCATAATTTCTAGGTCATTATCACAAAAATGTGGTGCGTTTTCTTATTCCAACTGGGATTTTTGCTTTTCTTTAGAGAAGGCTACATTTATTTAGTACAACATTGTTTGCTTTTCTTTATATCCTATTCCAGATACAATTAGAATTCTGCATTAGCTTCGTTATTACTGCTATCTACTAGACAAAGTAATGGACTATAAATTTGATGTATGAGTATGTTTCTGTTAAGAAGAAACACACAAAGTATTTCTCCATTAATTTGCATTTAGTGGTATCTTAAATACTTTATATGTTCATTTACAATATTTGAAAAATATATTGAATGGCCCCATAATAAAAGTTTACCTTTTGCAGGAGTTATTTTTAAATCCATTTTGTAATTAAGTTAATCCTGTGTGGCATCTGAATGCTAAATCTAATTACATAATTAGACATCTGCATTATTAACTGATCTGTGGTGACATAACAAACGCATCCTTTGAATTCTGTTGTCTTTGTACATTTGATCTACAAGTTATTTGGTGTATAGCTGATATAAGAACATACATTTCAACAGCTTTATTATATCAAATTTACCAAGTTAAGATAGAAATGAATGATTTGACATATGGTTAACTAAGCAGCTATAAGTTAGCTACAGATGATTTGTAGCATATTTCAGTACGAAAATTTTATTTCTTAAATATCAATGAAATGCAATAAATTGCATTTTGTATGAAGGTATTACATGTGAAAACGTCTTCCAAAATTAAATTATTATAGACTGAAAAAAACATGATACTGGTGGGGAAGCTGAAAAATACAGGTGAGGCTGAAAACACATTTAATTGACATTTAAGAATCAGTAGAGAGTTGATGAAATGCAAGGAGATTAGTTAGCTATTTCTTAGATCAAAGCAGCAATGATAGCGCATGATGACAGAGAAAGAAGATGCTATGAGAAGAGTGTATTCAATGTGGAGAGGATTGAAGAGTACTTAGATCCATAAGGTGAATTATAGCGGATTTGTTTTAGTAGCTTCGTAGTAATACTTTATAAAATTGGAGATCTGTGAGTTGTGAGCAAAATTGTCACTCCTTGATTTGTTTTGACAAATGTCCTGTGCATTTAGATGTGAAAAACTGATTAATTTGAAACAAATATCAGAGATTAAGTTTGGTTTCTAGGCCTACATAAATTTCCATTAGCTTCAGTCTTTAGAGCACTAATAAGGAATGCATTTTTCTTTATGTAATGACGTATATTTCTTAATTCATAAATTAAGTTATTTAATTCATAAATTAAAAGCTATGAAGATATACGATGCAGGGTTTTCAGAAAGCTGGAATTAGGACACCAGCTAACTATGCTGGACTTTATCTACATGGAAGGAGAGAATATGTTGATGCACAAAACGAAGAGAAGAATTTCTGTTCTGTGTTGGGGCCCTTTTTTCACTAGTAAGGCTGTTCTGTCTAAAGGAACAATCGGACCATCAAGTTTCTCCCATATGGAGAATGATATTGGAACACGAAGGTCCCTTACGTGGGAATCGTGGGGATTCTGTGACACAGAGATTTATATTCCAAGTCTTTGCTTAAGGATGAATTTAACATACTTAGTAACATGTCTATACCTCCTTTTATCTCTCTTGGTTACATAGATTCATTTATATCACAATATCCCTGTAAGTGAATCAGGGGGTTTTACTTGTGGATGAGACACAGGCACCCAGCTGGCCTTCAGGTAATCAATCTCGATTCAGTTCCTAGGTTTTCATGTTGCCTTGGCCAAATTACATACAAATTACCACACCCTGGGAAGTTCCGC
>RSEF01000003.1:102697467-102717029 GCA_003993805.1 Himantopus leucocephalus
AACCTTAACAATTCTATGATTCTATGATTCTATGATTCTACTGGGGATATTTGGACTATGCTTGTAGGTATCTTGGGTGAATTTGAAAAAGCTCCACCATGACATAAGTTGGAATTTGGAATTAAATGATTATTCAATGGCCAACAGAAAATCATCTTCAAAGAAAACTTAAAATTGCTTTTAGAGAAAAAAAAATGTGTTCATGAAAGTTAAATACAAGCAAACAAGAAACTCAGAAATCGCCAAACCTAATATACCTTTTCATGCACCCAATTTACAACTTTTTTATTTCTTTTCTGTTATTATTAATGTTTCTGTTAATCAAGATTGTCACCTAAGCAAGATGTGATTTCAGCAAGTCTGTAGCATCTGAGTTTTGAAATTGTGTCTTGGAAAATATTTCCCCCTATTTTAGGCTTGTAACAGGCAAACTTTTCATTAATAGTAAAATAAAACCCCGACATTTCTGAGGATCTCTTTATGCAGTACTGGAAAATAGCTCATCTGCAATTGCAAAAGAAATTGTACAAAATCTTATCACATAACAAATTAATTTTTATTTAGGTCACATTGTATCTTTAAGGTCTCTGGCATGTGCTGGAGCGAAATATTCAGTGAGATTCTCCCACCAGTATCCAAGCGAAGCCCAATCCCTTCTCCACTATCCAGCAGAGGATGTGAGATAGAGAATGTGAGATAGTATGCGAGGGTGAGGAAGGGGAAAGGAAGGAAGGAAGGGCAAAAAGACACAGATGGTGAAACCGGGGAAAAACTTCATTTGTCCTCTATTAGGCAGTAGTTTGCCTTTCTGAGCTGGCCTTAGTCCTACTTAGTTTGAAGTTGCATGCAAGACCACGGGCGTCTCCAGAAAGACAGACTAAAGAAGGGAGGGATACCATGATAGCGGAGTCTTTGAGCCTCCTGGCCATGATCCACAGACGTGAAGGAGGACTTTGCAGTGAACTAGTGCTATAAATCCGACTACCTGAGCTGATCCAGCTGTGAATGAACGTCTGCCTGGGCTAGGGACTTAAAGACAGCTGAATGTGATATTATACTGCTTCTGTCGTGCTGTTGGCTATTGAAGTTTATGTGTCTTTATCATGCATGTTAGGTCAACAGTAGCCAGTGGATTTTTGACCACACCATTCCAGATCCACTTCACATTTAGCTTTTGGATCCAGAGGTGTGTTGAAAAGATATTCCTAACTATGTCAAAGAATCAGAACATACCTTTCTTGTCTATGTACAGACAAAAATAAAGGTAAGTTCTTTCCTGAATAGAGAGCCCACAGTTTTATGGCCAGTTATTCAGTTCTGTAAGCAAAAATCATTCATCATAAACAGATATATTCAAACTCTCCTCCTTATTGATCCAGTTCCAACTAAATATAACAGGTATCTTTCTGCTGAATTTAATGGAACTTGGATTAAATTTCTGGGAATAGATGCTCATCTGATCAGGCAGCATAAAAAATAGAGTTTGGTCTCCAGCCGCAGCTACCAAAGCAACTGAATTTTAAGATATTGAGAATCGCATACAAAATATTCATGTACGTGCCAGGTACTTTTGAGTTAGAAGTACATTTGAAGAGAAAATTGCAATCTGCTAGCAGTCATTCCACTGCAGCAAAAGGAGGCTAACTGCATCAAGTATGTTATTTGCTGTGAATTATTCACTCTGCAATGTTACCATGGTTACAGCTGTGTTACTTATCCTCGCATCATTATTATTTTCTTTTTAGTCATTATGGCTACACTGTAAATAGTATTTTATTTTTTCCGAACATGCCATTTGCAACACGACTAAGAAACAAGGCTCACAGGAACATCAATATTGATATTATATGCAATGTGGCTTTGGCATTGACATTAATGTTCCTCTGCATAAGTGCAGCATGACATTCATATAAAGCAGCCGATCAACATTATTTTGCTGCTTTTGATTTCCATACTGATGTCAATGCATAAGGTAACCTAATGAATGCATCATAAAAATAATATCAACTCTTGTATTGCCACCATTGCAGGGTACATTACCATTAATGTAAAATATTGTTTTGAGGTGGAATCACAGCCAACCGTATTAGAATAAATGTATCTCATGAAAATATTAATGAGTTTGGGGAAAAAAACCACCAAAACAAAACCAAAAAATGTCTATACCCAGACTGTTGGGCTTTTTCAGTTCATTCCACCTTCCTGTTATTTTTTTTTTCTGATTGTTTGCTGGCATAATGACCTCTCGCAGGTTGATAAATTACTTATTCTTCAACAGTGAATGACTAGTCAGCCAGAGACTTTGCAGTTCTTTGGGAGACAAAGACAACAAATACTAAATGTACATTTTCAACAAATACTAAATGTACATTTTCTCAATTGAAAAAGTTTTCTTTCCCTAGAAAAAAAGGAAGTCAGGATCCACTTCTTCATACAGCTCTCTGAGCTGAGATGATAAAAATCTTAATGTAAAATACACTAAATGTTGAAATCACTAAAGAAATTGCTAGAAATGTTTTGAATGTCGGGTATTTTATAATCTCATTGAGTAGTTTTTATCCACAGATAAGTGAGGTAGGACCTCTCTGACTTCTTTTAACTACCTACATTAAATTAGATGAAGTTGATGTTAGATACATAGATAACTTAGACTGTCTTTATAGGCAGTGGAGAGGAAGGATCACATTTGGGTATGTATTTATGTATCCTAAAGTAGATGCCTAAGATGTGTTAGATGAATTGCACACTAAAAGTATTTATCTCCACCAAATAAACAGCTAAGATATAAACGCCTGAAGTAAAATGAGATTAATCCTATCTACCAAATCTGTCTGTTCATCATGAAGCTGTTATTCTCTTTTTTTTCAAGTTTGCCTTAGATCAAACAAATTTTTAAAATCACAGCTTCATTGTTACAATCTCATACACCAGTTTTTTACTGATAACATGTCAACACTTTCCTTAAAGTCCACATCTGTCTTTTTTTATTTACTCATATTGCCAAGTCTGCAAGAATTTGGATCCATTTTGAAGATTACGATTAACCAAGAGCAAATGCGATGTCTGTGCAGAAGGTCCATGCTACTTAATCTTTCTTCTGTAATTCTGATTTATCAAAAAGTTTCAGATGAACTCTTGTATAGCATTCAATAACACAGTCACACAAAGATAGTACAGAATACAGAGATACAAGTCTCTAAAACTCTTATTATTACTGCCAAAGTCCTCCCTTTGACAAACTTTATATTGATCTTTTTTCCTGTAGATTCAGGAGTAGCTCCAGGAGCAAGAAATAAGGGAACCGGAAAAAAAGTGATGATAAGAATAATGGACCTCAAATTTCTTCTCATTAATACATTAAACTTTGGATGGACACAGTTTGCTATTTGTGTTTAACAATTAGGGTAAAGTAATAAGAGGAGGATCTACGGAGATAGGTGAATTTTACTGCATATAATGCTTCATTGTTAGCTCAGAAAAAAAACAGAAGGCTGAAGATGTCTCAAGTAAACTTGAGTTTTAGGCCTTCACTTTAAAGGCTGCAGAGCAAAGTTGAAAATCTTTTCCAAAGATTATTAGTATCCCACACTGGGAAGAGACTTTATTCTATCGACACCTCTGATTGAGCTTCAAGCAGTTGCTTTACTTTAAGAAATCAGCAGTAGAAAACAGGTATTGTTCAGAAAACAAAAATAAATAAAAAATTCAAGCACTGCCTGCCTGCCATTACTTGCCGTGTAAAGAAAATAAAATTCTCTGATAAGAAGTCTCTTATGCTTTTTTTGTCAGCGCTGCTCACCAACCAAAGTGTTTAGCTCCTTGCCTGTATTGATGTGGATTTTCACATTGTTGTCCCCGCTGGTAATGTATTGGTGTTCCTGTCAAGAATTTCTTCTGGGTGTGTGCATGAGACCTTTGGTTCATTGTAGGCCACCTAGAAACAGTCTAATATCATTTGATTTCTGAGAGGCTGTACAGCCTATGTGGTTATCAGTCGTGACATTTCATGGGCTTTTTAGTGATTAATAAGTTATAAGTGTGCTGTAGCCCTGAGCAGTTGTCTCTGAAATGTTCAGAAACACAGGTGGTGACAAGGATTTATCTTTAACATGTGTATAGCACAGTGGTATATCAGTAAGCAGGTCAAGGTACACAAGCTGCTGGGTACGGTGATCAGCAGTAATCACCAGCAGTCCCTCAGATGGGATGTTCAGTGTGTACATATACATTTCACCTGCTGCAGACATTGTCATTGTTCTTTATACATCCACATAGATTCAAACCTTACCCTTTCATTTCAATACTCTTCTCATGCTGGAATGAAATGCAGCTGTAAATGCTTCTGTTCTGGAAATTAAAGTAATCTGCTCTCTACGTCTTTCCATTCAAGGATGAATCCCATTCCATAAAGGATGGGACACACTGACAGACGTTTGACAGGGCGAAGAGTATTTTCCTTCTGGTTTCCTTGTTTTCTAATATAATTTGGGAAGCCACAGTCTAATATCAGATTCTAAATCCATGGTAACTTCTACACAGCCAAATAAAGCAATGTTTAGATCATCTGTAATTCAGATCTCTTAGGAAATCATCTTTTCTTCCATATGTAGAGTGGCCAGTATGATTTTGTACGTGAATATTTAATAGGACGTCTTATGTATCTTCCTTTTAATATCTTTTTTAGCTTGTGAAGTGTTAGCACATCCATTCTGCACTTCTATCTATTTTAAAATGCATTTGACACTTCCCAAGGAGGCTACGGCAATACACAGTAGTGCTCTTCAGTCATCATCTCTGAACGCAGGTTTGTGAACCTTAGGTCTCTGTCTTTTCTGGCAAATTAAACACCATCAGGGCATGCCTCCAGCTCTGGAACTTTCTTATTTAAATCATTAAATTATTCAAATGGTTCAACCATTAAATGGTTAAATTATTTAAAGGGTTTTGGCATGAGTCAGTTAGCACTCTCCAAATGCATCCCAAACACAGTTTTGGAATTAACTCAGTCTGGAGACTCTTTCCAAAAGTAGTTCGGATGTGTTTATCCTGTGTTGGAGGCTAAGATAAAGTTTAGTAGTAGAGGTTAACCTGTGTGTCTCTTGTAAACCCATAAAAAAACTCATTCTCAAAATTATTTCAACTCTTTCAGTAGATAAATGGTCTCATTCTATTTTCCTTATTAACACTTTGAAATAGGATACTTATTTTTTTTTCCTCAGAATTCAGAAATTAAATCCAGTTCTAGAACATATATTTGTTATTACGATGAAGCATATTCATTTAAAAATGCAAGAAGCTGTGGCAACAGCTAGTAATTAAAGTTCTACTTGTATTAAGATTGTTACTTAAGAAAATAAATATATAAGAAACAACATAGAAAGGGACATAAATGTGGTAGAATATATTTTAATAAATTGTGAAGGAATATTCCTGGGAATTATCTTTCAGCACCTGCTCAGTTGTGGTGACAAATATATATTGCAAGATTAAGGACAATGCAATCAGTATTATGAAAGTACGGGATATATTCTTGATTACTTCTCACTTTTGAAGAAGGGTTTTATCATGGGATCTGAAACTGCAACTATTTTTGGAGTTACTTGGTATAATTATTGGATCATTTACAGGAACATGTAATTACTCTGCAGTACATCATCTTTAATAGATAGGTTTTTTCCTTTTACTTGCCAGAGGTCTGATCCTGTATCCCTGAAGTGAAAGGATGATTTGCCAGTGTCCTCGTTGTCATTGGATCAGACCATAATATACCAACCCTTTTTCTAAAAATGTCTTTTGAATAAACCTATTTGTGCTAAGTTTATTTCAATAGTTCATGGTAATAAAATAAAAGTAAATGTAAAATTATAGAAAAAAGTAAATTTAAAATAAAAAACAAAAATAAACCCCAAAGTTTCTCACAACTTTTAAACCTACTGATTCTGCCTTGCTAGGGTTTTAATGTATTTATTTTTTCCTGCATCATTACACTTGCATACACTACATTATTAGACAGAACTCATGCCTTCTGTGAAGGAGAATTGAGAAAGGAACATTGTGATATATTGAAAGCACGTCACTCTGGCTCAGAACAACAGTTTCATTCATTCTTTTGCTACTGGATTTCCTAGATAGGTAGCTTATCCATGTCATGCTTCCGTTTAACCATGTGCAGAACTGGTGTTGTAGAGTCATACTTGACAGAAGTATAGTCCGATTTTTCTTGAAAGGGCATTCTTTTGGGACCTTTCAGTNTGATTTTTCTTGAAAGGGTATTCTTTTGGGACCTTTCAGTAAGTGGTCATGCCATGGGACTGTTCAGACACTTAATAGTACTCCACAGTTTATGTTTCAGGCCCTACCTCTTCACCTTTAGNCGATTTTTCTTGAAAGGGCATTCTTTTGGGACCTTTCAGTAAGTGGTCATGCCACAGGACTGTTCAGACACTGTACTCCACAGTTTATGTTTCAGGCCCTACCTCTTCACCTTTAGCGCTGTTTTAGAAATGCATGCTGCTTTGTGCTCTCATATTTATCTTACATTCTTTGTATTTTGACAACATACCCATCAAATGTGCACACCTCATCACCACTAAAATCTCAAAGATTTTACCTTTGGAGACAGCACAGCACCCTTAGACCTTGCAATTAAAATCTTCTTGATTAAATACTGAAAGATATTTTCACAAGACTGTGTTCAAAATCTGTAAACCACAGTTGCCTGCAAGGTATCTATAATGCAGCTATGCAGAATTTTTGGGGGACTGGAAGTAAGACCTCTGGGTTTAGCAGGAGAACCAGCCATCACAGAGTAAAACTTTTAAAATAACTAAAAAATACTATTCCACATATGGTCCCATAATTCCAGTTCAGTAGTGGGAAACTTCTGCTATTTATTTGCATGGTGCATGAGCATTATGTGTTTATCTCAGCAGTCAGCTGAATTACCGGTGTTAGGTAGACAAGAGATATGGCCTGAGGCAAATTCTGGTTGTGTGCATTGTAGTGATGGGTGGCCACCCTTATTCTTGTATTTTGTTCCATAGTGCCTCCTCTTGGTTTCAGTGAAAATGACATTGCTGTTAGAAGAGTAGAATCATTACAGTTCTTTGGCTTTTAGTGCTGACTTACTTATTTGTAACATGTACACCCCAAAATTAGGACAGCTACTACTCCTTGCCTCTTTCTGTCCTTATGGAAGACACTGGTACATAAACCAGCAGAAACATCTGCTCACAAACTCAGCCTCCTGGAAACTCCCCGAATTCCACTCAACCCACAGCAACTGTTTCAGTCATGTAATTTTTTGGGGGATAGATATGAGGTTCAGCTAGACCACTGGACTATTTCAGGGAATGAGAAACACGTACGCTAGTCAGTGGTATACATACATTTCCCAAGATAAGTGTAAAACTCTGTTGGGAGCAGGAGTTTCCGGGTACAGGCCCCACTAGAAAATCTGCATTTCTCAGAATGGCATTAATCAGTGCTGAAATATTAATATGCAGATTTTATACGTTGCCCAGACACAGCTCTAATTCCTTGCTTTACTTGCAGTGCGAACACTTTAAAGGTGCAAAAACCTAGGACCCATAACCATTACCCACAGTCATATCACCTTCTCAATGAAACGTGGAGGGGTGGGGTGGAGAAGGGAATCATATTTTTTATGAAAAAATTTATATTGTGTGTCAGGAAGGTATTATAAGCAAGTGTTAATAATTGGCATAATTTGTAACTTTTATAACAAGGGAACTTCTGGACTCTGCCATAAATGAGATAATTTGTCACTGCAGTAAGTCTGTCCTGTATAAAAATTACTGTTAATAATGCTGACACTGGTTGGCTGAAGGGAATAAGCTTTTAAGTAAGTTCAAACATAAAATTTATTGATGAAAACTGCAATACAAAAATCATGATTTTGTCCTTTTAATGTTAGATTTCTTTTAATGAAGTTTCTAGCTCTTTATAACTGTCCTGAGCCTGGTCTTACATATACTAAATAATGAAAAAAGACTACCCTGCTGTCCAGACAGATGCAGAACTCAGATGAGCGTTACTAGGATTTTCATATTTGCATTAAATGAGAATAGGCCTCAAAACCAAAAGGTGGATTCAGCATTCATATTTGAAAGGCCTAATGTGTACTTCCTCTTCTTTTCACTATGATTAGCAAAAAAAAAGATCCCCAGAAAAAGAAACAAAGAAAGAAAAAAAAATCTTCCATTTCTACAGTGTCATCTGCAGGTGATTTGATTGTCAATTTTCTAATTGTTAATTACATCTTCCACCTCAGGAAGCAAATCTTATTACAATAAATTGAAAAAGAAAACTTGTATGTGGAAGCATTTAAATGTTTGAAATATACCTTCCTTTGAGTTGTCCTAGCTGTATAAAATTCTTTTAACCATACTTTTCACTACTGCAAATGAAGTAAACCAGAGGATAAGCAGAACGAAACACTGCTTTCACAGACAACAGTGTAAATTCAGAGCAAAATGTATTGATAATGGCATTGCTGTAGATTTATTTCTACTCACTACAAGTGGAATATAGCTATCTGTTATGGTCAGATCCTGTTTCAGTTTTGATAGTGGGAAAGCTCCTTTGACATCAGCTGAAATAGGCTGTGCTTTTAAATGCATGGGTAGTACTATACAGCTGCTTCTGTTTAGTCCCCTGTGCTAATACAGCATCAGACCCATTTATATGGTGAAAAGACAAGCTTACTGGAGAATTGGTGCCAAACAAAGACAAATGACACCCTGACATAATCTGAAAATGCATGAACTTCTCAATAGCTTTTAAATTGGTATAGAGTGTGAAGCTCCTGTTATCTCACTTCCATTTACTTTATTTCCTGGACTTTTTGAGTCACCGAGTGAAAGGCATGGATAAGAGATATGTTATTATTCTGCGGAGCGCTTCTTAAACCAGTTTTTTTAAGGTACCGTAAAATTAGACCTATTACTAACTGTGTAGTCTGTAATGCTTGTGTAGGTTCTTATACCACACTCTTAATGAATCTGTGTGCTGAATTAAACAGAAGGACTGACATCTGTCTTGTGTTTACCCTCTAGTCTTCTCCTGGGGGAAAATGAGCAGAATGGTGTGTTCTAGTTTGAAAGATATCCAGAGGAATAATAGGTTTGGGCTAGCACAGTTGAGAAAGCAGAGCACAGCACACATCTTGAGGGGAAGGCAGTGAGGTATCTAATGGTCCTTCATTTCCCTGGGAGACCGTTCTGCAATATTAGACCAAGCTCACAGAAGTCTGCACCAATAACTTTTCAATAGAGAAAATTTCTTAGTGTCAAAGGAACAAAGTGATTTTGTGTTGTCTTTCTCACTGTACTTAAATCAGTGTTTTGGCCCCCTAAATATGGGGATCAACTGAGATCTTGAAGATAAGGGTTAAGGCACTTCTGGAACTTTTTTCTTCAGGTGTAGTGGGTCAGGAGCTGCGGTTTGTTTGCTCACAGGGCCATGGTCAGTGAAGACACACGCTGCCGATTCAGCACACGTAGGAGTCTGGTGTATGCCAAAGACCACAAGCCCGGGTGGGCAGTTCCATTGAACAATGATAAAAGCGAAGTGCTGCACACCAGATCACTGCTTCCTGGTGGAAACAACAGGACTTGGGAGTGTTGAAAGAATTGCTCAGGAAGGGTCCCCCAGACTTTACCATCAATGAGAAAATGAGGAACAATCGTGGAATATAGACTGACCTGACAATTTGAAGATGTATACTTCCCATTGCAAATGCTGATAAGCATGGCTTCTGACTCTCAAGCTATTTTCTTTGTCTTCAGCATAATTCAAGCCTTGAATCACACTCCAAGTGATTTGGTGATAGCAATAGTCTTCTGTGGTGAAAGATAAGTTACAATAATAAACAAGGGNCATTTTCTTTGTCTTCAGCATAATTCAAGCCTTGAAACACACTCCAAGTGATTTGGTGATAGCCATAGTCTTCTGTGGTGAAAGATAAGTTACAATAATAAACAAGGGTAACATTAATAAAAGCTGCTCCATGACCTAAGTTTTGAACAATGAAAATCTATCTGATGNGTAACATTAATAAAAGCTGCTCTGTGACCTAAGTTTTGAACAATGAAAATCTATCTGATGTTCACTGTTTTATGGCAGAATAACAACAATGACAATCTACAGAGCTGCTGTTCTCTTACTTGGAGAATAAACTATTCTTTCTGCTGTATTCAGCTGGATTAACTACACTGATTTCACTTTTTCATTTCAGTTTATTTTTAACAAAAGTTCCTCAAATTCTTGACTATCTGAAAAGTCATATCTAAACAGTTGTCTGATTCTGAAAAGTGAATTTAAACACATGCAAACTCTCATTTAAATTTAATGAGATAACTTACCTACCTGAAGATACGTACCTGCTTAAAGACCTTGCTGAAGCACAGGACAAAACATGGCTTGCAAATACCGACTATTGATATGGGATATCAAACACTTGTAGAGAACTTAGGGACTGATCTACAGAGTTAACGTATTCCCCAAAATAATTATATCAAATGATATATTATCTGTAATCATGATTGATCTCATATTCCCTGAGCATGAAAGGCTTAATCCATCAGTTTTCATAATTAGTTGTGAATATATTAATCTTTTTTTTCCCTTTTTAAATCAAACCTTCTCTGTTTGTAAGAAATACCAAGCTACAGGAGTCATGTACTCTAGGTAGAACAGGGACTAGGGACTACTTCTCTCTCTACAAATAGCACCTCAAAGAAAGGGTCAGGAATGAGATAATGATGGGTCTTCTAGTGACACTGGTGCCTTGGGGCCAATGAATAGTAGTTTTACAAATGTGCAGCACTACAAGAAATTGAGATACATGCAAATAGCATGTTTCCTAAGGTCAGGTCAAGGCCAGAAGAAAGCAAATCCTGAGCTGAAGTGAATAGAGGGAGGACAATAAAATACCTGTTGAGCAAGCTAGGATAGTGTAGTTCTCAGAGGCATTACTCCCCCCACAGCTGTGAGTTGAAGGAGACATTTCCTAGATTTCTCTTTTGTGCAGATAAGCCAAAATTTTTCTTTTTTTCCCCCTAATATCACAACAGAGAGCATGGACTAGGTGGATATATAACTCCTCAGCACATACAGACAGGCAGAAGTGTGTGCATGTTAGGTGAGCAACCACTGGTCAGAAACCCCACAGAGCATTTCAATTCTTAAAGGTCACACATATGGCATCTTTTAGATACCTTGAGGCATCAAAGTGATTGGAACTGGTTTTGGTCACTCGGGGTCAGACTTAAATTTTTCTCTTCATTAGGCTCCTGTGAATATATCTGCGAGAGAGAATAAAACTATAGAAAGGTTAATCAAGATGTAATCACTGGTTTATAATGTATAGGATGGAAGAAAGAAATATTCAGTGTTTTTACATGTACAAAATCAACTTTTCTGATAAGACTCAGTATTCAGTGGCTAAAATACTGTAAGCGCATTAAAGAAATTTTGCTTCTCAGTATACACAGCTCCATTTTATGTTGCACAGAGGGCAAGACAAGTTGTAAATAATTTCTACTTTGTAATGAAAGTCATCTCTTTAAAATATTAAAGTAACCTCTCCCATTTAATAAAGTGTATTCCTTTAAGTAAAGTAGAAATTGAATTATGTTTCTTTCAATACAAAGGTAAATAAAACTAGTTGGAATAGTTTTCCAAATCCTTTAAAAATTTTTTTAAAGGAACACAGTTTTTCCAGTTTATATAATCAGAGCAGAATTGGCTGCTTAGCTGGCAAATGAAGGTAGTAGAAATTATATAATTCAAAACTACTTTATCTGTGTTTAATAACTAGATATTGACTTGTTAGGAGACCAACATAGAGATTTATTGCTGAAAGTAAGAGATTATTATTGAGGGAGGAAAAGTCTTTGTAAATATTAGACTGTTACGGTCAATAAATCTCAGTAAGAGTGGCCAATACTTCAAATTATACGTTAGTTCAACAAACTACTTCTGGAATAAGATTAATATTAAAACTGTAAACCAAATTACTTGAGAGACTCTTGAATGTTCCCACTTCTAGTCGTGTCCTATGATGCTCGTGTGAGGAGATCCTGAGCATCTTTTTTTGCCCGTGGATATGGTTCTTCTCATATCATAGTGACTGAACGTATTAGCTTCAGGGAAAGCAGAATTTTAGTCTTGAACAAGAGCATAAGTGAACTTCTGAGGTATAAGGAACTCCAGTACCAGTGAGCCAGGAGTATGAGAATGTCTGCTCAAAAAGCTTGACTAAATAATTTCTCTTCTTACCCTATATTGAAATGAATGTAGTGGATGACATAGTGAATGTACATCCCACCTGAGATCACCTTAAATTACACCTGAGTTCCTTTATTGTCTTTCATCAATTCCATGCAAATTTTCAGATATTTTAGCCAGAGATGCTATCAACATTTCACTTAGACTGACAGAGGTAGAATTTAGGCCACCTACCTACAGCTTCTGAGTCACAATTTCTGTCTGTGGTATAACTGAATTCTCAAGTATTTCTCTCGAGGATATTGTTGATAGTGTTTGTCTTCTAAAACTTTGATGCGTTTTGCTTTCAACTATTCTGTGTATTCAAGGCAAATTGAAAATGTTGACCATTTCTTCAACAGCACTTTTTTTTTATTTTCTTTTTTTTTTTTTTTCCCCTTAGGGACAAACCTCCTGTATTTTTATCATAGATCTTAGTGACTTAACTGCACTTCTTCAAAAGAAATATAATCTAGCCAAGTCTCTGCACCCATACTAGCATAAAGGAACTGGAAATGCATTTAACTGCCATACAAGTGTCAGAAATTGAAGTGTTTCATTTCAGGTCCACAGTACAAAAATAAGTCTTCTTGTTTTGGGGGTATTACACATTTCATATTTAAATTTTAAAAACAATACTGTTTTGTTAATTTGCTGAAGATTTTAATGTTTCTACTTTTTATTCCTGCAAAATGAAAGAAAAAAATATGACAGATGATGGAGGAAAAATAAAAGATCAAGAGCTATTGTTGGCTAGAACAGTCCATTTTGCAGTCTGCTATGGGTATCTGAAATATTATTTGCTTTCTATAACTATGATTATACCCCTCTACTTGACTATTGCTGTCTCAGATAACATACGCATAACAAAATCAGGTTATGTTAAATTCTCCATTCACAAATTAAAACAGTAAACTTTTAGGGCGTATTTGGAACAGAATATGTTAAAATCTGTTGGGTTTTTTTTCAACCAGAAAGTTCAATAATTGAAAACAACTGAAAGGCAGATAATCTTGCATACATTACATATTATATTCCAAGCCTTTAATAATAACATTAAAAGTTTTGAGGGGGGGGGTTAATTTTTTTTCTGGCTTCAGTGAATTTTGAAAAACTGTTTATTATCATTTGAGTCTCACTGGTTTGAAATGGGAATGTGTTTGGAACCTTGCTGTGAATTACATAAATTTTAATGAGCTTCAACTTTTCTCCTTCTTCTGCAAGGTTGTTTCAGACATTGAGAACACTGATTTTTTAAATGCTGAAAGGTTGAACTGACAGAACTCTTTAAAAACTTGCATGTATACGAATAAACTTTACTTACAAAGTAAATGCAGACAATTTATTTATAGGAATAGTCTTACACAGTGTCATGGTATTTATGGGGCAAGCATTGTATCATTACAGAGTGAACACTGGAAATTATTGGTTTGGCCTTCTAACCAAGAGTTCAGGAAAAATAATAACTTATTTTCTTCTCTGCAGTTTTTTTTTTTTTTTTTTTTNTCTGATTTTCAGTGACGTGATGTTTTCACCCAATTTTCCAGCTGGCTTGACTGATTCAGAGGAAGGTCAAGTGATTAGCCCAAGGTCACAGACCGAGTCATTGACTCAGTCAGATTAGTAACTAGGATTGTGCCTACTGGAGAACTTTATTCAGGGAGATAAAGACTGTAATAAGACAGAGACATATTTCAGCACAGAATAAGATTTTTTTTTCTCCTGGTTAATATAAGCTTCACTATCTACTGCAAAACATTTCTATATATCCAGACTCTTCAAGATTCTTGGTATCCTACATTTCCTGTGTCTACTTACACCTTCCAAAGTTTCTGGTGGCTTCTGCTCAGAGATAATCAAAATACGTTTTGACTGAAGTGGGCTCTGATTTAGATTAAAATTGGTTCCATTTCCTGGGCCGCCATTTGCTTGAGCAAAACAATTTTAGGTACCTTATCTTCATTAGGGCCAGTTGCAGAGCTAGATTAATTAAGCTGATTGACCACAGCAGACAGTGACATGAGTTATCTGCCTCTCTTACTCTTCTGTGTCCTGCCCCTCTCACGTGTGGAGGTCTGGTAGCAGGGTGCACCTTCGTAACAACAGACAGCTCAACACAGTAGCTTGGCTTCAGGTGAGGGAATGTGCAAAAATGCTGCAAAGTTTGTACCTATTAAACTTCTGTGTGGAGTTTGTCTTTTTTAACAAGGGATGGAAATATTCCACCAGACAATACCTAACTAAAATAAGTCACAAAGAGGCTGAAATCTCTTTGGGTTTTAACTGACAAGAGCAGAATAAAGCTGGTTTCTGACAAGCAGGTCAGCTGCAGCCTTTTGGTGTAAAAGCTTATGGAAAACAAGAACCTTATCACTTTCACAAGCCTTTTTTGCAGTGCACTATAGTACAATCTAGCATTTCTTTTGATTTGCAAATATATATTTAAACACCATACTGCACTCTTTTGAGAGAGGGTTTCTTTTTCATTCATACAAGAGGAAACTCCCCCTTATGTATATAAATACATATATATAAAGTACATTCATATTGATATATGTGGATCCTCAAAAAAATGGATATGACTGTATATAAACTTTGTTTTGCACGTGAACTAGTATGCTCCAATCTTGGACATTTGATTTCAGCATACTGATGAAGTATGTGTAGGCAAAACACAATATAAAATCCTGTGCTGTTAGTGCATGTGTTCAGTTGATAAGAAATGTGCTTCTGAACAGGTTGGATACAAGATTAAAAAAATAATGTTTGTGCTATAGGAGATTCAGCTTTTAAAATCTGAAGAAACTCATTCTCATATAACAGTTGAAAGACTAAAAATAGTGCATAAATAACCCTTTCAGAATATCTTTTTTTCTGTAAGTTCACGTAAATAATAGCTAATATCTGGAAAGTGTTCCTGTTATTTAAATAATATTGAATATACATGCTTTGCATACAGAATTCAGATGAGATTAATATTTTCCAGTATTATATAAGTGTTATAGTACAGAGTGAGGACTAATGTGTATTGTGGTTTTGATACATCCAGGATCAGATTTTGCAAGGGCAGTTAATTCCTGAAAACACCTAACAATTTTTGCCCTGAATGTTTTTTAAACAATAATGAATGGAGCTATAGGTCAGGTCTGGTCAAGGGCAACAAGAAAAACTTATATAATTATGTCAGTGATAAAAGGAAGACTAGGGAAGATGTGGGCCCTCTCCAGAAGGAAACAGGAGACCTGGTCACATGGATATGGAGAAGGCTGTGGTACTCAGTGACTTACGGCTCAGACTTCACCAGCAAGGGCTCTAACCACACCACTCGAGTCGCAGAAGGCAAAGGCAGGAACTGTGAGAATGAAGAACCACACACTGTAGGTGAAGATAATGTTTGAGACCACATAAGAAACCTGAAGGTACACAAGTCCATGGAACCTGATGAAATCCATCTGCAGGTCATGAGGGAACTGGCAGATTAAGTTGCTACGCGGCTTTCCATTGTATTTGAAAAGTCATGGCAGTCTGGTCTCTTTATCTACCTTCAGTATGTTTTGTCCACTTAGATTGCCAATTCTTTGCACAGTAATGGGAATTCTGTCATTTATCATGGGGGTTTTTTTGCTACCCTAACAATAACATATTCAAGTATATGTTAAAATATATTTGTTGTGCTGCTATTTAGGGGGACCTCCACAGGCAGGAGAAATGGGCCAACATAAAGTGCAACAAAAAGAAAGGCAAAGTCCCGCACCTGGGTAGGAATAACTCCATGTGCTGCTACCAACAGGGGGGCAACAGGACGGAGAGCAGCTTGGCAGTAAGGGCCCTTGGGGTCGTGGTGGACATCAAGTTGACCATAAGCCAGCAATGTGTGTTTGCAGCAAGGAAGGCTAACACAAAATGCCTGAAGAGCACTGCCAGCAGGTTGAGGGAGGTAATCCCTCCCCTCTGTTCAGCATTGGTGAGACACACATGCAGTACTGTATTCAGTTCTGGGCTCCATAGTGCAAGAGAGACATGGACATATTGGAGTGAGACCAACAAAGAGCAACATAGATGATGAAGGCACCAGAGCATCTGATGTACAAAGAGGGGCTGAAACAGCTGGGACTCTTCATTCTGGAGAAGAGAAAACTCAGGGGAATATATACCTAATGAATCATATAGGTTCATAAAGAGCCAGGCTTTTGTCAGTGATGCTCACTGAAAGGACAAGATGCAATGGGCACAAACCAAAATATAGGAAATTCCACTTAAATATAACACTTTTTTATAGTGAAGGTGGTGAAACACTGGCACAGGCTTCCTAAAGAGTCTCCATCCTTGGAGATATTCAGTATCTGACTGGACATGATCCTGAGTAGCCCACTGTCATTGATGCTGTTTTGATCAGGGGGGTTTGGCCTAGACCTCCTCCATAGATACCTTCCAACCTCTACCTGTCTGTGATTCTGTGACATATGTCCTGCTAAAAGAAAGCTTGTCTGTGCAAAACTCTAATATCACCCACATGGAGAAGAATCAGGATAAAGAGCCGTGCTGCAATACGACAGCCATACTATATGGCACTCTTCATTATGTTCATGTGTCATCGTAACAGTTTCAAATACTATATACACAATCTTTTTTCTTTAGTTTTCAGTTTAAAAGTTCTGATGGAACCTGATAAAGCTGGTCATGTGGGCTTGTGGTTCTCGTGCCTTTTGTTGGGAGGAAGCTTCCTTATTCTTATTACTCTTGCTTAATGCTTCACCTGAAATGTTTCAGTGCATTTCAAGCCTTAAGCAGAAATCTCAGCACAAAAATATAATGTCAGCAAAGCCAGGTAGCTTTGCACTGCATTTTTAATAACATATATAGCTGTTTGCATGTTTTAAGACAGTTGTAATGAAAATAGACTTCAAAGAATAAGTATTTCCAATTCATTTTTTTCAAAGGACTGCACACTTGGGATCAAACTGTGCTGACTTCAGTGGAAATACCATTTCATCCACTATTCTAATGATTACTCGCATTTCAATTCACCGATTTGCTTCAAAATTCCAGCACAAAATCATGCAACAACGGTTACAGTTAGTATTTCAGCAAATCCCATGCCCCCAGCTGGTTATTTGGGTGACTTGTTTAAGACTTAACTCCATCTAATCTGCTTTTGCTTCAGCCAAGTCAGTAATGTTGTTGATTTTGATGGCTGAAGTGGTTTCCTAGTGGGGAAAAGCAAAGTCACAGGTAGGAGTGTTAGGCACCAACTCATCACTCAGATGTTCTGTATTTTCACTCCAAATGCAGCTGTTGTTTGTGAGTACTTCATCACCCTGCAAGTGCCCCAAAAGGCCACCCTCTTTGCAGGTACCATGTAGTGGTATTCGGTACAGTTTGGCTAGGATTCAGGCCAGTGACTATAAACAACCTTACCCCGTCTGTCTCCTTTATTAAAGACCAGAAATTCCAATCAGAGGAAGAACTCTGTACTCAGTGATAGGTGTGGAGGAAGCACATTACACCTTTGCGCTGCAACCACTGATTATAATCAAAATGAAAACCAGAAAAAAAGAATGTAAAAATTGTGTTTATGATGCCAGGTCACTCTGTGTCTGCTCAAAAGAATAAGGATCAGTGCAGCTGATCAGCGTTCTGCACTGGATTTCCCTAGATGAGTGAAAGGCTACACAGAGCTTTGCTTGTCACCTTGGTGGCAAAAAAAATATTAATTTATATTACTTTCACACCATGTTGAACTTGCTATGGTGCTACGGTAAAATGAAAGCAGAAGTGGTAAAATAAAAAACAACACATTACTTATGGTTTTCAAAATATGTACGCTTACAAAAACTCCAAAATATTGAACGAAACTTTTGACGAGCTTGATGGTTTTAATTAAAATTTTGTGCTTTTTTAAGTTCCTGTATAAAAAGTAATAGCTTTTCCTCTCCATCTCCTCAAAAAAACCCCATCTGCAATCTATTTCTGAATGACAATGCTTACAAAAAATTGTAAGAACATCTGGTTTTAATACAGAAGTCAATAAGCCAACATAAGGAGTCACTTTTCTTCTTCCACAGCTGAACACCATGGAAGACTATACCATAACTACTTATCTATGTACTGCGACTCCAGATACTATGAAAAAAAAGTCATATTTTGAAATAATCAGGTTGTTGCTCTTTGTAATGAATTCTTCTTCAGTTTCTTCACAGATGTTGCCATTACTAGATAGATAAACCATAATTGCACACAGGGTATGACAGAGGGCAGTTTTGTTTTCTGATCCTTTCTTATGTGTCAGTCTTGTGTGTTGGCTGTTCAATTTTGAATAGGATGCATCTTTGTAAACACAGGAAGGTACAAAACTGCACCCTACTTACATAAGTAACATCATACAGTGGTAAGTTAATTACAAATTATTTAGTCTAATTTAGGTTTCAGAGAATCATAGAATACCAGGCTGGAAGGGACCTCAAGGATCATCTGGTCCAACCTTTCTTGGCAAAAGCACAGTCTAGACAAGGTGGCCCAGCACCCTGTCCAGCTGAATCTTAACAGTGTCCAATGACGGGGAAACCACCACTTCCCCGGGGAGATTATTCCAACGGCTGATTGTTCTCATTGTGAAAAAAATTCCTTTTGTGTCCAATGGGAATCTCCCCGGGAGTAACTTGTACCCATTATCCCTTTATTTTTCCATGTGACTCCTTGTAAAAAGGGAGTCCCCATCTTTTTTACAGCCACCCTTTAAATACTGGTGGTGATAAGATCTTCCCTAAGCCTTCTTTTCTGAAGGCTGAAAAGAAGGTTTGCTGTGGCTTATCTTGGAGTTACTAAAAGATTTCAAAGCTTGGCATACAATTAATTTTTTTTATATAGCAACTAATTTTCCTTTCTGATTCCTTTTTTTCCAGTTTTCATCAAAATGTTATCCTTCAGCTAAAACTGTTGCAGTTAACTTTGCTTTTCAAAGAGTGTTCAAATGCTAAAGAAAATGAGAAAACCTTGATTGAAATTTTATTTTCAGCAGTGCGAAACTTTTCATATATCACCTGTTCCTTACCTAAAGTTGTTTTCCTCTGGAAACCTCAAACCAGGGCACAGGGTCATGACTAAAAGATTTTGCTTTGCTAAACAACATAGCCTTTTGCTGAAAATCATATTTATTGTAGAAAAAAAATGCAAAATGTAAATTGACGGTAGTTTTGACCATCATTTCAATAACATGAAGTTGTAGGTTAGACAGGAAGAACATATTTTTTTAGCTAATGTTGGATGAATTT
>RSEF01000003.1:102717129-102730300 GCA_003993805.1 Himantopus leucocephalus
AAAACATGCCAGTTCTCTGGGTTGGAGACTCCGAGTTACAAGAGTTACTAAGGAAAGCTATATATGTTTTGTTCTCAAGTAACAGTAAAAACATTCTATAAAAAATATTTTTTCCCGACTACAGTTGAGAAATTGTAGCAGGATAGGGTTTTCTGTTGCTCTAAATTGGCTTTCCACCATGTACATAAGGGCTTAAGTATCACTGTAAACATAATATCCAACCTACTGCAAAACAGATCCGAGCTCTGCCTTCCCATGTGAATCACCTGTTTCTCTGTTGTGCAGTTTCCAGAGGAGGCCGGAGAGAGGTGCTTTGCCTGTTTCAAAGTAGGAAGAGAATTCTTTCAGAAAAATACATTTTTGGAAAAAATTGTTTTGAGGGATAAACAACTGATTTTTTTTTTTTTGATCCAATCAATACTGAAGGCCACTTGGTGGTATTTTCCCATTTTGTTTTCTTCTGTCATGTTTTATTTGTGGAATCTGCTATGATGGGATCATACAGGGACTTTTACATTAACTTTCATCACTGCTCAGCATATTAACAAAAGGTAACTTGAAATCTAAATAGGTCTGATTATTGAACAGGATCTTTTAATTTGGTTGAAACTTCTGCTGACATCTGCACTCTACCATTTGAATGAGATGTAAAAATCAGAACCATCATTAACTTTGTGGTACTTTTTGAATTGACAAGGTATTATCCTTCACTGTGTTGGATATAATGTGTTTCACTATATTTCCCTCCCTACATCTCTTCTCAGTTTCAGACTTGGTGAAGGAATTGATGGGAAAGCTTCTACGAGTTACGGAAGACAGGCTAGAAAGGGTCACAATGGTGTGCGCTCGCTATAAAGTCTGTGAACTACCCTTCAAATATTGTTTTCAAGACGTTTTTTATGTCTCTGACATTTCAGACAGACGATTCACTCATTCCTATAAGAGCTGACCAGCTTTTGGAGAAATTTATCTGTTTAGACTCATATTGGCACAAATACTATGGAAGTTTCAGGACTTCACGATAGAGACTTTGAATTGGGATATGAAGTGAAAGGGCAGCTGAGTTCTGGAGAATGGGTAGAGAATTAGAGAATCACACTGGGAGAGATTTCAGGCTGTATCTGTCTCTCTGTTGAGTCCAAGATGAGCCATGGGAAGCCAGCTTTCCAAGGTTAAAATAAGTTTTGTGTGTACTGTCCATGGTGTGCTACTAAATCTATGGGTTGCTGTGCTTGCATTAGTTGTAACTTTTTTATGTGGGTGGCTTCATTGTTAGATAAGAGCTCCCGTGGTTGAGTCTTAAAGTGATGAATTTGTGGGGTCAAAGTGGCTATGTCAAAGCGGCTATGTCAAAGCATATTAGGATGAGTAATAGTATTCTGTCCAGGAGAAACTGTAAAAGCATCTTTTCATTACTTGCTATTAGGCTTTACTCAGATCAGTTGTGTTTAGAAAGTAGTTTACTTCTCTGTCTAAAAATAGGCAACCAATTCTGGTCATTCAGCATGAGTTAGGTGATCAGTCTTTATGGTCAATGGTGATCCATGGAAAAAAGCAAGTGCCTCTGAAGTTAGATCAAATGAGAGCTTCCTTAGTTTTATGTATCTTTTGCAGAGCTCCTGGCGAGCAGACACCCGACATGCAGCTAGTGAAAACCGTTAGGTCTAGAACTGAGACATAATAAACATTTGTTCTCTTAGCTTCCAGAATGCCCATTCATTTTCTCAGAAATCACAAAAGAGATAGGGCAAATATAGAAAGTTAGAACAATGCTTGGGAAAGAGAAGATCTGGGTTTTAGTCTTTCCTCATTTTTTCCCCCAAAGTGGTTTGAACATGTTGTCTAGTCTTCTAAAACCTTCTCTAAACAAAAGATTAAAGCATGCTCTGTGATGTTTCCATCATTCTTACTGAATCTGGGCCATTATACAGAAGAGATGATAAAATTTTAGTGACATTCCTCCCACACCCGAGTTTAAACCTCAGTCTGTACTGAAGTGGTGGAGGAATTCTAGCCTGTATCCCAGTTCCTAAAGCTGTTAATGTGTCTCACCAGTGGCTGTTAAACAGAAAATGCACAAGGAGTGTCTAAGAGAAGAGACCATATTCCAGGTTGTCTCTCTCTCCATCTCGGCAAAAGAACAATTTCCTTCAATGATTTTCAAAGTTGTGTTTTAGCAGAAGATTTGAGAGACTCCATTTTCTTTCTTTTTAATTTGAGTATCAACCATACGCTTTCATAGCTCCTGGGTGGTACAGCTATCACTTCAGTAAAAACATTACAGGAACTGTTGACTTCAAAAAGAATTATACTATATTCCTCTTCACATTAATAATCATGATGTTAATTATGATGTGCAAAATAATGTTAATTCAGAAGTCTGACCTTCCATTCCCTTTTTGCTTTGCATGAAAGAAGTTTGACTTGCTTTGTTGCATCAGAACTGAAGTACAGAACTTGAATCCCGTTCAGAAGCTCAATCTGCATTATAACATTGCGTCAGGAGAATATTAGGGCTCTTTAAGGATCCACATGTAGACATAAACCTTTTTTTTTTCTGAGTTGTGGCATGAAATTCCTATACGTTAGGCACAGGTTAGATTTCTAGAGGAGTTCCCGTCCTATGATTCAACTGTTCAGCCTCTCTGTGTTTCTACAGCTGAATAATAAACTAAGAACTCCAGTGTTTTGTTTGTATGGCTGAATATAAGTTGACAGTCTGCCATAAATGGAGAGTAGTAGGTGGCACGCTTCAAGTATTCTGATTCAAGATACTTTGTTTGAAATTGATGACAGTAATATTTAAATACAATGACCCTTTATAGTAACAAATAAATGACTGTCGAGCATAACTACATTTCTAACATTTCTAGCTGTAGTAAACATAGCTTTAAAGAAGAAGATTTGCTAGAAGAAATCACTGAGCCCTCATTGACAGTAAGATGTTTTAGGATAGTTAAGAATTCTGTCCTGACTTATCAGAAATACAATATCAAATGAACAGGTAGATATAAAACTGGTTAAAAATATTATGAGGATAGGCAGCTTCAGAAGAAATAGAGAAATGTGTCTTTAAAGGTTTTTGTAAATAACTACAGCCACACAAACAATGAAACTTTATTTCCCTGATCAAATCTGTACTATTCAAATTCCCAGTAGTTTTTCTGGGCTTCAGTAATCCCATAAATATGTTAATTAGAAAACTATTGACTGTTTTTACACTTTTCAGTTCTCAGCTGATCCAGACCCTGCTTTTAGGACAAACAGATCTTTAGTTGTGATGTGTTTGTGTCTTACATAACACACAGTTGCCCAGCATATTTTCTCTCTGAAGAAATGTGCGTATTAGAAATGCATTAGGAGTCAACACAGATCTTCATTTTGTTCAAGTCAGTGGACAAGAATGTGGTGAAAAGATTGGCATCCTTCCTTCACTTCCTGACTTTTCCATCTTGGGTTGTGAGGTTCAATGTTCTAACTATATTTTTCCAAGGAAAAAGGTCTCAGTACATTTGAAATATCAAAATACCTGATTTATCTGACAGCGTACTCTGATCAGTCCTGTGTTGCCTTTGTTCCTGTCCAGTTTTATTCAGCTAGAGACTTGAGGCAATCTGTACATCCGTGGCAGGTACAGATGAGGTGGCTCAACTAAGTCAATTATCCAAATAACAATGACCCTTGGTACTCTGCTTATGTTTCCATATGTCTCCTCTGCTTTGTGCAGATGCTTGAGGTCCAGATTCTGATGTACTGGGGTATATTGCACTCTACGCTGGGAACTCCCTGTATAGACCTAAAAAGATACAGACATTTGCAGACAACATCCCAGCATATATTTAAAGACAAGGCAATGATGCATCAGTACCTACACATGTCTTGGCCGGGGAGTACAGCACATAGAGTGACTAACATAGACTTAATGATCTGAATTTTAGAAGCCTAAGTTAGATGAGATTAATACCATTTATCTGGAAAAATATAAGGAAGTCATGTAAGCTATCTCTGCAACTAACAGAGAGCTCATAGCAGCCCAGAATGAAAGAATTTGCTCCCTTTGCAAATTCTGTTCTGCTATGACTGGGTGGTTACCAGCATGGGAGTTTGGAGCATAGAGAATAAGTGTTGACACCAAACTCTTTTCTATGCTTCTTACACTTAAAGTGCATTTCTTCACACTTATGCTCTTACATTAAAAATACTTACAAAGCTGCTTTATTACAAATATCAAAACACTCATCCCACAGAGAAAGTCATGGTAATATTTCACATTTGTGTTACTGCTTCAAGAAGCCAGAGAGACTTCTTAGGACCTGAAGAAAACTGGATGCAAATGATGGCCTGTGAAAGAAGATTTCAGCATCTCCCTGACAGAGATGCTGTAGGTCCCACCAGACTACGTGGCCTCACTTGGGCAATAAGAAGTAAAAAGAGCAAGTAAGTTTCAAACATTGGACAAAATATGAGAAATACCATTTAACGTATGAGGCACTGCTGGGAAACAGGAAAAACAGCAGAAAACATATACAAGACATATAGGGTGCGGGTCATCTTAGGATAGTCGCTTAACATTTCTATTCTCATTTGACCCTCCCCATTGTGTCTAGATGGAAGATGAATGGCAGAACATTTCAGTAATTAAGGTCTGAGACCTGGGAGATCTGACTGTCACTCCTGCTCTGCTATAGCCTCTCCTATAGCTGGTTAAGTCAGAGAAAAGTCTTTAATGTCTGGATTCCTCCCATTAAGTTTGGGCACATCAGTTGTGAGCCTGAATTTAAACACTTCATAAAGGAAGATTAGACTGTCAGTAGAGAAAAAAACCACCTCTACAGGGCCAGTGAAATTTAGATGGGCTGAACCATTGACTGTTTATTGCGTGTTAAGGTTTCTGTCTTTATCACCCCAGAAATATGCCTCAGGGTAGGTGTGATGAGTTTGGGCTTTGGAGCCTTCTTTTGGGTTCCTATGGCTAATGGGAATGCTGTGAGAATAAATACTTTAAAAAGTTTTGAAGTCCTTGGCTATGTTATTATATATGTTGACTATATAATGACCCAAGATATGGTGATATTCTGTCTTACATTGACCAGCACAAAAAGTCTCTAATTTCAGCTGGGTCACCAGGCAACAAATACAAGTTTTCTGAGATTTCTTTCCATCGCATTTACTAAACTTTCTCCACCACACACAGAGACACTTTTATTTGACCTTATACTGGAGGCCAACCTGTCTCTGAATATTTTGGCCTGTTGAACAGCCAGTATCTGTAGTCTTCAGGGCCTTGCATAACCTTGGAGACCACGGATGTTTTTAGTTGGATAAGACTCAAAATTTTCTTTTTCCAGTTTTTAAGGTTTTCTGCCAAAACATCTACTTTGCTTATGCACCAGTATCATCAGTGAGACTGGCATGGCCCTGGGAATGGAATGTGTTACTTAACTAGCACAGGAGATTTAATAGAGGAGAGATAAAACATACCTTGTATGCTTCTGCAAAGCCCCGCTATTAAGAGTCTGATTGTACTTCTGTTTACACAATTGCAAGTTGGGAACAATTCCACTAAAGTCAACAGTTATACAGGATACAAGTGGTGTTAAGTGAGATCAGAAACAGGCTCTTAACTTCCTCTGGCCTTTCATAGACTCATTATACCTTTAACATACAGATTTAGGGTTAAAGCCATAAGGGTTCTGTTAGATCTGTGTCATCCTGTCAAAATCACATCTGGCAGAATGTTTTTGAAATCTACTGGGGTTACGAGCACTACCAAAGTTTCCTGTTACTTAGAGAAGGCTATTTTTAATTACCTTTTTTTTAAAAAAACCCTCTCAGACTGTTCACTTTGAGAGTCTGTGAGTACTCTAGATGGAATCAGTTTAAGTATTTAACAGGATAGTCATTGCTCCTTCTCTTACTCTACACATCTCCTGGTAACTGGGAAAATAAATAACTTTAAAACAGGTCTTACTAGAAAAAAAAGAAAGTCGGTAGTCTATTTGGGTATAGGTCATATCCTTACTATGATTTTTCCTGGTCTTAAAGCCTAGACTTCAAATTGCTCGTGTTCTACTGACAACCTGATTTGAGATGAGAAAAATGGAGGAATATGGGATGACACAGTCATCTAGCCCTAGTAGAAAACAATGAAAAGACTGCCACTAGCTTTGAAGGCAGTTGATGAGATCTGCACAATAGGTGGTTCCTTTGAGCTCTAGATTTTAAACAAGGATTATTATATTTTAAACAGAATTATCTTGCTTATACATGCTGAGAAATGCATTGGCTCACTGAAGTTGGTAGATATACTCCAAGGAGACTACATTCTGGCTGTGTCCCATTCCTGAAAGCCTCAATACTGTCCCAGGGGAAGTACAACATGAGCAGATCAAAGTCCATGCATAAGGTATGTACCCGTCTCCATTGGTGTCTGCTTCTTTATATGGTCTATTTACAATTTTTGTGCCAGCACATGTTATAAAAAGTCAGACTTCTGTACTGGCATTTCTCCAGTCTACTAACCCTATATCTCTCGACCATTTTGCATATCTGACAATAGTTATACTCTTTGTTTGGTGTTTTTTTCTCTTTAGTTAGTCCTTACTCTGTCAGTCTCAGGGTCCTGGAATTATGCTGTTTAAAAAAGCATCCTCTTACTCAATTAATGAAGTGTATACACCAGTCCAGTGATTTTGGCTGTAGCAGGAGTGAATTTTAAAACCATCCTACTTAGCTGGAAAGCTGCAATGCTGACACCTCAAACAAAAAATACAAGCCAGAAGTTTAGAATAACCTCCAGCTACTTGGCCCCTCTATACAGAAATCACACTAGTGCTTTGGATCCTGAACCCATTTCCTACTCTTTCAGAACAACTTATAACTTACAACTGTAAGGGGCAAATGAAAAGGAAAACTAATACCTTTCAATCTCTGTGTAGAACAAATCAGGAGGTGAGAGCTTATCCCATCCTTACATAAATCATAACCATCACCATGTTGATGTCCTCATTACTGGAAAAGAATGTGTCTGCATCTTTTCAAAATTCAAGTGCTATATGTCTTGGGTGTTTCTTACTTACAGGCATCCTGTGATCCAAAAATTCCTCCGGAGGAAAGGAGCACCGCTTGCAACGCAGTTAGTATTCATCAGCTGTCTCCTATTGACACTGCATAGGGAAAGGCTGTCCTAAAGCAGACACCGCACAGCACAGCACCTGCCTGTAAGTTCCTACTGGGTTCCATGTTGCACCCTTTTGGCCCTTTGATAAAAATAGGACTTTCTGCAGTATTTTTCAATTCAGTGCATCTCAAATAACATGATGTTACAGAGCACGTGCTTTTATAGCATGAAACTGAAGGTATGAATTACATGTCTGGGTGTTAATGGGTGCAGTGCCTGCTGGGACACCATTGGAGAGCTGCATACAGAGGGAGACAAACCTGGCTAAGTCTCAGCCATACTATTTGTTGGAAATGAGTTTAGCTGTATAAGAACTTGAACTCAGTATAATTTTGTCCACTGAGCTCAATGGATGGAATGTTGTTGTCTTTTAGAAAAGAAATGTCTCATATCTTAACAGAATAATTTAAATGTTTGACTTGTATTCAGAGAAGAAAATTGAGTTTTTGGAGGAAGAGGATGCCAATCTTCTAGCCTTGTGTATCTTTACCTTTATAAATTCCTAGATACACACATGAACACCTTTAAAAGCAATTTCAAACAATGTTAAAATTGTCCTGTAGTTAACCTTAAATATCACTGCTTTTGCCACTTTTAGTTGGAAACAGTTGTTATATACACATCCCTTTGTTTTTTGTTTGGTGAGAACAAATTAAAGAAAATCCCTCAGGGCAGTGTTCAGCTGTAGGCTGTCCTCTTTCTAAGCCTCAGCACATACAATGAGTTGTTTTCGAGAGGTCATACCACTCACACGGGCCATACCACTCACACGGGCCAGAAGCCCTCTATACCAAACACTGATCTCACTGTACGTGTCGTCTGCCAATGACTGCCCTGTGCAGGTGATGCATTTGGAGAAACTCTGCTCTTCCCCTTCATCTACACATCTCTCGCCTGTCACCGTGAAGGTACCACAAGGAGCAGGAGCCTCAAAAGAGGCACACATGATGTTGAGTGGTGAACTCTTTCCAATTCCTCGAAGAAATTAGGGCCATATTCAAAGAGATGATCAGCTCTTGAACAGAATAACACAAAATCAATTTTTTTTCCATTCTCACTGATTTGAAAAAAATGGTGAGGACTAAGAAAATGCCTCTAATGAAAAAAAATTTATCTTCTATTTTTATCTTATGAATATCTGAAGTAGGAAAGTTGAACAACTCATGAGTATTCAGTGGACTCACAAAGATTTCAATCAATTAATTTAGATTATCTTTTAATACATTTTTAAAATAATCCAAAAAGTTAATTTCACTTTTACTACCAAGACTGAAATCTCAGCCTTTTCAAAATCAATTCAAAATCCCATTCTTCTTTGACAGAGTTGGAGTTCTGCTCTTTTACTTTAGATTGTTTGTATTTAAATGGTTATACAATTATTTAAAATTTAGGAATTTTGTGCAGGCTAACTTTTTGCCTAGCAGAGAAATGTTTTCTTAATGCTACAAGGGCTGTTCTGCTCTCTACAGCTTGCCATACATCACACTGTAATGTAACAGTGAAAATGAACAATTTAAATGTAGGATGCTAGACTACAAAAGTACCTCTATCACATTTTCTCAACTGAGATAGATGTTTTATTCAACAGTTTAGACTGAGCTGGATATTATTTACCTATGTGTTTAGACACTTCAAAAAGGTTTTTATTTATGATGTCACAGACCAAGGTCTTTTGAGGTTGGATTAGAAAAAAAGCACTGGGCACAGAGTGAAATACAGTGCAGTACTCTTCCACTCTGAAACAGGATTTTTTTTTCAGCAAATACAGAGTATCTGTTTGTGATGAGGGAAATATTGGCTATTATATTAAATTTATAGTATATGTCTGTGAAATTGAGAGGAAGACTTCCGAAGGCTTATATCAAAAGTCTCCTTATAATAATGGTACACAGGCAGGTTCATTGTACTTACTTCAGCTGTTATTTACATCATCTGAAATGTTGTTTAGCATCTTCCTGAATGTGTGATGAAGTTGTTTCTGTAGCCCACCGTAACAGTAATATCAACATTGCAGGATAGTTCCTGGCAAAACTTTTAATAAAATGAGAAATGATTGATATACATTTTAAATGTCTGTACTTGATATCCTAGATTTATGGTGGAAGAATGTAAAACGTGAAAAGTCTTGCTCTGAAATGTAATTCATTTGCCTAACTACTTAGAAGTTAAATTTTCCAAATACACTTTCTATCCAAGCAGGGGATTTTTTCCCTCCTTCAAAAGTAAATTTGATTTTCTGTTATTTTGCTTGGACCTTTCATTAACACTGGACGATGCCTAAGTTCCTGTTACTCTGGGGAGGGCAAACACAACCTTCCGAAGGACTGTGTTGCAGGTTGTTTATAGAAATATCTTTTCAATAATCTTAGTAGAACTTGTTTACTACCTCCCTCAAAGAAACTAGGATGCCAAAGCAACCTTTCCATGTGAATCGGTAACTATACTCCTTCTTGATTATGTCCTGGTGTTTTCCCTTCATAAATGCAATTTGCAGTAGGACTTAACCTACATCAAAGCCCATTGATGAGAAATCAGGTTACTACGTCTGGATGACTTCTGATAGGACCTGATCAAAGGGCCAAAAGCTATCAGCTCAGACAGGCACCTCTTTTCTTTTTGTTTGAGTCCGGAAATGAGAGCGCTGATAGCTGCCTTTTGGTCCTAATCCGCACCACTCTGCTTGACAGGAGATGAAAGGTGCACCAATTACTGCTGCTGACTACTATATGCATTCATTACTGTGGTTATCATTACAAATTACATGATATTCTTTACCTGAAACTTAGTGAAATGTTTCACTACAGCAAAATTTCTGTTAGCATTATTTCTCAGTCTTTGTGTACACCAAGAAGAGCGTAAAGTAGAAATGCTTTCGAAAAGAAATTCAACATGATATAATCGCATGAGAGAGTCCAAGAACTCACATAATTCTAACAGCTGCAATTTGTTTTAGTACATAATATGAAGAATAATTGTATTTATGTAAAACTGATATCCACCTTCTGCTTCAAAAACTCCCCATGGCTATTGAAAATGTGAGTAAATGTCTCCCAAATACAAATCTGCATGCATGATTACAACATGAAAATGGAAAGATAATATATCAGTAACCATGAATTATAAGCCTATAATTATATCAAGTTGTTCTGGGGGCAGGAAATCACAAGCTTTTTTATTTCTGCCACATTAACATAAAATACAAACCTTTTAATAGTAACACGAGTGCAGTAATGTATAATGAGAGATGCAAAAAAAAATTGAAGAGAAAGATTGAGATTCATTGTTTGAGGCAGCAACCCAGAAAAGTCTTCTAGTCTACTAAGGCAATCTGTCAGTCATCACACTCACAACCAGATTGCACAGCAAATAAATAAAGGATTTTTTACTCCTAATATATCAAGAAGGTAGAGTGCTGAGAAGAGCTGGGAGACATATAGGGAGGAGGAAAAAAGGCCAGTGTTTCTGCAAAAGCTGCATGAGACAGTTTTGAAATATTTCATTTATCAGTGATACATTATGCATTCAGTGATTAAATAGTGTTCTTTTTCAAACAGGGTTCAAAGCCAAGGCAAGTTCTGACCTCAGAACTCAATCATATCTATACGTATACATATATTTATATGTATATGCTTATGCTTATGCTTATGATTTTGCTTATGCTTATATGTCTACCATGGTGTGCTTTTCATTCAACCATACCGTCAAGGCATTCTGCAACTGAAGTTGGTGCAGAATGCCACAGAGTCCACTAGAAATCCTGGAGCACCATTTTTGCATATTTTCAGGGAGGCACTTATAGTGAATTCAACCCCTAAATTTGTTCTTATTCTTGTAAGAACTCATGTTATTGCCTTCAGTAGCAGTACTTGTTCTTGAGTTTTTTACCCTAAGCAGGTAAAGACTCTGCAGTAGTTTTCTTCCTAAAGAGGCCACGTTATATTCATTCCCATGACTAGAAGATCCTGACATTTTGAAAGATGTAAATTAAAATTTGGAGGAAATTTATCCTTGTGAGGTTTGTTTATGAGGAACAGACGGCCCACTTTAATGAAGAACTGACTATGAAATCAATTTTACGTGGAATATTCCTAGGACTATTAAAGGAAATAATATAAATGAATTTGGAATTGTTTGGTGTGTACACAGCTGGCATGAATGAAAGAATGAAAGATGTCCACATAAGCAGCTCCCTCTGCTCCTGCACACAGACACACAGAGCTTTATTTATTTCATTAGGGTTCCTGAACGGGACTTCTGAATACAGACGAGCTCCTGATTTTATTAGGACTCCTGAATTCATTAGGACTCCTGAATATAGAGTGCCTGTTTGTGAAGTGTCTGGTCCTAGGCTTGGTTCATGAATGAGAAAGTTTCTCTCCAGCATTCACTGCTGCAGAGAAAGTAGTAGTATTACCTTGAACAATATGTTGAAATGTTGAAATTCCTTACAAAGGGGAAGAAATAAGGAATTATAATGGTGGTGGTACCTGTACAACCATTAAAGCACACGATTTTTGTTGTGAACTTCTAGTACCAACTGTTATACACAAAGAAGTTCAGCTTGGGTGTGTCTTCTTCAACTCAATCATGTTGAAAAATATTTTAAAACCACGTTCTGTGGTATTTTTTAGAGGAATTGTTATACTAGATGAAACCTATAGCCCAGAAAAAGATTCAAGAACCTCTCTGAAATGCCTGTACACCAACACACACAGCATGGGGAATAAGCAGGAAGAACTAGAGGTCTATGTGCGGTCGCAGGGCCATGATCTCATTGCAGTTACAGAGATGTGGTGGGATAGCTCGCATGACTGGAATGCTGTCATGGATGGCTCTGTACTTTTTAGGAAAGACAGGCCAGTGGGGCGAGGTGGTGGAGTTGCTCTCTATGTGAGAGAGCAGCTGGAATATATCGAGCTCTGCCTAGGGGTGGATGAAGAACATGTTGAGAGCTTATGGGTGAGAATTAAGGGGCAGGCTAATATGGGAGACACTGCTGTGGGTTTTTGCTACAGACCAGCGGATCAGAAGAGGAAGTCAATGAGGCCTTCTACAGACAGCTGAAAGTAGCCTGACGATCACAGGCCCTGGTTCTCATGGGGGACTTCAACCACCCTGATCTTTTCTGGAAAGGCAATGCAGCCAGGCATGCACAGTCCAGGAGGTTTCTGCAGAGCGTTGAGGATAACTTTTTGACACAGGTGGTGGAGGAACCAACAAGGAGAGGTGCGCTGCTGGACCTTGTGCTGACAAACAAAGAAGGACTAGTTGGGTATGCGAAGGCTGGGGGTAGCCATGGCTGCAGCAACTGTGAGATAGTGGTGCTCAGGATCCTGCATGGAAGAAGCGGGGCAAAAAGTAGAATTACAACCCTGGACTTCAGGAAAGCTGACTTTGGCCTCTTCGAAGACCTACTTGGAGGAAGGGCCTTGGAGGAAGGACCTACTTCTAGAAGGAAGGGGAGTGCAAGAGAGCTGGTTAATATTCAAGCACCACTTCCTCCAAGCTCAAGATCGGTGCATGCCTATGAGTAAGAAATCAGGCAAAGGAGGCAGGACACCTGCATGGATGAGCAAGGAGCTCATTGTCAGAATATGCAGGGATGCAACGAGAAAGGCTAAGGCCCACTTGGAATTAAACCTGGCAAGCAACGTGAAGGACAATAAGAAGGGCTTTTTCAAGTACATCAGTAGCAAAAGGAAGACTAGGGAAAATGTGGGCCCACTGCTGAATGAGGTAGGTACTCTGGTGACAAAGGATGCAGAGAACGTGGAGTTACTGAATGCCTTTTTTGCTTCAGTCTTACTGCTAAGAGGCTAGAGAGTTGGGCGGAGAGAAACCTTAAGAAGTTCAACGAGGACAAGTGGAGGGTCCTGCACCTAGGGAGGAATAGCCCATGCATCTGTACAGGTTAGGGGCTGACCTGCTGGAAAGGACATGGGAGTCCGGGTGGACAAATTGACCATGAGGCAGCAATGTGCCCTTGTGGCC
>RSEF01000003.1:102730400-102764366 GCA_003993805.1 Himantopus leucocephalus
TCCATGTATCCTAAAACATGATAAAGTGGTACAAAAACTGCTTTAAAATATATGAGCTTTTAATTGAATGCTTCTTTTATTGGGGCCCTTGTGGAATTCACAAAGTGCTTTAATGTGTCAGTTTACTGGGAAGGAGATTGTTTGAAACAGGAGATACTGAAAAATAGTCACTGTAGTTAAGTTGCAGATTTGAATTTATGAATGTATCAGAAATTTAATTGTTTGAATGTGTTGGGGTGTAAAAGGGATGCAGTAACTTTACAGAATCAAATTACCAACTTTCAGGGTGTGATGTGGCCTTAGCCCATCAAAAGTTCGGGCTGTGGACATTGGATTTAAACGAGGACCTTATGACTAAGAATTACCAGTAATTAATTGTCAGGGAATGGTGATAGATTAAGGCAAATGCCATTGCATCTTCTCTCAAGGTGGTTAGAAAAATATATCTATCTTGTGGGTGTTAAGCAGACACCAGGTGTAAAAGGGAGTGGAGGGCAATGATCCAGTCCGGTCAGTCCTCACCTCACTTCAGTGTGTTTAGTAACACTGGAGTTTGTTGTGCATGTCCAAATAGGGGCTTCCATGGTGTTGCCCTGGAGATTTGCACAGTCCTGAATTTGGGAGTATGTTTCTGTATTATCGCTTTAGAAAATCACCAGTGCTGAAAGTTCAGCTTAATTAAAAGCATTTGAAGGATTAGACATGTTAATCAGAACAAATGTATCTCATCCCTTCTTTACCCATTAAATAAATAAAGCAAAGGCAAGTCTGTCAGTGACAGATAGTCTTCCGTCACTTAATATCCCACCTTCCTGGGAGAGAAAGAGAGTACAGGGATTACACGAGTAAAACTCAATGGATATATTAGCTAACTTCTGACAAATGTACAAAAAAAAAAGTCATATTTTTCATTATATACAGTGTCTGTAACAGGACAGTGCTCAGAAGTGTGCAAATGTTGCTGTAACATCTAACATCTGGTCTGGGATACATTGTCCTATAGCAACGATCTCCTGTGGTAAACATCCAGTCATGTTGTATGGCTATTGGGGAACAGCACAGAATTTCAGAAACCAAATGTGCTGGTTTTGGCAGGGATAGAGTTAATTTTCTTCATAGTAGTTAGTCTGGGGCTATGTTTTGGATTTGTGTTGAAAACAGTGTTGGTAGCCCAGGGGTGTCTTAGCTATTGCTGAGCAGTGCTCACACAGTGTCACGGCCTTTTCTGGTCCTCACAGTGGCCCACCAGCGAGTAGGCTGAGGGCACACAAGGAGTTTGGAGGGGACACAGCCGGGACAGCTGACCCCAACTGACCAAAGGGATATCCCACACCATATGACATCATGCTCAGCAATAAACTAGGGGGAAGGTTGTGGGGGGCACGGCTACTCGAGGACCGGCTGGGCATCGGTCAGTTGGTGGTAAGCAATTGTTTTCATTTGCATCACTAGTCTTTCTTGGGTTTTATTTCTTTGTCGTCGTTATTTTCCTTTTCATGATGATGATGATGATGATGATTATATTTCAATTATTAAACTGTTTTTATCTCAAACCATGTTTTTTCTCACTTTTACCCTTCTGATTCTCTCCCTCGACTCCCTGCTAGGGAGTGAGTGACCAGCTGGGTGGTGCTTAGTTGCTGGCTGGGGTTAAACCACGACACCAAACATGCTGGAGGATACCAGCTCGAATAAACCCCTCCCACCCCAGATATTCCATCCTTGCTTCCTTCTCTGCATTTTCTTTTATTTTCAGTTATTCTTGCTCATGAAGACAAAAAGATTCTCCCTCTTTTGGGAAATATACACAAAAAAGGACTGACTGAAATCACCAAAAACTTCTCAGTGGATGCCGTGTTCTCTTTGTCTTGCCAAAGGCCTCAGATTAAAACCAGACACCTTCCATGCATACATCATTTCAGTAGCATTTTTGGTAACATATCTGTGTGTATATACCATCAGTTTTTGTGCTTGGTTGTAGATTGCAGCTAAATTTAGAGAAAGAGGTAGAGGTCTTAAATGTGCTAAATTCCAGCAGTGTTGAGAAAGGTGGGCTGTTGGGTACAAAAAAACAGAGCTTGAATTCAGCCTTTATTAGATATCAGAGAATCCACATATGAGATCACTCTGAAGTCTAAACTGTACTGAACACAAACTTCATTAATTACGTTGGTCACAGAGCAACTTATATATAAGCTGCTGCTAAGTAACCTGCAAGGTTTTTAGGGAGAAATAAAATCTCTTATTAGGCTAGCTGATAGAGTTGTAAAAAGTGGACATATCTCAGGCACGTAAGTAATCTTTTGTGTAGACATTCTAATCTTTTGTGTAGACATTCTTAAAGCAGTTGGAGAAGGGGCAGACGTTGATTTAGCTTAGGCTGTTTCCATTGCAGTGGTTTAAAAAAACTGGCCTCAAAATTACTTAACGTGGTGTTAGCTTGGATTTGGAGAAGGCTTGAGAGAGAGAAGGTAGCTACAGCTCTGCGTAGCTGCAGCCACTTCCATTTAAAATCCCTTAAGATCACTTGCGATCATAGCAACACTGCTAAAGAACTTTTAAAAGATCTTGTAATTCAACCTTGTTCCTGACAATCATTTTACCATGAAATCAAATTATGATTTCCACAGGGCCACACCAAACAAATCTGACTATATTTGATGCTAGGTGTGGTGGGGTTTCCAGTTACCAGAAGGGAACAAGCTTACAGGTATATCTGATCCTCTTGTCATGGTCCGCACTACTGCACTCTGCACTACTGTAATCACTGAATTGCAGAATAAGATAGTTGAGAAGGGCCCTCTGGAGGCCAAGTAGCCCAAGGGTTTTCTTGTGTTGTGAATTTCCTAGTTTTAAATTTTTGCCCATTTCCTGGCCTGTCCTGTCATTGGGCACTACTGAGAAGAGTCTGACTCCCTCTTCTTCATTCCCTCCCATCAGACATTTATATACATTAGTAATATTCCACCTGACCATTATCTTCTCCAGACTTAAGAGCCCTAGCTCTTCTCATAAAATGCTCTAGTCATTTAATGCTTTGTGGACCTGCCCTGGGCTTGCTTCAGTATGTCCGTATCTTTCTTAGACTGAGAAGCCCAGAGCTGGACACAGTACTCCAGATGTGTCCCATCAGTGAGTATATGGAATCACCTTCTTTGACCTACTGGCAACCATTTTCCTAATGCAGCCCAGGATACTGTTGGACTTCTTTGCTACAAGAACACGTTCCTGGCTCCTCGTCAGCTTTTTGTCCACCAGGATCCTAAGGTGCAGAGCTGCTTTCCAGACAGTTGACCACTGACATGTGTTGGTGCCTGGGATTATTACTTTCCAGGTGCAGGACTTTACGTTTCCCCTTGTTGAACTACATGAGATTTCTCTTGGCCCCGTTCTCCAGCCTGTCAAGGTCTCTCTGAATGGTGGCACAACCATCTGGTATATCAGCTGCTCCTTCCAGTTCTGTATCATCTGTGAACTTGCTCATGCTGTAGTCTCTCCCATCATCCAGATTGTTAATGAAGATGTTCAACAGGACTGGCCCCAGTGTCAGCCCCTGGGGTACACCACTACTGACTGGCCTTCAACTTGACTTTGTGCCACTGTGTTGTGTTTCAAAGGTGAAAAGACCATAGATTTTCATATTTCTTCCAAATTATAGAAGAAGCTTGTGTGCTAAATTGCAGCCTTAAAATCTTAAATAAATGACATAACTAATTTTCCGTCTTTTTTGTCTCCCTCTCACCTCCCATCTAAATCACTTGCCAGGAAATGACAGTGATTATTTGTGATATATTGTTTAGATAATTTGTAATGTATAGGCTAGATTTGCTTGAAACAATTTTGCTCTCCATACCTGTTCACAGATTTACTAAACTTATCCAATTTCTGACGAACTGAAAATCCCTGATGAAAAAGAAAAGGTTTTTCCTTCACTCATTACTGCTTTTACCGTTAGTTTTCAGCTGTGCATCTGTCTAGCTACAATACAAAAAAAAGCAGCCTTTGGTACCTTAGGACTACTCACTGGTCTTTTCAAAATGAAGAAAATATCTGTGGCTAATATTTTTGTCCTTGAACTAGAGCAGGTAACAGCTATTGTCAGACAACTGTGCAAGAACATTCATATCTATCCAGCTAAACTGTGCTTAGATATGGGTGATTTTTTCTCTTTCATTTTTTATTTTGTGTTAAAAACCATAAATATTGCTATCCAAGTGATAATTTATTGTGTTACTTTAAAATCTTTTATAGAAAGGACTTATTTTGTTATACGTATCATTGTAATTATAATCCAACATTTTAAGTGGAGACCTATAACTTTCTTAACCTGCAATGATAAAAACGTGTTCTCATTTCCCCAGTTCTTGTCTTTTCAACTGTTGTTAGGTAATTGATTATTGTATTCAGATGATGTTTAAATGTATCAGGAAATAATACTAACGTGTGTCTGTAAGAAGGTTAGAACTTGATAAAAGAAGTTGGATTTAATGCCATAAAGGGGTAAGACAAATAAACAGTAGACAAATTATGCTACTTTTTTGCTACTATTTATGTAAATAATTTGTTTCTGAGTAATTTATATTTTTACTGCAACTTATTTTGTTGAAAATTCCATGATAAAATTAAAAAATCACAACAGCTTTTGTTCCTTTAAAAAATTCTTTGGGAGCTATTATTTTAACCATAATGAGTGTAGGAGGCACTGCTCTGAGAATAAAGCTAGTAACCAGTGTATCGACAGTCCGTTCTCAGAAACCAAGGATGGAATCCTGCCCTTGCTGAGGTCAGTGCCAAAGAAACACCAATGGATTAATACAATTTGGGGTTTAGTTTATGATTTTCCATCCTGGGTGGATCATATTAAGTTGATATGCCTTAAACATGAGGATAATATTCATCTCTTTTGCAAGTCTGAAAAGTAAAATCGTTGCTTTAAAGGCATAATGGAGAACATTTGTGCTTGCTTGCTTTCTTACAGCCTCTCCACCTCTGAAAAGATGGAGATCCTATCCCAATTTCTTCTGTACTTACCTTTTTTGTTTTCCCTCAAAAATACGTTGAAATGCATCTGATTGTAAAACATAACAGCACCATCGACGGCATTGTCTTTCCATGCTTACATCTTTCTGCCTAGTATGTTAAGAATAGGTTCTTTGTGTGTTTCTCCTCTGTCTCTTTCTGTGTTTCTTATCCTCTTTGCTACTAAACAAAACAACTAACTATGTCTTATACCGTCTGTAAGAAATTTGATGGAAATCAGGTTAAAACTAGTAGATACATCAAGACCTCGATTTTCTGGTTTGCTCTTTCCCTTAAGCACAGGTGTCGTGCAGACTTTAGTCTTTTCTAGTACTGCATTTCAGAGTAACAAAATGCTTTGGAACTTGTTATTTATAATTAGACCGGAAATATCAAAAGTCCCCTAAATCACCTCTTCCTGGGCTCCTCTTAGTCTTCAAATGTTAGCTAGAAAAGATAGACAAAAAGGGTCATTATTTGTATTCTTAGCTGTGTCTGTACTACATAATGCAGTGCCGTGCAGAGATATCTGAAAACTAGCCCAGACACAGCAGGAGGCTCCTTCCAGTTCCACGGGCCGCAGACTTACAGCCAGCACTGATACCTGCACAATGCTACATTACAGCACGTAAATACCCTCAGCCTCGGTATGAGCGCACTGCTCTAGCAAAAATATCTCAACAACTACAGTCAAAAATCTAGCAAACATGACCTCTGTCTGTCTTCCAAGTTACATTCATTTTATGGAGGTTTCCATCCAAAAAAGCTAGTAACACTGAAAAAGTTTTCTGTTGAATCAAATCCACTTGAAAGTCTGCATATTTTATTAACCTCATGTACTTTATTCACCCCAAACCCCCCTCTCAGTCAGATTTTCCCTGAGATGGATTTTTATCCTTTGAAGATCATTATGTAGATATCTCATCGCGCACTCATTGCGCATTGTGGTTGGGACAAGTCTCTTTCATGTTCAAAGTTAGAAATTTGTAAAAGAATTATATCTTCAGAAAACTTTAGGACCATTAAGTAATTAAAGTCTGTAATATATCTGACCTCAGTGTCTCCAAAGCAACAGAAGCGTGCAGGGGGCCAGTTCTGCAACTAGCAAAGGACATCGAGGGAGACACATACATCTCCAGGACATTCTCTTGGAGGGACATGAGATTCATAATTTTCAGTATCTACCTCCTTATTGTTTTAGGAAATTTTGTTCCCATGGAGGACAATAGTTCATATCTTAAGTCTATTCTTCTATCAGAGTTAGAGCACGTGTATATTTTCTGTGAAAATAGAACTATTGCTAATTTGTACTGCGTTGGTCCTCTAGGACTGAAAGAGAAAGATTGGAGGCACATCTGTCCTAAAAAGTGTGTATGCAGTATAAGCAGGTTTCACAGAAGAAGAAAGAAAAAAAATATGGTTGGAACTGTACACTTTAGAAAGAAATTCAATAACTGATGGGATAAAAAACATACAGTGAAGCGTAGCAAATTGAGTTCTCAAACCTAAAATCAATGGTACACTTACTGAAACCAAAGAAGTAGGAAATTTAAGACTGATAAAGGAAGTGCTTTTTTTCATATAAAACGTGTAATTAAGTGGTGAATTCCCTGCTATGGAAAGTTCATTAGCTAGGCCAAAGACTTAGTAAAGGCCTTTGTATGGGTTTCAGAACTACCCAAATTGGTCATTAGACTGATCAACATTTTGTAAGACTTGTTAAATTTGGGATTTTTTAGGCTCTAGATTGATGTCTATAAGCTGCAGAGAAATTGAAAACACATAATTTGGGAGCCTTCCTGCATCTCCCAACTATGACTTCTCTGGAACATCTGGAATTGATCACTGGAGTCGGATGCAGCACTATGTGACTGTTCTTCCGCAGGCTTGCCATAAATACAAAGTAAAAAAGATTCACACAACTGGCAGAGAGATCAGAGTATGGAAGAAATTATATATCACACTTGTCTACTACAGAGCAAAACCTTAATGACACAGGAATTCTCCTTTCAGTCCAGAGTTTAGGTTAAGCCTTCACTAAACCTGAAATACTTGACAGCACCCCTGCAAAGAAATTAACTTAAAGAAAAGACCTATTGACTTCAACTCAAATTAAAGAAAGCTTTCTACACAATAGGACAAATACCTTTTCTAACTCAAATTTACTTGGGTTAAGGTGACCTTCAAGCTCTGCCTTCATTACATGTTTGCAGTTACTGTTGAGATTTTTACCTATTTTTCAGGTTGTATAAGAAGATCTTTAAGAATCGTAACTAGATCGTGATCTGTAAATGTAAGTCTTTATGGATGTCTTCTTATGATCCAAATACAAAGCTTTAGCAGTCCTGTCTGAGAACTGGCATTCTTGCTGACATGAAATAACATGGGCACCAGTTTTTCTGTACAAAACTTCTGTACAGTTAAGATCTAATTTGTGAACGTCCAAAGTTCCCGACTACCGTGGAGTCTATTCGAAGGTGAAGAGTGCCTCTGAAAATCACCTGCTCTAATTGATATTATTCACAAGGATACTTCTTATAGTGGGTGCAGGATCACAAATACAGACAGGACTGTAACTACAGGCAAGTGGTCATTTTCAATTCGAGATTGGTTTATATTTGGAAGCACAAGGCTTCATGTCCCTTCCTGTATATTTATTTTCTTTAGTTGTATTTCTGTATGATCATTAAATGTGGAAAATCCCTCTTTCATTTGTTAAATTCTTAGAACCAATGAATTGCACAGTGTAATAATTCCACAAATCAATCACGTATGGAGAAAGCTTGGTATTTTATCACTTTGTGTCTCTCAGTTTTGTACTTCTTTCCATATCCTTTTTTATTTTTCTTCTGTCTTGAGACTGGGAGAAATTCTGGACCAACCCAAGCATTTTTAATAGGACAATGCTAGTGCATGACTGGACCTTTTGACTTCCTTATTCTCTTTCCATAGAAATTTAGGAAGATAAAACAATTAGAAAAGATGATTTTTATAACCTACAGAATCAGCAAGAAAGAAAAAAATCTTTTGTATTTCGTTTAAGTCATTCAAGTAAGAGAAGACTATTGTGTGCTGGAATTATATATTTGGCAAAAGCATAGTATGTTTAAATATTGAATATTATCAAGATTGGCAATGATTTAATCAATGATTAAATATTTAATTTCATGGTTTTTTTTTTTTTTTACTTCACTACATATTCAAAGGAGTTTAGAAGCATCATCTGTTTCTTTCTGTGGCTACTAAAAGTAATAGTTAATGCATAAAGACACTTCTGAACTTTATTGTCAACTTCCTTGGAATGATTTCACATTCAGTCAATATTGATAGAGGTATATGTTAATAAAAGTGCTATGACAAATTGAAGATTTTTTTATTATTTTTTTTTCTTTAGAGTTTTACTGTTATGGATGATTTTTATTTAACTACATTTTACATTGCAAGATAGAATTTGAGATTTAACCAGAGCAAATAGTGCCAGGTGAGAGCTTTTACATATGGTCAACTTAGACTTGAGCATCAACCACAGTCATGCATTTCGGCCTTCCCAAGGTTTATCAGTGTTATGCAGCTGTTGCTTCTCCTAGAGAAAGTGCCGGCAAAACGTAACCAGGTTACACTGAACTCCAAAAAGCAAAAACTTTCAAAGTGAAATCACAGAGCACTACAGCTGAAACCTCAGTCAGTCTTATTGCTATTTTACATAGCATTACCCTGAAAGCTTTGCCTTAGGATTTTACTTTGAAAACTTGTCCTCTCTGGGGAGGCTTCACAACACTGTCTCTCTGTTTCTCTCACACCACACTGATAAGTCTTAAGAAAGCCAAAGTATGGGGCTGTAGATGCTCTTTCACCCTGGGCACAGCAATAAAGACAACCTTGACTGGCAACGGAGTTATGCCAGTCTAGGTGTAGTTACTACTTTCTTAGTAACAGAAAGATACTTGGCTGCCGAGTTACAATTTCTGTTTTAAATGTACTGTTTAACAGGTCTGTGTTTAGCAACAACAATAATAAGCCAGTTTTACTGAGTTTAGATCCTAATTTCTGAAAGAAATAACTTGTCAACAGCCAGTGCATACTGTTCGATGGAGGACCGTATGAGCTTCTTTAGCTCTGGCTTCATGTTTACTGTAATATTTGCAAATTACTTTACTGTACATCTTTCAGCTCATTATCTGAGGCACTGATCCTATGAACATTTACACACCTCGTTTCTAGGAGCTGGGGCAGTGTGAAATCCACAAGTTTGTCTCTAGTAGAATTCACGTCTGCATCTTTCTTACCTGAAGCTGCAGAAGCAGATTCAGTGCTCCATTTTGCATAGTCATATCTGATTCATTTGAGAGAAAAATACAATTTTTGATTCTAGGAAACTCCAATTGGATCCTGAAAATGACTCAAGTATGTTTCAGAACAGTGTAGAGGTTTCAACTGTTTTTATCAAGCACTTTTATTTATTTTTATGTGTGTGTGTGTACACATTTTTTGATTTTGTAAAGTGGTTGGCTGGAGTAAGGCTGAGATATGCTCCTGGGTAGATTTAATCTTGTTCCAACTCTAGCTTAGTGTGACTTCATTCTATTTATACCAGTATAAACAGAAATGTATTTTGTTGTCTTTCTTACAGTTCATTGTAAGAACTTGAGATATTTCATCAATGAAAACTATGGCAATTACTCCTCCCTCTTACCAGAAGACTTTGTATTTTTTTCTGAGAAAGTAGATATTTCTGAGCAGGGAGTGTTTATCATGTGTGATGTTGGAATTCAGTGAATTAACTGTACCTTTCATGCAATTAATTCTCCATCAGGAAGCAGTTTTACATTTCTAGTTTGTCTACCAAGATGTGCTTAGCTGGCCTTTCACTGTCTTTTAAGTACATCCCTTTGTACAGCAATACAATTACCTGTAGCTGCAATTTTACTGGTTACTTTCATTTTTTCTACTTAAATGTAAATATAATGGTTTCTGGGGGTTCTTTTTTTGTTTTGCTATAAAATTTACTTCATANTTAAGTACATCCCTTTGTACAGCAATACAATTACCTGTAGCTGCGATTTTACTGGTTACTTTCATTTTTTCTACTTAAATGTAAGTATAATGGTTTCTGGGGGTTCTTTTTTTCTTTTGCTATAAAATTTACTTCATGTGTTTTTCTGTAGAAGAAGGATTGCAGAAAAGATATTTGGGAAAAGAGAACTGAGAAAAATTTCTCAAACAAAATACTCCAGTAGCATCATCCAGTGTTTGCTTGTTTGCAGTTCTGTGCTGTAAGGAGTTCTGGTTTGGGTTTTTGTATTTCACTTTATCGATGTTTAGCTACTTTTCCATGAAATATGGCTCATTTCTGAGCCTGTCCCATCTTTGTTGGGTTTTGGTAGAAAACTAATTTTGCTACCATTTCGCTTTCACCGCCAAGCTTCATTGTCAACACCAATAGGAACTGAACTATCATAATTCTCTGCACTTCCAAATATGAAACCCATTATTAATCATTAGCTCTCACTTTTTCCAGATGTCTTAGGTTTATGAATGTCCCCATGGTACCAAGATCACCAGCAAAAGATTATGACTGGTAGTGTTACAAGTGGTTGGGCAAATTCGTATCTATTGAAAATGCAACTCGTTTAAAAAAATAAAACATTTGACATTGATATCTGACAGCTGCATTTACTTGTTATAATTCTTTTCAAGTACTATTAGTGACACTGGCATTAAAATAGAATTCGCATGAATAAGAAACAAGATAAAAATCTGATTTTATTTCAATTCAACACATCTAAAAGCTATATTTCAGGGGTAATACAGTCCAGTAAAGCAGAAAAAGACAAAGAATTTCTAATCTACATTTATAATATATCATTCCATCATACTGAGTCATCTGAGTTATGTTAGAAGAAAAGGTCTTGTGATGTAACAGCTATTTGAAGACCTGAACTAAATAAATTGAAAACTGATGCCTCGATTTAGTTCCTACCGCACAGGATCAAATTTCTGTTCCCACTGAAGACAGTAGTTTTCTTATTATATTTGCATTTGCAGATTTGAGGTTTTTCAGTATTCAGTATTCAGTGACAGAAATAATCAGATGTTCTTATTTGATTTTTGCTTCCAAGTTCATCATGTTAGTTTCTCTTTCCAATTCTCCTGCTTATTATCCATGTTGTTTTTGTCATAGTTACCCTCCTGAAACCTGAAGTCAAATACTCATTTAGCTTCTGGTCTGTACCTATTAAATCTTAAATCTCAAATCCATTTGCACTGCTTACCAGCTCAACTTCTTTTGTTTTATTTATATTGCTAAATAACCTTTTACTGCTTGTTTTCATTTCCTTTGCAAGGTCTAACTCAGCTTGACTTTTGTAAATTCTCACTTTATCCCTTCACTTTCTGGCCTCCCAAGATGTAGCTTTCATTGCTGGTTAACCCCTTTTTACCATTTCTCCTAGAATTCCCCCCTATTCCAAAAATATGCTGGGAGTAGAAATTAATCCATGGAGGCCTGGAGCCCTTCAGCAAAACTTTAATCAGCATAGAAACCATGATTTGGGGACCATTTGCACCCTGGGTTTTGAGACATAACAGTGTCTCCTCCCAGGATCTTTAGCTGACCTTACTAACAAAATTCCTAATTTCTTAGCAATGTCCTGTTAGAGTTTTCCTCTTCACATTGTGAAGCTTCTTGTAGAATTAGTTGTATTTATCCTTCAATTTAAACTGAATCAGTTTGTGATCCCTTGGTTTAAAGATATTTACCTAACTGCTTCCCCTATTCACATTTAAAATAGAATCCACTCTTCTTAGTTTAAAAACCTTCAGTGCAGAAAGACAGGAAAACTCAGATGGGATTTTTTTCGAAGTGGTCCGATTTTTGTCTGCTAATAACTGAACCCTGAATATCTTATTTACCATTAGCTGTATTTAAAAGGTAGAATTATTAAAAGAGCCTGATTCTTCCTACAGTAAAATCCTGTTTTTTCATGGCTTGTAATTTTTTGTTCAAACTGGAATGTAGACTTGAATTTTCCACACCAGGTGTCTGCCTCAGGCTAATCTTCCTCGTTATTATTAGCACTAGCAACAAATTCAGATAAAAGAGTTGGGCAGCTTCCTATGGAGTGAAGTCTGGTCCATTTTGATTACAACAATTTCCCTAGAGCAAAGGGACTGGATCTTTAGTGTTCCTTTGTAGAAACCTGGAGGTCAAGATCTTGAGAAATTTGGAAAAGGACCTGAAATTCTGAAGCCTCCTTCTCTGTGGCCACCAAATGGACATTACATCAACAGACAAAGTATGAGTGACCTTTCGTGCTGATTTTCCTAATATATTCAGGTTAACAGTTAATTTAAGTTGCAGAACTCTGCTGCTGTAGACTGCAAGTTTTCAAACCTCTTGATGGTCACCCGGAGTGTAAGCAAGGTGCTGCATGCTAAATTTTGTGATTATGCTGATACTTTAATTGTAATATCCCTGTACTCTATGTACATAGTTGTAAAAGAGAATCCACTCTACTCCGGCTTTTTGGAGACAGTGCTACTTGCTATCACATAGATGAGCTATATAGGGGAAGAAATACAACATGAATACTTCAATACTTCTATATTCAGGATAGGACACAGGAAGACAATAATTTGCCGTGAGTCAGCATTGGAGTAAAACAAAATATTAAATGTGTGCTTGTTAAGTGAGAATCCCTAGTCCAGTCACTGTTTGAGGCAGTGATCCTTTGAGTAATCTCTCAGTGTATAATTCATGATTTATGTAAATGGGGGCTGAACTGAATTTGTACCAAATGTTTCTAATTTCCTGCTTTTTTTTTCCTATTTGATTTGCACCCTGAAGAACAGTATTAACCGAGGGTTTTATTTTGTGTTTTTACTACTTCTGTTACTCTTAATTTTTTAAATTCAGTTCCGGTTTCTTTACAAGCTGGAGAAGTAAATCCTTTTAGCTATTACTAATTGGATCCGGGTTTAGACTGCAAGTTTTAGGCATGAATGAACAGTGCTTTACATATGTCTGCTACTTGCAGGGTTACTGACCTGAAGGCACTCTTAAATTTATACAGGTCACTGAAGTCACTAATTTGTAGGGTGAAGTCTTGCCTGTGAAGACTGGTGAAATAAATAGATTCTGCCTGTTCCAGAAGTAGGGTTTGACTCACTATTCCCTGCAGCATTCCTTGCAATCTCACACAAACAGTGAAAATGCAAATCTCACCTACACTTGCATAAATAGCTCCTTACCAGTCAGAAGTACTTCATTTTTCCAAGAGGCCTGGATGTGCACTCTGTATGGCATCAGATCAGCATCATTTTGTATGGTACCTCTGCACACGACTGTGAGGGCACAGTCTGCAGCCTGGTAAACAGGAGAAAAAATAGTATTTTTAGATAGGTTGCACATTTCATAGGGCTTCAAGTGAAAGTCATCTGTTCACCCAGAATTCGTGCAGATTAAATTCATCTGTGTTCTTTGGAAGTGCATCCCAGGGCCTTTAGAGTGAAGCCCCACAAAATCTTCATTTGGAGACTTTCTATCTGACTTGACCCATGATTGACTTCTGTGTAAAGTTGAATTACTGGCATGACAGATGTGACTCATGGAGTTGATATTGCTCTAGGAGAAAAACTTTCTGAGAGATTACATTTACCTTTTTGAGATGTTTTCCTTTCCCCGTGTAGTGACCAGTGGCATTTGGGGCAACATCAGCTCAATCCAGATTTGGAGAATTATGAGGAGGGTAGTGCTTATTCCTACACTGGTTGCCTTGAAATCTACAGACCACCCTGAACTGAGGCATTTTAGACCACATGAATCTGACAAAAACGTGAAATATATTAAACCACACACAAATGTTTTTAAAATATTATTAGGCGTTACTCCATTGGAAGGTGTTTCAGCATTAACTTTATACATACTGGCTTTGGCTGATCTTGGTTGTACTTTTTTATAGGTTTTGACAGTTTAATTTCCTTTTTTATTGTCATACGCTAAGATTTTTGTTTTATTTTGCTAAATTTAAGTATTTTACTGTTCCCTAAAAATTTGCGCGGTTATAAGTGAACTAGAGGCCAGTTGCATGCATGTAACGGGAGGTTTTTGGTGAACTCAAGACGAAGGATACACTTTAATCAGGCTTCAGAATCTGTTTGTTGTCTGTACAATGGAGCTGTTAAATTGCAGTCTCTTCAGGAATGCAATGTGTATGTCACTTCTACGTCTATGGCACTTCATAAATTTTAAAACACAGTATTACTTAACCTGTAGGTAAGCATTTCTTAGCCGTATACATTAACAGACTATTGTCTGAAAAGTAGGCAAGGTTTTCTCAATGGTTATTAATAACCTCCGGTTGCACAGGCAGCTAGTTGACTAATTGGCTACATTGCTTGTCTGAAAAGAAAATCACAAATGAGTACTGAAAAGGTAAGAAACTTAGACTCTGGGCAGCATCTGATATGGTTAAAGAAATACAAGAGATGTGGAGGGAAGTGGCATCTAGCAGNGTCTGAAAAGAAAATCACAAATGAGTACTGAAAAGGTAAGAAACGTAGACTCTGGGCAGCATCTGATATGGTTAAAGAAATACAGGAAATGTGGAGGGGAAGTGACATCTAGCAANAAGGTAAGAAACTTAGACTCTGGGCAGCATCTGATATGGTTAAAGAAATACAAGAGATGTGGAGGGAAGTGGCATCTAGCAGTCATTCTGTCTCAGAGCATGGGAATCAACAATTATTTTTGATTGTCCTTGATAAAAATTCTCCTGTGATGTTGATTTCAACACATTCCAATGTAACTTGTTCCATTGCATAACTGTTACTACAGGATTTTTTATACCTGAAGTTTAAATCTTCCTTGCTTGGAAGGAAAGCAAATATTTCTTGTCCCAGATTCAATGTATGTAAATAAGACTGACTACTTGCCTCTTTAATACTGTATTCTGCCCTCAGTTCCCTCTTTCATGGACCTCTTTCCTTCAATCATTCTTCATAAATCCTGGGATTTTTTTTTTGCCTTTCTTTGCCTATGTCTGGAGTTCTCTTCTACATCCCAGTGTGCTGAAGCCATCTTATACTGGGTGCACCAACACTGGATGTGGACTCCATTTCAGTATGCCATAACAGAATATATGACATAATTAGTTCTCAAGTCTTATGAGTGGCTATATGTATGATTAATGTTCATGGAAGTAATATCTCCCCTTTTTTTGACACAGCATCTCATCTTTCTGAAATATCTCTGCCCAATACGTTATTTTCCATCCTGGTGCATTTGATTTGTCCTTCCCGTGTTTGCTCCAATATGTACTTCTGTATTCAGATCTGTCTTTGTGGCTTCTCCATTTTCTCAAGATCTGCTTGAATTCCAATGCTGCCTTTCAAAATGAAATCCCTCACAAGTTGTTGTCATTCACAAACTTTCTAAGTACACCTAAATTTTTGGTTGAAATATTGAATAATATCAGGTCAGCCTTGTGAAGGGCATTATGTACTATATCCTATCCATTCTACAACAAGCTATTAACAAGTTTGCTGGGCAAGATTTTACAGCAGCTTTACTCAGACCATATTTTCCCAGTTGGTTTATGAGTGTCATGTGAATCTGACATCTATTACTTTCCCGGATCTTGTTATCCTGTCAAAGAAATTGAATTACATTGACATGAGTTATTCTTGACAAATTCGTGTTGGTTGTGTTTTGTCTTTAGGTGAATACAAATTGATTGTTTAATAATTTGCTTCAGTTATCTTTCTATCAAAGAAAAGCCGACTCTTCTGTAGTTCCCTGTGTCCCTTTTATCCTCCCAGGCTTGTTCTCTGACTTTCTAGAACTTATTCACCTTCCACAAAACTCCCTCATTTCTTCTGCACCCCTAATGAAAGTCTCAAATTGCTTTGACTAACTCTGTAAGTACTTTGAGGTGATGCTTGTCAAGTCCTAATGACTTGAATATATTCAACTTATTTAATTGATTGTTACATTCTCAGGCTGGTGTTCCTATTTCCTCATTAATAATAATTAAGTGAAGCATCTGGTCACAGTTAACCTTTTTGTGAAGACTGAACCAGGGAAAGCTTTAAACATTTCATGTTTCCTTCACCTGTCCATTAATTGCTTGGTTTTCTCATTATACTTGCTTCTATTTTTCTCTTCTATGGAATCTTTTTATAGATCTTTTTCCAGGGCTTTTATAATTGTAATACATTTTCCAAGTTATATTTTCTTTAGTTGTTCCCATATACTTTGGCTATCCCTTAGTCTTTAGTTTTAGTAAAGTTTTTAGTACTGTTTTTATTTTAGTAAGATTTTCCTTGGTTTTGTTTCTCATATGATTTGTATTTCATTATCTGATTATTAAAGAATTCCTAATGCAGACATATAAGTAATTCCTTGTATTATTTTTTTTATGAAGTACAAAAGTTTGTCATTGTACCATTCACGGTCTCTTTCACAGAGACAAATGCCCATGTTCCTTTTAAAATCAGTGTTGAGAGGCTCATGGAGGAGTCTGTTATTGCAGTGATACAAGCCTGACTCTTCTTGTCGGTAACTGGAAAACATACAGAAGATGCTACTTTCACTACAGATCGAGCCTCTGTGCCCTCCTGCTGAGAACACCGGCCCTGTGGAAAAGGAATGAAGCTTTTCTTAAAAGAATATGACAGGTGAAGCTGCAGAGTTTTTTGTGGTCTTGAGAAAATAAGAGAAAATCTAATTGCACTTGGAAAGGAGAAGAACTGTTTTATAGTAAAGTGTTGCTGGATAAAATAAAAGTGGTCTAAAGCAAAATATTGTGAGTCATAAAACCCATTTTCCCTGCTTCAGCTGACTGCCTTAAGCATCAAGGTCTTTCCTGCATGCTTTCCATCTGACTCCTTAACTGTTGATTTGCTCGCTAGCAAGTGTCCCTAAATTCAACCTTATCTTTTTAGAAAATATCTCAAAGCCTAATTTTGTCTCCGGTGAGGTCGTTCTGGAACCACCCATACAGTAAGCATTAAAGAGGGAACAACACTGGAATTAGATATTTGATTGCTGATTACCATTTTAGTACCTTACATGGCTCGAGCGTTATGGTGCTGTATGGGAATAGATATGCTGGCTCCCATAGAAATGGATCTACTACCAATGATCTTTAGAATTCCAGTTTCTATTTTTCACTTACATGCAGCATCCTACTTTTTTTTTTTGTAATACATTGCTTAGGCGTATCTGTTTTATCCCAAGATGAATAAATTTGGTGTACAAACTGCTTAACAGATTGTGCACTATCCCAGTCATGCCTGGTTAGAAGGAATTATTGAGGCACTCTAGAGTCTGGAAATACTGTAGCTACGTATAAAAATTATGAGCATCCTATCCACGTGCACCTATGAGTATCTTTCCTCGTGGCTAAGGGCTATTTTTTAAAGGTAATAGGTGAATTAATGAAATATAAATTATTGACTTGTATCATTAGATTTTTTTTAAAAGAAAATATCGCTCTAATTAGAAAATACAGGTCTTCTACTTTTAATAAATTAATTATGTTTCATTCATTTTTATTTCCTGTAGAAGACCACTGGTTAGGTTGCAGGTACTGCAGATATACATTTTCAGAAGTATCAGAAGGCTTTAGTCTTTTCTCCTACCCTTCTCTAACATTTTCAGGCATTAAATTTTCATAGCCTATATATTAACTGGGAGAGATCAACATGCCAGCATTTCACCAAACCCTACAGTTTGCTTGTAGTACAAGCACCGATACTAATAGACTGTCTCAATTTGTTGCTTAATATTTACATCCCTGTCATCAGACTGACATGCACAGTGGGTCTAATTTATTTGAAACATTATGGTTTGGTTTTTGGTTTTGGTTTGTTTTGTTTTGTTGTTGTTGGTTTTTTTTTTTTTCCCCACAAAAGAACAGCATTTGGCTTTGTTTCAAGCATAACNCATAACTTTAAATAGTTAAAAAAAAAAACAAAACAAAAAACTGCCCCAAAGCCTCATATGAATAGTTTCCCTTGTCCTCAAAATATCAATCTGTTTCCCTTTGCTTTCTTTCACACTGAACCACCCTGCTAAAATCTGAAAAGCCACTTTTTACACATTGCCTTCCAAATAGCTGCTAGTCCCAATTTTCCTCAGCTGCCCTTCTAATGATCACTGGGCCATTAGTCCGCCTTTCCCCAGGCTAATTGCCAGCACAGCCCACCTGGCTGTTTTTCAACAGAACCACAAGTATTTGGGTAAGTGAAAGAGCCCAGCTACAGAGAGGCAGACACAAAAGGAAAAACAGGGAATGGCAGGACAAGACAATTTTCTTTGCTTCATGCACAACATTAGTTTGGCAAATCATCTTGTCACAATGACAGGATTACTTTTAGAGACCATGAACAAAATACATACACTCCAGGCTAAGTACATAAATAAAAAGCCAGATACAGCCTCTGTTTCAAAGCCTGCATTTTTTTCCCTTTTTTTTTTTTTTTTTTCCTTTTGGTTAAAAAATTTTCCATGTTTCTTTCACATGGAACATCCTGCAACACTAACTTCTGGCACTGATGAGGCACTTGGTTATTCAGCCTTTGAAAAGGAATTTGGCACCAAAACCTGGCCAATATCAGCCTGGTAACTTCGTGATTCCTGTTCTGAGTGTCCATAACACGATCTTTCTTTGATCAGAGTAGTTTTGTTTATAAATCATGCCCTATACTTGCTCAGCAAAGGCACAGAAAATGCAAATGTATTTCTAAATAGCATATTTGGTCCAGGGACTTGACTGGTAACACTGTGTGGGGTGCCAGGCAGTCAATGTACCGGGAATCATAGGCCACCCAAAGTGCTGTAGAAGAGATACTTTATTCTTGAAAAGGAAGGAGCTAATCAGTCTGAATCTGATCACTTGTATGAAAGGTTGAGGACTGAGGCTAGAGCTGATTCTGTTCCTACCCACAAACAAGACGGTTTCTGAAAATATTACTGAATATGCATGGTATTTACAGTGATATAAACAAGAAAAGCATTAAAATGTGTTATCTTAGTGCTTGTTTTATAGGTCATATAATACCGACAGGGGTTCCAGCATGCTTATTTTTTTCAGGTGTGTTAAGGGCGATTTTTCTTAAAATCTCAATTTAACACTCCAGTAATTAGAATACGAAAAACAACCAGGTTTTCAGCTCTTAGGAAATTCTAGATACTCTTTCATGGGCAACAAATGGGAGCGGATGAATATCAGCCCTACCAAGCCTTTCCAGTTTGAACGTACTTTGACATGATCACAGTCTTTGGTATTCAGTCATGCTTTTTGGTAGAATAAATGTTTAGTGTGGGTGGGAAATACTGTAGATAATTAGTATTTTAAATATTAAGAATACTTTTTTCTGAACAATGCTACAGCAGATTAACTGCTGTTTTATATTCAGACTTTCCCTCTGGTGGTATGTGTATTTAATTAAAACATACGAACATTGAACTTACACTTCAAACTTCAGCAAACAAATATACATATGCTTTCCCAGCCTTTATTAAAGGCTGAATTCTCAGTTTCTGTAGCATGACTGTTACACATAGCGTGCTCCACCCCGGCCCTCCATCACTGACAAAGAATGGCACTTCTTCCTCCTCTCAGGAAACGGTCTAGGGATCACCACAGCCAGCAGTATTTCATCCCCTCACTCAACAGTTGACGGATCTGCTGTTAAAGCACAAAAATACATCCCAAATGCCTGAGGTACGGGAGCCCAGAGTTCCTGTGTGCAAGAGCTACCCCAGTCGTAGACTCAATCCTGACGGCTGCTGTTCCTCTGAGTTGACGAACCCGCAGCTTCGCCTCTCCTCTCTCTAGGGATAACTGGTAGCTAGACTGTCCCACAGCAAAGCTCCCCTGTGCAGTGTCAGGAGCTTTCTATCCAGTAATCACTATCTCCTGCTTCTGGATTCATCTGGGTTTCCCAGCAGGGTGCCTGGCCCTGAATGATGAACGTTTAAAATCCTTGTTTCCTTCCCTCTGTTCCTCCCCACCTCCTCCCATTCATTGCCCTTAACAAAGCCAAATGCTTCAGCGTGAAGCAGGTGTGTTACACATGTGCTGTTGAACATCTGGCTAATCCTCTGTGGGGGCCAGAGAAGTGTGCAAATCCTAGAATGGGCAACACTCCAGGAAAAAATATGAATCACTAGCTCTGTAAGCAAACTATTTCTGGTCTCAATTGAAATCCAGGCTTACAGCGCTCTCATTCTCCGTCAGCCCACTGAATTGGGGTTTTGATCTGCCTAAGTTTAAAGACAGAGTATGCATAATGTGATTTATTTTATATACATTCTAGAAAAATACTCATTTATACATATGTTTTCACACCTTGAAACAATTATGGTCCCAAGAGTGGTGTCGTTATAAAGAAAATGAGTAAGAGGGAAAATGCCATTTTGGGTCTCAAATACTGCTGTGCATTCATAGCTTCCTTTGAAATTGTGGAATGGGTGCATCTGAATGGGTAACTTACTTTTTTTTTCTATCTAATGTGTGATTTTGGTCACACATATACACAAAATACCAGTAATTGCTGCTTCCCTTCATCATGTTTCATACTGCTTTCATCAAATTGTATTTTTATAGACTTCTGTATGAATCATATCCTCACATTTTCATCCTGCTAGTCTCTCGAGGATTTGTTCCAGATCAGATATAAAACCAGAAGAACGTGTTTTCTGAATCTAATAATGTTGCAGCTCATGACGGTGAAGGGTTCATCTGGAGAACTGATCTCAAATGTCAGGATGATAGAAATCAAATGGAGTTAATGCTATGGCATTTAAAATATTTTTGCCCCAACTCTCTCATGAGTAAGTGGTGAGATTGTGATACCATCAAACTGGAACTTTTGCTCTGATTTGATCTTTAATCAAGAGCCTCTACTCTCAGTGTAGCCTGCATTTAAACAGTATTTTTCTGACAGATATGAATTATTTTTGAAGATGTGGCCAGAAACTTAAATAGAGGATTGCATTCCAAACAGAACTTTGATTTCACTCCATGCCCTTTCTGAAGTTTTTCATGCATAAACTGCATAAAATGCAACAAACAGGGAAAAAGTCAACTTTTGTGGTGAAAGTGTTACTGGTATTTTGCCTCAGAATTTGATTAACATTCTCCTTTGCTCAGACACGAGGTAAGACTTCATAAATAGCATTAAAGCCTCACAGAGAGAGATATGGTAAACAAAGAGTATTTTTCATTGCTGGAAATTGCAGAGTTCTTGAAGAATCTAATACATTTATAAATCAATACAGATTTCTGCAAAATGAGTAATGACAGCATTAAAAAATTCATCACATTAAATATGTATAAATATGTTCTTTAATATTTGTGTGATTTTGCTTTACTAGAGGCATAGTATGAAAACTATATTTTAAGTAGAATTTTTTATGCAAGTATAATTTAAATAGAATTCTTAATTCTTAAATAGAATTTTTAATGGAGCTACAGAGATGGGAGCCTAATGCTCTCAGTAAGTTATTAATTTTTGTTTTGGTTTTATGAACTTGTGGTATTTGGAATAGACTGTAGAAAGCTTTTTCCAACTTGCTGTCACAAATCCAGTGAGGACCAGCAAAACTAAGCTGGATGATTTATGTGATCTGTTTCACTGTCTCTTTCATAGAGGCAAAGGCTAGCAAGAGTAGCGAAGATTATATCATGAAGTAAAAGAATTATTTCAGCAACAAAGTTTGATGATGGTTTAACGTCCATACAAGTGTTTGCATGTAAAGGTTTTGTATTCTAAAACCAGTGGACCCAATTTGTCCTTGAAAATATTAAAGTATAGTTGAAAATATTAACAGCAAAGTGTCTGTCATCAGAGACAGGGTATATATTCTGACATATTTCTTTAGGTAACAGCAGTAGCCTGAAGGTAGGCTCTGTTCCTCAAGATCAGGATGCGTCTTCCAAAGATTGCTGCATGGTTTGCAGAATGGGCAGTCTACACTCCTCCTTCCCATTTCCTGTTTTAGAAGGTGCGTAATGATGGTGTCAGATCTTTCCCCCAGCATGCTTTGGAATTTGCCAAAAAGAGGTCAGTGGAGACTCCCCAGCTATGCTGAGAGACATTTAAGTGAGCAGAGGCACAAAAGGCTAGATTTAAAATGAAGGGCAAAAATAGTGATGTTTTTGAGGAGCTTGAAAGAGAGAAAAAAGGTATGACATAAATGGAAGAGGTGAGATCAAGGTATTGTTTGCAAGAGTTTTGCTAAAATGAAGAATGGTGTGTTTCTGAAAGATGGAAGAAATCTATGATGCTCCTGGAATTTCTTCAGAGGTCCTCTAAAGAGCAGAAGTTCTGGGCAGACAAGCAGTGAGCAGAAAGTGAAGGATATATGCATGTGGTTTGGAAACAGCAGATTTTAGGAAACAGGAATTATTCAAGATTAGACAGTCTTCTGTCTGTTTCTGCAGGATCTGAAGACTAACAGCAGCCAGAGAAACCTTCCGCTGCTGAGTTGTCCTATTGTGGAAGAAACAGGTCAAACTTTACCATTGTGCTTTGAGAGCTGTACTGGACACCTCAGCAGGGGTTCAATTTTTCATCAGGTTCTATTCTGCTCACTTGGAATAGAAATATTCACTATTGCAGTACCCACCTCATTTCTGATGTCCACCAGTGCCAGACATCCCTAACCTCACTCCTAGGAACCCGCATTGCACAAGTTTTCTGCTTCTGATGGTCACAGATGTTCTTGTACTCTACTTTGCTGTCTTCCCTCCCCTCCTGCTCCAACGGCCCTCCAACCTGCTTTTACCACCACCACTATTCTTCAGTGCCTTTCTTAAATTGTGGGGCTGAGCAAGGTACCACCCAGCAGCCTGGTAACTGTGATGGCACAAACAGTTGTGGGCTTGCTGTCTAGAGAGATCCCTTAGAGATCCATCTCCAACAGCTGAATTCTTTGTAGTTAAAGCAATCCATTTCGAAAAGGTGAATTGGGGGGCAAATATGGCACAGCTGCACTACTACAAAATTCTTTTCATGTGGCGCAGTGATATAGTGTCAGAGCACCACCAAAAGCACACTACATTATTTGTTAACACAATAACCTGCAGAGTGACAGACAGAATGTAAAGGGTTTGCTATAGAAAAAATATATAGCCTTTTCAGCAGGAACACACGGCGGAGTGCTCAAGAATGACTGTTTCAATTGCTTAGATTTCCTTTGATCCACTTGCAGTATCTTGGAGACCCCTTAAAGATGTCTTTCATTCCCTTGAGAGGAATGTAAAACATTATTACCATGAACAGTATGTTTTATCATTTTTAAGGCTGTGAATACAAAAGGCAAAACAAAGCCCAAGCTACTGTTCAGAAATGGAAAAACAGAAGTCTGGAGGAGAACTATGCTTTTAAACCTAAAAGGATTTTAATGGCTTTTAAAGTGAAAAAAATGGAAATGTGCAAATCTTAAGGCAGGTTTCCTTGTGATGTATTACAGTTTGACTAACTGGTCATTCAGACTCTCTTACTTGTTTCACACTGAAGGTGTTTTTTTATTTATAGCTATGGTTAACAATGCAATAGTCAGTTTGTACTAAACAAACTATGAGCAGTCTGTTTCATGTTGAAATCTTCAGTGAAAATCTGTAGAATTTAAATTTATATATAAATATGTACATACATATACATATATAATAAAAACAAAGAAAACCTTTGAAGAAAAAATAAAAAAAGACCCTCATTGTTTAAAAATCCTTCAAATGGTCCCCTACAGAAAGCTATTCCTGCTGAGCTCAAAAGAAAGTCCTTTTCCTTTATGCTGAACTAAAGCTTTTTGTATGTTGTCATGAAGTAGAACAAGTACAGGGAAACATAATTCATGTGAAAACAGAATATATTACTTGTAGAATGATGCTAATTTTAACCTTTTTTTTTTTTAAATAGTACCTTTGTACAAAAAGTATTCAGGCTTACTATACTATTAATACAATTGTACTTTTCAGTGTTCAGAGCAGCTGGTGCAGCTTGCAGCATTGTGCTTTGCACCAATCAATTCTGCTGTGCGTACGGACTGTTAAGAACAGAACAAAACCAAACAAGACAAAACAACCTGACTTTACCAGCATGAAACCTCTGGAAATATGGTTCTTTTATATTAATAAGCTGTTCTGTGCTTTCAAAGAAAGGAAAAACTGCTGCCTGGATTGATTTGTAAGATTGCTTCCTAAATTTTCATTTGAAGTCATGTTCTAGGCCTGTTGCTCTGGTCATTTTCTTTTTCTTTTTTAAAGAAAGAGGAGTTAATAGATTTTGAAAACAGATATGTACAACTCTGAACTCATATTAATTTGACTTGATCTCAAAGTATGTATTTGGGTCAAAAATAATTTTGCAACATTAGACCTGAGAGCATATTGTCTTGCAAGTTGAGTGCGATGAATTGAAGCCTGCTAATTGAATGCAACAAACTCATGCCAGTTTTCTTGAAAAAAACAGGCAAAACAACCAACAAACAGAGTGCATTAGGTTTTCAACATGTTTTGAATACTTCTTCTATTTCAGTTTTCATAAACTCAAAATGATATTTTTGGCCTTCATTCTTCATTATCATGATCAGACATCTGCTAAGATCTTACAACTTTTTGATCTCAGATGAAAAGCAGCATAGGAAAAATAATAGGAGAAGAAATTAAGGTACACTTAAGGTATGTGAAATTCACATGTATTATACAATCATCTAGATTAAAAGAATATTACTGGGGTCAGCAAGTCAGGAATTTAAGAGATGACAGATTCATAGCCAAACAAACCATCAAAATTTCTACCCCTTTGGGAATACACTGCGATAGAAAAATATTTCTTCACATGATGGATGTTCACTGCACAGCTTTGGAAGTTCCTGGATGTCCATAGGACAAAGTCAGCACTGTTGGTGGTATTGTTGCTGCTATATCAACAAGGTGGCAACATTCTCAGCCTTGAATGACTGTATTGGGTTTGTGTGGCAAGGTTTTGGTAGCGGGGTGGAGGGCTACAGGGATGGCTTTTGTGAGAAGCTGCTAGAAGCTTCCCCTGTGTCTGACACAGCCAATGCCAGATGGTTCCAAGACGAAACCACCACTGGCCAAGCCTCAGCCCATCAGCGGCAATGGTAACGCCTCTGTGATAACATATTTAAGAAGGGAGAAAAAACCACTGCACAGCAGCAGCTGGGAGAGAGGAGTGAGAATATGAGAGAAAAACAACTCTGCAGACACCCAGGTCAGTGAAGAGGGAGGGAGAGGAGGTGCTTCAGGTGCCAAAGCAGAGATTCCCCTGCAGCCCATGGTGAAGACCATGGTGAGGCAGGCTGTCTGCCTGCAGCCCATGGAGGTCCATGGTGGAGCAGATATCCACCTGCAGCCCATGGAGGACCCCACGCCAGAGCAGGTGGATGCCTGAAAGAGTCTGTGACCCCATGGGAAGCCCACAGTGGAGCAGGCTTCTGGCAGGACTTGTGGAGAGAGGAGCCCACGCTGGAGCAGTCTGTACCTGAAGGACTGCACCCCGTGGAAGGGACCCACGCTGGAGCAGTTAATGAAGAACTGCAGCCCATGGGAAGGACTCACGTTGGAGAAGTTCATGGAGGACTGCGTCCCATGGGAGGGACCCCACACTGGAGCCAGGGAAGAGTGTGAGGAGTCCTCCCCTTGAGGAGGAAGGAACGGCAGAGACATCATGTGATGAACTGATGACAACCCCCATTCCCCATCCCCCTGCACTGCTCGGGGGGAGGAGGTAGAGAAATTGGGAGTGAAATTGAGCCCAGAAAGAAGAGAGAGGTGGGGGGAAGGTGTTTTAAGATTTGGTTTTGTTTCTTATTACTCTACTCTGACTTTTGATTGGCAATAAATTAAATTAATTTCCCCAAATTGAGTCTGTTTTGCCCATGATGGTAATTGGTGAGTGATGTCTCCCTGTCCTTATCTTGACCCACAAGCTTTTTGTTATATTTTTTCTCCCCTATCCAGCTGAGGAGGGGAGTGATGCTTTGGTGGGCACCTGGCAGCCAGCCAAGGTCAACCCACCACATCGTTGTGGCAAGGATCTGACATTTTCTTGACGAACAAAACCAGGAAAGTGGAAATAGCAAATTGTAAACGTAGATGTTGACAAAATGCTAAATGGAATTTCATGGGATAAAGTGAAAGCACTTCCATCAAAAGTATGCTGCAAATGATGACGTTCCATCATATTAAAGAACACAAAGACTTAACAGAGAATAACATTTTACCCAATATATTGGGATCCCTGCTTGGAAGTGAATAATCTGTAGAGGAGAATTGGCCTACATTAGCAGCAGCACTGGTAGGATTGCAGCAGCACCAGTAGGATTTAACACTGTAATGGTCTTTGAAGAGTCTTCCTCCTGTGTTCCAAACTTGTACTAACACAGGGACGGTGCCATCCACATCTGAATAACTAAGAAAAAAAATATGTAGTAAAGATGTTGGTGGTTTTTTTGCTTAGTGAACGCTGTATATTACCAAATAGCAATACCTTAAAAAAATCCATGTAGTGCTCATAAAATAAGAAGAAGCTTTGTCTATATATTTTTGGTGTGTTTTTCATAATAGAAGATCATGGATTCATTCATAGTTTAAGTTGAATTATCTTTTTTCTCTTTAATGATTCATTTTTCTAAGACTTGTAAAATCCATGTATTTTCCTGATTTGCCTTCATGGTTATCTTGGAGCTTCTTTAAACCAAGGAACCTGGAGGAATAGCCTCCTGGTATGTTTTAAAGTTAATGATTAATCAATTTTTTTTATGTTTTGCACAGACATGGTGACTCAGGTCACAACCTCTCTTATGGTTTTAAACATTTATGCTTTATCTGATCTAATGCATAGCTCCAGCTAACACACAGAAAAGACACAACTGAAAAGAAACACTAAAAAGGAGTGTGGTCCCTGGATTGGGTGAAGCCAAACACACACGAGATGTCTTGTGATGCTCATTTGCACTCACCAGCCAAGAAATTGTCTTGACATCTAGTGTTAGCACAACTGAAGGGAGGAGAAGTGAGGGGGCTCTGGGAGGATATACGGTGACCACTGACCATGTGTGCCACCCAAACCTGAGTTTTCTTTAGGCATGCATTTGAAATTTCCTTCTGCTGGAGGGTGAACATGGGATTAATTTGGGGGACGGTTATAATCTGAGTAAAGAAGATAATTCAGAAATTGCTTAGATTATTTTAAAAAGAAATTAATTACAAATGTGTTTGATGGGGAGGGTTTAGTGGTTTGGGAACAGAGATGCAGACTAGAAAAGCAAGTTGTGTTTTTAACTGTATTATGGAGAAAAGACAGCATTGAGAAAGTTGATAATGAAAAATAGGTGGGAGAACAAAGTAATGGAGAAAGGGTCACAGGGAGAGAAATTAAGAATCAGAATGGGTTGAATACTTGGATTTGTGGGATAATACAGTCAGGCTACCTGTCCTTATAAATTCTTTTTCCTATTACATCTATGCCAAAATGCAAGCAAACAAAAACGTTCTTCTGTTTTACTTGCTCTATTACATGAAGAAGCTGAAATGGCAGAGACATCTCTGAAGCTGAAACAGCTCACGTCAAACTTGGCATTTGATTCTGAGCCCTAATCTGGTAAACCTACCCTTCTTGGTGAGGAGCTGTAAACTGGAATGAAGAAAATATTCACCAAAAGCTATCCTTCCAACAGAATTCAGCTGAATTTTGGCATGTCTTCCTTGTGCAGTGGAATTCATAGCCCCAGCTAGGTGTTTATAGTCTCTGAGAAATGTATAGGATAGTAAGGTGCCAAGGAGCTGAATTCACAACAGCCAGCATTGAAGGGGATTTAACATCTAAGCCAGCAAGTCTGCAATCCACTTTTCTCCTGAGTTTTATGCTCTTCACTGTGCCTGCGAAGCTGAAATTCACAGCCTAAAACCTTCACATAATTTAAGGTGCTGAGTTGTCCTGTTGGGTAACTAATACACTCTAAAATATAATGGTAGCAGTAGTGTCCAAGAGTTGTAAACTTATCGGTTTATAACAGTCTTTTGGTTTGAATTCTCAGCTGTGAAATGTATCTTCCAGAGGGAGATCAAACCCTCACTTCCAAGAAAAATGCCCTAGCTATGAGACAGAAGCAAGGCTTGTAGCAATCCTTGGGCCAGAGCCCAGAATCTGTGACTCTCAGATCCAATGTCTCTTCTGCGGGCTCCTAAGAGCATGCTTCTTGTATGAACTGGGAAACACTCCCATAAGTTTTCTGTTATTTTTGTGTAGCGTCTAGCTTCAGTAGGAATGGTGGAGCGTGTCCTCACATCTCATTGTTTCAAATCTGATGGTTAGGTCATGTTCCTGAGCACTGTAGATAGTGTTTTGGGAGTCCTTCTTAAGTTCCTCCTCATAATTTTCAATTATCTACGTACCTCTAAGATTTTCGAGACAGTTTAAAGTGAGTTTTGTCAAAATGCTTTTGCTTTAAAGCTGTATTAATATCTCCTTCAGGTGAAGAGGCTATGTCATAATTCTGAGTCATCTGAGATCCATAGCATATTACTTCCTCTGCAAAAAAAAAACCAAACACATTTAAGTCGATGTGCTTGAGGTCTTTATTTATCAAAAGGGCATAGCTTTCAAATGTCATACAGCATCTGAAAACTAGTACTGTTGTTCCTAAGAAATCATGGCTATTTAAACATAGGAGAGCTCTAAAAGGTGTGTGTTCCCTGAGGTTTTCTTAAAAATCTCTGTGCCGTACTGGAGCATAATAAGATATATTAACTATGCATCTGTAGGATTAACTGAGCAAGGGGTGTCTCAAATATAAACCTCCAGCCATCCCAGGAACTTGTGGAGTACACACACGCCGCACTTGTGGAGTACACAAAACAACTAAACCATGAAATTTTTTTAAGGTTTTTATCTTCAGGCCATGGCTCCACTTGTTCCTCTAATATATTGTAGTTGCTTAACATACAGGATTTAGCTTCCTTTTTCAACCCTTCTGAAGAAAGAGTAAGGAAAGTTAAATATAAAAGCATCAAGCTCTGAGGAGCTTAAGACGGTCTGGTAGTCCCTATTTTAGTGCTAAAGTCTTAAGGCATTCCTGGTATATGGGTATCCAGAAAATCGCCATAATTGAGATGGGATATGAAAGCAGGATATGGGTTTTAATGCAGGGGGTGGATTAGTAGAAAAGAAAGCATAATAACAGCGGCAGTGTAAAGATTTGGTTGTAAAAAGGGGAGAAGGGATTCTAATACCTGGCACGGAAGTCTTTGCATCTGGTTTAACAGATTTGCTCCTTCAGAGTAGAGCGTAGGTAGGAAACTGCTGTTAGACCTCGAAAAGTAAACACGACTCTGCTGTGTTGGAAAGAAGACGTTGATTGTGCTATAGTTGACACAGATACTGTTACCTGAATGGTATTATCTGCAGAAGTGGAAAGGAGGGTGAGTGTGAACGTGTATGGTTAATGCTAGAGAGATTAGAATTAAAATTGTGTTAGCGTATAGCTTAATCATTTGTTTCCTGGCTCTCAGGTATAAGCATAACTCTGCTTCACCTTCCAGAAAGGCACAAGACATTTCAAAGCAATCTTAACAAAGCGAATTGGGAAAAGCTGTACCGTAACAGTGTATTCTGATATAATGGTTGACCTTTGGTCTCTACAGGGTGTCTGTGGAATGTGTTCAATATAGCATTTAAATGTATGCAAATGATGAGCCTGATCCACTGTTCAGAGGCATCTCTGGAAGCCTTTCCAAAAGACTTTTGGATCAAGGCAGTCTAATAGGCAATGCTGTTTTGTCCATCAAGCTTTGAATATATCACTTTGAAAAAATTCTCCTGAAGGAAATTTCAATAATCTTCAGTATAATTGGAACCTTTGTCTGGAGCTATTTAATTCCCCCTCATTTCTGTGGATTTTCTTCTTTGGTTATTCGCTGTAAAGCCATATTCACAGTATGCATCAGGCTGACCACAGAAAAATTCTGCCAGCACAAAGGTTGGGGTTTTTTTCCCCTAGATGTTATTGAAGCTATTTATACCCTTGTACCTATTTATGGAAGAGTCCATTTGTACCTTAGTGCTATCAGCTTCCTCCTGAACAAGCCTTAATCCACCTGAATTTATAGTGAACTTACAGGACTGTCTCAGCTGTTGGGTGATTCACCACAGACTCTATTTTGATATTCATGTGCTTCTTCTCTTGCTAAGACAGATAAATAAATTCTGAATGAGAATTGCACGCCCCGCTGTCCTAGCGAACCACTGTTGAACTCAAGATGTGTGTGGGGCAGAAAGGGAATGCGTAGTCAAACTGGTAAGCCATGGCTAAGTTGCTCATCACACAGTTACGATTAATTAGCTGGGAGAGCATGAACTAGACAGTTTTTGCATCATGAAGAGGAAAAACAATTAAGCAGTTGCAGTATCGAACAGAGAATACTATGTGGTGGGCAGCACTATTGAACTCTTTTCCTCTAGATACGCAGATATGCATAGTTTTTCTCAGTAGTTTACAATGAATACATTCTGCTTTAAATATTCCTCAGACCTGTTTCGCATACGGCAATCTATCATTCCCACACATTACTAAGTCATGAGAAATACTAATTAAAGAAAAAAATCTTTATTTTTTTAAAGTGGAGTGCAGCTACATCAGCTGTGGTTACTGGTTTGATTTCAAATCCAGAAACCACAATAAAGGCTGTTTTCCTTACATCAGATGTGGTGATTAATATGTGGTAGACTTGGGCTCCAGATTTTTACAGCTCTGTTAATTGATCACGAGCCAGAGCCTGGGGCTGTATAATTAAGTTAGCTGGAAAATTAATGCAGGAAATGGCTTCTAGATTTGATTGGTTTAAAAATCTATGAATACACTTATTTAATCCTTTTGAATTAAACTTGGTGCCAAAAAAATTATGTTAACTACGTCTGCAATTTCATAACTTCAGGGCAGTATTCTTTTTCTGCCTTTGAAATCAGTGATGTTTGCACAAAATAGTCATCTTGGACGATCCAGTAAAAGGTCTCTCTGTCACTGGTTAGAGATGTTGGATTATCTGTGCCTTTGGTCTGACGCGTATAGGCACAGCCATTAGATTAACTGGGATCTAGGGACCAAATATCCTTCTTTACAACTCAACAGTGGATCGCTGGGCATTTCCAAAAGCCCTCTGAGGTAAATCAAGCTCCATGTAGGTGCAGCTTTTACCTGCACGTTGTAGGACGACAAGAACAGGGCATCATTAAAAAGTGATTGATCTTATGTATTGTGCCTATAGTATGGAAAAGTAGGTATGTTCTCTCTCCCTTGTATTCTGAAATTGAATGAGGTCTCCAAACAAGATTAGAAATGCTATAGCAAAAATATCCTTGGAAGAAGGGTAAGGAGTAACTAAATGCTCTCTAGTTCTGAGCTTATGCATCGCCTTCCCATAACTCAGGAATAAATACAGTCAGCAATTATACTGGACTCATCATAATTAAAGTCAGTGCGGTAAGTCAGTGTATTACTGGAGACGGGGAAACCAAGTTGAGGCTTAGTGAATAATGAAGACACCAAGTGTTTTGAGAAAAGGTGCTTTGTTTTGTTTTAAATCTGTAATTAATGTACACTAATTTAGGTCACAAAATATGTTCATCTTATTCTGTCTTGGGTTGTTTGTCATCTGATATCACATTAAATGACTGTTACTCAGCAAGTTGTAGGTCTGCATAGGATGATTTTAGGGCTGCTTTTCCTCACAGATGGGAGGTGACATTATAAAGACAAGGGAGAAGAAAAAAACATCATGGAAAAATAAAAGTGGAATAAGAAATAGCTCTCTCAGGACTTTGTTGCACTTTAATTGCATTTAGACTTGTCAAAGAGAAAGAACCTTAATCAAGGGACCCTTAATGATAATATATGTGGAGTATAAAATATTTTGTTAAAAAAAAACACAAAGAAAAAGTAGAAAGCCCATTACTGAAAGTGCACCAGGCATCAGTAATAAATAAACCAAGACTGAACATAATTGGGGTGAAGGGTTATGGTTGTACAATTAAAGTTGCTATGCTAAGGTGATGTCCTAACATTTCTAGCACTGCCAAGAGGCAAGTCTCTAGTCTAACTTTTAAAAGCAAGCTACTGTGAAGGGAGCGAAAGTCTTCCACTGCTTTATTCGCTTTATTTGGGAGCTACAGAAATGCTAGACCAAAACTGAGGTTGTCTTACTTTCCCCACAGTTCTTGTTAACTGGATGGTGGAGCAAAAGGAGAACTTAATATGCATATACCTGCATATTATTGTAAATCAGCAGCATATGATCAAATTAGTAAAAGGAAATACTGTTGCTCTGGCAATTTAACATTTTTAATGTTATCACTGAACATGAACTAAAAGCTTCCACATTCTTAAATTCCTAACTGGCATTTTGATAGTGGACCATGGTTAAAGAAACCTCTTAATTAACTTTTTTATCAGGCTAAACTGTTCTGAATCTGTTCTGTTTTGTAATTTTTCCTACGGTCTTGCTTCTGTCTGCATGAGTTATTAATCAAAACCTTATAAATGATAGAGGTTCAACCAAGAAAATCAGCAATTATTTCAAGAAACTATTCCAGATTTTGAACTCCTATACATAGTTCAAGTAAATCTCAGACTGCTTCCAGACATACTTTTTCTGTAAAGTGAACAGATTTAATGTAAGAATCTTTAGAAAGCAGAAGAATATAGACAACATTTCAGACATGACAGGTAAAGTTATAAAGATGAATAATACTTAGGGAGGAGTTAGGAAGTTTGGAGAAAAAATCATTAACAGTGTTTATTTTACTACCTTCTCATCTATTTTAGCCCCTTGCAAGTTCTTCTTTTGACTGATATATGCACTACCTCCCTTCTGGTAGGAAGTTGAGGTTTCCTTTCTTTGCCATCACAAACAGCGGTAATAATTAGCTAAATAAGGTTATATAATAAGGGCTTGATTTTCTTCCACTAGTGATGACGAAAAATTGTAACTGGGACAGTCTGTTTTTCTTCCTGTATGATGTGCTGCCATTTACATCTTTACAAAAAGCACAACCAGTGTCATTATGTTTAATTAACATTTACGATGTACTTCACTCTATTGGAAATTATTATGTGAAATGCACGGTTTGAGGGAATCTGTGTCAGCACCTTCTCCAGAAGTATGTGGTTTTAAGAAGATTAGCGCCCTGAACTCACTAGGATTTACATGTGAAGGATCCCATCCTGTGGTTTTTACTCAGACATAACTTCCAGCTTTGTATGAAAATTTCGGTGTTAGCTCCAAAAAGTTCTATTTTCTGTTATGTGGCTGTGCCAGTAATGCCGACATTAGGGGCTTTGGATCAGTTTTATTGTGCCCCACACAATTGCACGTTATGTTGTCTATAGAATCATTTCAGGACTGCCTTTCTTCACAGTGGGAGATAAAATTGTATGTAAAATTCTAATGGGCAAATAAAAGTGAAATACAAACTGTGATACTGATGTTTATGCGGAACATGATCCATGTAGATTTCCCTGAACGTGTCCCCTCTGCCTGTCTGAAACTTGTTTCTGGGCAGAAACTGAAAACTTTGGATATTTCTGTGGGGAACGCAGGCTGGATCTAACACCTCTGCTGTGCCTGACCTCACAGGCAGCCAGTGCACACACAGGAAATTTCACGGGCAAATCCAACATTCTGCACAGCACTCGACCATATATTTCTGTGCAAAAAGTCCTGGGCAGAATATTTCTGGGACTTCTTGGCAGAAGCAGGGCAACACTATTTAATCATCCAAATTCTATATATTTGCTGTGCTGTTCCTAGAAGTTCTCTGCTGTTGCATTTCCCAGTGAAGGTTCTGAACTGGAAGTGCTGCGTCCTCCTGGAAGTCAATAGTAGCTCACTTGACTCTTTTTTTTTTTTTCTCTTT
>RSEF01000003.1:102773967-102793172 GCA_003993805.1 Himantopus leucocephalus
TGGAGAAGTTCATGGAGGACTGTGTCCCATGGGAGGGACCCCACACTGAAGCCAGGGAAGAGCATGAAGAGGAAGGAGCAGCAGAGGCAGCGTGTGAGGAACCGACCACAACCCCCATTCCCCGTTTCCCTATGCTGCTCGAGGGGAGGAGGTAGAAAAGTTGTCAGTGAAGTTGAGCCCAGGAAGAAGGGACTGGTGGAGAGAAGGTGTTTTTTAGATTTGTTCTTATTTCTTACTATCCTACTCTGATTTTCATTAGCAATAAATTAAATTAATTTCCCCAAGTAGACACTGTTTTGCACATGACAGTAATTGGTAAGTGATCTCCCTGTCCTTATCTCAACCTATGAACTTTTCATTGTGTTTTCTCCCCCTGTCTTGTTGATAGAGGGGAAAGTGATAGAGAGGCTTGGTGGGCACCTGACAGCCAGCCAAGGTCAACTCACCACAGTACTATAAAATATTATATCACTTCAACACTGTTAGAATGTTCAATGACTTGGTTGTTTATCACTGTGTGAACAAGTTGTAAACTCAGTTATATACACTCTATACTGTTACATACTTTTTTCCTTTTTTTTTTCTTAAAAACAGACTCACCTGACTAATGTCAGAGATTCAGAGGTTCCAGTCTGCACTTGTGAAAATACTTGTTGAACTTCAAACTCCATGTTAAAAGCCACCATGACTACATGGATTGCTAGGCGATGTAATTAAGTGATTGTCCTTCTGAAGGGGTATAGAGCACCAGGGCCTGGGTGTGCTACCTAATGGAAGAGAAAATTCAGGAATAATCAACATCTGAATAACCTCATCCTTTGAGTAGAAGAGGGAATCAGAAAAATTTGTTGGAGAAAAACTAAGCCAGAGTGTCCGTGTGATCAAAAGTCAGTCTGACTATGGTTATAGCTGGGATGTCTGAGCGAAGAAAATCAATAAAATAGTAGAAATGGGATCTTTTGTCTGTTTGGTTTGGTTGGTTTTTTTTTTTTTTTTTTTTNTTTAATAAGAAGACTTTTACATCCTTTTTGCACTTTTTCATGATCCTCACCTTGACCTACTAAAGTGGGCATGAAGGAATACTTTCTAAAAGTGAGGTTTGCTCCCTTAAATAAATAAACAAATAACAGATTTTTTTGAACTCCATATTAGATTATTGTTTTGTCTACACGGTCTTTTAAAACTACTTGGAAATTTCACTTTTTGCATGCCATCTGTTTAAGTGTTGCATCTTGTGGGAAGCTGTCCACGTTGCCTGTCATTTCATGTCTAGTCACAATTATAAGAGGCTAGGTTTTACTCTACTAATCACTTGATAAAAAAATGCCCTGCCTGAATATTTCTTCCTCTGCCAGTGAAACAGAGATACAGTTTCAGTTCATACAGCAAATCTCCATCTTTTGTCCTGAAAAGTATTTTTTAAAAAATCAGGATAACTGCTCACATGGCACAGTGGAAGAATTTCATTATGGAAAAGTCTGGGGTAGTTTTATGTTTTAGGGTTAGATTCCTGGCTGGCTTAAGTTAAGACAGTTTTATTTAATTTTCAAGTCACCTAATAATTATAGACTGTTCATAAATCTCTAGTGTGGTTTTCCCTTCTGTCTTTCTAATGAAAAATCTTTTATGTGGTCAGAACAAGGGACACGCACACACACATAGAGTTAAATGGCATAAATGTGACATAAAAGACTGTCATCAGCCCTAAAAAAACCCAACTGGAGTGAAGAAAGAGTGCATAATTTTTTACATTATACCAGCCATTTCAAATTTCAGTAGTTTTAAGCTTAACATGAGAAGAGTTTAAATTGTTATTCTTCCAAGAAAGATAATTTTAGAATACCATGCTCTGTAAAGTTTGTCTGTCAGTTGTACTGTTGTCTATATATCTAAACCATAAAACCTATTATGCCAAATAATATTCTCCGTATTCCTACACAACAAGTCTATTGTACTATGCTACCTTTTCTTGGAGTCTGCGGAACACCTGTTACCTTAGGTTGTTTACTAACGCCATTAGGCACCCTTTCTTTGGGCTAACGGATTTACTGCTTTCAGGTTTGAGAGGTTTAAGTCTCTTCCGTAATGGGTCAACTTAACAAATGGAAAAGCTGTAATACACTGAGATTTATAAAGTTACGTGGTAAGCATTTACAAATGTTCTTAAGCTTGAACTGAGGTAGCTTAAGCCTGAGCTCCTACAAAGCGAAGGACAGCTTCTGCAGCCATTGCTCCTCGTGGAGTGGCTTCTATTGGATGCAAGGCGGCTTTTGTACCCTGGGGGCTGGGGCACCCAAGCGTCACGGGAAGGGTCAAAAAGAGATTGGAAGGGTGAAAAGAGGGAAGCATAAGCCTTTATGTTTTAAATGCTTAATTATAAATTTGACTTGGAAACGCAGTTAAAATAAAATACAAAAAATTTGCAAACGAATTATGATGATTTATAAATGTGAGCAACTCAGTTCCTCAGGGAAGGGTAATGAGAAGTGACTGCAGATGTTTAGTTAGCAGAGCTAACTGCTTTTAAATGCCTACACAACTTAGTTCGTTGAGGAGGGAGAGTGAGCTTTTTAGTCTGCCACTGGTAGCTACAGCCATTTTTTTGTTCTGTCTTTCTGAAAGGACTAAGGAACTGTTGGATGTTCCTGTTCCTTGACTAGCGGTTGCATGCAAGGAGGGAGAAGTTTATAGGAAAAGGACATAGTGCTCCCATTATTTGAAAAGTACTTATGCAAAATAATCTCATCTGTTCAAATAAAATGAATAGGTACTTCTTTGCAGGAGTAAAGGTTGTGGAATCTGGCTTTTTGTATAAACACAAATACACGCTTCTGAGCACATGCGCATGTATGTGTGTATCACAGTAAACAGATCGCTACAGATCTTTCTGTATTGCATTGGGATTTCTTTGTGATGGTGAGAAATAAGAGAATATCCAAAGTGGCCTCAGCAACATTAATTCTACCTCACTGACACTTCAATCCACATATAGTCATTCCTTAAATAATCCCCTATTATGCTTTTTTCCCTTCACAGGATGTCCTGATATCAGAACTTTTACTTCCCTCCCCTTCAGGGAAAGTCACAGGCTTTTGAGCTGCTTCAAAGGCTCCAGTAGGCTTTCTAAGTCCTCATTTGAACATACAAGTGTTTCTTGCTATGGTAACTAAGCCAAAACTTAATCAAAGAATCTGTGGTTTTCCACTTCAATGCTGGAAACCTTGGTACCAATTCATCAGTGAGTTTATGTTAGCCTCCTGTATATTATAAATCAAGGCAGAAAGCTTCAGTATTTGAGTTTGAAGTAATAGTTAATGGCGTGTATAGACTAAAGATGGACTCGGCCTGATTTCAAAAATAGAAATTACTGAAACAGAATTAGGATTCGGTAGTAATTATTTTTTAGAATTGAGTGCAGTGAGGGTCCAGTCAGGATTTTCTCATTTTTTTGACTACCTCTAACCCTGTATCTTAGGCAGATATGGTTGATAGTCACAGAAGGCAGATGGAGCGCATGGGACCAAAATCCTCCCTATTCTCTGGTTATTTTAATCTCAGATTTAACACAGCTTCCTGTTGCTGATGCCTCTTCAAAATGTAAGGGGAAAAACATGAGCAACTTGTCTGTTTCTAGGAACGCAATGTCTTGCTAGCTGCATATTTTCCTTTTACAAGTTTGAATTACTTTATATTAAATGAGAACTGTTATGATACAGTAGCATAATTGAAAGGCAGATGTTCATGAAAAAGGGAAATTATAAACACTTCTATTATCTTTTTTAAATAATGGCACTCAAAGAGCTGAATTAAAACATATACATAATAGTAAGACAGAACTGATGACAGGTCATGAATTGGCATTGTATACTAATTGTCCTAGTCAGTCCAAAAAACCTCAAATTCAAATGTGGTGACAAATTCTAATACTCCAATGTGAGAGTCATATGGAAAAAGGACTTAGGCATGGAAATAATTGCAAAAGACACAATGGAAGAGTGTTTTCTTCCATGCAGCTAAATATCTTTTGGCTGCCTAATTAACTTAGCTATATTCCATTGAGTAGGACTCCATAAAATTTTCCAACCAAATTTTTTTTGATGGAAAACTAAAGAAAAATTAATCTTTTTTTTTAATTATTTTTAGTTTTGTTTTATTAGCTGAGATTCATTTATGTTGTGAGCAGTGGAACATGGCAGGGTTAGTATTGGGAAGTTCTTATGTTGCTAGTCCCTGAGAATGATCCCATTGTGGTTAGTATTGTCTACACATGGGAAGAACTGGTTTGGCTGTGACCATGTGCTGTCTCCAATGGTGACTATGAACAGAAGAGATGCTGTACACATTTTCCCCCCAACAGTATACTTGCTAGGGTTCTCCAGACCTACTGCAGGTTGTAGGAAAGACTGCTGCATTTTGATCCGTCTTGTTCCTAGATGTCTCTTTTGGTGGCATCTGGTTTTGGAATAGTCTGTGACTGGTCAACCCCTACCCATCCACATCAGTCACAGTTTTGAAACCTTCTTTTATAGCCTACTTAAGACTGGCTGTTGTCCCGATTGAAGAGTCCTAACTTACCCAAGAGTTCCCTGTAGAGAAGCCATTCCCTGTGTTTGATCATCAAACTCAGCTGGTCAGACAGAGAGACAGTAAAACAGACATAGATGATACCAAGCCATAGAAACAAAGAAGACAGATGCAAGGCGAAAAAGGGCTTCAAGATAACAAAATGTGATACCTCTTGATACCAACAAAGCCATGTTAAATACACAGTTATTTGGAGGCAGGGAATAAGGAAGACATAAACAATGACAAGGAAACAGAAAAGGTGTGAGAGAGGGCAGATGACCAGAAGGTCCCAGGGCTAGGTACAAAGTGAAAATGAGGTCAAAAGACAGTGGAGAAGGAGCTGGAGAAAACAGACAATCAGAAGAGAAGTCTTTCAAGACAACCTGTCTGGAATGTCCTTGAATGTTCCTGATTTGACTGCTTTTGTGGCTACTCCTGTCCTTTGGGATCACTGCTTATTCGTTCCTGCAGCTTTTTTCTTAAGATGACTGTGGTCTTAAGACCACAGTGATGCACACTATGGTATGTATTAGACAGTAAAGGACATTGTGTACTCTAAATTGAATGAGATTTTCAAATGAAAAAAACAAATCTCATGTTCTGTGTTAGCACCCCTCAGTACAGGAGCCCAGTCAGACTCTGCAATCCTTTGCTTTTCTCCCTGCTCTGATTATTAGGTATGTCGCTGGGCTTATTTTTCATCCTGAGGAAGCTGGCTGGTTAATGTAATTTTATTCAAGATATAAAGACTTTTTTTGAAGAAGTCTTGGGAGTTTTTCTTCAAGACATACATATTCTAGACTAGCCTGATCCCTAATATCTCATTTCATTCACCCTTAGGCCAGCTTGCTACATTTATGGTCACAGTATAAGAGGGCTGATATTGTAGTTGTTGCCCGTATTTCTAGTTAGTGGAAATGTTTTTCAAAATGAGATAATCAGGGTAACACAAGAAGACTGTGATAAGTATTAAAGAAGTCATGCTTTGGACATGGCAGCTTCAAAAATCTGTAGAGCGCAATGAACGCTGCCACTATCTTAAAGCTAAATTGAGGCTCTAGAAATTTGTTGTTATGCAGATTATGAATTTTTTTTGTTTCAATATCCCAGAAGGAGACAACACACAGATTGTTCAATACTGAGCTGTCACATAGTAGAGAAGTGAGAAAAAAGTGAATTAATTTGGAGAAGATTTATTTGGTTTGTGTAATAGGGAGTGTAAAACAGTAAGAACCCAGTTGCCTAGCTGTCAGCTGCCTCCAGGGTACAATCAAACACTGCCAGTGAGTCAATAGCCTGGGAAGATTTTTTTATATATATAGCTGGAGTTTAACATGAGGCTGTAAGTGCTCCAGGTGGCAGGGTCATTTGTTCATTAGTGACTTTTCACAATAAACAATTGTGGTCCCATGACATGACAACAGTAATTTACAAGGGAGGAGGCAGAAAAGGAAAGCAAGCCCCAAATCCAGAACTCTGAAGAAAAAGACCCCCAAGAAAGTCCTATAAATCCTCAGAAACACTAGTCAAGAGTGTGGCAACAGGAGCAAATAGTGCAGTACAAGCCCATTACGTTATTCAGTTGGAGCCTAGCTGATCTACTTCATAAAGAACTTCCTTAAATTGCTTCTCATTAAAAACAAAATCTGGTATCAATACTCACATCACCCTGTGTGCTTCAGGCAGAGATTTAACTTTACATTGTTGCTTTATACTCCTTTTTTCCCCTCTTCTTAATGCAAAGCCTATAGAAGATCTGAAGGATGGATTCCAACGGGTACTGTGTTGCTAATTTATGAAATCTGTGCCTTTTAGAGATTATTTTGTTGAAATTAGTGTAAGCACTGGTGATGCAAGATAAGAAGAAAGAGCATTACACTGCTTATGCATTTCTTCTGAAGTTTGAAAATCCTATTTAGAGACCAACTTTAACATGATTTAAGACTTCCAGCGGTGTTCCTGGAAGCATAATAAGTAAAGCTTGAAGTTGTGAGAGTGGGTGTATCTCAGCTTCCAATTTTTTAGGGGGAGTGGGGAATGTAAAAGTGAAACTCAAATTTGACTGAATTTAAGGCTCTGGTGTTTGGCGTTTGCTGCCTGTGTGCCAACAGCAAGACCTCACTGTGAAAGGACGTACTAAGAGAAGAGGAAGGAGGATCGTTGAAAGTGTGTTGCTATGGGGTTGAGTTTGCCTCTTTAATAACCATTAAATAATCAATAAATAATCATCCTGGCTTTTGCTGTTAAAATAAATATTTGTCTTATTTATGCTACTTTTGCAGTAAAACAACCAAGCGCCAGTTAAGCATTTTTAAAATCCTTTTGTATTCATATAATGCCAATTACACATTCTGGATAGCTTGCTCTGCTACAATTGAGCTACCAACCCCTGCGTATCTCTGAACAGAACTTCATGGACCAGTTACTATATAGAAGTGGTAAACAAATGGTAAGCAGCAGTAAAAGGTTGGATACCAGTGCCATTTATTACTAAATAGCGTGGTAAAAGAGGCTTGGCCTGCTCTTCGTTGATAAGTCTGTTACTTGGAAAAGGTAGGAAGGAAAGCTGTTTTACCTTCCTACCCAGCAGATACCCTTTAGAAAAATCCCTTTATGAAATGTGTGGAAAACCTGACTGTTGAACCACTTACAATTTTTTTTCTTATGTGTCCCTCCTGGTTTCAGTAAAGTTTCAGCTTAAGTTAAATTTCAGTCTTTAGCCTGTGGCACAATGTACATAATCATAGTACAAGCATGTCTTTTGTTCTGTTATCTCTGTTATTAGATTGTTCATTACAATGGTTTGTCTTACCCAAGGAAGTGGTTGAAGGTTTAGCCACTATTTACATTGGACACACTTCAGGAACATTTTAAGCATGTGTTTCATTTTAAGAATGCGAATAAAAAAGGCCCAGATGTCCTCCTCAATCCAAAACATTTTCATTATCTTCTTAGTTTTTTTCCACTGAGGTTTGAAATTAATTTGAAATTCCTTAAAAATTTCCGCTTGAAGAAGTGTAAGGGCATGTGCCGGAACAATGGCGATATTTCTGGCCAGTCTAAACTTTCAGGGCATTTCAGCAAGATTTTACTGGTTTCAGTAAGGATAGAATTTCTGAAACAAGGAAGACTTTAATTTATCTCTGAACATAGAACAATCCTTAGGTTAGTGCATTTATCTTGAGGCATCACTATTTTAAGGGGCATTAGTGAATGTTCTGAGAAAATAGCACTTCTTTTCACAACCTTTTTTGTACTTTGTTCAGTCTGATACAGAAGATTGTCTTCAAATCCCCAGATTTTAATTGTGTAGCGAGAGTACCTTGCTGAATTCTATTTGTGACATTTAAGAGAAAAGTAATAAAATGTCACTTTGGTTTTATAAAATTCTGAATATAGGAATATAAGAAGAGATGCTCTGCTTCAGAGCAGACCTTTTAGCCAATATTCTGTCTTAAAGAGCATGTATGTCCTTCAATAAGAAAGTGTCAGGTATGGGATGTTGGAGAATGAGAATGGAGCAAGCATCCATAATTCATCCCTAATGATTCCCCAGCCTCCATGCATTTTCAGCTCAGGACATTTCCTGAGCTTGGTGTCCTTTGTGGTTTTAGCAACTTCCATTACATATATTTTAATGGAGATGAAGAATTAACAATTTCACCTCTATGTTGCGTTTAAGTGGCAAAGTTTTGGTAGGAGGGGGACTTCATGGGTGGCGTCTGTGAGAACAGATTAGGAGCTGCCCCATGTTAGACAGAGCCAATTCCAGCTGGCTCCAAAACAGACCCACTGCTGCCCGAAGATGAGTCCATCAGTGATGCTGGTGATGCCTCTGTTAATAGTGTATAACATGTATGTAACATATCTAATATTATTGGTATATAACATTTAAGAAAGGGTAAAAACTGCTGTGTAGCAGTTGTGAGACAAAGGGGTGAGAAAAATATGAGCAAAACAGCCCTGCAGACATCAAGGTCAGTGAAGAAGGAGGGGGAAGAGATGCTTTAGGCACTAGAGCGGAGATTCTCCACAGCCATGAAGAAGACCAGGTTGTTCCCCTGCAGCCAATGAAGAACCATGTCAGAACAGATACCTGCTCTGCAGGCTGTGGCGGACCCCACGCTGCAGCAGCCCTGAACTGCAGCCCATGAAGAGTCCACCTTGGAGCAACCCCACTCTGGAGCAGGGAAAAAGTGTGAGGAAGGAGTGGCAGAGACATCGTGTTATGAATTGACTGCAGCACCCAATCCTCATGCCCCCTGCACTACTTGGGGAAGGAAGAAGAGAGAGGAGATAAGAGTGAAGGAGTGAAGTTAGGCCTGGGAAGAAGGTGGGGTGGGGTCGTGGAAGGTGTCTTTAGTTTTGATTTGTTTATCACTATCCTGCTTTATTTTTAATTTGCAATAAATAAATTAATCTTCCCCAAGTCAAATCTGTTTTGTCCATGATGGTAATTGGTAAGTGATTTCCCTGTCCTTATCTTGACCCACAAACTTTTTCATTTTATTTTCTCCCCCTGTCCTGTTGAGGAAGGGGAGCGAGAGAGTAGCTGGGTGGGTATCTGGCAGCCAGCCAAGGTTAAGCCACCACAACCTCACTCTTATTTTCCTAGATTAAATAAACCTACATCTATCATTATTTTATTGTGGGTTATGTTTTCAATGGTTTCTGAACTTATCCTCTTTTCTTACTCCACATTAACTGATTCACAGGTTTCCTGAAGTATCTTAACATGGCTTTTGACTCCAATTGAGGTCTCCCCAGAGCTGATGAAATTCTGGGGTTTGCACATTCATACTCTCACTGATGCATCCCAGGATTAGATTTGCTGTGTTCAGCATATCCTTACTTTTTGTTTGTTGTTTGAAGTGTTCAGTTGTAGATTAGCAATAAACATTCAGCTTCTTCTTTTCTCAACCAGTTGCTAGGTACCAGCCTAAGGCATTGCTGTTAAAACATGAACTGAGCCTTGAGAAATCTAGGTTGAATCTCAGTTCTACTACAAATCCTGCTGTCTGAACTGGACACGTGTTCTTGTTTGACTGACCTTTCTGCCTCAGTTCCCCTCCTGTGTCTCTCAATTTACTGTGTCCATTTAGATGGCAAGCTTTTCAGATTGGGACTCATTGAGTATATGCAATGTCTAGTACAGAGCTGTGATTTAAGTTGGGTTGGTATTACCATTAAAAATAAGTCATATCATATTGGCTTTATTGGCATTTAGTGAAAAGCCTGGTGTTTCTGCTGTTGTTGACTGAGAAGGATAAGTAAAGGGACATACACTTGTGAAATAATACCTTTCCACCATGCAAAACACAGAGCTATTTTGCCTTGTATTTAGGATGTGTATCTCTAGAGCAATACTCAAAAACATTAAAAAAGGAAAAAGAAAAGAAAGAAGTAGCATAATATTTTAGTTAGTTTAGTTTAGCCAGGGAGTAAATGAGAGAAATTAGAGGTAATTTAGCTGGACAGAATACTTCACATCTTCAAAATGCTATGCAAACCATAACTAATTAAACCTCACCGTGGGCAAAATACTTTTTCTTGGAAGCAAGCCAAAAGTATTTAGATATGAATTAGATCTGAAGAAAAACAAATCACAGATCAAGTAGTACCAACAAATACCTAATTTTTTCCCTCAAGTTTGGCTGTTTGACAAGAACATTTCTTCTTTAATGGAGGAAAAAATACTAATGTGTTTTTAAGGCTTTCTGAATCTAAATTTTTAATTGAAATTTTTTATTTTTCTTACTGTTTAAATAAAACCTGTAAGAATTTTCTCCCATACATTAGGATGTTAAAAATCAGAAAGATAATGGTGGATGCCTTAACAGAGGTCAAAAGATTCATCATGTAAAGGGACTGGTTTGGCAGATAAGTCCATGTCATCTTAGCTTGGTCATTACTATGCTGGAAACTAGTTTCACATCAACTTTGTAAGAACTTAAGCAGTGGCAAGCTGAAAGATTTCACTTACATTAGGAAAACATGTAACTTTATTTGGAGATGAAGGAAAAGTAATTTCAGATGTAGATTTTACAAGAGCAAGAAAAGGACCAGAGGCAATTACACGTTCAGTAGACAGAATTAGCTTAGGGTTGAATCTTTTGAAGATAATTTAAGATACTCTTTTAATCAATTACCTTAATGTGAGGCAATAGCTTGTTCTGGTGACTACCAGGTTTTCAAGTTTGTTTTTTCTTCTTTTCCTCATATGACTGTTCAAGGAAGCACTGGATCTTGCATAGTTTTTTGCGAGAGCAACCATTGTCTGTGCAGTAACAGTTAGTCGAGGTCTAACTGATGAGAAAAGTTTAAGTCCTCCTGAAAATTTAAGTTTGTTTTTTAAAAAGGTATTGGAGGTCCTTCTCGTAAGCTTCATTTCTTACCTAGAAAAACTGTTATGCTGTAGCCTATGAAGTTTCACTTTTGTACAGCTTCCAGTAGTCTCAATATTCCTTTACTTTAAGGTATGAAGCAGTCATGTAGCACACTACCTTATAAAAGAGGCCAAGATAGAGAAACATGAGGGAACAATGTTTCATAAGTGTGAATTGTTCTGGTTATGAACCTTATGAGAATGAACATAATGTGAATACTCAGATCAGTTAGATGAGAGAACATGAATTCTTGTATTTTATCTGACATCTTTGAAACTATTGCTGGAGTTAAAAGTTTTAAATATGCTGTAGTCAGCAGCTTTAAAATTATAGTCACTCTCTTGCTTGTTAAAATTCATTTCAGGTGGTCATTTATGACAAACATTGGCATTTCTGAATTATCCTGTTATATAAGAGATTACACTTCAAAACAGAAACTTTTGTTTGAATTCGGGTGCATCCAGTGTAACATGCCACCTCGATGTGATTTATTCGCTGGCTTCAGACAGTTCCTCGCTTGATAGAATTAAGTTAGGGCTAAGTTAAACTGAGCTGATCTGTCCAGGAACATACACTGACCCTTTCCTCTTATTTCTTGGGTATTCCTGTATCTTTTCTAAATCTTGAGAGTTATTCTTTGTGAAAATGAATACGACAATCATTGGTTGGCTGAATGAGAATTTGTATTCTCCCCTAACTGAGCATGAACATACATAAAATCCAGTGGTACTGCATTCTAGCTTTTTCCCAGTCTTGAATATACTCCAAGAACCCTGTTGCTTGCTAATAGACTTAAAATACAAATAATGGCTCTTGTAACACTTAAAGATGCTTTCTCTTATTCTAGGAACAAATTGAGTAGCACGTTTTAAGTGTAACTAATTTTGGTATTATATATTGGTAGTTGTAAAGATTTAAAAACAGAAGGAACTCAATCTACATTCCACCTCCAGCTCCAAATCTATTCAGATTATTCTTTAAAGTACAACCTGGCATACATTTTATTATTTTGCATTTCGATGTTCCTCTAGATCATTAGTAAAAATAGTCTTCTGCCAGTCTCAGTCTAGAATCTTGAAAGATTCCTCTCAACAATAGCTCCCCAAAATGCAGCCTTTCGCTCCAAAAACCTTATTTTCATCCCCAATATCACAGAAATCTATTTAGTGTAAATATTAAAACAAAAAGATGGCTCATATCCTGAACAGTCTATATAAGAAATGAGACCACATATAGCTGTGGACAGAAAGTGAGGATATAAGATCAATCAGCATAACAAGTTAACAGGTTCTCTGCAAATCATGGAAAAGGAGAGACTGAGAGAAGGATTTTTCAAAAGATTGTAATGTGATATTGTAGATATTTATGGGGATTTCTCAATCAAAAAGAGAAAGGACAGGAAAGAACTTGTTCAAATGCTGAAAATAATATTATGGAAGCTAAAATTTCTGGTTTTGGCCATGAAAGTCAACATTGTGACACTGAACACAAATGTAGTGTGATGGGATATTTAGAAATAAAACCTTATTTCTCTGTGGTTTTTTTGCTTTTCTTTTTTTTAATGGACTCTCAAAAATAATGTGAAATATTCACTTCTAAAAGTGTATTTTCTTGAGATGAGAAACTTTCTGGATGTTCTTTAAGGTACATTTTCCTTTCTGTGGGACGTTCAGCAATGAAACACACTCTGTGGTATCTTAGGGGAATGTTTATGTGATGGGACAAGAAAAAGAAACAGCCTTGGAATGCAGGGAGGCTTGTAACAAAATATTGAAATTAGCAGCTGCAAAGCTTTGTGGGCCAAAACACAATTCCAAGAAATCAAATTCTAAGATTTAATTTTGCCAGCTGTGGGTAAATTAATTAAATAAATGAAAAGGATGGCATATGTCTCAGAGAAGACAAATGATATGGAACTCCTTACTCCTGAAATGTATCATGACATTATTTCCACTGCCCTCACATTGATTTGGATTTAAAAATTCAGCAACTTTACATTTTGAAGTGCTCTGGGGATAAATTTTTCCTGATATAATTTGCCTCTGATTTGAGCTAAGCATTTTATGACTCAATAGTTTGTATTTAGCTTTTAGGTGAAAGTAATGCCTAAAAGGTTGTTTTCTCTTTATTAGAGTTTAATTTTTGGAAATTCCTCTCACATTTAGAGGCTTCTCAGTCCATCAAGCAAATTTAGCTTCATCCTTTAACATTGATACTTAAATTAGTTGAGTTGAATTCAGAATGCTTAGAACACCACGGGAGGTGGGGAAACTGATAAACCACTGATTTGAATCCACTAATTTGCTTACACTGAAATGCAAGGATCAGGCCATTAGGATCCTTTCACATCACTGTGTCTTGGCTGGAACAAAAGAAAAACTCTATTACTGTAGCAGACTTTGGCTGTTCCTACGTGCTATCATCCAAACTGTTTTTATGCCACTTCAGGAACCTGCAGATTAATACTGCATGTTTTAATAAAATATTCCAGGGCTAGTCAATGCTGGTGAATTTATGCATGCTTATGCACAGATATTCGTCTTAACTGAAGACAGTGCTTTTGCAATACAATTTATAATGGAATCAAATTTATAAGTACCACGAAAATTAATCAGACCAGAGCACATGTTGAAACCATCTCTCTCAATAGCATAAGCACCAATGAGGTGAGGATGAAGAAAGCAATTTAAAACCTCAACTATCTAGAGATATGCCCGTTGACTTGCACAGCTTCAATTGCATATTCTTCTCCCTTGGCTCCCTCTTGAAGCCCCAGTCCAGTTCAAGTGAATCAAATTAATGTAGCCTTATTTTGATTTGGATATTTGCTCTATAAAAAAACAACTTGAAAATTATTATATACACCCCCAACAGGCTATTTAGCTTTTGATTCACGTGACACTTATGTTCTGTTCAAGTACTTTGCTCTACATGTTACTGAGGAGCAATCTGTACAGTATAATAGAAAAATACAAATCACTTTCCCACTGAGAACAACTAATAAGTCTTTCATCTTTTTTATTACTAGATCTTTATTGGAAAAAATAAATTCTGTGCACTCAGGCATAATTTTACCTTATGTCTTAACATTTGTTTGTTAACAAAATATAATTGTCCTTTCCATCATTTTCTTGGAGTGTGTGGGGAGGGCTCCTGCCTGCCGTCTCCTGAAAACTGAGAAGCCTTTGTTATAGTATGAAAGTTGCAAAGGCAAAATGTATTCACCTATCACAGTTTGAATTATTTCCCACCAAAAGTTATTGAAATGAAAATATGTTTGCCCATGAACAAAAGAAAACCATGCATTTGTGTCTTCTTTCACAAAAAAAAAAAAAGATCCAGAAACACAAGAGTTCAATTTCAGTTACAAGAAGCAAAATGGGTATCACAGTAGTAAATTCCTTTTAACGGACACAGGCTGCAGGAATGGGCTGCCAGGAACCATATGAAGTTCAACAAGAAGTGTAAAATCCTGCGCCTGGGAAAGAACAATCCCATACACCAATATAAACTGGAGGTCACAGAGCTGGAAAGCAGCATGGCAGAAAAGGACCTGGGGGTCCTGATGGACACCAGGTTGACCATGAACCAGGGGTGTGCCCTTGCTGCAAAGAAGGCAAATGAAATTCTGGGCTGCATAAGACAAAGTATTGCCAGAAGGTCGAGGGAGGTGTTCCTTCCCCTTTATTCAGTGCTGGTGAGACCACACCTGGAGTATTGCATCCGGTTCTGGGCTCCTCAATACAAGAGAGACACGGACATACTGCCATACTGGAGAGAGTTCAGTTAAGGGACACAAGGGTGATTAAGAGATGGAACACCTCACATGTGAGGGAAGGCTGAGAGAGCTGTCATTGTTCAGCTTAAAGAAGAGAAGGGTCAGAGGGCATTTTATTAATGTATATAAACACCTGAAGGGAGGGTGCAAAGAGGATGGAGCCAGGCTCTTTTCAGTGGTGCTCAGTGACGGGACCAGAAGCAATGGCACAAACTGAAACACAGGAGGTGCCTTCTGAACATCAGGAAACAATTTTTATCTGCAAGGGTGGTGGTGCACTGGGAACAGGTTGCCCAGGGAGGTTGTGGAGTCTCCATCCTTAGAGCTATTAAAAAAACAGTCCTGGGCAATCGGCTTTAGGTGGTCCTGCTTGAGCAGGTGGGTTGGACCAGATGACCTCCAGAGGTCCCTTCCAACCTCAACAATTATGCGATTCTGTGATTCTGTGAGTCTGTCATATAGAGTATACAATTTTTGTCATGATTACTTGATTTAGGATCGCAGTTCCTATTGACTTACAGTGGTATTATGCTTCAGCTCCTAGAGGTGCTTTGAAAATCTCTCCCATTAACATGTTAGATCAACACTGACAGTCGTCTTTTTTTGCTTAGTTTCAAAATTATGTATTTAGGACTCTACACTTTAAAACTTTTGCCAAGTCTTTTTTCATGCGTCCTCTGCTTTGTATTTGAAGCTATTCATTTGTGGGACTACCCCATCATAAAATTACATGGGTGGCTGTTTTTTTATGCCCCAAACCTCATCATTACTGACATGAAAGCTCTACATAGCTCTGAAATGATCCATGAACAAAAGTAAACTCTTGCAAATGCTGTGATGTTTAGAGGCAGATCAGGCTGCTATTGATTCAGTGGCAAAAGAGTCTAATGGTAATAATGGTAATATGGAATCATTGACTAAGTCAGCATTCATCTAATGATGTTACGTATAATCTTTTGACTAATAAATAACACAAGAACCCATCGGGTTGTAGAAATTTGGAAAGTGCCTTGAAACCGAAGAAACACTCTGCTTTAAATTAACCATTTTATATATCCTTACACCTTTTTTTCGTGTAATTGTTTATGCAGTGATTATGAAACTGGTCCAGAAATATATTTTGGTGACATATGATGTGTCACGTGATGTGGGACTGACTTTTCTTTTTTGTATACAATGATAACTCTTCTAATTGCTTTCTACAGGTTCCTGAGGAGGGGAAGGGGAGAAGGAGGTACTGATCTCTTGTCCTTAGTATCCAGTGATAAGATGTGTGTAAATTGTTCAAGGCTGCATCAGGGCAGGTTTAGCCTGGACATTAGGAAGCATTTCTTTAATTAGAAGGTGGTTAAACATTGGAACAGGCTTCCCAGAGAGGTGGTCAATGCCCCATGCTTGTCAGTGCTTAAGAGGCATTTGTACAATATACTTAATAACATGTGTTAACTTTTAGTCAGTCCTGAATTGGTCAGGATTGCTGTAGGTCCCTTCCAAGTGAAATATTCTATCCTACCCTACCCTATCCTATCCTATCCCATCCTATCCTATCCTATCCTATCCTATCCTATCCTATCCTATCCTATCCTATCCTATCCTACATTTTCTTCAAAAATGTCTCCTCTACTACTACTTCTGTAGACAAGTGGTTCCTAAAATAGCCAGTGAGACTGTTAAATAAAATAAAATATAAGCTGTGTGGTCACAGAAGGGGCAGGATATAGGTCTTGATACAATTTCTTTTGAGAGGTAGACCAGCTTATGAAAAAGTTCTTGGCCATTCTCTACACTAAATTTCTGTTCATTATTATATGATATAAAATAGCATTCTAGAACAGGCTATATTTTATGTGATTCTGAAGGTGATCTTGGTGTGTGCACATAGGTTTTTAAGTATCAAGGTTTCTTTAATATCTTCCTAATACGAGGTAGGTCCTTTATATGTATTTCACTACTGTTTTATCAGGCAGCAAATCAAAAGAGACACCTCAGAAAAGAAAAATGCTGTTTTGGTTGAAATAGTAATCTGGAATTTGACACTTTGCTTGATTTCTTAATTTGCTGTAGTTTTTCTGCACAGGCTTGAGTAAGCCACAGAGCGTGAGGTTCTCCACTCTAACTTAAGACATATAAAACTTAAAAGCATTGTTCAAGCTCCAGAAAGTAATTCTATTCGAAGACAAGAAGATTACCTTCTGGATGTGCTTCTCTTTCGCCATTAACTATAGAAAGAACAAAGAAAATTAGCTAAGACTAGAGATCTATTTTTTGAATGGCAAAAGTTATATGAAAGAAAGCCTACTTGCAGTTTCCTTGGTTGATACAGCTTTAGTCATGAACACCAGAGAGCTAGATGTGAGCTAAAATACTAGATTTCCCTTAAGAGTCACTTTTATAGCACAACTTTACTGAGCTGCTTTTGATGTTTACTTCAGGGTGAGATGAACTGTACATATGAGGTAAGTGTCTAGATCTTTCCTTTTACTATGAAGGAATTTAGGTGACAAGTTATATGCACAGGTCTAAATGAGAGACATCTTGCTGAAACTGATTTCTCAGTTTTCCTATCTCTAAAGTAGTATTGAGAATATCTTCCCTTTTTATTATCTTTATTATTTTATATTAGCATTTTAGAGACTACGCGTTTTTCAGAGGGAGCTGTCTCTTTGTCTTTTATTATGCATATATCTTTCACCTGATAAGAATAATTTCATGTAAACACATAATCCAAATAAGAATGACTATAACAAATTATTGGAGTCTTCCAGCTTAAGAACGCCAGCTTCAGAATTTAATTTAAGAATTAAATTGTTAAGAATTATTATTAAGAATACAACAACTAAGTTACTAAATTAAGAATTATTATTCTTGTCTAGTAATGAGTTATTCCAAGGTTATTTCTGCATGCATCTGAGCTTTGTTTCCCAAAATTTATATAGGTGATCTTGAGTTCTTCAGAAAAGATTCCACGACTGGGACAGCCAACCATAAACAAGTTCTGCAGTGTTTCTTCATTTCCATTTTCCCTGTACAGTGGATTCTACAATGTAATATAAATGTGCAGACCTTATGTGGCAATATAAACTCACACTGATCGCTTTGTGGGCTTACAGCCAACATTTGTATTATCAACACTGAATATCATGGAGAAGCTGTGTGCAGTCATACTTCAAATTAGATTAAGAAATTAATACTTAATGTGTCATGATTTATAATAGTGTATTTTCTTGACAACAGTGTTAGGCTAATTGTTTCAATTAGGTTGGAATTCATTGCTTGTTACTGGGAATTCATATTGATTTAGAGATGAGATACCAGAAAGTATGCAACAATTTTATTGCTTCCCAGCAGTAAAAAAGGATGTGTCAATTTAAAGAGTCTTCCAGTGCACCTCAGTATTTACAATACATTTTCACAAAACTTTGCATACTCAGTGATTCTAATTGTATGTGTTTGTTTTCACTGACCAAACGATATATTTTGGAGGATTAATAAAATACTGAATTTTAAGATTGGGATGATAAAATTATGTCTGTAATTAAAGACTGCTTAATAAAAAGTCTATTACTAATTTAAACTATGTCTGTCAAAGGGTCATAACGGATTTTTTAATCCTTTAACCCAGTTACTCTTGAATGTGAACTGTCATATACAAAGCCAGCATATATAAGACCTTAGACAAACAGTTTCTTGAAGTGCTTGTTGGTATCTCTTCCTCCGAGTATCTGGCTAAGGTTCTTTTGATCTATCCTGTCTGCTGGAACTATGTCTGTGCCTCTCTAATTCTATTTCCAATGAAGTCTAATAAGTAAAAATAGGCATTGGCCCTTTTGCTCTTTCTTACACCTCGTAGTTTTTGAGTGGAATAGAAAAAGGTGGTGTCCCTTTCCCTTGGACAGCTTTTAAGCATTATTTTTTTTTTGTGCCTAGTCATCCCATTTAGTAGTTAGAATAAGCATCTATATACAGTATCTTTCAATGCTTGAATTTTTGGTAGCTNCATCTATATACAGTATCTTTCAATGCTTGAATTTTTGGTAGCTAGTGTAATTGGTACTTTGGATTTTGAGTTATGAGTGAAGAAAACTAGCTTGGATTAAGTTAATGCCTCTCATGTGCCATAGTGGAGGTTGATACTGCAGAAGTTTCTCTTGTCTCCTGGAGGGCTGTATCACTGCAAAATGTTCTTTGAAAATTTATTTTTCAGAAAAAAATTTCAACTAAAGGAGATGATTAATTTGAAATGAAGTAATGAAAAACATGCTGTAGATTCTCCTGATGGCAGGGTTTCCCCCTCTGGCCAATGGTGGCTGGGCTCATTGGTTTACCAGAATGCCACTTCTGTATTGAAGCCTACTTTTGCTTCTCTGAAAACCAAAACCTTCACTGCAATTGAACAATGTAAGGCACACCCTTCCTTTAAGGAAAATATGCAAGTCTCTAATACAAGGGGAAATGTCATCTTCCCACTTTATAAA
>RSEF01000003.1:102793272-102809346 GCA_003993805.1 Himantopus leucocephalus
CATTAATGAATATATTGAACAAAATTGGACCGAGTATTGACCCGAGTATTGAGTCAAGTCACATCTTCACCTATTTCCCTTGGTACCCATAGAATTCCTAATATTTATGGAGCAGCACAACTTGGGGATCTGCTTTTTGTACAAAATTTCTCTCTAGAGGGATACGTTCATCTGCCAGTCTTCAGTTAGTCTTCTACCAGTTTGACAGCACCCGGATTCTGACAGGAGACATTCTTTGAAGAATGAGTGTAACACTTTGTCCTCTTGGGAGAGGCAGGGCAGGAACATGGCCCAACTTTGGACTGTTGAATAATAGATTTGGTGCTGTGAAAGGGCACCTTTTACCTTCTCAGCTGCATCACGTGAGCTTGTGGGACAAACCAGCTCAAAATCTGTGTCTTGGCCTAGGGCTGCACTGGCTGCAGGGACCTCTTAGAAGGTATGTGACCTCCCAGGTGGCTGATTGATACTATGGTGTTTCCTTCTTAGAAAAGCAATTCACTGCACACAACTGATGTTGGGGAAATCCTTGTGAGATGTCCAGAAGCAGTCGAAGTGCAGCCATAGATACTGCATTAGGAATGTGCCATATTCTGGGAAGTGTCATGCGAGCGGATCCTTGAGCTAAATGTAATGTGCAGGACTTGACAGACCTTGTCTCTTATAACAGGAGGACAAGAGAGCAGACCTTGTTCTTTCAATGAAGAATACTTTTTTTTTATTCAAGGTTCAATACAAGATGAGGAAACATTAGTCTTTATGCAAATATTATTAAACGTTATTATTTGTTCTTAAAAAATCAAATCAAAGTGAGTACTGTTATAAACAGCCAGTAGGAAATTCGGTACAAATGATTTTTTTTCTTCAGAGGATTCCGTGTTTTCAATGGTTACAGCTATGGACTCTTAATGACTTGCATGGGATATTGATTCAAATTGCCTTAAACATAGCAAGCAAAAAACCGATTACATTAAAGAAAATTAAATTTAAACACCATGACTCTTACTGCCAATGGGTGGAATCTTTTACACAGCAAAGCAGAAAGTACATCATCTTTAGGTATTCCAAATTTGCCAAGTGTAAAATTGGCATTTGTTGCTGCTCTTGCATGCATTGGCAGAGTTAATTGTAATAGTTTGCTAGGTGTACCATAGCAAATCATGAAATTAAACTTTGTGGAAGGTTTCATAGCTTTTCCAGTGGGTAGCTGTTTACTGCATAATTCAAATGTATGGTAAACTTTAAAGGATTGTAATCCCTTTCATAAAAATAGAACCCCACAATCTAAAGAGGTGCTTTTCTTGCCTTTCCAGGCTAGGCAATTGCTTCTTACACACTCTTCACTTTTCACGGCTGGTGTTTCCTCTGACTCCGAGGAAATAATTTAAAGTGCCTGTTTTTCTACAGGGAAATAAGCATTTTGGCACTCTAATAAACTATAGTGAAAACCTTCACATAATATAATATCTATCCACAGAATAAGGCTCTTATCTAAACAAGTTTTGCCTCCTGTTTTAGAACCCGTGAATACATTGAGGCCAAACTCTGTGTTTGAATCATCGGAGGGATACTTTCCTGTACTGCATGAGTTCCTTTATAAAGCTGCTGAAGCCATAGCTATCAGCCCCCTGACATCTCCCGGGAAAAAAATATTCTTAAGAGTCAAGTGTTAGATAAATAAAATCATTCAATGAAGAAAAGTTTTCAGAGAGGAGTTGGCCTCTAACTCACCGGAAAGACTAGGAATATGTAAACTAGCTCTGAACAAGCTACATGGCAGTCTGCAAGATAAACCTGGCCTTGCTCTATAGGTTGTATCTAGGTCTATATGAATTGAATGTCCTGCACTTTGATCTCTTCCTGCAAATCAGTACTTCCCAGCCATATTTTCCTTGTAGCCATCCTGAACAAGGCTACAGTAAGTTTGCGTATAATTCCCATCTGTCCTTGCAGTAGAGGGATAGTGAATCTGAAGCCTGGCCTTGGAACAGCTCCTACACAGCAAAGGACCATAGAAATCAAACTGTCAGTTTAAAAAAAATAAAGCATATTTTTACTGACTACTTGGTAGTACTAATTTTAGTCTTATTTGTTACCACTCTAGAGAGTAAACTTTACCTTGGCTAGAAACTTCCACATGTCTGACTTACACTCTTGATATTTGTCTTAAAAAAACCCATATACTTGTTATGACCAAGCATCACCAAAACCTGTTTTAAATGTACCCCTTTATTCCTGTCTCTTGGTTGCAGTGGTCTCAAAATGATGGTAAAAACATTGTGAGCAAAAGTTACATTGCTTTCAGGGGACTTCCACTCAGTGTGGAAAACAGCAAGTATTTTAATGTTCAAATAGTGTGACTGGTCAGAACACGAGGTGGTCCTCCAGAAAGCCAGTAGGTTACATTAAGGGTGCTGCTTAATTTAAACACACCACCATCCTACCAATGCAGTCAGATGTTTTATGGGCTTAATGGAGTAGAGGTTTTTCCCCACTGAAAATATTTGCACAGTAAGTGACTGTCAGACTGTATGTTATAATAGGCTGTGTATGAAAATGAAATGACCGAGACAAATCAGTTTTTTACACTGACCACAGGTTTTATAAGAGGAGGTATACTTGCATGTATTTATCTTTTCTCCATGTATTGGGTAATAAACATGCCTAGAGAAGTTCCAGACGTTTCAGAAGCAATTTGCTCATCAAAAGTTAATTGTGACAGCATTTCATTAGCTAAGATGTCATACCTTGACGGAAGCGGTTTTTAAAATTAAAGCTTTTAGAATATTCCCTGGGATGCATATACACTCAGTGAAATCCTCAGTGACTGGAGAGATTCATAAAGGATGTCTTTACCCGAGCTGTGGTCCATCTTGAAGGCTATATCCAGGTTCATTGGCTGTTTGAATGTATAGTTGTTAAGGTTTAAGGAACACCAGATTTCTTAATAAACACACAGAAGATCCTGAAGTTAAATTATAACATGGGTAGACGTAGAGAAAATTACTTTAAAATGTAGAAGCTAGCTTTTTTCAGCTGACGTGTTTTTAGAATCAACTTAATTTTATGTGCATGTGAAGAAAGTTGATTGGCTGGTGACTAGAGGGAGTTTCACAGAGTCTACACAGATATTTGTAAAAATGAACTTGAGAATTTATACTGTTTGATTGCTTGAATTGTCCCAAGGACAGTCCTGGCCCAGGCCAACCAGGACAGTCACAGACTAATGCTGGGCATTGGTTAGGACCTAGCACAGGGAGGGACCATTTCCAACAGACAGTTTTGCTGTTGATATTTGAATGTTAGCATCTTTTTTCTTAGTTAATATTACCTTTCCCTCTTTAAATCCCTATTACGCTTCAAATTAGTATAGCAGCCAACAATTTTTTTTAAAGATCAGAATTTTAGCAAGCTTTTCTGAAAATATGGACTTTGAGCTAGGAGTCAAAAATTGTACCTAGATGTATGAATAACAGACCATGGGTTAGATGTTTCAATGTCTAATTCACACCTAACACTCTGATCTCAACAAATTATTTCTGAAATTTGACTAAAGGCTTCAGTCATGGGGGTAAAGACAGGAGATTATTTTTTTAATTAGGTCTGATTGTGGTGTCTGAAAAGTATGATCTGATCAAACACTCAGGGAAAGCCACTAAAATAATGTTAGATAACTGCAAGACACCTTGGCAAACTGGTTGAGAATCTAGATCCTCTTACACAGAACATATCACAAACGTGGATGACTTCTAACTGCATTCAGCTTCTTCCTTATATTATTTATACATACTTACCCTTGCCCAGAGAATTCAAAGGACAAAACCAAGTGGAAATGTGAATGTGTCCTTTTAAAGCTCTTATGTTGGCATGCAGATTTATTTTAACCGTGACTACCATGAGCACTTATCAGCAGGTTTATATATTAAATAAACAAACAGAATTTTTCTGTGATCACAGTGCAAGCTGTTTCTTAAGTCAGTATAAATGTGAGTATAAACTTGTTGGAAAGCTAAAAAAGTTACTCTAATTATTCCCTTAGAGAATAATTAGTAGAGCTGAAGATATAAAATTTAAACCTCCCAGGTGGGTTTTTTTATAACAGTCTCATAGAGCACTAATAAAAGTACTACACTTCTCCTAAGAGCTAATGCACTTGTAAAACGACCAGAGCATAAAATATTTGTGTAATAATCAGGAGACTGAAGCAAGAAGACTGTTTAAATAAATACCACTTGTCAAGGAGAATAGATTTTTAGAACTGTTCTCTCCGTTTCTCCTCTGTTAACATTTCTAGTTATTATGCTTTATGACTCTGTTTTACAAGACATGATCATTTTTTATTGTTTGTTTGGTCGGTTTTGTTTTGAGAGAGAGTGAATTAAATTTACATTTGGACAGACATGTGTGCTGGATTTAAGTGAGGCTACTAACATGCTCAAAATGCTCAAAGTTAATCTGAGTGGTTCCAAAACCGAGGTCAAAGAAATACAACTGGCCAAAAAAATAAAAATAAAAAAAGTTTTGGGGTTTTTTTTGGTTTTTTTTTTTTTAAGCAGCTTTTTATTTAAATGGAAATTTCCAGCAGAAAATTCAAGATTTAAAAAAAAACCCCACCAAACAACCACAACTATCAGTGATACTTCCTTTTGGCTTTTGGAAACATCAGAAAAGAAAACAAAAAAAGAAAAGTTGAAAGCTTTTTTTGCTATATTTGTCTTGAAAATTTGCAAAGGCAACAAAAACATGCCTTGACCTTCTCTACTAAGGAGAAAAGCTGCATAATAAGAGTACAGGAGAGGAACATAGTAACTAGACACATTTATCAAACACTCCAAATATTTGGCTACTTAATTATACTTACCTGTTGAACTAAGAAAAACAGGTGTGTGCAACCTATGCTTGGTCATGAAGATGCTAATTTGGCTCTTGTGAGTTTCCCCCTGTTCGACCTGTGTAAGACTTCCTTCTCCCAGACTCACCCTGCCTGTTGGCCGTCTCCACCTGTGCTGCCCTGCAGAAATCTGAGTGCTTCTCGGCACAGAAGCCCCTGTGTCATGACAGCTTCCATCACTCCAGGAGGATGTAAAGGCTCATTGACCTTTAGCCCCTCTTCCCAACCTTTTAGGTAGAATGTAGCCTAACACAACATTAGTCATCAACGGGCTTTGGGAATTATATTCAGCAACGTTAAATCTTTCTTTTAAAGCACCCAAATAATTAATAGTAAGTTGAACGGCTCCCAGTTCTGACTGTCTCCAAACACCTTTTTTACTCTAGCATTCAGAACATCTCTTCTCTTAAACATCCAGAGCAAAGGCATTTGAAGACATCAGATGAAGCTGCTGCGTGAGCATGGAGGCCAGAAGCATGTTTGGTAGTAAGTAAAGAAGGCAGAAGGCAATCTCTAACAATACAAGAGGTTAGAAGTTTAAAACGTGGCAGAATACCTTGAATATTTTTTGTCTGTCACACAGACATGATCGGTAATAAATTGGCAGGGGGTATTTGTGTGTATTTTGACCCCCAAACCATCCAGTTGTGATTTTTTGTTATCCTAACTATCAAAGAAGCAGTTGGTTCTTGCATTGTCTCATATAATTAAGTTTTGCTGCTTCATATTAATTCTGGGGAATAAAAACTGAGGCATTTTTACTTATTTATTTCCAATATTTTGAGAAAAGGATGGGCTATTCATACTAAGAGAATGGATTTTGAATTGGAAAAATGTTTATCAAGAAAACTTACACCAGAGAGAAACAGCATACCATGAACTATGCCATATGACCAGTTATAACATTAAGTGCTTTTGTAGCTTTGAGTGGAAGCTATCTTCTGTAATTTATGAGCTGCAGACTTCAGCTTTAATTGGATGTATCATTTGGGGAGGCTGGACCCAACCCTTTGCTTTTCAGATACAGGAGCAGTTTATTCTGGATCTGAACACAAATAACAGGTCATATTTAGTCAAGATCCTTAGAATGCCGAAAAAAAAAATGGAAAAAAAAAGGCTAAATTTTATCAATTAAAGGTTGATCTAACTGGATTGGTAGCAGATCTGATTAATTTCAGAGTATTATAACAAAAGACATATTTCGTAACTAAAAGATGTTACTATCAAGGGACACTGGAAATACTATTGACACAAGTACCTCAGAGACACTGTTTGTTTCAAAAAGAAGTAGTTAAGACAGCTGGTGCATGCGGTTTGGATGTTCAACCTCTCTCAGTGAACCCTTAGTTCTTGTTTAATTCTTTGCAAAAAAGGAGATCTAAAACTACCAGGGCATCTCAGTAAGCTTTTATTAACTTCTAGGAAATGTTGTATAACTGCTTTTAAACAAATCATATGTTTTGGACCTCATCTTGTTTCTGAATATGCCTGCTTGGCTCCAAGTGTTATCACCGGTAACTGCATGCACAAACTTCAGACAAAACAGAGGCCCTAAAGAACTCCACCCTGGGTTGGTTTTTTTTCTTTCTGCAAATGCAAAATTTGCCTGTGTTGTATTAATCTGCATCAGCAGTTTCTCCAACCAAGGCAGTCTCGGCAATGACATAAAACCTGGTAATTATGGGCAACTGAGTCATATCCTTCCAATGTAAACTGGTCTCCAACTCCCAGTTCGTGCCTCTGGCTGACTGCCGTGAAACCTGAGGTGGCATGGCATGAGGGCACGCTGGATGGTATGTGACCCCCATTCCCTTGCACGTTATCTCCACATAGACTATGAAACAATGACGTATGAGCATGTTTCTAGTGATTATGTGTGATGAGCGTGGGTTTGAGATAGCAGCAGTGATTACTACACAGTACACGATCTCCAGAAGGTGTGGTGAATTTGGAAAAAGCGTACATAAGTTAAAATAACCTGCAATAGTCCTGGGTAGTCAAACCTTTATACTTCTGCGTACTGATTTGCTCAAGGAGAAAACCAAAAGCAAAACATTTGTCCAGATGCACATATATTATATACTTTTCCTGAGAGATGCCTCTTGCAGCAGCACGGTGCTGGCTAAAGCGTTGATATTGATTCATGGTGCTCCTGCATTGCTCTGTAATTTTAAGATGCCTTTACAGCTGTCACAGGTCAAGGATCTGTGTATTACCTGGCAAAGGTGGGCGTAGATTACACAAGTAGAAGCTGTTTTTTAAGTCACCTACTGTTCTCCTTCATAAATGATTCTTGCTACCTTTTCATTGAAGGTCTTACAGGCACAGCGTTTTGCCGCCAAAAAAAAATCCCCTTAGGCCTAAGGAAGTAGGAATCAAGAAGTAAGGGGGGGGTGGTGGTGGTGGTGGTGGTGTGTGTTTTTTCAATGCCATGAATCTCTAGTGAGCTACTGCTGCATTTTATATCGGAATTGCTTTAGCTTGCTCTCCTCGGCGTGCTTTGGCAATGTTTCAGAATAATGGCTAAATATAGGAACGTTCAAAGTCTGGGGTTGCATTACTGCCACAGCAGCAGTAGGAGCAGCAACAGCAGATGATCAAAAGTTCCCAGGATTTGCTGAAAGACTACAGAAGGGAGATGACCAGACGCCTCTTTTTACTTCTCCAGTCACACTTTGACTAAATCTGTCCTAAGTAATAGTAAAAATAGCCATCAAGCAGTAAGATTGGCCCTTGCCTTGTGGTTGTCTGTGCTTTTAACAGAGATGTCACCTCACAAGGTTTTGCTTTGTGACAATCATCGTCCTCCCATACCGAGATTAGACATGGTTTTTGGGGAGAGTACACACGAATGTTTCTTCTCAACAGGCAGGGTAAAGGGTGCCATCTCTTTCTGGGGAGAAGATAGTTTAGTTGAGGAGATGCAGGCTATGCTGTGACAGGGCATTAGAATAAGTTGTGACCCATTTTGTTTCTGCTACAGATTCAGCATGTGAAGATACCAAACGGTATTTGGGTTATTTGGGGCTATTCCATGCACTGCAAACAACTTCTCTCTGTTAAACTCTGTCATAAAGGCTCATTCCCTGTTTCTGGTTAAAGTAACATAAGGAGATCTGTCAAAGGTGAGGAAAGGGAAGAAGAGGCAACAGCTAACTTTATTCTTTGTTTTACCTCCTGCTTTGGAGAGCCATGGCCATCTCTCCAGCCTGTGTAATGATTCTCCAGCTCTGTGTGGGGATGGAAGTAGTCATGACTGTCCAGAGCAAGAGGAGAAGCATAGGACGGAGCTGGGCATGCTGGGCTCTCACTTAAATAGCAACTTTCTTTGGGTGGCAGTGCCCTACAATAAGACTTCTGTCATAGCTGTCTTGCAGCGTGGAAAGTTCAGGACAGAAGAACATTAACAATGTATGACAGGGGTGGGCCGAGGTTTCACACAGTCAGGGTTTCCTCTTAGCACTAAAAAAAGGGAAATTCATGTATAGCTGTATGAGTGAGCATATAAGTTGCCTATGTGAAAAACAACCCTGGCATTCCTTAACTTAGAAANGCATTAACAATGTATGACAGGGGTGGGCCGAGTTTTCACACAGTCAGGGTTTCCTCTTAGCACTAAAAAAGGGAAATTCATGTACAGCTGTATGAGTGAGCATATAGGTTGCCTATGTGAAAAACAACCCTGGCATTCCTTAACTTAGAAATTACTCAAGTTGCGAACATTCATCACAAATTATCTGTACAGANATTACTCAAGTTGCCAACATTCATCACAAATTATGTGTACAGAAAATGTACACAGTCTTTATACATCTATTAAATATGGTGGTCCTGCTTTGAAAATGGTGCTTGAAGTGTTATAAATTAGATTTTCTTCACTTATTTAAGACTCACTTACTCCGGCTCTACCCATGTGTTAAGGAGTATCAGTTAGTCTAAATGGCATGCTGAGGAGCTATGGGAAGATGGAAATTAAGTAACCAATCTATTTTATGTTACACCTTCTTCCGGCTTCTAAGCACGTAAATTATAATGAGACTACCTTTCACATCAGTAAAGTGGCCGTAATTAGACCTAAGTGAGTGGAAGCAAGCCTGAGTTACAGTTCCTTATACTTTACTTCTTCATTTGGCTCACTTTCAAATTTATCTGATCATCACATCTAAGCTTCATATCATTACATCTAGACATTGCACAAGAGCTAGAAAAAAGAATGAACCCTACACGGGGCTTTCAACAGTGTTTGCCCTCAGCAATAGAGAAACAACTCCTCCCCTTCCCACACACAGGAGGTGACAGCACAGAAATGTTTCCACAGATTAGCTAGTGATGTGGCCTTGGTAATAGGGTCCAAATAACACTTAGTGACCATATTTTAACAGTAAAAAGAAATAAATTCTCAGGTATGAAACCACAAGAAGGCAGTTTGTCCTGAAAAAGAATGCCGAGTGTTCTGCATTTCCTGTTGGTGTCACCGATCTAAGAGACTGGAAGCAAATAAATGCTAACTTATTAAGAAATACCTTGTCAGCATGGACACTAAAGGTGTTTTCCTCCTAATGATATATTTCAAAGGAAGGAGAAGACGTCACAGTTGAAGTAATAGGAGTTTGTGCTCAGTAGAAATAACTTTTTTATGAAAGTCTGGTTCACTTAACAGTGCTCTCTCTTGCTCAGGTAGCATCAAGAGCATATTTAAAGACTTTTTATAAACTGATTGTCCCATAAATGCGTGTCTGATTTTTCTGTACAGTTGTAACAAAGTTTACTGCTGCCTTTTGCTATGCTGATGGAGCTGTTTGTACATTGTCCTGGAAGCAGCCTCAGTGAATGACGTGGGCTAAAAAAGAGCTCCCCAAAGTGCTTGTGTTTGTGTTTTATTTGGGTCATGTCGTTCTTTTTGTTTTTAGTGTGTTGTTACAAATGATCGCACCGGGATGAGCAGATGTCACAATGGAGAGAGGAAAGTGGTTAAACTAGTTTTATTGTTAGTAAAAAAAATGAATGCAGAGCAATGAAATTTTATTCTCAGGAACTGTACTATGTGCTCAAAGCTTTGCAAGCTAAGTTCATTAGGTGATGTCCATGTGACGCCTCTTTCTCTTTATTCAGTTCTTGTTTCTGTAGGGTTGGGTTTGCTCAGAGAACATCTGATGTATCGCACATAAAAAGTGGAGAAGATGGGCAGCTGTGCATGTCTGGCAGCCCAGGGAACCTTACTTGCCTATGAAAATGTGGGTGTCTCTCAGGATAACTTAAAACTTTACAGTTTTAAATTTTTGACCTAACACGCTTGAAATTTTAGTTAGTTACCTAAGTCTTCTTTTTCTCAGTCCAAGTTCTTGGTTCAATATTTGAAAATACAACAGTGTACACACTGACTAAGCATAACACTGAATCAGAAACTCAACTTTAAGAAGATACAGACATCCTTTCCAGACTGGAATAGTCCCGATGGACTTCCGTCTGTTTTACATTCGTTCTTGAGTGTGCCACTGTCTCAAGTGAAGAAAAAAATATTTCTGCAACCAACTTTGTTGAAGGGTAAATATGTAACTTGAAAAAAAGCCCAAATACAGAATCTTCAAAGTCCACCCAGACTTCTTTAGGTATTAATATTCATTAAAATCTGAATTCTCTTGGACTAATAGTATGTTTATAAAACACAAATTGTCCTAATTTTTTTACAAATGTTGAATTGTCTCTCAGTGATAGCACTGTGTTCACATTTCTGGGCTGAAACGTCTGTCTGAATTTGCTAAGACTACTTTTGTTCGGTTCAGGCATTCATACTCTCTTTTAAGCCAGAATCTGTTCATCTGTTGATTTGAAAAGGGCATTTAGATGGTTTACTGACTCAATTATAAGTTAGACCAGTAGTGCTCACAATTCTATGATCTCAAGTCTCTCAAAGTAGTAATTTACTTTCTTTTGACTCTGATAAGAAAGAGTTTTTTATATTTATTGATTACTTGTTACTTGCTTTGTAACATGTATAGAAAAATTCCTTGAAATGCAGTGCGAAGAACACAAGTATGTTGTGGGCACTATGTGACAGGAGATTCAATTTTCCAGCTGCCTTTTAAGTATACGAGGGAGAGAAGAGGACCTCCGAATTCAGCAGACCCAGAGGTCTTTAATAGCTGTTAGAAAAAATCAGACAAATTAAAATTAACTATACTCCTTGCCAAGTGGTGAGGCATATGACTGCACTTTAGTCAGGAAATGGATGGCTGTATACGTTAAAGGTTTCCCTTTAATTTCCATCACTGGAGGCTGGTTTCGCATTGGAGTAACTCTATTGTCTCGAATGGAATAACATGTGATTTTCACTGATGCAGTCTAACATAGATGAATATCAGAACATCTGAAATGTCCAGTCCTCTGGTAACGTAAATGGGAACCTTCTCTGTGACAGTGCAGCTGCACCACTGTACAACAGTGCTTAGAGCTATGACATTCATTTGCCTATGAAACCCGGGCAATTATGTTGCTTGGAAAGCAGGGCATTTTCTGTATTGCTTTCCTCTTTCATTTGCTACAGCACAGGTTCAAAAATTCCTAATAACACAGGGCCATTTCTGGAAACAATACAGTGCTCTGGAAACTGGGATCTAAGCAGCGCAGGTTTTAAGAGAAATAAATAGTTCCACTTTTCATATATATTTGCAAATACATAACCTAAGAAGAGAGAAAGAGGAAAGGAGAGAGATAATGTCTTCCAGATGACAGCTTTCTGGATGGAATCTGAAGTCTAAGGCAAGAGAAAATTTTCATTAACATTCAGATTACATGTCATTTTGATTCACACTCCCTAAGCAAGCTAATTTGGGCTGCAGCCAACCTTCTTACAGCGTGATGACAACACAACAAGCTTCACCGCCTCTCTTTCATTGCTAATGATTCCTTGAGTGACAGCCGTGGTCTCTGAGCTCGGCACGACACTTCACCCTGCAGCGACCTGCAGTGCCAGAGCTGCCTCTGTCCTTGGCCCCCGCTGGGCTTTCTGCAGCAAGGACACTCCACCACGTCGGGACAACAGCAACAAAGGGAAGGGTCTGCTCAAGACCGCACTCAGAGAATGGTGTGTTTTCTGTGCTTATTACCGTGGTATAATAGCCACAGTGGGTCATTTCATCCCCTCCCAATGCCCCCACCGTTTCACACTGAACAAAAAGGAACAAAAGAAAGAATCTTCACCTCAGCACCAGCTTCTTTGTGAAAACGGTAACTGTGATGTTCTTCCCTCGTGAATGTTTTCCTTAATCTATGATCTTAAATTCTATCAAAGATTTTAGTCAACGTAGTCGTGATGGAACAATGGAGGTTTAACACTGACCAAATATTGCAAATTTTTAAGGATTCACTTCAAGTTTTTTAGCATGGGAAATACTTTACCTGCTTGCTCTTGTCCTCAAACCAGGACACTGCTGCAATGTCTGATCTATTTCAAGATCTTCCCTCTATGGTACCAGTTTAATCTGTGGCCTGTTCAGCTGTCCTTGTCTAAAAGGGTAGTTACTCTAATAATTCTAAAACTCATGTTTATAAAAGGCAGAGAGGGTTTTGGAAAACCTAAACATCTGATTGCTCATTTCCTTGTTGAGAAAACCTGGGCGTCATCTTATCAGGATTTGGGAAATCTAAACTCATGTGTAGGTTATGAAGAACTCTGCATAACTATCTCTCAATGCACTGAGTCTTACTGGAGGGCTGCTGCAATACCCTTAAAGTCAATGGAAATATATGGGCTGTTAATGATGTTTTAAACGATTTTATATATATATATAAAATACCTATATATATGTATCTGAATATATTATATATTACCTATATATATCCATTTATAGATATATAATGCCCCCCAACTCTATTAATTTCAGTGGAATAATATGGTAAATATGAAAACACAAAGTCTCCAGAGCTGCATACTATGTACTATATCCATTGCTATGGGGACTAGGTGCCTGTTTGAACATTTTTCAAAACTGTGTTGAAAATTCTGGAGATAGGAATAGAGACTTGAGTAGAGCTCCAGCATGGGAAGGATGAGACAGGAAAAGGTTCATACTCATAGTATCTTGAAAAGTGAAAAACAGTTGTCTAAGTGTCTTCTCCCTGAAGTTCACATTGTTTGGGCTCCCTTTGAGGCACAAATGTGACTGTGTACTAATAAACGTAATGGTCCTTGGAATTATTCTCTGGCCCCAATAATATTTGCTTTCCTACCACAGTGCATCCTATTTTACCTTACACAATGAGTCATCTAGACATCCCTGCAAAGAATGGTCCTCGGGCCATGCTTAACTCGCCATATGTGCCAAGAAACTGTCTGAGAGGGTGCAAGTAGTCCAAAATACTGTGAGGTGCCAGTCTAACAATTTAGGTGTGCAGATGACTGAATTACAGTGGTCTTCTGGATCTTGGTACTATGGAATTTGCTTGTGTATATGTGTGTGTGCATGTATATATACATATGTATAGAGATGTGCATCTATATAAAGGTGAAAGCAATAAGGAAAATAAGAAAGGAGCTCAAAGTGAGGACATAGTGCACGTCTTGGTTGACTGTGATGTCTGAGGGATGTCTCCTACTTGTGAGGGAGTACCAGCCCTCCTGCACCTGTGGAAGCATCACAAGATTCTGATGTGCTGTCAATAACAGGCAGACAACTAGGCCATTTTTTCCCCTGGCTGCTGTTTCTATGATTTTCCCTAATGACATTGCTGGTTTTACAAGTTATAGGCATCTTTATAAAGCAGTGTCTGTTTGGTTATAAAAGCAAGTGCTAAAGTATTATGTAGAACACCCACTTGAACTACCTGGGAGGTCCATTGGGAGAGCTGAGAACTTGCATTTAAGTATAAAAAAACCTTGAGCACTGGCGTCATTTGTAAATGTGGGTAAGTGAAAGAGGAATGGAGACTCATCAGAGCATGTTTTTGCAGTGTGGAGCACAATTATGTTTCAAAGGCTTTGCTTTTCCAAGTAAGAGTGTGCTGCCATCCTTCTACTGCTTCTGTTTCTTTTATATCTGGCATTAACAGCAGGATGTTTTGGCATCATATCTGGCATAAGAAGAAAAGGTGGAGCAGCTCCAGTGTCAACACCCAGAGGCAGATTCAGCACTGAGAACTGCTACAATTTATAGTCCTTTCCAGCACAAGGCAAGATCTGTGGAGCAGCTGATTATACATTATATTTCAGTCATAAAATACAGCCCATAAAAATACTCTGTTAATAGTGAATGAAAGATATTGTTCTTCATGCAATAGAAGAAATCCTTTTTTTATTTGTAGTTGAAGAAGGAAGGCTAGTAAGGAGTAGGTCGGACAATTTCACTGTTCCTAGGCAAGGTCATGATTTTTCCACATGTAATACCTGCTAGGTAACAGTGGCTGTTCTCACTACATCTGGCCCTGCTCCAACCTTTGCTGCGCAGTTTTCTTATTTAGAATTGGGAGTTTAATTTTGCAGCTTCTTTCATTTCCTTTTCTGATGCAAATATGCATAAGCCATTTCTGTGTGCACAGGAATTTTAGCATAATAAAAGCACTAGGGTGAATCTCTGGTTACTGGAACAGAGCAGAAATTTCATCCATTTCATATCAGGATTTAAAGTGTGGATTACTTAATAATGCATTTATTAAGTCTGACCTACTTTTTAATCTTTAATATTCCAGTTTGGTTTCCTTACAACATGGGGAGCTTCGAGGTCTGTTTTCTCCTGCCCGTTCTGACTCAGGTTGCTTTAACTGGTATAGGGAAATAATGTTCATTTGCAGTAGGCAGCATGCCTCAGCAGACAGTGCATGGGGCTGGGAACTGGCAATTCCTTAGTTCAAGTTTTGCTGGTGATGTTGTCTTAGAAGGGTTGCTCAGCTTTTCTGAATCTTTCTATTTGCAAACACTGGGTTTTGTGTGCTTATATTTGCAACTGTGTTAAGAAGGACTGGCTTTGGGTGACACTAGTCATGCTTAACCTCTTCTCAAACTAAAAATGTGCAAAATCTGACTTACTATTAGCTCAAAATAGTAGCAGCTTTCATAAGTCTTACAGAAAATGATTACAGTATGAGTGAGACAAGTACTAGAATTATTGAGATAGAAAATTAATATTGGCAGTCCTTTACCTTCTTATTAAAAGTGAAACAAAAGTAATAACCAAAATCTATAATGTNATTAAAGAAAAGACAGTGATAAGTATTTAATGTGATGAAACACCAAAATAAAAGAAAGAAAAGAGAGGAAAGATAGCTAGTTACTACTGAATGTGATGCGAAAGCAAAGTTAGGCAAAATTGTGTGCAGGTCTAACACGTGTCTTAGACTTTTAAATAATAGGAAGATAATATCTCTTAAAAAAAATTTAGACCAGTGTATTTTTAAGCACTATGAATGCACTTTACACTTTTGTGTAAAGACTGAAAGGCTGTTACTGAGATTCTTGAACCCCACAGTGCCAGTAGCTGATGCGATGTTATTTCTCCTTTTCTAGAAAATCACAACGGAATGGCAGTCTTTACTAATAATGAACAGATGGAGAAAACATTTTGGAGATTAGTTTGAGGTTTTGAAAAGATATAGCCAAGATGCCTCTGTATTAAGAGACCTACCAGTGTAGATGGCTGAGAGAAGCAAATTTCAAGTTCACATATACAAACATTTGTTGAAACCATATCTTAAAGTCCTAGAGAATCCCAGATTAACATATATACATGCTTAGTATAACCATACAGCACAATTTAACATGCTTTCATACTACATTAACCCTTGAGACACCTTGGCTTTCTGCTCTGTGATGGAGAAAAAACCTTGCAGATGTGTTTGAGATATAATTCCATGACTATCCTTGAAACCAGCACTGGCTTCAGAGAAGGGAAAAGAGAACTTTGCCTTGTTCCTGAACTTCACTGCATATGTTTGTTGCCAGCCCATCTTTCTGTGTCTTACATATACCCCCTGATGCTTCCACATATCCAATTTCTGGCAAAAACAAACGCTCAGAAGCTTTCTAAGAGGTTGTGCCTACTGCTAGAGCAAACGGGNACTCAGAAGCTTTCTAAGAGGTTGTGCCTACTGCTAGAGCAAATGGGATTTGAAGGAAACCTGAATTCAGGTAATTCAAGTTGCCCTTAAGGTCCGTACAGACAAGGGGAGTTAGATCTGAGGAACATGCTGAA
>RSEF01000003.1:102809446-102828722 GCA_003993805.1 Himantopus leucocephalus
GTGAAACTACTGTTAGTTGGAGCTGCACAATAACAACATATGTAACCATCAAAGCACTTCTCAGCTTGCTCATTCTGACACAGGGTATGTGGCAAAGATGCAATCTGGTCCATAGTAAAAGGCAATGTATTTGCTAGGATGCAGACATAGCAGTTTGGTTATGACTGCATGCTTCATTGTTCACAGAAGAAACGTGTCAAGTGTGATTGCATTCTTCATGCCTACTGCAAAGCTATCAATACTTGAAATACATTTACTTCTTTTTTACAGTCTTATAATAGAATGTTTTTTTTATTATTTTAGTATATAGCATGAAAATGTACATACATGAATAATATCCATAGCATGTTTTGCTCTTTGTGCCATTATATTGTAGCGATCAGTGAATTTACAGACAGACAGTTGTGTATTATCAGGGGGAATAAAATAGAAAAGCCTCAGCATTTACAGGCCATGATACTGTAGTTGTGTGGCAATTAGCAACAAAAATTCTTCGTTCTGATTCCATGACTAAAAACCTATTTCACAAAGATCGCAATGACTTGGTATGGTTCCTGGAAAAGTGACTCTGTTGGTGTCTCATACATTTTCTGTGCCAATAAAACAGTACTTTGTTTTAATCCTTTTTTTTTTAGCACAGTTCCAGAGTAGGTATTTATTCAAGATTGCTCTCTACTTATATGACTGAGCTGGGTCAAAATCATGTGTTGCATAGATGCAAGCAGAAAAGATGAATTTGACTAGGACTTACCAGAGAGAATGCTGGGGAATATATGTGTGCTAAATGAGTGGAAGCAAACAGATTACCTGAACCTGAAAACAATGAGCCGNGAGCTGGGTCAAAATCATGTGTTGCATAGATGCAAGCAGAAAAGATGAATTTGACTAGGACTTACCAGAGAGAATGCTGGGGAGTATATGTGTGCTAAATGAGTGGAAGCAAACGGATTACCTGAACCTGAAAACAATGAGCCGTAAGGGCAGAATTAGGACCCCAATTTTGTGCACATACTCTGGGTGTGATTCTCAGAATTTCTTCAATATTTATGTCAAGACCTTGAGATTGATAGTTTATTTGCTCTCTCTTGTGCCAATAAAATTATGCCAATAGAAATTTTGACTCCTTAAAAGCCCTTTTTTTCCTGGAGGTGCAGCCCCTTGAGAGTTTATAACCCTGCAACTCTGTATTATTGTCAGGCATACGTATTGTTTCATATAAATCAGGAAGTGACTAGCTTCATTTTATAGTTTCTGTTACAGAATGGTACAGGTTCTATCACCTCAATTTTACATATTTTACCAATTTATCCATTTTCTACAAGACCAGTGTGATCTTTCCTTTCACGTAATAACCTCTGTTTTGCACAGATGAAGCTTTTTGAATATTTGTTTTAATATATGCTGAGTAGTTCTCAGTACTTGAGAGTTAGCAACTTTGATTCTCACTCACCAGCCCATCACAGTATAACAGTGGAAGCCTGGCTAAAGGAAGAGGCTGCTGTTTGTTACCTGAAACATGACTAGAAAGAATTGTATGAGCCGAAAGTCAGAAAAGGGAAAATTGTATTGGGAAGCTTCTTCCACCAACAGAATAATATATAGACTTCATTTACGGGACTAGCATCCAGAACAGTTGCTCTCTCTGTGTCATTGAGAACAGCGGGAAGAGGAAGGCAACTTAGTTATGCGATGGTGCAATTCATCCAGTATGTAAATAGAAGGAAACAAATATACATGCCTTCCTATTTTTTCCCATAAATTCATCACTCTTTCTGGTATCACCCCTTGCTTCATGTGAGAAGCCTGTGTTGGAAATTTCATTTTTAATTCTTTCTCAAGCGTAAAACTTGGATGGTTAAAGGTTCTGCTCAGCAGAATATGCCTTAGACCTCAAGAGTTAGGAACAGTGATCCTGTTCTTTTCAGACCCAGGTGGTGCAGGAACACTTTGAATCTATCCACAGCAGGTCAGTTGTCGGCCAAAGGAGAAAAGAGGGGGCTTGGGAAAGAGCTCCCCTAATTCCTTGCTTGTAGGGTCCAGAGGATCTACAGAAATATTCACTCAGTTGGTAAAGCAAGACTACATCACACAATCCTCCTCAGAACTAATACGTGGTCAGTACTGGGGAAGGGAGGATTTAGTAGCTTGAAAGCTCTGTTTTCTCAAAACACCGCCATCTTGGAGATTTTGTAAAGGGCTGATGTGGCATAATCAATCCTCTCGCCTGCCATGTGCTGCAGTAATGCTTGGTTCTCTGCTCAGGGACATGCTGAACGCCACAGTTTCACCCTTAGTAAGCTTCAAAATAGATTGCTCTAGTAGGAATATAACCTTACTTTCTAAGAAAACATTTGGAAGTTCGGGAGAATGTCCTGAAGGTTTGGAAAGCTTCCTTTCTAAAGATTTTCCTGTTTTGCTACGGTATGCTAAGGAATATCAAAGTGGGAGGTTCAGGCTGTAGAATAGAAGTCTGCAAGCTCCAAGTAGATTAAAACCTGACTGGTAGTAAATGAGTCCAGAAAGAAAAAGGGAAAAAAACCAAACCAAACCAAAACATATAAACTATTTGTAAACACTTAAGGTCAGTAGCAATAATAACTCAGCAGGAGCTGTGTCTAGTTTCAGCTTCCACTTGCTCAGAATCTGTGTCTAATCAGTGACTAACATTGCTAAGCACTGGAAACCTCATTTGCAACAACACAGCTGCAAAGGAGCTGGCACAAAAAGGCAAGCTTAGAAGACAATGGAGTTTATGCTTAAAACTTTGGCTTCCATTTGGATTGTTGGATCACTTTACATCAATCTAGTATTCAGGTCACAATTTGTTAACGGTGATAGGAATAAAAAACCTCTTTTTTTTTTGATGATGATTTCTCCCAAACAAGCCATTTTGCATCGATGGCAGTGAGAAAAGAGATGCCAGGTAAGCAGAAAGCTAATTTTCAGCCAGAAAGGTTACTGTAAGTATAGGCTTCCTGGAATGATGTTACGCTTTTTACTCCTTGTTGATTATGTGGAGCTCTACAGCCAAGAAGACTGAAATTGCCCTTCTTTTCCGCTAGGGCCCACACCTTTATGCTGTAATTACTCATCTGAACTAAACTCATGTCTGGGTATAGGGACTTGTGCAAAGGAAGCACAGATTCAGTGTTATTGAACAGTGTTGTGTGTCCTTGGATCACCACTTAGTTCCAAGTTTTGAACATGCAGACAGGTAAAGCTCTGTACTGGTTTTGTTTGGGATAGAATTAGTTTTCTTCAAAACAACTTGTATGGTTCTATGTTTGGACTTGTGACCAAAACAGTGTTGATGATAACACAGGGATTTTTAGCTGATGTTGAGCAGTGCTTTCACAGTGTCATGGCCTTTTCTGTTTCTCACTGTTCCCCACTAGAGAGTAGTCTGGGGGTGCATAAGAGGTTGGCAGGGGACACAGCTGGGACAGCTGACCCCAACTGATCAAAGGGATATTCTGTACCATATGACGTCGTGCTCAGCAATAAAAGCTGGGGGGACATGGAGGAGGGGGGGACATTCGCACTGATGGCATTTGTCTTCCCAAGTAACTGTTACGCACGATGGAGCCCTGCTTGGTGGCTGAACGCCTGCCTGCTGATGGGAAGTAGTGAATTAATTCCTTGTTTTGCTTTGCTTGTGCATGCTGCTTTTGCTTTACCTATTAAACTGTTTTTATCTCAACCCATGAGTTTTCACACTTTTACCTTTCTAATTGTGTCCCCCATCCCATTGTGGGGGAAGTGAGTAAGCGGTTGTGTGGGATTTAGATGCCTACTGGGGTTAACCCACAACAAGCGCTTTATAATCTTCCTCAATTTTCTTGAACTCCTGTTTACACCTGGGGGCATATAAAAGTCCTAGTTTTATTCTACTAAGACTCCTTGGTGGATTTTATCTCAATGGTTCTTTTACTATCGCNTCTTCCTCAATTTTCTTGAACTCCTGTTTACACCTGGGGGCATATAGAAGTGCTAGTTTCTAAGCATTCTACTAAGCCTCCTTGGTGGATTTTATCTCAATGGTTCTTTTACTATCGTGGATCTATTCTCATGGCAAAGTTCTCCACGGTGTTGCAGGTGAGAAGGGCTCAGATGATTTGTGCTGTATATCCAATTGACAGCCGTTTGTTAATTCTGCCTCTGAAACACAGTGCCTCAAACTTGCACTTTGTATTCCTCCTTTTGGCTTATATTTCTCATTACTGCTGGCTAACCTCATTACTGGGGCAAGGATGTCCAAGCACAAGGGTGAGAGGATGGTTGTTGGGTTGGCGGTAGTAAGATGGCAGGCCCAGAAGTCCTTGCCATCACTGAGATCTTCAGTCTTTTTCTACCTCCTCCCCAGGGTGCTCAGCCTTGATTCCAGAAATCTGTCTCCCCAAAGAATGATATGGGAATCGCCTGTGATGGTGTGCTCCACCGCCAACCTGGCCTTTATCTCCCATAACCCTGCCAAAGTGATATCCACCTGTGGTGGTTACAATGGGTGCTTCTAGTCACGATGGCTGCATCCAGCTCAATGTGGTTTCAGGGAGACAGATGACACTGCAATAGCCATGGGCTAACTTGAGCAAGGCTGATACTGTGGTTGATATGCAAACATGACTATAGGTCAATCATCTTACCCTTAGAAAAAGTGAATAGCCCAAGAGCCCTTTGAGCTCTCCTGAATAGCAGTGGGCTGCACACCAGGATCTCCCCTTAAGTAGGGACGCCTCTCAGCATTACTTCTCGAGAATCAGAGATTCCTTGCAACAACAGATCCTCGGTAAGTGACTAATAGCATGCTAAACTTTGAAATCTTAGCTAAGTAATATAAAAGATTGATTGTGCGTATATAATCCTTTAGACATAAACCATTGACCGAGTCTGGGACTAGGATTGGATCCAGCCACACATAGACTCCTCTCTGAGGAAAGGAGTTTAGAAAACAGGGGGGTCCAGTCTGAACCTTGACTCAATGGGAGGGTCTCCCTGACAGTTCTGTCTGACCCTGTCCTCTATGCAGTAAATAACCAAGTATATCTTGCCATCGAACCTTGTTAAAACACTGTCACATTTACTATCAACCTTTGCTAAATTCCTGTTTTATATCAATAGATGCATCACTGCTTCTCTCTATGAGTGAAGTGTGTCACTCCATCCAAGACATCATCCCCCCTGATCCTTTCCCAGTGTTGCTCCTCTCATTGGGCTTCATGGCCATGTGCCAAAACTAGTTGTTTCTCAGGGAGTGGCATACTCCTAGTGGAGATACCCTTGGCCTTGCTTAGAATACACGTCCACAAAAGTATAATGGCACAGATCCTTAAAGGGAGTCCCTGAAGACTCACATAAACAATACCAGAACAAGCTAGTTTTGTTCTAACAGAAGAAATCAATAAAGTTGATGAACAATTAAGTATCAGAATAAAAATATTTACAGATTTGATATCTAGTAATTGAAAACTTCAGTGAGGGAGTTTTCAGTGGGTGTGCCCATATTCTGAAATCTCTTTCCCACAGCTGGCCTGCCACAACCAGAGTTTACCGAGCCTCAGGGTATAGATGAAGAGAGATTCTTTCCTGAATTTGTTTGAGAATGACATGCATATGAGGGATATATTACTGAAAAGAAGCTGAGAAGCACAGTTTTCATATAGGCCAACTAGCTGCTGCTTAGACTCACATTTCTAAGGGAAAGCAGTCTCTTGAAATTGCCTACTGAAGAAAAAAAATTAGGATATCTGATATTGATTTAAAGAGGTAAATTAACGGGCTGCATAAGAGATGCATATTTGATCAAGATGTACCTGAGATGCTGAAAAAGTCAACCATATAGAGGGTTTAGATAACTACATTTTGCAGTACTAGCACACGTCTTTCTCAAAAGGCATCACCTTCATCATTCCTTCACAAGGGACCATCCTCAGTGGCTGTGAGGAAGAACAATGTGATCACCAGTGTAATTCTTAAGTATGACCTGAAAGAAAGGGAATAATGAGGAAAATTCAAATTCTAGACGTTCTTCTCAAATTGCCATAGTTCTTAAAAGGAGCGCTGACATAAGTGTTTGTGCTTACACATCTTCAATGAACTGCACCTTCCACTGAGCGACCCAGAGCCTCAATTATTCTAATCCTACCTCTCCCTCTCAAAACCAACTGTGAATGAAATGCCTTTGTAAAAGTACTTTCCCTATGGGTTGACTTTGGTTGGTAATTTATTGGTCCGAAAAAGGGTTGAGACAGACAGAAATCAATATATCCATTCCATCAGGCATCCAGCTACTCTGTGCCACTAATGAAATTTGGTCTAAAAAAAACCCCAGCACGCTTATTAAATGTACAGTCTGCCCTGATCCTGCTTAGAGGGAGCATATATCAGACATCCTAACCTAGAGACTACCATTTTGAATCAAACTTACTATACATTGCCATATGGCATTTGGTGGTGGCTGGTCCAGGATTTGTCAGGTGGGCAAAAATCTTCACACCAAACAGATATGGGATAATTTGGTCTTTTTCTCACAAACTAATAATTACAAAATAAATCAGACAGCTTTATATTCCTGCTAGGATTTTTTAATTACATTAATGTTTTCAATTTGGACTTTTACAAAATGGGCCATTCTTTCTATCAGTATAAATCTCTAATGCCTACTTAAATGTTGTTAAATCCTTGGCCTTCACACTGTCCTGTGGCAATGAGTCAAACGCACATTCAGATCCACAAGCCCAAGACTACTGGGAGTTGAAAGAAAAAGGCAGAAAAAGGAAGAAATAAAACATCACATAATGTAATTCCCTCATTAGTTCGTATTTATTTCTTTATCAAATAAATCAGTAAAAAGTTACTGGAACAAAATTGCCATGATCACTTGTTCTGTTGGATATTGGGTCTTCCAGGTAACAATTATTTACTAAAAGATTCAAATATCTTTATGAGTTCCATAGCTTGTGCTAGTCCACTGAACTGAGCAAAAAGCTAATCAATGTTCTAATGTAGTCATTAAAAAATATTTTAGGCTCTGATAGACTTTCTACACCTGTGAGGTAAACCTTCAAGCCTTGTTATAGTCAGGGGAGTTTTTTGGAGTTATATAAAGCATAGATACAGTGTTTGCACGTAAGCTATCTTTACGAATAAATCAGCTTTTTAAAATTGAATAAAAGAAAATAAATAAAATTAAAATTGAACAAGTGAAAACCAGAAACAATTATACTATCCTTTGTTTTATTTTTGAAAATTTGTGATTACTTTAAAATGAACTATAGATTTGCTCAGAAGAACTCCAAAACATCTGCTCATATGCTTTACTAATTATTTAAAGCCATTTCACATTTTTTAAATTACTTCTACCCATAAATATGCAAAGTAGTGTTGGACACAGTGTTAGAGGCTGAAGACAAGTAGATTGACATACAGCTAAACACTAAAATAAGACTTTGCTTCCAGGGAAAATATGTAACTTTTTATGCTTACTCAAATCTTTTATGTTGTTATACTAGCAAAAAAAAAGTAAATTACCAGCCATTTTCTTATCTTAGTCATACAACTCTGGCCTAAAATGCTTAAAATATAAACAGGAAAATGAGGCATGTGATACATAATATAAAAACATCCTACCCAGTAGCAAAACCTAATGGAACTAGCCAGAAGGTTGGAACTAAGATCAAAAAAAGCAGAATGTAAAATAAAATACAAAAAGTTTTCTCTCTTATCATCTTATGTATGGTATCAGTGCTTTAGTAATCCAAAGTTCTGACTTGTGGTCCTAGTTCTCAAGTTTCACTTCAGCTGGAATTTAAATTGTAGTCGTGCACCCTAGCAGCGATGAAGGCCAACAGGACCCTGGGCTGTGTCGGCCTGGGCACAGCCAGTAGACTAAGGGCAGACCTTGCCCCTCCTTTGCTTGCCACTTGTTAGACTGCAGCTGGGAACTGCTTTGGGCCCTCAGTTCAAGAAGGTCACTGAAAAACTGGAGTTCAACAGAGGCTACCAAGATGGTCGAAAGGCTGGAGCACTTAGCCTGTGAGGAGAGGCTGAGGGAGCTGGTTTTGTGCAGCCCGGAGCATAGAGGGTTTCAGGGGTCCCAATGGCAGCCCCCCAGTGCCTACAGGAACGTTATCAAGGAGGCAGTTCTTTAGTGAGGTGTGTAGCAGAAGAGCAAGAGACAGTCATCATAAATTGAAATAAGGGGAGGTTCTGAATGTAAGTATGGAAAAATGTTCACTGTGAGGATAGTCACACAAGGGACCAGGCAACCCAAGAAGCTCTGGGATCTCTGTTCTTGGAGGTCTCCAGAACATGAGTAAACACAGGTCTAGGTAGCATGGTCTGAGTTTGATGCTGACCTCACCTCAAGGAGGCACTTGAACTAGATGACCTCCCAAAGTCCCTTCCAACATGAATTATCCTCTGAGTGTCTGCTTCTAGGATCTGCTGCTTCTTTCAGGATTGCTGAAAGACATTCTGCTGCATTTTGCATAACACTTCCCTGAGGCATTAAGTCCCCAGAGTAAGGAATAGAGTTCACGTTTCCTGCAGTCCCTTGGGGCTGCTGTGTACTCTTCAGGGAGTGGGACACTTGTCCTAAAAGTCATATTATGATAATTATGTAATTAAAGTCTGTGACTTAATGCAGACTTTCACACTGATTTGCATAAGGAAACGTGGCTCTTCTTGACTTCCTAACTTCAGTCAGCATGATTGCGTCATTTGAGTATTNTCGTGGCTCTTCTTGACTTCCTAACTTCAGTCACCATGATTGTGTCATTTGAGTATCGTTATTTAATGTCATCTTCTGGTGTTTAATTTCTACGTTGTTGAAACAGAAAAGTCTAAGACCAGATATTATGGAATCCCCTGAGTGAATTGCAATTTGCGAGAGGCCATCAGCTTTCTAGCACAGACATTTGTCACTTCAGCTAATTAAAAGGGTTGTTTTGCTGACAGCCACTAGGAGGTGATGACACAGTTTTTGCCATTGGGTTTTACAGTGCTTCGCTGAGAGCAGAGAAACAATGACACTTGGAATAGCAATAAATCTCACACTTGCTGAATGCTAAATCCGTATGTCAGAAACATGGTAGCATTAGTTTATCGAGAATATGATTTTCACAGCCTAACAGGATTTTGAACNGCAGAGAAACAATGACACTTGGAATAGCAATAAATCTCACACTTGCCGAATGCTAAATCCCTATGTCAGAAACATGGTAGCATTAGTTTAACGAGAATATGATTTTCACAGCCTAACAGGATTTTGAATGCTATATTTTCCTAACTCCAGTTTTGGAAATAGTGAGCTGATTTTTGCTGAAAACTTTCAGTAATGCTGCTTTTGAGGCTCTATGGGAAATCTTACTTTGAATACTCCAAGTGAAAAAATTAGGAACCAAATCCTAGGATTTTGCAATGGAAATTTTTAGACAGTATAAGCAACACTGACTCCACCTTTAACTTAAATGGTTAAACAGATGATGTGCCAGAAGATGGCATTCAATATCATGCAATACTGTTTTGGAGTTTTGTGCCAGTTAAGTACGTGCATGAACACTGTAGGAGACTTCTCCACTGTGGGTTTTACATCTGCTCTGACAATTTCAATTGTTAATGTTAATTACAACGTCTATACTGGGTTAGCTCCATACTGGGTTAGGACTCTGTTATGATAGGTGTTTATGGTCCCAAAATAAGGCATTAGGTGAAAGAAAGTGAGAATAAAGGGGAGCAGGAGGGGATAATGTGAACATTTCTTTTAGAAACTTGTTCACCAGAGAGACATACAGTCTCAGTGGATGAATTTTAGTCCTAATTAGAGCATTGTCAGTGGAACAGTTATTGTCCTAATCAGGAACTGTGGCAGACAGGTGGTTTGTTAGACAGGTTGTAAAGGATACACAGTGCATAATAAAGTCATCAGAGACCAGACAACGTACTGATGTTGATCCTAGTGCTCTTTCCAATGCTGCCCTTTGCACTGAAATTTGGGGCTTATCCCTCTGATAAATATGCTCCTAACTGTATAACTATGACCTTTGAACACCTACGTTAACACACAACACACTTCCACTTGATGCCAGGATAGCATAAAGAGCCTTACAAGAAGAGTGTTATTATTTTTGTCACCTGCAGAATATTAATGCAAATATTTATGTTGTGCCAATAACTGTTAAGTGTTGAGTGGTTTATGTGCTGATCACTTGGACCCAGTTTTACAAGCTGTTATATGCCTGTATTTCATTATAGGAAGAATGTAGGTACCTCACAATAACAGAAAAAAACGTTTAAATTCTTCCAATATGCATAGCAGTTACATTTTTCATCACACGGTCTCCATAAGCAGAACTGTCTAAGCCTGAGTGAGCCATGATCCTGGGGGGCAAGAGACAGTGTTTGTCTTCTGCTTAAGGCTGCCTGAGATTTTCCAAGATCTCCTTAGAGCTAAGCTCTCCAATAGCCTAATCTACTAAGAGCTTGCTTAACATACATTAATAATGATAGTTTCAGCAATTGCAGTGGTGAGAACACTCAGCTAGTAATATGTGCCAGGGAGAGTGGATTCACACCCTTTTTCATCCCAAGTACAATTATACTACAGCTACCACTGTCCTGCACAGTGCTTACACTACCGAGTCACAGGTAACACTGGCAATGGAAAATCCTTTGTTTCTTCTTGTGAAATTGTGGGATTATTGCTACAAATTGCGTAAGATTTATTTGGCATCCATCAGGGAGAGCAAACAGAAAATGTAGTTTTGTGGGCTACTGGTACAAAGTTGAAGAGTCCTGGATTCACAAGGATTCTTTTATTCAAACTTTACAGAAAATTCCTGACAAAGAAATACTGGAAATTATCTAGTTAAAAAACTTTCGAAAGGAAATACTATTCATGTGTCTCTGTTGTTTTCTCTGGTCTTCTTTCTCAGTGCTCTTTGTTTCTCCTTGCCTTACTTATCTTTTTATTCCACCATCCCCCCACTCCCACCCACCANATTCTTTTATTCAAACTTTACAGAAAATTCCTGACAAAGAAATATTGGAAATTATCTAGTTAAAAAACTTTCCAAAGGAAATACTATTCATGTGTCTCGGTTGTTTTCTCTGGTCTTCTTAGTGCTCTTTGTTTCTCCTTGCCTTACTTATCTTTTTATTTCACCATCCCCCCACTCCCACCCACTCNACCATCCCCCCACTCCCACCCACCACCACCCATGTCAGAAACTTATTTTTAATAGGTTTAGGGGCTCTTAATCTAATAATAGATAGTGCCATCTCAGTTTGGCATTGAGAATACTACTTATTAATTTCTAACACTGCTACTGCAGGACAATTCTTTGCTGCTCAAGCTTAGCTTTCTTCCCTCTGCCATATTCATATTGTGCTGGATTAAGAAAAGAGCATAAGTAGGGTGGACACAGCAGAACAGGCTTGTCTTTATCCTGATAGTGTTGCAGTGAACATTCCCCATCCTGCCTGCTGTGCATAGAAGGGATGAGAATTTATTAGAGAGGCAGCATTTAGTTCAGTAAGGTTGTGGGCTTGAAAGCATGTCGTTCACAGAAATTAGGCTCCCATATCCCACCTTGTGACTTGCTACTCATCAGGTTAAGACATTTCAGGTGCTTGCGCATTCATTTTAGAGTGGCAAAACACTTGACAAATAAGTATTTCACATAGGATCATTGATCATGACTGGGAATATGGTTACACAGGAGCTTTCAGAGGTCATCCTCTAAACAAGAATGAATGAACTGAGGTGGACTTCTTTAATCCATCAAGATCTGAGAATGTTGAGGNCGTTCACAGAAATTAGGCTCCCATATCCCACCTTGTGACTTGCTGCTCATCAGGTTAAGACATTTCAGGTGCTTGCAAATAAGTATTTCACATAGGATCATTGATCATGACTGGAAATATAGTTACACAGGAGCTTTCAGAGGTCATCTTCTAAACAAGAATGAATGAACTGAAGTGGACTTCTTTAATCCATCAAGATCCAAGAATGTTGAGACAACTGGCCTTGTTTTATTTCTGAAATTATTTCTGAAATTATTTCTCATTTTTTTTCTGAATTAATTTCATGTTGTCCTCAGTTTGGTATGTGCTTTCTACCCTCCTTCCCCAATTTCTCAATGCTACATTAATAAAACTGCTGCTCGGCCTTCTGTCTTCGTGCTGAGACCTATGGAAAATCAGTAAATTGCCTAGTATGACATCAGACCAACTAACGTAGGGGAAACCTTAGGTGACATAGATCCAGCATACCTAGATTCTGATACTTGATCCGGCTCACATCCATCAAAGATGATGTGTAGAGAGTGTGGTCTTGCAGACAGATGTGCCCAAGCTGGTGGAATCATTTTAGGACCAGTTCTTCTGAGATAAATGACATCAAGGGCTGAATCAGAAACCATATGTTGTTAGGATTATGGAAGGCAGACAAGGAACTTGGAGCCACTTTTCTAGTGAATTCTGTGAGACCTGTGCTAATAACAGCTTGGAGCTGAGAAATACGAAGTGGAAGTAAGCCGATTTCCTTACTGAGACTGATATAATCAAGGGTGTTAGCAGAGATGTGTCTAGAACTCAGGGTCCAGGTCTGGCATCCACATAAGGAGAAAGCTACAGGCAAATTTTCCCACTGAGATGGATTCAGAAAAAAGCTACAAGGACTATCTGGTATCCAGAAAACTTGTTTTTACTGCGAGCGACTGAGGAAATCCAGTCTATTTAATTGTTCTCCTGGGGTTTGTAAAGTACCTTATTAACAGTCTACAAGCATTTTCTCTATTATGAGAAATCTTCTCTCTTCTTGTCATGTAAGTATTCACCCCAGGAAATTGAAAGTGTTTGTGTCTAAGAAGAGAAAACATTTCTGATATAGGACGTCTTTTTAAAGCAGCAAAGTAATAGGGCAAAATGTGACGTCTGATTGTCTGACGCTAGAAAAAATTCAAACTGAAATAATTTCAAGCTTGTAAACACTGGGAAAATAATGTTTTTTAACCAAGATTGACTCTCGGTCATGATTTCTTAAGGTTGTGTTCCAATTTGACCAGAAATAATTCAGGATCACTAGGTCAAATCTTAGATAGTTAAGGAATGACATTTTAATGTCAGTATTGCAAATGCGTAAGTAATTAATTTGTTAATTTCAATTTACTAGCTGTAAACACAAGGTCATATAAGCAGTTAGCTGTCAACAGACCATTATCTGCCACCGCCTGCCAGTCACCCACAGATGGTCCCATGAAGTCCTTCCCATTAATGCAGGTGTTATTAATAAGTAGTGTATAGCAACAGAGGAGTAAAAATGAAGTCCTGTATTATCTCCAGAGTCAATGGTCAGATGGACCTTAACATGGAAGCTGACAACCTCACCCACAGTGATTGGCAGACAGTTGTTATTTGCATACAGCTCATTTCTGCATGGTGAAAAATCTGACATGTGGTTGTGAAGGTCTTCTAGTGGCTCAGTTGCTATGAGATAGGAGGTTTTGCTTTGATGCAGATAATAAACAGCTGTTTACACAGCATGTTTGCACATGCTCTAATAGGAACACTGCTTATTTGTGGTTTTTTCCTACTAGTTGCACTGTGTTAACATCTGTCAAACAACAAATAGCAATACCTGAGATGTATGAATATTAATGAAGATGCTATTTTTATCATGGGAAGAACATGAAAGTAAATCTCATAAAAACCTTTTTATTTTAATATGTTTCTCATTTGAGGACAATTGCCTATTCCTCACATGATTTCTTCACCTATATGTACTTGTGAGAGATTTTATCCCTTAACTTGAAAGCAAAATTAATGTGGCTAATCCCTGATTGTTTTCATGATTTCTTAAGTCTTGAGGCCACATGTTATGATCGTGCTGTCATATCTGACATGACACAATCCACATAACTTCATTAAGTAGTTCATGGACTTATTTATGTCTTCTGACTGATCTAGAGCATATCTTTTGAGAAAGGTACAGCCAACCTGGTATGAAAAGTCTCAAGTAAGAAAGAACCATTGCATCCATAACAAGTTGTTCCAGTGCTTAATCACCCTTGAAGTTTAAAAATGTCCATCTTAATAGTTTGAATTTAGCTCTTCTTTCAGTCATTGAATCTTTTCTAATGCCTTGATCTGAGAGTTCCAAGTTAGAGTGCATGGTGCATGGCAGTACAGTTGGAGGTACATCATACCATCTCTATGCAGCTTTTTGGCCTTGTTTAGGAAGCTTTAGAATTGTAAGTATAAGAACCCTTATCTACAAACCTGCCTGGAGTCCTAGTGCAGCTACAAATAACCTGGGGGCAGTGGGTGACTAAAATCCTTTCTGGATGTCTTACCCAAATGCTTCACCATCTATACCATACTTCTCATGGACATTGTGGTACTATCAGCCTCTGCCCAATATTTAATTGTTGCATGTCAAGTAGAAATGTGCTCTGGGTGCATTAGCTCTTGCCCATTTGGAGCTTTACATGAGCAGTTTAACAATATTCCTGCTTCAATGACTTTGATATAAAAGCCTTAATCTGTAATCCTTTGCTGCTATTATAGGACAATAACGGATACAAAAAAAAAGCAATGCAGGTATGTTTTCTTGAAAATAAGTATCTGTAGTAATCTAATATTGTATACACTGAAATTGTAAAATTATCTTGCTGTTATATAGCATTTATGATTTTTTAGAGCTGACAGACCTAAAGTAAGGACAACAACAGCTCTTTCCTGTTTTCTTATGAAAGCTACGGTTTTTATTCCCTTAGCCTCTTTACACTTTTCTTTTTAGAGCAACATAATCTGTTTGTAGTATGCCATTTTTTTCACAAAATTATACTGAACTGCAATTCATGAATGAATACTAAAGAACAGTTGACATTTTTCAACTTTTAAAATGAAAATTAAATTTTAATATAGGAGAGTTTTTGTGGGTTTTTGTTAATTTGAAAACTGTATACATATATATATATATAAAAATCTAGAAATGTATTAAAAATCAATTTTTTTCTCAGTCTTTCCTCTTTCCTTACTCCTATCATTTAGTTTTCTGATAAGGATCCCTGGAAATTTTAAAGAAATGCAGGAAATGATAATTAAAAGCATGTTCCCCAGCATGTCTCTTAATTATTTACTTATTAACTCTGAAATAATCATTTCTGGTCACTGTGACCTTATTAATTCCAGGACATCTAGACTGGTTACCATTACCTCTTTCTAGACCCAAAATATCTCCTACCTTATAAGAACATACCAGGGCAACATTTTCAGATTAATTTGAGCAGGTATTTCCAGCTGCCAGACTTTTTGGCATCTCAGTAAGCCCCAAATGTTAAATGTGTCTTCTGTTTGCATATACTTATCAGAAATATATGAAGTTTACATTCTTTTTTTATGTCCATGTTCCAATATGAGGAGTCCCATACATTGCTTCAGGTCATTTTACATATCATTATACAACAATTCACAAGTATGGTGAAAAATTTATTAGGCAGGACTAGAGGCTTTTCTACAAGCCTCTTATTTTTGGATTAGGGTAGGGTGTGAATTTTAAGTGTGAGAGCTATTTCTGTCCATGTGCCGACAAGTGAGGGTATGGGGGGGTGGATATTTGGCCACAGTATTTCCTTCTAAAGCTTTTATAAGAACAGTATGGTGGGTTATAAAGATCTTGCACAAAATAGTTACAACTTGAATCAGTACCAAGACTGTTTTTTGTCTGCTTTATTAAAAAAAATGCAGCTTATTGTTAACAGGAAGTCATATGAATGTCAAGATGTTGCAAGATGGATATATGTTTCTACAGCACATTTAGCTGATGACTTTGTCCTGTAGCAAAGACAGGGTACAGTTGGAATTATCTGTTACCTGGAGACATTGTAATTCTTTTATTATTCTGGGATAAACCATAAATCAGTCTCTTACAAAGCATGGAAATGATGCATAAAGAAATGGAAGTTCCTTTTCCTTTTCCTTTTCCTTTTCCTTTTCCTTTTCCTTTTCCTTTTCCTTTTCCTTTTCCTTTTCCTTTTCCTTTTCCTTTTCCTTTTCCTTTTCCTTTTCCTTTTGTATTTTACAGCAAAAGAAGCCACAAAGACATGTGTTTTGCAGGACACTTTTAAATTTAGTATCTTATATATCAGTAATATATTATCATGGTGCAGTTTTACCCTACTTCTCCAGGTTGGAGTGAAGCTTGTGGAGTTAAAAACCTCATATATCTAGGCTCAGTACAAAGGTCAGGCAATATGATAGGGACCTACAGCAGACTCGGATCAAAAGTACTACTTGCACAGTTTGTTTGCTGTTGGGGTTTTTTTTTGTTTTCTTTATTCGCTGGTCTCTGGAAGCATAGTTCAACATTTCACAACTTTTGACCTTTCCTGCCTTCACTGCTTTGGATGTCTCTGGTAAATTTAAAGACCACATTATAGCTGCAAGAATCTTGAATTATCTACTGTCTTGAAATAGCAATGCAATCTGGGCTAATCAGAGGAAAATGAAGGGCTTTCAGGAAGAATTTCAGTGAGTACCATGTTGTTTTCAAAGCAGGGGGCTGATTCTAGCTTCAGTGGAGTTCGGCAGGACCTGGGAGCATCCCAGCGGTGCCTGACACCTGCGAGTTACCAGCTCTGGAATTAACAGGCAAGTCCACTGCTACTGCCAGACTACAGCCCCGTCCCCTCCCTGCTGAGCTCGCCTGGCACGGCTGGGCCTGTGGCGCAAGGAGGCAAAATACCGCCTGCGAGGAGACTGAGCGGCTACAGAGGAGAATCAAGATCTCCTGCATTCTGCTGAGTATGGTGGCTCCAACACCCAAATGCAAAATCTTTACTCTGTGGGTGGACTTTCAGTGAGCTCTGAGTAATGAAGGATTTGGTACCAGAGACCTGGCATGGTAGAGAGCCAAGACACTGCTGGTTGCAGGCATATCTTGCAGTTGTGGAGGATGGCACCTATGGAGATAACAACTTCATAGTGCTGTGGGAATAACAGTAAGAGTTACCCAGTATGCTATCCCTGAAGACGTCTAGCTCTCAGCTTCAGGCATTTGCCTTGGGGATAATGCAATCTGTGTTGATACTGCAGTAGTAGTCACCAAAATAAAGACCCTATCAATAATCACTGCAAACTTCCAAAAATTATAGCTAAAACTACCAGACCATCTTGCACAGAGTTGCCTTCACATGTTTTGGTGTTAGTCTTCACTGCTTGTGAAAATTTTGAAAACATATATTCCATTCTTAATGGGCACTAATCTCTGACTCGCAGCTGTAGTCAGGCTGTGTGCTTGAAGCAGACATTACATTGTATGCAGAGTTTTGAGGTGTCTTCATTAAAGGTATGTTTGGCTGTTGCATGCACAAAATGAGCTCTTCAGAAAATATTATGACTGGATAAATTGCAAAATACTGGCTGTGGCTACACAATCTGCCCTGAGAAAAGAGTAATCCAGGAAGAAAATTGTCTTTCCTAGTTTCCTAGAAACTAAAGAACAAAACACTTGCATAATTGTCTCACTGATTGCAGTGAAGAGGGACGTTGACAGCAGTAGGCAGAGCCTACCCACTTTGGCTATGTCACCATCTCAAGTGAAGGAAAACTGCATCAATTTACTCTCTTTTACTGGCATAAGACTAGGCAGTGACTTAGCAGAGTAGCTACTACTTTCCTTTCGTTACTTTGGTGCTAAAACAAATGTTACAAGTCAAAATTGATTTTCTTATTAGTAACATAACTTTGTAATAAGAGGACAAATAGCCCAGTTTTCATAAAAAGCAATGATACATCTCTAAAATTATGTAGAAAGAACTTACACTGGCTAAATGTCTTTTTTTGATGTTATGTGTCAACCTTCATTGTGTTGCTCTTCTCTTTGTCTAAATTGACTGAAATTACTTTTACCCATATTGTATAATAATTTTCAAAATAATCACATTTTGCTACAGGATTTAGTGCCAAGTACTTTTCCACATAGTGCAGGCTCTGTTTTTGTAAAAACTATGTCCCTAGCCACCTGGCAGCTCATTCTTAATTCATGTGCATTTAGTTACAGCTGGCACAAAAAGCAGAGTTTTCCAAGGACACTCTGCAGACTTGCCCAGTGGAAATTATAACCTCTGTAAAATTGTTTCATGATCAAATTCTGTTTTCTCAGGCCTGTTTTGTCAGATCATGGCCTTGGGTAGAAGTATTGGAGCCACTGAGCTGCCAGGATGACATGTCTAACGGGAATTACACTGAAGGTAACCAAACAACTCTTAACTAGGACAGATACTTCCATCTGTTGATTCCATTGCAGGGTCAACTTTTAGGACATTCAATGATTGTCATAGAGACCCGCTACCCACCCTCCAATTTTTGTTTTCAAATTTCTAAACAAAGAGTGGTTGTGGTTTGTTGGTGGATTTTTTTCTACAATTGCAGATTTTTAAATAATATTTAAGTAATTTCAAATTATGATTTTTCTGACAGATATATTCAGACACTTCAACCCTTGCGAGTGTGCTGGAAAGTTAGGAAAGGTGTTAAACCAGTACAGAATATCAACCTCTAAATAAAATAGCATATATAATGTAGTTAAATATAATGACCATTGTCTTAAAAATATAAGATACCTTATGGCCACAGCGTATGTCCTTTTCACATGTAATAATGTATTTCTTCAGGCCTGTAATTGCAATAATTCTGTCTGACCACCAGAGGAGGAAAACTGTTGCCCANTATAATGTAGTTAAATATAATGACCATTGTCTTAAAAATATAAGCTACCTTATGGCCACAGCATATGTCTTTTTCACATGTAATAATGTATTTCTTCAGGCCTCTAATTGCAATAATTCTGTCTGGCCACCAGAGGAGGAAAACTGTTGCCCAGAAAGGTGACATGGTTTGTACAGACCAATCTGGGAGGACAGTGGTAGCTGGGAGAACAGAACAGAGGCCTCCACAGCTCCAGGTAAGTGTCACAGCAATTCAGTGGCAGAGATTTTCCACAATCCCTCCAACCTTCACAGGCGCACTCAGGGAGTAAGATACTGCACAGCGCAACCAATAGCATAGTAATGTGGTCTTCATTAATTAACTAAAGGTATCAATGAATATCTACCATGTTCTGCCACAAGTATTTTCTCACAATATCCTGTCTTAAACTGGCTGATATTTTAAAGTTTAGATTACTTGGATTCTTCTGTATGTTAAAAGATATAATTTGAGATGGAAACTGTGCAGGTATGTAGTCTGATAATATGGATGTAGGATCCTTCAGTCA
>RSEF01000003.1:102828822-102867186 GCA_003993805.1 Himantopus leucocephalus
TTTTTTTGGTTTGAAATGATAAATTGAATTAATATATACATTATTAAAACATCTCTCAATTACTGCAAAGGAACACTCAATGTGAATTTTTTGCACCCAGTACTTTTTATGTATCATTTTTAAAACTATCTCCATATCAATCTCTCCACGCAGTTGCGTAGATGTAATCCAGAAGAAATACAGCTAAGATTAACAAAACTGTGATTCTGTAAAGCCAGCATAGAAGACAGAGGAATTAAGTTATGGAGCCCCTTTCTCTTCCATCTTATAATGGAGGAAAACCACTGCAAAGCTATTGGCATAACTGGAAATCTGTCATTTACATGAATATGAATACAGAGTAGACAATTTGTTTTTATTTTCAATAGCCATGATAACTGAGGCCATATGTCCTACTATATAAAACATATGCTCTCCATAACTCCTGTCCATACAGAATTGGCATACGTAAATTGCAGATTACAGTTCCAATAGAAGTTAATTGCCTTCCGCCTTCTCTTTTTCTACTGAAGTGGTTTAAGGGAACAAAAGGTTTAGTTCAGCATTTTGCCAGTTACAAAACCTGCCGGGTCAGATTAATTTCAAAATCTTGAAAGGATGTAAAAGGTAAAACTGAAAGGAAATAGAAGATGGTGTTGCCTATTCATCAAAACACATGACTTTCTTATCTACAATACTAGTTATAACCTCTATTGTATAGGGAGCTACTACAGACCCAGGGCTGTGATTCACAGTCAGGTTCTTAAATTTAAGAACTGACATGTGCGCCAGACACTTAAGCTCTGATCGTAGCTATTGGAGCACTAGTCAGTATGGTCTGTGGATCCTAAAGAGTCATCCAGCTGGCCAGCCATGAGATATCTATTTTACGGTGAGTAGAACAGCTTTTCTAGTCTGTGATAAATCTCCACTGAGAATTTAGATGTGTAGTCCGAGGCTAAATCCCATGCCCGACAACTTCATGTCTAAAGTTCTGAAACAAGTGTCCATCGGTAGTACAGGACATCTTTCTAGAATCAAAGAGAAATATTCCAGAGGCATGAGGCAGCATTGATTCCACCTGATCCCACCAACACTGGTCCCTTTGAAAAGGCCATTTGAATAAGAAGTTTGAGCCTGGAGCTCATGTACTTTTTTTCCTCCTCTTCTGCAGATCACTAAGTCTGTTATCAGTTCACCCTCACCTTCTAGACCTGTTGCCTTAAAGGGAATGAAGTGGAGAATCCAGAGAAGGCACAAGAAGGGAGGAAGGGGCTTTCAAAAACTTTCCCTCAGAAAGCAAGTCTAGCTAACATTGGCCCATACATTCTTTACCCTCTCCTATGAAGAAAGAAACTGTCCCCATACCAGGAGTGATGAGAAATTATTCTCTTTCATGGGATATTAAATATTGATGAAAGGGAACTGAAGGCACTTTGGGTTAGAAATCACTTTGGAAGGAACAGTCTTAATGATTTGGTATTTTTACACCTTATACTGCTTTGTAAACAATACTAATAATGTCTAGTGATATTAATAATATAAAAAAACCCTGCATGGCATTCCGAGAAATATATGGAATTACAATGTTTTTATAGCTTACAAATTAAATTGTAATGCAGAAGAAATGCAAAGACAGTAGTGTGAGAAAGACTGCAAAAACCTGAATATGTTTGCCCAAACTGTCTATCCCACAAGCCTTCAGATTGAAGAGGTTAATTATCAGCCCATTTATTTTAAATATGATTTGCTATTCTTGGTTGGGCTTCCTCATCCATTATTTCATGTGCTGTTATTGAAATGTTTCCTTCAAAGAGCACGTACAATAATTGCTCTGTATGAAGTGACAGTGCTATCTTTTTTTTTTCTTTTTAGTTCTAAGGAAAAAGGCTTTGATTCATGATTTACTGATGTAGTTATTTGTTCATTATTTCAGGATTCTTATGTTCATTCCACTTTCCATAACATTTTCTATGGAGGCTATATACGCTATGGATGAGTCTTCCAAATTATTTGCTATTTATAAGTTTCCTAAAAAAGTTTCTCAAGACTGTGATAGTAAAGTCGCACTACCAAGAGGCAAGATTTNCTATATACGCTATGGATGAGTCTTCCAAATTATTTGCTATTTATCAGTTTCCTAAAAAAGTTTCTCAAGACTGTGATGGTAAAGTCGCACTACCAAGAGGCAAGATTCACTTTTACCTTTTCAGTGTTTACAAAAATCCTGACATGGCTGCATGTATGTGTTCAAGTTTATCCTTGTCTGATTGGCTGTTAACTAACTTAATCCATTCAATTCATCCTCTTTTCTTCAAGGTAAAATTTAGCAAGCAGAGCGATACTCTGGTATCGTATCTGCAGATTTCACCAGGGCAATGGTACAACAGCCAGTTCAATTGCTTTCTGTAACACCAGTTCAAAGCATGAGAGAACAAATGGGAGAATTTAGATCATGTCTCATCCAGCTATCAGCAGCACTCAGACCACAGGCACAGCACAGCCTTGCTGGTCGCGGCTGTTTGAGAAAGCCTAATCTCAGTCGATGATTTGAGAGATCTACCTGTTTGATGCTTCGCTCTTCCACAGTTGTTGTGATGGATGCCACACTGCACTCTAGAATGATGAATTCATTTCAGATATCTCAAGAGTCCCTGGTTATGGTTTCTACCTAAAGCTGATTCTACATGCCAGGGCTTTCTACATAAGTGTTAGGTATCACCTTGCTGACACTAAGATGCAATTTATCAGGGAAGTGGAAGATAAGACCTTTTGTATTCTGTGAACGTCTTTACAACCAGTGCATATTTTACATTGCTCCAGTAATGTTTATGTATCACATTTACGGAATATCCTTCTCAAGGATCATCTCAGCAGGCGCTTTGAAAAGAATTATGAGTATCGCTGCATAGACTCCATACAGTCTGTCATGTTTGGGTTTAGTCCTGACTGTGTCAATCATTCAGTTCTGATTGATCCAGGAATATATCACAGTTGCATCTCCTTTTATGAAGATACATGAAGGATCTCTTCCATGTCTCTCTATGTCATAATTAAGATGCAAATTCCAAAAGAGGTGGAAAGTTGTTCCAAATATTGGGCAGATACTTTCTTCTTTTTTCAACACTGCCACAATCCTAGTGTCTTTTTTGTTTGCTTTAAGATTAGTTTTACTTTATAAATGATAATCCAGACAGTTGTTTTATATATAAAAGAAATGGATTTGCTGTACCAATATAATGTGATCTTAATTGTATTAGGCTACAAAGTCACAGACGAAAGCATGGCTGCTTTGTTCAGACTTGAGATTAAAGTTCTCTTTCCTTTCTTATGGTAAACCCAATGGCAAGGATATTTTGCAAATGTATTTGCCCTCAGCAACCTCCTTTTTTAAAGTCACAAATACAGTGTACTACTCAAGAAAAAAAAAACCTAAAATAAAACACAACTTGGCCCTGTGCCATATAGTACATATAGTACACAGGGTCCTGCAGAGGTCATCTGAAGTGCATGACCCATTTTGAATTCCTTCAGTTTGCATGACTTTGTCAGTCTTAAACTGATGATTCTGACAATATTTCTCAGCATCCCCTGCTGAACGTTTAAATCTGGCTTCCTACCGCTTTTCATACTGATGCTAGCTTTCAACTTGATGAAATGAGATCATAATTAAACAAAAAAAACATCCCATACATAATTATAAAATAGCCCTCAGCCTATCATTGGAGCTGCCTGCAGGCATTTTTAGATACTTGGTTTTATTTGTGTTATGTGGCTTTTCTATAATACTACTAACTCTACTTTTCCTGTACATCTTTCTCTAATTCCTCTCAGATGATGTCAGTTTACGAGATTAGTTTAATTCTCTTAGATGTCTTTCCAAGACTCAGTGACCTCACTCTGCAGGAGTGGACACTCGGAATGTGCAAGTGAGCAGTAAACTTCCTGCCTCTTTGTACCAACGATCCTGAGATGTTTTCTGCGAGTCCTAATGTGCAAGGGAAGAAACTTCATTGATGCCAGAAAGCTGCTCTGAAGTCCCTGATGATTCTCAGAATCTGTTTTGCTTGTGGGGTCATTCAATTATGTCTGAAATTAGTTCAGTTATTCATTTTGGTTTGCAGGTATAAAAATAGAAAATATTTTGAAATCTGGGGCTGTATTCAAACTGTAATTTGAATAAATTGAAGAACGGTTCTAACTGTGGGGTCTGGGGGCTGTTCCATTTTTACGTAAATGCTGAGACTGCAGACTTGTGTCAAGACCTCCCTGCTGAAAACTTCAAAGGCATTCCTTCCAGGCAGAGAGTTTATTCTAGAATAGTGGAAGTTCCTCCCAGAGGTTCAAAGGGTCATTGCTAGAAAACTCCTTATCTGTAGGGACTGATGACTTGAGTAAAAATCTGAAAAAATATTATGAATATTGACCATGCTCACAAGGTGACAGGATGTGGGAATTAGTCAACAAATAGAAGATGGGTAGATGTTGGGGGGGCAGTGGGTGTGTGAATGTGGTTACAGTGTAAAGAAAGAGATTTTTTCAAGTATGACAAAAGTATCACATGCAAAGTCTCTAAACTTGCTTTCACAGTCAAACCAAGGCTGGTGTCAAAACCACATTGAAAAGAGCTATGAGGGAAGGTTCCACCTTGTTGGAAAAAAAAAGCCAGAAGTGGTGTAGAGTCAGCCAATTATATTTCTGTTAATCTTTCTTTTTTCCTGTGCTTTGTACAAGGGACATATAGGATATCAGGATATAAGACACCAGATGTGACAAGATTGGAAGAGTGGAGCTAAGGCAAAAAGCTTTCTACACTTTAGCTGGCAAAACTGTGCAGAGTGACGGTATTTCAGTCACTTCAAGGTCCTGCACCACCATTCTTGGCTGTACCATTCTTACAATGTTGTTTAGAATTATATCTCCTGACTGTACTCCACCAAGGAATATTGCTGGGTATAGACTGTTCAGTACCAGGAATACTCCTGCCTCTCTAGAAAATCATAATTTTCTTCTCAGTAGCACTGCCTGCTTTAGATATTCACAGTGGTCAATTGCTTGGTCCTCTTATTCAGTGTGCTCCTCTACTCAGACCCACGTATGCCAAAAGATTGACTAAAGTTACAGGGTGATTAACTGTGACTGTTGGGTACCACCACATACAGTTCCAGAACATAAACCAGTGAGAGCATAACTTGCTCGTGAGAAAAGCAAAACTTTCTCAAAGGGTGATGCCAACCAAGCAATTTGACCTTTCTTCTTGTGCATATTCTGTCATGAATACATTTCAGCAAATGCATGCATGCGTTAAAAAAATCCTCAAAAACATATCCCACCAATGTATTTTCTCACAGACAAGGACAAGAAAGCAAACATTTGACATGTGTCAGTCACAGTGCCTGTCACACAGTAGAAGTGAAATCTGTGAGAACCTCTGGAGGTGAGGACCCACATATGCCAAATTCCCAGGCCATATCTGTTATCTTCAAGCTGCTGTCAGTGCTAAATCTAGGGTACAGGTTATATTTAGCAGTCAGTATATTTAAGCAGTCAGTATGAATCCAATGAGACACAACCTTATAGAACAATTTATGTCTATATTAATAAATTAAGCATTTCCAGGTACTGTTGTCAGCACTACAGAATTTCTGGAATGACTGCTGGCACGCTTTCGGCCTGAGTGAACAGGCAATCTCCCCAGAAATTTCTTTGCAAAATTTGAGAGTGAACATAGGGCAGGAACCATTCCCAGAAATCAGATTAGATGTTCTGGAGTGTTTCATAGTTGAGCAGATACTGTTTTGTCCCATTTAGACTTGGGAAGGGAGGTGCTGACACTGTGTCGGCCAAACAGTAGAAACAGGTATATTATCTGAGTACGCTGGGCCACTGGCCCAGTACTGAATCGGAAGGAAAAATATTGGCAATTGTATTTTTGCCGTCTTTCATGTGGAAATGTGTATTTTCTGTGCAGCTTGCTTTCTTTACCAGCACAAAATAGTTGAAATGGTATTTTTTCATATTTTCATGTTGTTTGAACATGTTACTGCATTCAATAATTAACGGAAGATGAAAAAACTTTATTGACAAAATATGTTCGTGTGTGTATAGCTCACAGTAAGTGAAACTAAAGATTTAACTAAAACTGTCATTTCTAGACTCTTGCTGTCAATGAAGATTGAAAGCTGAAAGGTCATATTTAAAAACAATGAATACTAGGATTGCTTTTCTGAGTGTTATACCAGTTAGTAGTAACTAGTGTACCAGTAACTAAATGGGAATGCATCTGGCTTTCAGTTTTATGTTAGCCTCTCATCCAGTTAGTATCACATTTTTTTAAAGAAGAAATTAGACTGAAAGTGTGAGTTCTGATTGAAATGAATTTAAATATAACTATTCTCATCCATGTGAGATTATAACTATTATCATCCATGGTGCTTCTCACCATACATATTTTGAGTTGAGGAGTCACTTTTCTTCCACTCAAGTTTTCTTACATTCCCCCTCCATGAACATAATTACACCAGAGGGGATCCTTCATCCTCTATATTTTGGTCCCTGAACTGCAGCCGCAAGTTTAATGTAATTTTAATAATATTTGTGCTATGTAATGGCTGGTAATAGGCTCCAGAATGATTTTCCACTCTAATATGTACTTCCCCAAAGGATTCAACTGCAAAGCATAACTATCAGCTACATGAAAAGTAACTGCCATAGAGTCTGAAGCTTTCAAAGTTAATGCTGCACTACTAAATTATTTGAGCATCTCACTTTATGACATCAAAAGCCTTTACTTTACGTATAGTACTTTAATCCCAGATATTTTTTTTTAGCTAAATGAGTATGGCTGCTGGTTGTCATTGTTGCCTGATTGAATGTTTTACAACGTTATTCTAATCTTTCTGATTCTTTTATTTTGTACTTCTCTTCCACCTACTAAAGAATGAAAAGAAGTATAACTTAAAAGCAACAAATTAAAACAACTGAGCTATAGTCTGACTGAAATAATTTGGATTTTTAAAGATGAAATATTGAGTTGGGAAGTCACCTGGGAAATGTAACTTCAGGTGACCTGGATATAAAATATATACATGACCCACCTGCACCCAGTACAATTGTCCTTTTCTTTTAAATAATGAAGTTTAAATACTCATAAGGTTTTGGTTTTTAAAAATGTCCAGGTACACTTGAAAGTTATTTTGCATTGTTCTAAAAATAAAAAAATATTTTAATTCAGATTTTTTTACTTGTTTACTCTCTCCTTTCTTCTTCCTTCTTAGATGTTCATAAATTGACTCAGAGAAAATAGGCTTTATTTTTTTCCCTAATTCAGCTAGGAAGTTCCGAATGATCAAAGTATCCAGATATTAACAGTTTATAACACAAAATGTTGTAGTGTCTTAAAACTAGAAGCGGGGTACAGTCTATGAGGATACGGTATTTTAAAACAACTGTGAAAATACCAGCAGATCAACCACGCTATTTCTAAAATTTTTGACTCTGAAAACTCCTGGTTGAGTTTGAAAGCCGTAAGCACAGCTGATATCAACATAGCTGAAAAGTTTATTGTAAAGGATATAATTATGAAGACAGATTTATGGGGCATCCTCCCAGTTGAAGTCTTAAAGAACTGAAAGACATAACTCCACGCAGGTACATGGCTGAAAATTGCAATCACGTGACAGGTTTCTATCTTTGATCAGTAATTAAAGGGTTTTGCTTCTTTTCTTTCAGCACTCCTTTCCTTCTCAATGGCCTGCAGTCATTCGGGTTGATCGATGATTTAATCATGTTATCCTTCCGTCAGTTTAGTCTCAAATCCTTTTGTGGGATCTTTTACAGTTTAATAGAGCTTATTTTCAGGTTAGAAAGATCTGAAGAGTTCAAGATTAAGATCTAAAAAGACCCCCACATAGCCACCCAGTATTGATTTGCAGTCTCGAATGTAAAATATCTAACTTTTATTTGAGATCTTTCTATCCGTTTTCATGGAGGCCTTCCCATTATAAGTCTATTTGAGGATCTTGTTTAGGGAGATCGTTTTTCCCTTGCTTTATTTCTCATTTTCCATGACAATCTTCAGTGTAGTAGCACCAGGATCAAATCTCTAATAACATTCAGAAATTGCAAATTAAGTCTTCAGTTATACCATTTGCTCTGAATGCTCAAAATTTGCATCTGTATCTACTCCATTAAAGTACCTTGAAAATCTCTTGTCCAAATGAAACAAGATGCAGGACTTTCAATTCACACTTATTTCAGCCACCCTTCCCATAAACATTCTTCCTTAACAACACGGGACACAAGGAATGAGAAGTTACTTACACTGATGGAATTATTTTAAACAGAATGAAATAATTTGGAAATCATTTATGTGAGGCTAAACATGTCAACAGTATTGGGTAAATCGCTGTAAATCTGCTGCTTACCTTAGGATCAGGCCTTGCTTTCCCTAGTGTTACAGAAAGCCCCATTGGCTTTGACAATCATTTTGATCTTTTTCTGTACCTTTTTAATATTTCCTGTATCTTATCAGTGAGACAGAGCTAAAAGAATTACATAATATGCAAGATGTAGTTATGCCATAGATTTAAGCAGTGATAATAATTATGTTTTCTGTTTTCTTCTCTACTGGTTTTCTGATAACTCCTAATATTCATTTTTTTTAATTGCAAATTTTCATTAAGTTGATGTTTTACTAGAACTATTTTTAATATAATTATAATCTCATTCTTGAATGGGAATAGTAAGTGTAGAGCCCATCACTCTGTATGCATGCCAAAGCTTGTTCAATTTCTTCTGCATTACTTTGCATTTATCACCATCCAGTCTTGGCTGTCAAATTATTCCCCAGTCACTCAGTAGTATGAGAACTTTCTGGAACCTCCTTGCATGATTTTTGGTTGTGTCATCCTGAATAATTTAATATATCAACAAACTTTGTCACCTCACTATTTGTTTCTTTTCTAGCTCAATATAATAGAAAGCAGATCCAGGTATAGATCCCTCTGGGACCTAACTGGAACCTCTATTACAGAAAACAGCCATTGATTCCTACCTATTGTTTTACCCTTCAACCTGGACTTAATTCAATTAGATTTTCAAAAATATTCTTAACAAAACTAATCTTTCAATATATAGAAGAACCTTTTTGATAATTTAACCGCATCTTCAACTGGAGTATCAGAGGTTACTGTTGCTCATTGGCTTTTTTATCTCTTCCAAGAACTCTAACTTGTTTATTTGTTAAACTGAAGCTTCAACAGATGAAATAAATTGCCTAGATGCACGCAAACATTTAGTACTGTCAGTAAAAGTTATAAATACTTATGACAGGAAGTTTCCTTCAAATTTAAAATCTGAAATGAGAAGTCCAGAACACACTGATTAAGGAAAATAGATACCAACAAGTCCAGCTTACATGTGAATTGTAGTTTTGAAAAAAAAAAATTTAAGCCCTTCTGGATTGTTCTTAAAGGATGGCAATTTCCTCTTTAAGGAGTCCAAGCAATTACACTGGCTTTTGAGACACCTCTTATCAAAATATTTCCCACAGGTATTTCACAGAACTGTAGGGTTTTTAGGCTGTGGCACCTGCATTTCAGCTTTGCTCTGACTCCCTTAGGCCAAAAGCTCATGAATCATTATGCTACCTGCTTTCTGAAGAAGGCAAGGGAGACTAACTCAGTAGTCGTGGGATGATTCGTCCTCTCCTTATTCCTTTTCTATAAATAGGCCCAACGGTTTTGTTTGCTCTAATTTCTTCTCAAGTTTTCCCTGTAATCCTGTAGATTTGCTCTTGGTAGAGGAGGAAATTGAAAGGGACAAGAGGCTGGCTTGTTGGGTTTTTTTTTTAAGAAAAAAAAGGAGGGGGAGGTGTGCATGTGCATGGAAGACTGAATAGGAGAGGAGAAAAGCATCAGATAATGAATAACAGGAAATTTGAACCATGTGAATAGTGGCAGAGGTAGCTGGTGTCTACAGGTGGTTTCTGTGCAAAGCTTCAGTGCTCCAGACAGCACAGGAGTGCCAGGGAAAAAAAAAGGGAAAAAAAAAAAAGAGGGATCACTTGAAAACAATTGAGGAAACCTNTGAAAAAAAGCCTAATCCAGCCTAATGCAGCATCCTTTGTAGCGTCTTTTCCATTTTGCTTTGTTTCTTAAAGTTTTAAAATTGGTTTTATTTTCTGTTCCTCAATTTGGACCACTAAAGACATTGTGAAAGATTTAACTGGCCATTAGAAGACAAACGTGGACAGTTTGAAACACCACCTATTAGTTGTCACTGTCTTTTTGTTAGTTTCTGTTGCACATAGTTTGATTTCCTACCCTTTTGTCCTTAACATAGAGAAAGATTCCTCTTTCTGTCTTGAAAGATTTCTTTTCTTTAATGAATCTTCCATGTTTCATAGAAATCATTATTCAAAGCCACAGTTTGTTTCTTCCTGTGCAATGTAGGGACAAAGATTTCATCATTAACAGGTGCATGCGTCTGCGTAGCATTAATCCTCTTGCAATTTGGAGAAAGAAGGCAAAATTCACTGACTTTTACAGTTGCCAGTTTTGAAGGTGTCACTCTGGAGTGACACTGGTGTCCTTAAGACTGGTATCACATGTGCTTTACCTTGTGTGGTGGTGTTAGATGGGATTACCTTAAGTTTTCGTACAAATGACATAGTTGAGCAAACTGAGAGTAGATGAATAGACGAATTTCTGTATATCAATTAAAATCTGTTAGGTGGATTCAAGTCTGTTTTAAAAAGATTTTTATCTTTAAACATGCAAGTAATGTCACAGACTTGTGCAGAACTAGTCACATATATAATACTAGGCAGCCTCAGATTCTTTTTTCTTTCTTTTTAAGTTTTGCTTTGATGATGCCAAAGAACGCTTGAAAACAATTGGTGAATGCAAATTTGTGCATCTTTTTCTAATTAAGAATAACCATTTCACTTGGGAGCCAATGGTCAGCACTAAGAAAAAAATAGTATCCCAGATTTGTCACGCTGTCCAGTAAATATAATTTTTGTGCATTTTTAAAAAAATATATATAAACATAATTTTTCAAGTGCTAATGCCAATTATTAGGTTTTGAAAGTCCCGTGAAGAAAGCTACTAATGCTTTTGTAGCAACAGCGTCCTGTGTTCTTTTTTTGTTTTCCAGGAAAATACGACCTGTGTGTCTGCTGTTGCTCTTTTTTTTTTGCTTCTAAAAGATTTTCTTCCGTAACCATAGGGTTTTTTCACAGGAATTATTTTTAGAAAAGAAAAATGCCTTGAAGATTTTGTGTGTGATTTAGACCACACTGGAATTTTGTCACACCTATTAGCTGAACTTGGGACCTCACAAATTCAGAGAAACCCACTAATAAAGAAAATATTTTCTGCTTTAAAAAGAAATATGTAGCATATACTGTTACAGTCATCTTTTCTGTTTTTAGCGCCTCTTGAATATTTCTGGTAAATGATGTCATTAAAACCATCTGAGAATATTAATGATGAAAGCTCTTTGAAACAGTGACACTCTTGTCTTGTTCTCATCAGCCTCCTGGCAAATGCTGTTGACACAAAAGTTTAAGTTATTTCTGATGCTCATTTTGCTGGAATATTCAGTTTTCCAAAAAAGCAAAGTCATATTCTAACCCTCTATTTTTAACACTAAGAACAAAGGTCAGTTTGAAGTCACTATCCATAATAATATTTTACAGTGTACTTTAGGAACTGTAACTGAAATGTTTAGAAGGAGTTGGTTTTGGTTTAACATATATGGGATGTAAAGGAGAACAACGAGTACTTGGAATTTTCTATTTAAATTATCCTAAGCATGTTGTGCTATCCTAAGCATGTGCAATGCAGAAAATGGGGGTTGTTTTTGCCTGCTGTTTCCATGGATGCCAATACGATGTACCTAAGAAAAAAAAACATACACAAACCTTCTGAAACTTCTAAGGCCCAGTAGGATGTAATTTCAGGCTGTGCATCAAGGTGACTTCCCAACGGGAGAAAGATCTATTGCCTTGTAAAGATATTTAATAGGTGAGCTGCCCACCTTTGCTCCTTTGCAAAGTGGTTGATTTTTAAGTCCCTCACTTCGGTGCCAATCAGTTAGTTCTAGCTCCACTGAGTTTAGTAGAAATACTCTCCACCTCAAGGCTGCCAGTGAGCTGACTAGCTGAGAGTCAGAAACATGTTTTGTTTGCATTAGTTGTATTTCCTACAGGAAGAAGGTCACNCCGTTCGCAATGTTGAGGAAGGATTACAGCGCTGGGATAACTGAGGATACATCCCAAGAGAGCTGGCCTCAAAATGAAAGAGTGTAACAAGGATGGAGGAGAGAGTATAATAGGAGTATGTTGGAGGTTGGGTGATGTCTGTCAGATTCATCTTGCCTGATATTGGGCATTTATATCAGATGTCAAAGAAAATAGCCCCTTCACAGTCAAAGTATCAAAGTGCTTATTCAGCACTTAAATGATGGATGGGATTAGTGGTCCCTCCTGCCGTATTTCCTAATGGGCTTTCCTTGTCTCACACGAAAGAGAAAGACACCTTTTTGTAATAACCATTCTGTGGGATGGAAGTGAAACAGGGTCAAATTGCATGTTGATGACTTCTCCCTTTTTTTTTTTCTCCTCTTTCTTTCCAGGTTTCCATTTCCAGTTAGCTGCCCTTAGGCCTGTCTGCCTCCTTAAATCTCTTTTCTGACTGTCTGAGATGACCGTAACTCAGACAGGACCTTGCCAGGGTTTCGTGGAATGCAACCGGAGCAATGAGGCAACTCCTGTTGGCCAGAAAGGCTGACCGAGGAGAGAGCTAGTCACGGCTTCCAGCTCCCCGGCCTTCCCAGAGGCGGTGTGAGACAATTGGCCTCACAGGGCATGGAGCCAACTGTTCTGTCGGTGCGGCTGTCTTCATGACTGAGGAGCAGGACGCAGAGATGAGTCAGCAGTGTGCCCTGGCAGCCAAGAGGGCAAACCCCGGGGTGCATCAAACACAGCATAACCAGCTGGTCAAAAGATGTGATTATCACACACTGTATTCAGCGTTGGTGTGGCCTCACCTTCAGTGCTGTGTGCAGTTCTGAGCCCCACAATTTAAGAGGGTTGTGAAGGTCCTTGAATGCGTCCAGAGGAGGGCAACAAAGCTGGTGAAAGGGCTGGAAGGACTGTCCTGTGAGGAGCGGCTAAGGACTCAGGGCTTGTGTAGTTTGGAGAAAAGCGGTCTGAGGGGCGACCTCATTGCTCTCTACAGCTTCCCGAGGATGAGAAGTGGAGAGGGAGGTGCTGATCTCTTCTCCCTGCCGTCCAGTGATAGGATGTACAGGAATGATTCAAGGCTGTGTCAGGTGAGGTTCAGATTTGACATTAGGAAGCATTTATTTACTGAATGGGCAATCAAACACTGGAACAGGCTGCCTAGAGAGGTGGTTGATGCCCCAAACCTGTCACTGTTTAAGAGGGATTTGGACAATGCCCTTAACGACATGCTTTAACTTGGTCAGCCCTGAATTGGTCAGGCAGTTGGACTAGATGATTGTTTTAGGTCCCTTGCAACTGAAAATTCTATTCTATTCTATTCTATTCTATTCTATTCTATTCTATTCTATTCTATTCCGTTCCGTTCCGTTCCGTTCCGTTCCGTTCCGTTCCGTTCCATTCATGTGGAGCAGCTAAATCCCAGGCAAAAGCCACATGAAGGCTGTTGAACAGTACATCCTTGGCTAAAGAATCCTGAAAAAACAGCAATGCTGTAGCTCGCTTGTGAGCTGTTTGTTATCAATGTCAAAACTACAGGAACAATTAGATACATGTTTTAGTATGTGTCCTGTTTGATGGGAGGCTTTTTATCAGCCAGCACAGACATAATGCCAGAAAGACCTGTTCTGAACAGCAGCGCTGAGAAATAGGAGTCTGATTTTACAGCCTGTCTTTCTTCTGGGCAATACCTACTTACTTTGACCACAAATACCTTCTTGACTCTTTGATAAAAACTCATCCACCCTCAAAAAATAATGAAAATGTTCCCTAAGCTCTTGTCTCTTTACTTGTTCTTTCTGATAGAAGCCAACAGACATTACACGATAATGGCAGGAGAAGGCATGTTTTTCTTTAGATTCTTAAAGAAAATTCACAGGCCTAGCTAAAATCATGGAAAACTGGGTGTCTGTTGAAACCTACTGCTTCTTTTGGCATCCAGGAAGCATTCAGGGTCACATTTCCTTTGCTGTCATCCTGTACACGTGCTGGGGCACTTCTGAGCCCTTGCATATCAATTAGTCCAGTTTGCTTTTATGATGCTGGACAATCAACATCAGAGACATCATTACAATGCTAGATTTCTAAACGTCAAAAATTTAAGTAGGAGGGGATCCTCTGGAGGCTACCTAATCCAGCCTCCTGCTCCAAGCAGGGCTAGCTTCACAGTTAGGCTGGGTTTCTCATGTTGTTGTCCAGCCAAGTATTGAAAATCTCCAAGAATGGAGATTCCAAAACTTCTTTGGGCATGCAAGGCTTATCCACTGTCATGTAAATAATTTTTGCCTTATATCTAATTGGCATTTCTACTGTTGCAACTCGTAACTCTTTCCCCCTGTTTTTACTTCTGAGGACTTTAAATTCCTCTAAAGACGTCACCTGAGCACCTTGTGGTGGAACAGGCTCTGCTATTTGGTTAAAGTGAGGTACAGGGAGTTAAATGATTTATTCAAGACCAATCATCAACTACAAGACAGAATCCAAGGTCAAGTTATGTAATTATCCAGTAGACAAATGGACATTTCTCATTCTGTTATAAAAGAAGGGAATAAAAACAATAAAGAAACTGCAACACAAGAGTGACTTTTGTTTTTCTTGAGACATCTGTGATTACTTATGGTAAGAGTTGCTCAAAGTGTAGCTGTCAAACCAAAAAAATGTTTGAAATGTCAGCTTTTCTTTTGTTTACTCTGGACTAATTTCCAAACCATTTCCATAAGCTGAGAATATATTTGGTATTTGTAAGTATTTGCTAAGTCTTTCAGACTTAACAAATTGCCAGACTGCAATTTGTTTCTGAACTATTCACCTCACCTTTTTACTTCTGGCGATGTCTGATTGTTTTTTCTGTCTGATGGCTGTCAAACGTTGCAGACAGTAAGATAAGACTGGCAAACAGACTGGAGTGAATAGGAAGGCAGTGACATCCATTGCAAATTCCTGAAAGTGCCAGGATTCACAAACATATTCATGAATGTTCAGCTGTTATCTGCATACCTACTAACTGTATATAGAATTATTCCATAAATGCACTAATCAGTCTGGTTTTCATGGTCAGTATCATTGCTGTCACCAACAGAGTACTCACTTGAGGTGCTGGCTGATCCCGGACTTCCTCTGAATGCAGCTGAGCCCAAGTTCCAACCCGGGTGAGAAAAGTGTCTGAAATTTTCTCCGGGAAGACAAGGCAAACGCTGATAAACAACTTGCTCAAAAATATACAGGAAGCATCTACCAGATCTGGAAACTTAATTCTACTGATCCCAGTCCAGAGCCTTTGCAAGTAATTTCAGATGCAAGTTGTGTTGTCCCCAATTTTTAATAGCTTTCTCCACAACAGTACACCAGTTCTATTTATAAAAATAAACACAGTCAACAGATTTCCTATAGATTGTACCTCGCTTGCTGAATTTGTCAGACAATATGTTAGACTCCATAGTACAAGCTAGCAGTTTCCAGTCATTTACCTTCAGAAGTAAATTAGCATTGCTTTATTTTCTTTTTTCCAGGGAGTGGGAAGGAAGCATTACAGCTGCATTTGCTGGGATAGAAGGACAGACATCAGTGGTAAAACATTAATGCTTCCAGGCAGGGTACTTAAAGGCAAACAAAGGAGCTTTTCAGTCTTTTAAACTGGAGTCCAGTGTCATGCCTCCTAAGTCCCTCAGGGTGGGGCAGACATACTGCTGCAGAATTGCACTCTGAGGCTCTCACAAAATGCCAGAGAGGTATTCACAGAAAACGAGTGAAGAACAGGCAGTAAAAAAAAAAAATAATAAAATTATTCACAGGAATTCTTTTGTATAAAAATGCCCTATTACTACACAGTAACATTTTAAATTGCTGCAGCTGCATTTTGGAATAATTCTTTAAATTATTGCAGTAGCTTGAAAAAATTAATAAAAAAAAAACAGGACTGCATACATTTCTGTTGATTTCCTTCTTTCTGATAAGTACTGCAATGTAATTGTTCTGTGCTGCACAGCTGTGTGCATAACACACACCATGTAAAAGCCAACAGCCGTTTGTTGAAGAGACAACCTCCTATTCCTTTGGTTCAAAATATCATAGTCAGGGCACCTTCAGGCTCTGATTCTGTCACATCTGCTGCAAGATGGGGTCTAGAAGTTTAACTTTTAGTATGCCCGCACGAAGTCAAATTCTGTGAAGAATTTCAACTGTGGTTAACTTTATTAACATCTAATTCAGAATTTTATTTTTTTTCTCCTCCAGCAGACATGAATACATACACTAAAGTATAATTGTTTTATTTCCTTTCATATTAGAGAGCTAAGTCCAAAATCAGAGCAGAAGTTTAAGTGAATTCAAGCTATGTCCACATAAAAATCCTAAATTATGCGTTGTAGAATATAAACACGAATTTCATTTCGTATTCATGTAAAGAATGTTAACTAGTAATATAACATAGTTTCAAGGTGGAAATGATTTTTCAGGCTGTTAATATTTCTTTGATATTGTGCAAAGTCAGTGTCCTGGTTTGACAGGTTTTCACAAAGAAAAGATACTCGCTGTCTAGGTCACAAACATTTCCAGGCAGTAGCAGAACCCCCGTTCCTCAGTTGTGCAAAAGCTACAAAAGCAAGCCAGAGCTAAAGGATGTTCTAAATCAGCAATATCAGTTATAGGTCACTTAACAGCTTCTGTTGTCAAGATGAAAGAGGTCTGTGTCACACAGGCATGCATACACAAGCACAAGTGTCATGTCATCATAACCTCTTTATATGCTATGCCTGGAATGAAGAACAAACGTATCCATATTGCATCCTTTCTTCCCTGTGCGAAAAGCACAAAGGGACCAGAGGTTCTGTTAAGGGAAAAACTATTACCACTGCTAGGTAGATTTGACTTTCCACTCTGTGTTTCTTTAACACTAAATTAGTCCTATCACTATGATAAATAATTCTTCTCTCTTGATGGCTTTTACACCTTTCAAATATTTGTAGATTTATTTCCCTGCTCAGTAGTCTGTAAGCCAACTTATACATACTTAGGCATTGTAATCATTCCTGTATGAAGACATGAGAAATGAGAGGCATCAAGCTGCCCTAGGTAAGGCTGCTAACAGAGTCCTGATGTATGGTGACCCACATAGGGAAGGTCATCTAATGCACAACACCTGCACATTTCTGCTTATCATCTGAAACTGAAATGCCTGTGATTTTTCGCCTCTTCTCCACCCTGTCTTCAGCTCTATGTTGCTCTGTTATTAAAGGCAAATAAATTACACTTCTTGGTATTTTGAACTGTATTTGTTTTCTTTTTAATAAAGATTTCCAGCCCCAAATACCAAGGGTGTTTACTCAGGGTATGTTGTGTTGTGCCTCCTGCTCTCTCACTGATGAGGACCCGCCTTCAGCAGAGATGAAGTTTAGGAGGGGATACTGTGCAAGAGCAATTTTCCTGCAGACTGCATTCACTACCTCCAGCTCCTGGCAAAAAAAAAGGGGAGAAATGGAATAAATGACTGGCCTGGGAAAAGCAAAGCATCTCAGCTGCTTGTCTCTAGCCACCTGGCTATCACTGCAGGCAGAAAGTTTTAAAAGAAGAAGAAAAGCAAACAAAATCAAGCAAGAGACATTGCTGGGAAGTGAGGGAGCTGGACGGCATAGGTAAAAGCCTGAGCCTCTGGCTGTTAGTCAAAGGTTAGGCATGTTGGCACCTGCTGCAGATCAGCTAGTGGAAAAGAAAACCTATCACTCTAATTTACAGCTTGAGGAAACGTAGCAGGCACCATCAGGCTTTGCATCATGGTGTCTGGGGCTCTGGTTTTGATCAGCTTCCATGTCACTTGTGAGCAAGCATGCTGTTATCAGTTTGTAATCCCTGTGCTGTTATTTGTAGCTCTTGCATGGGTCTGTTCTGTAGTCAAATAAGAAGCTCCGGGGTCATCACCTTGTTTCTGTATATTTGTATATTTTCTATACAGCATCTGACAGTCTTTCAAGTGTTGTAAATCTATGCAAAATTATTAACCTAGAGACAACAGTATACTCATTTGTAAGCAAGGGTAAAACTGAGGAAGGAGGTAGAATCTCACTTTAGAACAATTTCACTGGTTGTGACAGATATTGCTTTGAGCAACCTGGTCTAGTGGGAGATGTCCCTGCCCATGGCAGGGGGGTGGAACTAGATGATCTTTAAGGTCCCTTCCAGCCTAAACCGTTCTATGATACAACTTTCCCATTCCTCAGCATTGGTGAGGCATTGGTGTTGTCTCAAGGTATGCTACAGCTGAATAAGGCCTAGGGAACTACAAGATGTGTATCTAATAGAAATCAGAAATATCTTCTTATTACCTGCTTACAGTAAATGGCTAATCCAGAAAAAATCTCTATGGTATAATCACCATTCACAGATAATTGACTCCCACACGTGGAATTTTAGTTTCAAGTGAGAGTGAAAATTAAAAAAGATTCAGATATAAGTTTGAAATATGTATTTCATGGCACCATAGATTCCTTTATAGTTTAGTTACTTGAGCAACTATGATTTTAATTATTTTTTTTAATAATCTCTTGCAAACACATTGAATTACCTGTCCAGGATATTTTTCCTCTTGTTCAAGTTCTCTCATTTGATCAGCATCCAAGCAAGTAAAACAGCTAGTGACCTGTTCAGTAGCCACAGCTTACACTCATTTTTTTTTTTTCTTTCAGCTTGCTCTAAATCAGCTGGCATTTTTTCCAGTAGAGTTATAGTAGCTTAAAAGGGGTGCACCGTCTAGAATCAAGTTCACTGTGGCACTGATACCTTCATAGGAGAAAACTCGAATTTTCTTTTCAGGATCTATTGCATGTTCATTTAGATATACTTCTCAAAGCTTAAATTACTGTTTCAATCAGCTGGAAGTAGTGAGGAACACATATGGATTGCCTAACACTGAGTTGGGCTTGCTTTTGGAAAAATTTCCAACCAAAACTATTTGCTCAGCTTTACTCAGAGTATTTTATGTCATGCTGCCTTTATGTATACATCTATGACAGGTATAATGTTATTAAATACATATTCTGCATACAACAAATCAGGAAAGGAGCTGATGAATAGCAGAGAAGCATCCACAGGAGAAAAAAACCTTAAAAACTAGAGCAGAGAGGCAAGCAAATAGGAGAAAACCCCATGAAATCTGAGAGTTTGGACACAACAAACAAACTTTTGTGTGTCAGCAGGTCTGTGTTAACTGTCCATGTGTGTGAGCTAAGCCCCAGCAAATGCAAATAATGTTTCAGTAAAAGAAGACTAAGCCAACTCAAATTAACTTGAAGCTTGAGACCATACACATGAATGGTCAGCAAAGATTAGCTGACGCACAGGATTTTTTTTCCTCCCTGTTTTCTTATTAGGATTTTGCCTCATCCACAAAGGTAACTGACACTCGAGATGACTTAAGAGTTTGCCTTCAGCAGTTATACAGGCAGTTGAGCTGCAGCTGATCAGCTCCAGATACACTGCAGTTTGTGACCTGACATGTTTTAAGTAAGATCAGGACCGGTTTAATTCAGGTTGATTTGGAGCTTAGCATCTGTGTGGGTGCCATGTGAGGAGATGGTTGAGCTCATCTAATAGCTTCTTCCTGGTAAAAGGGTTGTTTTTCCTGCTCCTAGCAATGTACTTCTGCCACTTCACTCTACTCTGGCACTGCCTGACCCTTTGACAAGCCAATTCAGGTCACTGGCTGGCAGAAAATGAACCAAGCAGAAAGAATGGAATATTTTTCTGTTGGCTTAATGAACAAAATTGAATCAGCAAAGAATCTGCTGAGTACAAGTAGAGCTAGTGCAGACAGAGAAAAGAACAGGATCATGCAATCAAGAGAAGGGCAGAGGAGAAAAGGCAACTCCTTTTAGCTGATAAATCAGCTTGGCCTGTCTTGTTGAACTGCATCGTCCGTTGTCAAGAAGCATGACAAAAGAAAGAGAAAAAAAACCCTCTTTTTGCTGCTAGTTGTGGATACTAAAAGCGCAAAAACACTTTGGAAACTGAGGCTTAGCAGCCACTCATCTCCCAGAACTTGATCAGGGGCAAGGCACAGGCTATGTTTGGTTTAACAGAATTGCAGCAAAACACCAGTTCCAGTCCGCACCACCAGACTAAGCTGCCTGTCAATGAGGTAATTTTCTCTTACTAACAAATATAAAACATATGGCTTAACAGGTGATTGCGTTACTAAAAATAATAGACACTCTATAGATACGTTTTAGGAAGTATTTGTCATTGACCTGTTTAATTACAACAGTCTGTTTCTTGGAGAGACAACCACAAGACTGGGCAAATTGCTTTCCTCTTCCTGGCTTAATCTTCATTCGCTGCTTGAGTTTATTACAATTGCCTGGGTAGCAAGGTCCGATTCATTCTGAGCTGGTTCCCAGTAGCTGTTCCTGCTATGAACATAACACAGTATCTCCTGTGTTGGCCACACCAAGTAGTTGTGCCTCCTGCCATTCCTTACCCTGTTAGCCACAGTAGCAAACCCCTGCAGCTCTGGTTTTGCTATTTCAGCCCTTAGAAACGTTCAGACAGCACTGAAACTAAGAACTTTGCCATCTCCAATGATGTTCATAAGTAGTTTCTTCTCCTGTCTCTCCAACTACAGAATTCTTGTAAAGAGATTTTTCTGGCTTATATCTTTCAAGAGACCCTTGTACAAATCCCTGACCTTTTTTCCCACCATCTTCTAGGTGTTAACTTTTGCATTTTACTGTTCATCTTAGATTAGGCACCTCAGTCACATTTAGGCAGTAGGTTGACTATGTTGTCTATGCACTAATGTAACTGCAAACTTTACAGTTTAACTCCATCTTAACAGAAATAACTCTCGCACAATGGCTTAGCATATCTAAAACAGGTTTGCTGCAGGCTTGGTGACTGGCGCCTTCTATTTGTCTCTTCTTCTCTCAACCAGATGTCAACAGAGCATCCAGCCTCATTTCAGCTTCCCTCCCCTCTGCTGTTCCTGGAGGGGTTTGCTTTCACATTTGGCTTTAGCTATCAGACTTACATTTTCCCCCTGAAAATACTTTGACAACACAAATCTTACACTACCTTGTGATTCTCCTTCTAGAAATGAGATCTTTTAATAACTGGATTGCTGTTTCCAGTTTTGTTTTTTTTAATAACTGAATTCCTAAATTCTCGGGTTTACACCATGACAATGAAGCAGTGCAGACATAAGAGACAAGAGAAGTAGTTACACATTAGTAGAGAGAGCAGCTGCTTGTGAAAAGTCAATTTTGAATAGAGTTAGTGGGCTTTAACTTCCATTTTTCCGAGTAGGACTAAAATCAGCCTGAAAAGGGTCTTTCAGTGCCCTGAGCAGAAAAAGTTGGAGTTTCAAATGACAGCAAACGCGAAATAAAAATCACCCAGCTTTTTGAATCTGATAGGCGCTCTCCAAACTGGAAAAACTTGGGTTGAAATAATCTACAGCTTTGTAAATGCTTTGTAAACATATTTGATATTCTTGGATGACAGAACTTTGCTTATATCTTATATACACCTCTCCTTTTCAACTTTTCATTAGAAGAAGTCTTTCTTTTGACTTGTCTGAATACAAATTACTTCTGTTATGGTAAAAGAAAATGCATGATATTTTTGGTCCTATTAACAGATATTCACATGTGATTAAATGATGTTTATGTGGGAAGGAAAGTCATAGATATGAAAATTCATTCAGCTTTTGAAAGAATGAGTATGATAACCTAGAAAAGTCCTCCTTTGGACCTCAGAATGGAACTTGCTATCTATCCAACATTCAGAAGTGACAGGGCTAGAGAGGAAGATGTGTTTTGATATGGTGTAAAACCTCAACTAAAGACAAAACAAGAAGCAGCAGCTCCAGAAGAACTTCCTGTTATAGTGTCTTTTGACAGTACCTTAGTTATCTCAGACTCCTGAAGTAGAATTTTACCCGGATGAAGAAATATCCATTTTCTATTTCCCTTCTTAGACCTCTACAGACAAGTGTTTGATTTCCAAGAAATAGTCAACGTTGTTTACCTCAGGACTTCACAGGTTCCATCAAAAATGTTCTGAGCTAGCTCCTAAGGTGCTATAAATTGGCATAATTTCACTGGGAAAAAAAAGGTATATATATGACCAGTAGTGATTAATTACCTTCTCATTTAAAATACATCTGGCTATTGCCACATATGTTTGATTAAGGGAACAAATTTGCTTATAATTGATACCACACTTCACCTAAGCATCCTTATCTAATGCAAAAACCAACCTAACCCAATCTAGGACCAGATCCAACAGTGCTTGCTGGACTAATGATGGAACTCCCATCGGTTTTAATGAACTTGGAAATAGGCCCATGAAAACGAATAACTGATTTCTTAAATCATTATCATTTTACTAAATAGGTACTTTTTACCCATTCTATGTTTATCTCATGTAATTTTGTATCAGATTATTATAATTCTGCATCACGTTATGATTCTATTAGAAAAAAATGTATACATTTTTCATCACTGGTTGGACTTTTTGCCTTAATATAGTCTGGCTGTCAAGGCTGATGTAAATGCCTCCCAATGTTTTTTGCTTCAGTATTCGTTATGTTTTTCTGAATCTCCTTCATTATTTCACTATCTTTTAATAGGGCTGGAAGCTTTCATCTCTTTTGGCTGTTCCACCTTTTTATACTACTACTACTGTGAATCTGAATTGGAAGGCTAACTCTTTCTCCTGGCAAATGCTGACCCTAGGGCTAAGCGTTTGAATTTGCAGCACTGAGTGCTAGAATGAGTGTGAGACCAACCTTCACACTTCAGAAACTTGCCAGTTGGCAGGTTATACTGCCTGTCTGTTTCTCATTCTGTTATGCCCTCTGCAGTCTGCCACCCTACATCCCACAGTCTTTTTTGTCAACAATTTGTCAACCTAATGGTTTGTACCTGAGAAATTGCCTTATGACCCATCAACAAGTATTGAAAGCCACAGAACAGTTATCCCAATGACATACAAGTTTCCATTATGTTTGGCCAATGCAACATAATTGGAAATATTTGTTCTAGGTTAGCAAACATGAAAAAAGGGGGTGTGGGGTGTGTGGGTGGATTTGCTCCATGTAATTTTGTGCTTTTGCTATATGATTTTATGATTTTATACAACTCATTGAAATAAGTTGAATATAAGTGATTTAGTATCACAATAGAAGAATGCACTGGATTGCTTCAGGTTCTTCCAGCTCTATATCTTAATGATTTTTAAGCAATAACCTGGGAAAGCTAAATCTTATAGGGTAGTGAACCTCCATTTCTTGATGCCATCGTCTGTACAGTATATTTCTGGAATGACGAGCAGAAAAAGATCTTGTAGGGGCCTCTAAGTGTTGCCATGGAGCAAGCAGCTGGAAAGTTTTGTTGTTTTTTGTTGGGTTTTTTTAGAGAAAATTGAAGACTATATATGTATTAACCTCTGTTGGAGCTTGGAGAGTGAATCAGGTCACCTTGAATCAGAAGGTGAATCAGAAGACACCTTGTAACTGCTCAGCTGATGCACTCTTAAGATTCCTTTGACTGTATCTTCAACAGCACTGATGGAGTCTTTTGCAGTGGGGGTGGCTGAATCCTGCAACAGGCTGTCAGGAGAGACTGCAGAGTGTCCATCCTTAGAGATATTCAAAATCTGACTGGGCATGGTTCTGGGCAGCCTGCTCTGGCTGATTCTGCTTTGAGCAGTGGGGATTGGATTAGATGATCTCCAGAGGTGCTCTCCAACCTGAGTAGTACTGTGATTCTGTAAATCTAATCTACTTTGCCATTTCCCTGTCTTCCACCAAGAAATGCTGAGTTTAGACTTTTAATAAAACTAGGTTGATATGCATAAGGCAGATCTGGGGCAGAATTTAAAGGATTTTCCCCAGAGTGAAGGACCATGGTGCCACTGGGAATCCAGACCATCATCTGCAAGCAGTTCAGCTCAGCCCTTCTGCCTGCCTGGCTGAGGAGAGCCCTCAGTGATTCATCAGGATGTTCAGGGCTTCCTATATAATTGTTTTTCATCCTTACAGCACCAGAGTTCATGTGCCACCACATTAAGATTTGATATTTTTTTCAGGTTTCTTTTCATGTTTTGCTTGGTTGTTTGGTTTTTGTTTTTCTCCAGAGGATACTCTGTAAATGACCAGAACAGCTCTGCCTTGGACCAGGTGTTGCTGCTTCTCTGCCAAACGTGCTTCCTTCATGTTTTAACGGTCAGCTGACGTTTTTGTGCTTTTCTAGCTTTTGTGGCAACAATAACTGAAGATCTGCAACTGAAGTGAGAGCTCTTCTAGAAAGATGGTGTCTGAGGAGTCCTTCCAACTGCAGCAAGTGTAGAAAAGCTGCATTTGTAAATGCCAAAAAAAAAGGTAATGCAAATTCCAAGAAAGAGGTAAGATTCATAGTTGTCTTCAGTAAGGACTTCTGGTCAAAGTTTCTATTTTTAGGCAGAACTTCCCGAAGTCTTGGACAAGTGCGCACAACCATGAGAATGTTGCAATACAAAGTAGCTTGCACCGGCTCTGCTTCTACCTCCCTGATCAGCTTTTCTTTTAGAAAAAGGCCAGGAAAAAAAAATAAATCTCCCTGATTGCATTCAAAGGAGCTGATGCACCAGTTCCAACCGGTTTGAGAAAACCCTAATAATCCTTTTGTAAAAAGAATCCATGATCTTTTCTCATTCTGAAATGCTCTTAACAAAAGAAATATAAGAGAAAGAAAGGTAATCACTTGGCCTTGAGTAGGATACTTTACAGCCATTGCCCTTGTAACAGTGAAGTGTGCTGCATGTGACGGGTGTACAGCTTTACTTGGGGAAGTTGGCTGAAAATACTTAAGCATTTTGCATGGGCAGATGGAATATGTGGCCATTTTTAAAACAGGAGCAAATGTATGAATTTAATTACGAAGTGATTTGACAAGCACTTGTTCGCTCCTTGCATAATTTTCTAAAGAAACTTGGAACAATTAATTGTTTCATAGGCGATGTTAAATAGTTTTTATAGACGTCTTTTTGTTGTCATTTCAGAAGTTTTATTGCAAACTTCAAGTAAAGTGTTTCNGCAAATTTCAAGTAAAGTGTTTCGGTTTTGTTCTGCTATTGTATGCTGACCACTTTGACAGCCCAACAAACAGGAAAAAAGTAAGCCTAAAACCAATTTATTGTACATTTTAATAGCTACAGGTGTTTTGTCTAGACAGGCCTCATTGGTGACCAGATAAACCATGCAGACAATCATGAAAATCCTTGCCTTGACTGGAAATTGATGCACCTGTGAGAAGAGGGTCAAAGTTACAATTTGCAGTGTTTTTGATTAAAACCAGACTTTGGAATCTATTCATGTAGGCACATAAGCAAAATGGCTGCACTGTGAAATGCATCATCTATTAACAACTATTAATCCCTATTAGGACTGCCTGATACTGCCCAGTCCTACCCTGGCCACTAAGAAATCAGAAGTGCTGTTCAAGCATTTCCTCTCAGTGAAATTGGTGGTTCTGGATTTTTTTCTCATTTAATTAAAAAAAACCAACCAAATAAAAAAAAACCCCAAAAAACCCCAAACCCCCAACAAAATTCAAAACATAATCTGCAGTACTCTTCTCACACTTTTGAAAGTGAAAGGGAAATCTTGTTTACACCTTGTAAATAACAGGACTATGACTCTGTTATTTGTCACACCAAGACTCTCTGAGAGCTTGTGAGTTTTCGTCTATGTATTCATTCATTTGTTTTAGTATCTTTACTTTCTTGTTCTTTCTAAATTAGCCTTTACAAAGCTGGTGGCAAAATATATTAAAAAAAAACCCAAAACCCTATTTTAACAATTTCTGCTCCATTATACTGAAATTTCTTTCACTCCATTTTTCTAACTGTGTATAATCATAGAATCATAGAATGGTTTAGGTTGGAAGGGACCTTAAAGATCGCCTAGTTCCAACCCCCCTGCCATGGGCAGGGACACCTCCCACTAGACCAGGTTGCTTAAGGAGGAAAGAAGGAATCTTCATAAACTTGTTCCTATTTTATCAGCATTTTCTTATCCCCATCCCTTGGAGTGTTCAAGGTCAGGTTGGATGTGGCTTTAAGCAATCTCGTCTAATGGGAGGTGTCCCTGCCCATGGCAGGGACAGTGGAACTAGATGATCTTTAAGGTCCCTTCCAACCCAAAGCATTCTATAATTCTATGATCCTCCTTAGCGATGCAGAAGCAATTTCAGCCTCATTGTATACTTCTTGTGTACTCAGAGTAATCTTTCAAGTTAAATACCACGTATCAAAGAAAATAATCCATTTTCCCGTCATTATATTTGGGCCATATATTAAAATATTCCTGAAATAGCTTTTCCCCAAACCTATTTATTGGCAGATCATCTCAATCTTGATCGAGATAACAGCAAAAGCTTTTCAAAATATTCACAAGGAAATCTGAAATGATGCAAACTTCAATTACTTTGTTTCATAAGAAAAGGAAAGAAAAGGAAAGAAAATGCAAACTAGGTTTATCTAAAGCTATAAAAAAGGTAATGAACCTTTACATTCAAACCTGGAACTAATTTCATGTTAAATAAGGCACAGCTTGTAATGTTGCAAATTCTTCAGCACAAAACTAATTCAGCTCCTCAGGGACACATTTCCTTCTCTGTTTTTGGCACTTTTAGTAGAGAGTTGAAAGTGTCGGGATCCTGAGAGCACCAACTGGTCTTCGCTGCCCTGACCAGCCCCAAATGGGATATGTGCACAGACGCAAATGATGTGAAGTCCCCTGAGAGGCTGGACATACTGCTGCAGGGCTGCCAAGCTGCCATGCTGAGGACCCAGGCAGTTTTGGGGCCAGAGCCCACTTGCTCCCACTGGCTCACAGTGTAGACAGAATGAATGTGTGCTGGATTGCACCTGACAGTGCAAAGTACTCATTATACAAGTTTACAAGTGGAACTAATCTGATTTTTTTTTTTTTTTAATAAAATAAACTTAGCAAAGAAACTATCTTGTGTCCCACAATCAAATGTTGACTTCTCAATGATAACTGCTTTCTTTAGTTTTCAAAAATTGTTTCATTACCAAAAATGTTGTTTTTAAATCAGCTAAAACCCAACCATATACTTTTCAATTTTGTGGCTGAACACCTAGTGAAACTTAATGATTTGAACAGACACTTTTTTGGCTCTTATTTGGGAAAAATCTTATTTCATCAATAAGAAGTTTTGGCAAAAGATGTCCAATTAATTGTGGTAAATTCTGCAATTTATTTTTAAAACAAAGAAAAGGGAAAAAAATACTTTTTTTTTTTTTTTTAAAGCCAGACAGAGATGCCAAAAGTTATGAATCTAACTCCTTGGATATAGAATTCCACCATGTGGGTGGTCGTATGCATGACTATTAAAGGGCTATTATTTTGGAAAACATAGAGTCTTGACCTTCACAAGCATTTAGTTTGACCTGTTCTATAATGCAGGACACGGATTTTCCCCATATTGATTTCTATATGAACTAAACTGTCCCTTCTTACAAAGAAACATTGTGCATTTGATTAAAAATAAAATCCAGAACAGCCTTCCCAGTAATAGAGAATCCATGGAAATCAATACTGAATATTTTTAATTCATATTTAACCTCAGTACAAAACAGCACCGTTTCTTTTTGGAATGGGTATGAGTTTAATGTGACTCACGATTTTTACGTGACTCCTTTGAACTCCCCCTAATTTACCATTTTGATAAAGCACTCCAGTGTTGTGTTGTGGCAGTAATGACAAATACAGAGGAAGTAGCTCCATTTTTCTATTTTGTGTCCTGTTTATACAGTTGATGATCATGCTGGCTCTCTTGGCTGCAGCATTTGGTATAGGGATCTCAAGTTCTACACATAATCCACAAAGATCCCTAAAAGTCTTGCTATCCTATCTCAGGATAAGGTCCCTATCCTGTGAGTTTGACCTGCATGCTTTGTGTGACACTTCTTTTTTTGTTTGTAGATGGATAACTTTACACTTGGTAGTAAATATGTCAAATGATAGCTAATCCATCACACCCTTAGGTAAACTGTTCTAATGATTGATTACTATTAATGTTAAAAATGTTTGGTTTATTTCCAATCTGATTTGATCTGCCCTCAGATTCCAGCCTCTACAGATTATGTTGGTTGATAATTCAAAGATGATGTTAAATCACATCTTTTTCTCTCATCAACAACTTGTAGAGCATTTGAAAGACGTCTTTTGACAACCCCTTCATTTAAGAGTGAGTTTAATGAGGCAATTTTTGTCATAATTTTTTTCCCCTCTTTTCTGCAGACTTTGTCAATTGGCTTTTGAAGTAGCTGATACCAGAGCTAAACACTGCATTCCAGTAATGGTCTTCCCATATACAAAGGTGTCACATCTCTCTAATCCTGTATATAATTTCTCACTTACACTGAGGGGCTGCACTTGATTTTCTGTCTAAACCACTCCATTGCAAGTTCACATTAAGTTTATTATCCAACATACTCTTAAATATTTTTGAATCATCGCTTTCCGAAAGGCGGTCTACCAAGTGGGGGTAACCTGTAATCTTTATTCCTACAAGTGACACGTCACTGTATTAAGCCTTATAAAGAAGTTGAATGAGGGCTGGTCTTTGAAACTGTTATAGGACACTAATAGGATTAGGACTCTCTACATGCAATTATTTTTTGAAGATACATCAGTGAGTTTTCAACACACCCAATACCTGTTGATTTATTTTTTCCTTTATTTTAAAATGTTAAAATACTATGAACTACTAACTAAAAAACTCAGTGTTTATCAATCAGATTTCATTAAAAATATTATATTTCCTGGCTAAAACCCAATTACCATGAAGTCATTCACCATTTAAATCTATTCTGTGTTCAGCTTGGGACNCTAAAAAACTCAGTGTTTATCAATCAGATTTCATTAAAAATATTGTATTTCCTGGCTAAAACCCAATTACCATGAAGACATTCACCATTTAAATCTATTCTGTGTTCAGCTTGGGACCTGTTGGTTTTAGCTTGCAAGTTAAGTTACTTGTCTTACAAGTGCATTGTTCACCTGTGAACCTGTTTAAGAATATCATCCTGTTGGCGTCTCATTGTCTGGAATTTAATGCGTTTTCAGCTTTCTGAAAGTCACTTTAACAGCATGGAGACCTCTTTTCCTGGTTCTTCCTGAACTGAAACTTAGTAATAAGATATGTTGATTTTGAATTGTACCATTTTTGCCTTTGTTGCAGAATTCCTTTTTTAGCCTGAGACTTAAAGACTCAGTGCTCTCCTGGCTTGGAGATCTGCCTGCTGCCAGTAAGACGTGGTAACATCAGCGAGCTCTTTCTGACCTTCTAATTCAGGATCAGCCTAGTCCCTCTGCCAACTAAGATAGGCTAGGGAGTCATTTATTTCATACTAATAGCGTGATTGCTCTCCTATCTGCCATGCATTTGGATTGCTTCCAGTATATTTTCTCCTTACCATGCGTGAGAGCAGAAGTAAAGGCTAGAAGTTGAAGTCATCCCCTAAGCAGGCAGTAAACCTCTATAAAGTTTCTTTGTTGTCTTTTTAAGACCAGAGATTGGTTCTTTCAAGTGGCCTGATTACAGTAAATTGTCTTCTTGTATTGCATTTAAAGATTTGCAATTTGACAAGCCTAGTTAGATATCGGTTTGAATGATATAGAACCTTGAAACTTATGTACACAAAATATGCTCATCCCATATTTTTCCAACAAATATATGGGTAGCTCTGAGCAGGCAAACAGAAGTTTAAAACTTGTATTCAAGTGCAAAGAACATGCATGTTTTATTTGCAGAATGAATGATAGATGCATAATAGTGTTAAACGCGACGATTTGATATGACAATAAAATGAAACTTCTGGTAGTGTTCATTCTCTCAGAATTAATCAGCAGTGTGAAATTTAAGTTGGCTGTCTGCAACCTGTCTGTTCTGCTGATTTTTTTAATTGCCTATTGGTTAATGTGAGGAATCAAAAGGACATACGGAGACAAAATTCAATAGTCAGGTAAGCAGCTTCCTTTCTGTGATTTGGATGACACAGTGGAGTGAGTGATGATAAGTGAGAGTGAAGTGATATTTTAACAATTTTTTTAATGTTAAAATGTCCCCAAGTAGGCTGGATTCATACATACTCCTGGCTGCTCAGCATCTCTTGTGTGAAGAAAATCTGTGGTATGTCTTAAGTGGTGAGAAAGTTGATTTTAGTGTTGTCTGGCATCACTATTGCATTGCAGCGTGATTGAAATACGGTAGTGAATCTGGTGCTGAGAGTGTACATTTGCTACAAACAGTTTAAGTGGACTGAAATACTACTTCCAAGAAAGATTTTTATGCATCTTGAACTTGACTGACATAATGTGCAGTTATCTACTCCAAATATGTCGCCAACAACCAAAGTCCCTCAACATGGACTTCCCTCTGGCGCTTACGATATTTGTACCCATTTTATTCAAGTATGACTATTTTAGTTATAAGGTGCCTCCATGCCACATTTTTTTAATTATTAATGTAAAAATTTAGAGTTTGAATGTGGAATTTAGAAAAGGGTCAAAAGAAAGTAGGCATGGATTTGTCACAGGGGTTGTACAAAGAAGCGATTGTGCCCCTTTTTGGATGGGAGTGAAGCGCGAAGGTGAACTCCCTGTACATTTTGAGATCTTATTACTGTACTACTTCAGCTCTTACCATCACAGACCACCGGGAAGGGAGCTCTGACTCACTGTCCATTGGGCCCTTTGACCTCCCTGCTGACTACAGGTGAGTCTGTGCTTTCTATGTCTGTGCAAGTGCCTTTTTTTAAATACATGCACACTAGGAAGTAAATGGAGACTATGATATCCTTTGAGCTTTAAGAAGCATTGAGATGGGAAATATGAGAAACAATTATCTAGAATTAATTTCACACTGTGTTAAGCCTGATTTAAGAAAAGAAATCTGGGTTTAAAAAACACTGGGATTTCTATTTGAAAATTATTTTGTGGTAGTTCTCACAATTAGTCTTTATATTATCACCATAAATAGCAAAAATACTTTTGAGACAGAAAGGGTCAGAATGGCAGACTAGAATTTCCTCTGCCTACAGGTTGCACTGCTGTGTTTTTGGTTTATCCATTATTGTTCTAGCACCTTTTTGTATGTAAAATTATACTTGATATACGGTAACACAGTAGGAAATTAACTCTTGAATAAACCAAAATAATTCAGAAGTATCTCCAGTGAGGACAGTGAAGCAATGTCACTGTTATTAAGCTGAGAATCAGGCAGAAAACATCTTCTCCAGAAAGGTGTAATTTATTAGCCTGATCTTTTGAATATTTATGGTACAAGTAAGATTATTCATATGCATTTGGTTCTAATCTTGCAGCCATGTTCATCTGAATGAAATTAATTGCTTGTGTAGTAAGCGTAGTGAGGATAAAAATGTCAAAATCATAGTGAAATTAGGAAACATTACTGAAATCATCCATTACAGACTGAATGAAAGTGAGATGCACAGTCAGAAGGAAAGGGGAGATAGAAACTGAATCAGGCAGAGATTTTAAGGATTATATACTTTTGATATTTCTATTATTCTTTCTTCAGTATACTTAGCAATTTCTACATTAAATGACACCTTGATGTCAAACTTGACTAACTCTTTGTAAGTATTTGCAAAAGATTTTCTAACCTTTGCTCTGTTCTCTAAAAACTGTGCAAGGAAACAGTAAGAATATTTTGCTTTGCTGAACACACTATCTTTTCAATTTCATCAACTTTAGAAAATTATATTAGATGCTATTTCTTTGCATACCACACAGCATTACGGGTGAAATTTGGTCTTCCTGCACCTAGAATTTTCAGTATGCATATTTTAAAAATGCTATGGTATTGACTTGATGTGACCTTCTAAACTTCTTCAGATGATTATATGAAACTTAGGTACTTAGGTCAGGAGACCTTTGCTAGATATCGAACCTGTTAATAGGTACTAGATCTAAGGCAGACTGCATTGATAACTCTTACTGTTCTGTTAGGATCTAGAAAGCGGAGACCATAACCTGCTGTCTGGCCACTTCTTGACAAATGATAAAGTCTGTGCCTGCAACACTATTTCTCCTCATAAATTAGGGTTTGAATGGGTTGACAAGGTAGATGAATGCATAGAGATGAGTTTGGAAATGGCAGTTTTACCTTTACATTTGTCCCTTGCTATGTTTGACTCAATAATGAAAAGTGAAATCAGGAGTTTTACTTGAAAATCACGAGTCATATATGGAAGTTAGGGAAGAAAATCTTATTAATGTATCCCTAATACGCTAGTGCTGACTGAAACAATTGCCAACTCTCACAACAATTTTTTACACAACGATTACCTGTACAAATGTAAAGCTACATACTGAGTAAGATAGTCCCGGTGTATGATATCATACAAGCCAAACATTTAAATGTGAATAGAGTACATGTCCATATAATTATTGTGGCCGTGTACTAGTGCATTTGCACTTGCACACATGAACATTTATATTACATGACTACCTGGAGTGCTAAATTGTCTGTTCTTGTGTGCTTTTGCTTACCAGTGTGGCAGTGACTGTGGGTTTTCTACATATTTAAAAAACAGACAAGTGTTTTTCACTTACACTCTGTAATTTTGTACCAGAAACTTGCAGATGGATGCTAGAGCATTTTTACTTCATTTTAAAAAACACTGTTGAATCATTTGGGGGTTCACCTATGAAAGAGAAGATTTTATCAGTGCAGCTGTTTATGAGGACCTTATGCTACATTCAAAATGAAAAGTATTATGTTATCATGACTCTGGAAAACAAAAGTTCTTGTACATACAATCCAGCGTGAAGACCTCCAGCACTGTCTGACAGCAAAGCCCTCTGGCATTCGGAGCACAGAGCTCTCCATTGTCTGATATCCTGGAAGCAGCCCGCTGAGGATGAAGACTCAAGTACCCTTTCATTTCACAAACATTTATTTTTTTTTCCTTTTGCTCCTTCCTGCAGATACTTTTCTGCCTTTCACCCTTGAAGATCCTCTAATTAGGCATGGAATGGACAAATAAATACCAGAATATAGTCAATGACACTTCATTCATATGGCTTTAAATCCTCCCATGATGTTTCACATTGTTCTCTTCCTCCCAAAATCAATTGAATTTAGTGGCAATTTTACCCAATTAAGGGCTAAAAAAATCCTGAATAAGAATCACAATATCTTACCTTAATTACGTCTCTGCAGAAAGTGCTTTGACTGAATGACTTCTCAGTTTTGGCAGTACATGTATATTTGTTATTAAGACCCTTCTTTCATTTTCAGTAGCATTGTGCATGCAGTATTGATTGAAAGGTGAGTGGGCATTACGCTGTCACTTGGGATTTTTGTGGGTGGTCACCTGCTTATTCATAAAATGCTATATTAGAAAGTAGAATAGTTAACACTAGAGGGAAGGATAAACCCTGAAAGATGCAAGCGAAGCAAATCATGTGGTTATTTCTTTGCTTGTCACCATTTTTTCAGAGGTAGCAGTATGGGAGTTGGTGGGGCTTACAGTAACCTACAAGTAATTCCTACATGAATTGCAGAGATACTGTAAAGGAAGCAGCACCTTTGAGGAGAAACTGCAAAGAATGACAATTATAAATCTCCTTGACTAATGGCTAGTGGTGAGATAAATGTCTTTTTCCTTGCCTCATTCTGTGCATAGTCCTTTCTTCTGAAAGAAAACTGCTGCACGGCCGCCAAGGGGTACAGGGTGTTCTGTTTTTGCAGCTGAAGGATCATGTTTATGATGTACACCTTCACTTGAAAATCATATGAAAGTACTAGGTATTTGATGAAGGTCAGGGATATGAATAGAAGAGAACCTGGCAAATCTGCTAAGACTTTGCCAGTGAAGAGAGATCTTTTAACATTTAGTTGTTGCTTACTTTCATTACATACAGTCTCTGCAGATCTCCCTGCAGATCAATATTTGAATATTACACTAACAGATTTATGAGAATTCATGCTGTATGCTGTTCCAGCCAGCTTACAGAAGATCTGTGTTGCATTTATAGTAAAGCCTCTACTAACTTTTAAGATCAGACTTTTAAAGCACAGTTGGATTTTTAAAAGTTCTTTCTTGATTTAGACAGTTAGCTTCCGTTGAAATACATAGAGGCTGTCGCCAAGAAGGTTTTTCAAATGTTGATGCCTACCGTGATCCTCAGATTCCAAAAGCTACCTGAAAATCTGATACTTAATTCATCAGGAATCTTTTATGCGGCTGTCACTGGCGTTGTTCCTTTATATGTTCACAACCTGTGTCAATAATAAGGTAGCTCATCATTTGCCTTCTTTAAGACTAAAGGCTCCTTGCGCATAATTTCATGTATAACTAAAGAATGGTGCTATATTTATTTTCTGTATACACAGAGAAACTGAGGACTTCATTAGCCAATAGATGTATATAGCTGGACCTGGAATATAACAAATTTATTTTATTATTATTGTTCTTGTAGGTTTGGGTTTTTTTTTCCTTTAGGTGGAAAAAGTGTGATAAAAGTTTTGTCAATCTTTCTTTCTTCTTTTAAAGCAAATAGGTGTGAAAATGCATGAAGAGGAGCTGAGAGTGTACTGAAACATTGTCTGATGGGAGGGGGATTGAATCATAGTGTAAATGTATATGTGTGAGCAACCGGGAAATGCAAAAGGGTCAGCACTGTTTGAGATATGGTGAAATAGATTAATATGGGAATATATCAAAGCAGTGGATGCAGGGAAGAGGAGAGTGGAAAGGAAAAAGGACTACTAGAGCAGAAGCCTTCAAAATACTGAAAGAAATGGAAAAGAGTGCATGCATATTTTATGTTCACTCTGTTGTGTGTCTCTTCAATGGATGGTATTTAACGGACAGATGGGGCTGTTGACCAAGGCCAAAATACTTACGATTTTCTTTCTAGTAAATAAAGTGCTTGCTCTTTATTGGTCTTGGTTTTTATTCCTTTTATAATGAGTCTTCTTTTCAGTGATGCCAAGAAGTGCCTGATTTGCATGTGTAAATTCAAGATTAATATGAGTGAACTCTGTTAGATTTATTAATCTGTTGTTACCTATGTAGAATGTATTGTCGCTTTTCCTTCTAGGCTTTTGTGTTATATCCTTAGACAACTTAAGTACACAGGCTATTTTTTTCAGCTGTGATTATATATTTTTGCATGATTTTAAATCAAGTATTAAAAATAATTTTATTTTAAGAGAATCCATGAACTTGCATGTTTTTCCTTTCTTTTTCTTTTTTCCTCCTGGGCTTAAACAAAAGCAATACAGTTATTTGCGTTCAATGAATACGCAATATTTTGAGCCTCTGTCTCTCAAAATAGCTATTCAAATTGGAATCCTGTAGAATTTTATAATTGCTCTGGACCTCTGAGTCATCTGCAGAAATATTTTTAATGATCAATCGACCATAAAACTCATAACTTTTATTTCAGGTCCCTCATCAACAAATTGATTCTATATTTCCATATGATTAAAGAAAATATCCTTCCAGTTAGGGATTTGCTTTAAAAGATGAAGAAATAGGGAAACAAAGAGCAATTCCTATTCGTAAGGGTGAAGCACCCTACACTAACAGTGCAATAAGATTATTAAAAGTGAGCGTTTGATTAATTTCCAGTATACCCCTCATACATATGATCACAGCTTCCATCTTAGAAAGTGAGGGATAAAACAATTTCTTCCCTTGCATGCAATTCCCTCTTAGCACAGGATTAAAGGCTTATGCAAAGAGGCAGCGCAAAATTCATTAAGTTGGCAACCACACAGTTGTACCAAACGCTACTGATACTGAAGCTGGAATATATGTATGTGTAACTTCGAAACAAATTTCACATTTTAGCATTAGTGGCAGGTGAGCTGCATTGGTAATTCCATCCTTTGCAGCCTGGCTAAAATAACTATATGTAGCTATTCATGCATGTAATTCAGCTACCTGATTCATTAACATTTAAACAGTCTGTTAGGCAATGACCATAAATTAGATGCCCTACAGATCCTTGGCAAAATTATGTTTAACAGCCATTGATACACTAAAGCCTTGACAAGAAAAAATACTTACGTGCTATGCAGTGACAAACACGTGTGTTTTGTGTTAGTCCAGAGGATGCCCTTCTAAGGATGGCACCTAGTATCACTGGGGCATATCACATACAAATATGGTGATTATACAGAAGGAGGCAAACACAACTGCACTTAATCATGGGTAAAAGGTAGTGGGGCTACCTCTGTCTGGAAATGGACAATGATATAAGGTCTAATCCAGAGTACTTTTAGAGCAACAGAAAGATTCCTATGGATGGAAGAAAAAGGATTCCATGACCCCCCCACCAGAGAGCTGAAGGGAGTCCCACTCCCGTGAAACACGTGAGCACCTTTATGTCTCCAGGACACACAGCAGCGGGTTGTGGAAGTAGCTGGGAAAATCTCATCCTGTTTTATCCCCCAGGGGTTGATATCCCCATTTCTTAGCCACCAATTTAAGCTGTTTAGAGTGCTGCACCATGGCAGTGGTGGGTAGGTGTTACCCCAAAGCCACTCATCTGTGGATATTTCTCCCTGCTGTCACAGGTCCTTCGTGACTGTGCCTCTATCACTGTGTCCTACTTCACACTTTGAACTCATCTTGGTTGAGACCATTCACAACACCTTCATCTTCCCTAGTAAATATGTTCACTTACGGCAATGAATCCTAGCACCAAGCTGAAGGGTATACAACTGGTCTTGCATATATTACAAAACCATGGGTTTATGCTGCATACCCTGTGTGTTTGTCCTGTGGCAAGAGAGCATGTGAAGGAGTTCAAGGACACAAAAATCTGATGGGATACTAGTTGAAGTATGGCAAAGGGAGTCAGACTGGAATCGATATAGTGTGCTGTAAAAGACCTTCAGATCAGCTACACTGAAAACCATACTGAGGTGCTTTTTGAGGAAGAACTACTGGGTTTGCTTCAAAAGAACCCAGGATTAACCCAGTATCTTTCCAACATGGGTGATAAGGGGAAGGGACAAGGTCCTTGGACCTCAGGCTAATTCAGATTTTGACTCATGGAAAGAGTAATGTGAAGATTTTCACATTTTTATGCCCACTGGGCTTTAATATGCATGTCACTTGATACAGTAAATACAGAAGCAACACTAGTTTAAAGGTAAAAATGGAGAACAATTTCAGGGAAACAAAAAAATTCTGTCATTCCTATGTAATACATATGATTATATTTTTTGTGGCTTGCAACCAACAGCAGAAACACTTTATATGTACACATCAGATGCTAATACAGTTCCAGTTCTGGAAACTGTTTCCATGTGTTTCAGGAGACTAATTATGGTAACTGAAATGATAATTGTTTTGTTACCACTCACTCAGTTGAATATATCTTGCTTGGCCAATTTTGTTATCCCACAACAGGATTTTAACTTTTTTTCCCCAGAAAATGAACTTGTGAACTACTGGTAGGTTTTGTATTTGTGGGGTTTTTTTAATACTGGAAGAGGCTCCCACATTGTTTTCCCATGGCTGTGTTGGACAAGTTGAAACTCTGCTTTCTGAATAACTGAATTAACTTTGCCTTTGGAGAGGTGTTTTTGGTGCTGGTCGTGCAATGCATTCCCATCTTGTAATGGCCAGCCAGTGGATCAGTTATGGTCTAAACAAGCCAAGGTCCTAGGGGCATTTCAAGACAAGATTTTTTAACTATTCAAAGAGCAAGCCTGAAAAACTGCGGTGGGAACTCACCTGACTGGCAGCTCAATTCTCTGTTCCAATGTCATTAATAGCTCGATGTGTTGCCAGTCGTGTGGACAGACAGACTGTCACACAGGCTACATGCAAGGCCCTTGTTTGGACTCAGGAACTGCACATCTGAAAGAAATACAGGCTCCTCACAACTCCCAGGAGGTCAAACCAATTGATCTTACTGATACCCAGAACAAATTTTCTTGGCAAACTCTTTGGGAAAGTATGGCTCTGTGAACTGGGGCTTGGTTCAAATACATATTGAAACACCCACATTAGGAGTTTACCGTTTCCTTTAAAACAGAAATGGCAACTAGACTCTGGAAAACTCCTCATCATTTTTATAACCT
>RSEF01000003.1:102879038-102894937 GCA_003993805.1 Himantopus leucocephalus
GTGCAGCCTCACCAGTGCCGAGTACAGGGGGACAATCACTTCCTTAGTCCAGCTGACCACACTATTTCTGATACAAGCCAGGATGCTACTGGCTTTCTTGGCCACTTAGGCATACTGCTGGTTCATATCCAGCTGGCTGTTGACCAGCATTCTCCAGGTCCTTTTCTGCGGGGCAGCTTTCCAGCCACTCTTCCCCAAGCCTGTAGGGCTGCATGGGGCTGTTGTGACCCAAGTGCAGGAACCAGCACTTGGCCTTGTTGAACCTCATATCATTGGCCTCGGCCCATCGATCCAGCCTGTCCACATCCCTCTGTAGAGCCTTCCTGTCAACACCCCCACCCAACTTGGTGTCGTCTGCAAACTTACTGAGGGTGCACTTGATCACCTCGTCCTGGTCATTGATAAAGATATTAAAGAGAACTAGCCCCAGTATTGAGCCCCAGGGAACACCACTTGTGGCTGGGCACCAACTGGATTTAACCCCATTCACCGCAACTCTTTGGGCCTGGCCATCCAGCCAGCTTTTTACCCACTGAAGAGTATACCCATCCAAGCCATGAGCAACCAGTTTCTCTAGGAGAATGGTGTGGGAAATGGTGTCAAAGGCTTTACTAAAGTCCAGGTAAACACCACCTACAGCTAGTCATGTTCTATATAAAAAATGAATTTTCTAGAAGATGAACAAATTGTTTTGAATCAAGTAAAGATTTACCTTCTCCAAACAAGTACCTTTGCCTTCATGTGCTATCTACAGGCATTCCTTCTTCCTATGCAATCTATTCCCAGGGCCTCAGACTCTCTTAACTAGACCTCTTTTACGGTGTATACCTTTCCAAGTTCTCTACTTTGTGAATATCTAATACTTGAATAAAGTTTGATTCCGTCCTGGGGTTTGTGGCCTGAGGGAAAATTGCGAGGTGAGAGAGTTAAATCATCATGGCAGAGGGAAGCTGAAAATTGACTGGACTTTGGGATGATGAGATGAATACTAAAGAAGTGTTCAAGTGAGGGAGTCAAACTGCCTGCAAGCTCAGTCTCCAATTTAGGCACTGGAATGCATTAAAAATTAGGTTTAGCAAGATGATTCAGCATGTCATATGGGGGGTACTTAAGCAAATCAGATTTCTGGCTCCCTAACAAGGGTGATTCAGAATTTCAGCACAGTGAGAATGGGCTTCTCTAGATCTTAATCCAGGGACGATTGGATCCCAGGGTGCCTCTGACCTCTCATTGCTTTTCAGATTTGATGTGGATTTCCATTGCCATCTCCATTCACATCCTCGGAAGAGGCAGCCATCTAAGACCACAGTGCCACAGGCATTGCTATTGAATTGATGAGTTACTGCATCACCCAGATGTAAAAGTTTGATGTCAAGCAGGCATGGGCACATGGCTGTTAGGTGGTGCATTATCTACAATACACAGTATGTAATTTACTGTCATCCCGATTTTATAAACTATGAGAAGACATATGCTAAATGATCTAGCAATTAGTGCCACAGATGAAAAATATGTGATTTGACATCGAGTCTGGCAGTACAAAGATGGTCAAACATTTTTTTATGCAGACTTGAACAAGAGTGAGTTTACAACAGGTGTCATATGACTACAGCATTTTTAACCTGGTGCTACAAGCAATAGCTGCAGATTTACCACACCATCAAACTATGACTTCAAAAGAACTCTCTCTTACTGTGAGAATCTGCTGGCCAAAGTGCATCTGACTCTGTAATTTAGTTTTTGGGACATTTAGACAGGGAGACACATGCCCAATCTTTTCCATTTTCTATCATTTCTGGTTTCTGGAGTGCCGGGAGTTATTTTACTTATTTTGTCTTAGAGGTATATTGCTCTTATATACAGCCATTTTATATATTATAATAATAATAACAACAATAACAATAATAATAATAATACTTAAACTAATCAAAGAGGGAAAAAAATCATTTTGGGTTATATATTTATTTATTCTTCCACTGCATGAGATTATAATTAAATTTGAAAACATTTTGTGTTTTTTTTCAAAGAAAAGACATTCATCCAAAATAAATCGATTGCAGCCTCCATGCCCAAAAGACATGGTAGTTGACATTCTTCTCAATAATCTTCTGTTATAAAGTCACCCCCAGCAAGTCTGACCTTCTTGCATCATGGTCAGCTCTGCTAGAGTCTTGTTAACTGGTAGCAGAATCTGTTCTGTATAAGAAGCCCATTCAAATAAGATGCCTACCACCGCAGTCCATCATCTTTCTTAAATTAAGGAATATTCAGATGAAAGCCTTACTTGACCAAAACTGCAGTCACGATACCATGAACAGAGAACTTGTCCCAGGTAGGTAGTCTCTACTAAAATAACAGGTTGACTGGTATTCCAAAGTCACCCTGATTTTCAAGCTTTAAGATCTTGTTCATGCAAACTGCTTCCATAGTCTTTCTTTCCACCAGCAGTGACAGTAGAAAGTGTTTGATAGTAGAATGTGTTCGGTATCAGTTCGGCTTAAGCTTCAAGTGCAGTATGAGAGACTATTTCATAACTCTGTTCGGAAGAAAAAAAGGATGTGTGTGAAGTTATTATTAATTCAGCATTCAATTTCAATCAGAAGCAATGAAGAGCCATAATGTTTTAAATAGAAAAAATTCCACTGTTCTGACATTGCTGAGATGTTTTCAGCAAAAAAAAAAAAAAAGGAGTTATATTTCTTTTCATTTTATTACTATTGTCACATATTTAAGAGGAGGGAGTGGTAAGCAGGAAGGGAGGAAAGGACTTGTTTTTTAGCATGTTTGCTTTGAAATCAGAAACATTAAATCCCAGAACAAAAGAAAATATGTAAGCTATAATGCGTAGAGGCTGGAATACCATATGACTGTTAAAGAAGAGTAGAAGGGAACTTAGTGCATCTCCACAGCTAACAAGTGAAAATGGTAGCCATGAAACGGAAAGTAGATAAAAGACAGAGAGCTGCTAATAGTAAACATACAGAACTGACATTTCATCCAATGTGACATGCAAAGAACAGACAAGAGTACTAAACAACAACAACAAAAAATTCTTAGTTATATATTTTTGGCATTTTCTTCCCGGCTGACACCTTTTCATCACTGTCAAAAAACCAATGAGAAGGCAAGCTTGCAAAATACCAGATTTTTCCTGAGACATGCTGAATGCTCATGACCTTTCAGGATAGCTTTCACAACTTGTTGAAATGAGTCTAGAGACAGAAACATGAAAGGGGATGGGGGAAGGCACTGACTTACACTTCGCAATTTATCCTTGATAGTTGAGCTACAACAACTTAATCTAAACAGTGTCTTCTAAGTCACTAATGAAAACAGGACTTGTTCGTTAGAAAGCTCTTCAGGCTGAGTTCTTTAACAACTTCTATTGTTATGATATTAATGCCCCATAATTTTTAATGTATTTATCCTTTATGCCTTGCCCCAAGGGAGGGAAATGTTATGTCCTATCTTTGTGCATGGAAAAGGGAAGCACAGAAAAGACAAAACTGATATCCTCAGTTTTGTTGCCTAAATCTCACATAACTTCTGATTTCAGTAAGAACCTAAGTATCTTTGAATCGCCGACCCAAAAAAGTTTGCCCAGTATCATACAGGAGGCTTATACGTAAATTGTAAATACTATGCGATCCTTAAAAACGATCACTGACCATAAAGTTTGCTGTAATCAGAAGTTCACCTGAAGCTGGTGATCCAGACACAGATGGTGTATAGCTGTGATTGTAACACGGTCAGCCTCAACCACTGCTGTTGAAGCTGGCCCAAATCTTTCAAGGAATGAGAAATTTATCATTCCAGGAAGTCAGGGAGTGAACATGCAAGAAGGAACTTGATTTGCCAACCACATCAAAGAAATTACTTGACTATGACAGACAAAGGGAAGCATGAGGAATATTTGCTTCAGAGCCTGTTTATGCATTTTACAGTAAAGAAAAAAAAAAACACCAAATATGGTGCAAAAGCAGCAGGAACAGAGACAAGAACCGAGGGCTACCCTTCTGCATAGGAAGAGAACTACTGCAAACTTACAGTTTATCTTCCTGTTGCTGTACTGGCTACACGGTAGTTCAGGCTGTGAAGATGGAAAAAGTCTAATTCTAGTTTAAAAGCTTCAATGAGGAATAGAAATTGCACTTTAACAGCTAAAAGCTGAGCTTTCACCTTGTGCGATACTCAGTATTCATCTATCTGTCCGTGAATTCAAGGTTTGCTGATTTTGACTAAATTCTGCTCATTCTAACAGTGTCCACTGGCTACTTTTTTTTTTTTTTTAATTAGCATTTCTCTTAACTGGAGCAACATCTGGGAATAAACTTAGCATATCCATTATTGCAATTACTTTAAATGCCAGAAAGGGCCTGAAGCAAAGAATCCATAATTTATGTTCTACTATGTATCAGAATGGATGTTCATTCTATGGACATACTCAATATATATTTCAGATGATTAGCACACCTTTAACTGTTGTCTCTCCTCTGAACAAGCTAAATCTTACCCCAAAATAAGTTCTACTAAACAGCATATATGTTAGTTATGAAGTGCTGCAGAGCTTTAATCCCCCCTAGCTATTTAGCACTATTCTTGGCAGGTTTCTTTTGTGAAAAAGGGTCCAGTGCTCAGAACCTCTGATTAAGGAAAGAGGCACATGACTGTGAGGCTACCTGGGAAGCAACACAGGACAGAATCGATGGAGATGGCATAACATTTTTGGCCTATAATATAAGGGAAAAGCTCCAAAGATGTCAGGCAAGAAGAAAAGACATGGGTATTACAGCAATGAAGAACCTTCTGTGCTATCAATTTCCTTTTAAGGATTTTATATTTTAAAAAGTCTTAAGGGAGGAATTTTAAAAATTTGCTTTGATCCTTAATAGAGAGAAAGGATGAAGAATGAAGGAACTTGTGATCTGGGAAGGGCAAATGATAACTAAATCAGTCTCATAAGGGAGAAGGTTCACTGAGTTATTCATTTGTGTCAGTCAATCACCTCACGATCATTACATTCAATATGAAGTAATGGTTTACATTAATTCCTCAGAAAACTTTGTCAGCCTCAAATTACTTATATCATCTACATTTAGTTTGTATGGATCTTTTGCAGCCAGATGTTAATCATATGGTTCCATGAAGGAGGCATAAAACTAACAATTACCTGCATTGCTGTTGACAGCAAAATTCATGGCTTATGATTTTCTGAATGGAATTAAGTTATTTTTTGAATAAGATGAGAGAACGCCACTGGAAATGAGGTGAGCACTACTAAGACAGAAAAGTGATTCCCCATCAAGCCTTCCAGAGGATATTTCAGGGAGAAGATTTGAACAAGCTCTATGTTGATTTATCTTACAGCTGCCAGTCTTGAAACTTCTGTACTAAACACGTCACTTTGTTCTCTATTTTATTAAGATGGTAAGGCTCTTGCAATACAAGCTGTGCTTTAAAGGGGTTGGGGGGGAGAAGCCTTCCATTCTTATGATTTGGAGCTTTTGTAATACTGCATATCAAACAGAAGCAAAAGATAACACCTGCTTCAGAGTACAGTAGGCTGGAGGAAATCTTGCTGCACAATTTTGAAGAGTAGATTGCTACAAAAATCTTTAGGATGAGTCAATGGTAGAGAATCCAGCACTAACCTGAAAAGCATGGACGCACATGGCTTTTTACAATGAGAAGCATCTGATCTGCCTTGAGATATTTGTTATGTAAAATTCTACCTTTGAGGTTCCCTTATTGTTCACAGAGATCTACAGGGTTTTCTAGAGAGCAATTCACCTGAATCCCACTTCGCATGTGTCTGTTTTTTACCACTGACTACAAAGTACTTAATTGGTTCTGGTATAGATATGTAAGTTGCAGCCTTCTCAGTCTGGACAGATGTCAGCTACTGCAGAGTGCAGAATCACGTTGAGAAAACAGCACCTCGTATAGTATCTGATTTATTAGCAGTGAAAAACACATTAAAAATATTTGAATATTTATGATGACATTTTAACACGTATAGCTAAAGTAAGTTTGTAAAAGGTTCCATAGACTGCACAGGGCTTTATAAGTGAAAGATCAGATGTTGATACCTTAAAAGAAAAGCCTGCCCATAAATTTCATTATTACTGGTGTGTTCTATTCTGAATCCATTTTGACTTGCATAACAGTCTGAAACAAAAGTTAGAGGTTTACTTGAGGCCTTCCTGATAAAGCAGTATTTAAAGTGTATGCTCCTTTGCAATCTGAAAAGCAGTTTTCATTCTCTGGATATGAAAATGATACAGTGAGTATCTAAACCTAATAATCTTTTTTTTTTTTCTTTTTTTCCAGAAAATGTGAGTGAAACAGAGGAGAGGCAGCAGAGAAAGACTGCAAATGTGTACGTCAGTGCAATGAACAATTCCACAAAGCAGACTCAATTTGGGACAGTAATAGGTTGACCTGTTAGATGACCTGGCTTCAGAAGAAAACAGACAGGCTGTCAGGTACCTATAAAATAGGCAGAAATAGGTAGTTCATTCAAAATGGGAAAGGAAAGTGTTTCTATCTGCAGCTCCTAGATAGTTGTCATCACTGGTAACTTCCCTCCCTTAATTTTCTGCAGTCTATTGGAGAGAACTGAAAAAGCATAGTGAGATATTGAATGTTGGAAGAGGTGATAATACCTTCAAAGTTTAGGTAAGGCAGAGAAACTTCCATAGAAAAAAAGATAGCAGAAATCAAAAGGACAATAAGTAAACTCAACAAGAATTTAAAAAAATCTAAATTCGTATGATTTTAGTAATGAAATCATATTACAAGATTGAAGTGAAGGACTGAGGAGAAGGAAATTTTTTTGCATATATTTTCAGATTCAAGAAATCACAGCTGTACTACAGGTTCCCCCTGGTTAAAAGATTAGAAAGAGAACAGACCTTACTTCTCACACATTAAACCTCATGTGGAAGGGGAGAGAGAATTTGTAAAGTATTTGTAATACTAAGAACTGTAACCCCTGCCAGGATTAAAAGAGTGAAACTGGGAAGTCGGTAATGTTTTGTAGCTCTCAAAATACATGGATAGAAGCTCATTTTCAAGTCTATTTCAAGCTAGGTGGAAGAAAGGAAGAACAATTTTGCTATTCTAATGATCACATAGATCTTTCCCACCTCTAGTTGTGTGACCTGATGATTCATCAAAATGAAGTAATGACAAATGAGAAGGAAAAGTAGGAAATATAGTAGTTAAGTGTCAGCTGCATGGAGCGAGCCCAATAGCACAGTACGCTAATGATAAAACTATTTTCCTGAGAATTTTGGCTGCTGCCACCGACATAGCATTGCTATTTAATAGGTGTCATAGAGGAGAAAACTTTTTTGGTGTTTGACACAAATGAATCATTCTGTTCTAAGAATCTGACATAAAATAATCACTTCCTTACCCTAGGAGATAGGAGTGCATGTGGGCATTGGATTGCACAGTGATGTTGCTACTGAACCATAGCACTGGAAACTGTTCTTCAGGAGTCAACTTCATTGAACATGAAGCCACACCAGGGTATTACAGTTCTGATTGCTACGGGACATAGAAAAAGAAGAAGACAAGAATCATGAACAGAAAGACATTGACCTAAATCTGAACAACCTTGTATTGTGGTTCCCCAGATATGTATGTTTGCAAATAAATACAGGTATGTTTAAGGATATGTCTATATAAACATACAGACCTACTATGAGATTTGGCAATATTTTGCAGGTGAATAAGCACTGCAGATTTCTTGCCTTTAGGAAATAGTGTACAAGTTGATATATAGCTAAATTATCAGAATATAATTAGGGTAATATGTAAATGGGTAAATGTTGACACAGTATCTAACTATTCTCTTGCTGGTACTTGCACAGCACGTATTGATCAAGCAGTTCTAAAAATAGGCAAATTGTTAATTTGATTTTTTCTTTCCTAACATCTTGCTTTTGACTACAGAACTACAGCCCTATTCTTGCACTCTTCTGAAGAGTAAGATAATAGAATGCCTTCTGGAATAGAGTGATGCTAATGTCACCTTTAAAGGCTTTAAAGTTACACCTTTGTTTATCATGTTTTCAACACATTTTAAATAGTAACTGTAAATGCTGCTCCAGCACACGTGTAAACTAAAGAAATTTTAGAATTTATAGTTTAAATGTGATTACTCTGCCAAATTTTTTGTGACCAGTTTGGGGAAAATTCATGGTGACTTGCAGAAAACCACCATGTAATAGTGCACAGTGGGCCTTACCCTTGTTACTTCCAGTTTCAGAATGATGCTGGTGGACTAGTATCTATGATACAACACAGACTACAGTAATATCTGCATTTCTTGGCCCAGCTTCACTTATTTCTTCCCCAGAATTGTAAAAAGTCATGAAAAAATTGTTCTGGAAACCCCCTTTTTTTTTTTCACTCATTCCTAGAGCTCATTTTATATCAGAACTTGAATGATTCCTGGTGTTTTAACAATCCCAGCACAGCATTTAATAGCAATAATCTCTTAAGGAAGACAAAGGATAACCTCTGTCTTATAGTATCTGAGTAATGATGCCACTTAGAATCAAGATTCACTTTCTGGAAAGTGGACAATCTGTTCAAGTATTCAGTTTACTTGTCAGTTCCATATGAAGTACAGTATTTTAGCTGCTGATAAAAGTTATGTTTTGTATGAGGACATAGATAACACAAGATATTGTAGCAGACACATTAAAATGAACTCTGAGGGTAGCTTTTTTCCAATGTCTTGTGCCATGATTCATTGAAAAAATGACTGAATTTGGATAAATAGACAAAGGATCTGGCTCTCTGAGGTCAGCTGAAAGATTTAAATTAAATCAGTGTCTTCACTAATTTTCAGCATTGCCTAAAACAATCTTCCTGTGCGATATTTACAGGAACTGATAATACTATATAAGATACTGAGTTGTGAGTTTCTTATTTTGATTTTTTTTGAAACTGAACAGAGATGTTCAAAAGAATCCAATCCTGCCAATCAAGGTGAGGACCAGCAGATGGATACATAAACAGACTATGTGCTTCTGAAATGCTTTTGGGTGCAGAATGTTATATCCCATCACAGAGCAGAAATGAAAGTCACAAGCACCCAACACAAAAAAAAAACCCAAAACAAAACAGAAAAGCCATCCTTTCCTCACTCATCCAGTAATTAACCCTTAATTTTTAAACTTTGAATATTCAGCAAATTTATTGCAATGCTTTCCATCAAAGCAGGTTTTTGGCTCATTTTTCACATCCTATGGCACAGCAATATGAATATGAGCCAGCACATTTAGTTGCCCTTGAAGAGTAACCTCTGGTAATAGAAATTATTCCTACCCTCAGATACTTTTCCTTTGACTTCATTTGGGCTAATGCATATATGACAAAATCCCAGTGTGCCACTCCCTTGAATTTCCTTAACATCTGACCTCACCCAGCTGTTTATTATTAAGAGACATTTGCTACTGCTGTGCATGTTGCCATACACAGTCTCTATAATCAGCATATTTTTATCCCAAATACTTGAATTTACAAATAAGCTAGAAATGAATGCCTTGCATCAGCTTTAATTTTGTAATGCAGTGACCCATTCTACCACTGTGTAATAACAGGTCCCACTGTGACAATTAAAACAAATCACCCTACAGAATATGCCATTAGATACATTCATGCCTCATCAGTAACTGAAGTGTCTTTTATGATATATTTCAAAGAAAGGTATATAACTTTAGCCCAGTTTCCCCAAAGCACAAAATGATTTATAACAAATCTCCCATCTTCTCGATTTACTATGAAAATGAAATATGGATGAAATGAAATAAAAACTTTAATTAAGACTAAAATAGCTCTTGGCCACTAAATAAAACACAAGTGTGTAGATAATTTTGATCCAATAACAATTGATCTAAAATGAAACTACGTTCCCAGACACCACTGCAGCTATAATTTCTTAGCTCTCCTATTTTGAACAAACTACAACTAGCAAGAAGTAAGTGGAAAAATGAATTCTTCTAGCTCATATTACATGCTGATCATTTTACCTAATTTGAGAACCTCTTTTATGATGTATTAAATCTCAGCTCATCAGGTGACATTACCATGACGGTCAGAACAGCACAGTTTCCTCCAGGCCTAATCCCGTCTCTATGAGTAGTGCTGTGCATGTAGCAAAAGTGGTACAAGAGTAGCAACCATACTGTCAACTTGTCAGTGCTTTTTAAGAGGGGTTAAACTATTTCTCTGCCAGATCTTTACATTCTCGCTGCTGGGAGCACTTGGAATTAAAGTGTTGTAAGTGAACAACATTTTCATTTGTATATTTTAGTAAGCTGCTTCCAAACTCTTTTTCTGTTCCCGAGTGGGTAGGACACTTATGGTTGAGATTCATCTCATTAACTTTAGACATCTGCAGTGTAGACATCTACATCTGAACTAGTCACTTGAGACTTACATTGTAGTCAACAGAGGGATATAAACACTTTTAAAGGGGGATTCAGCTGACCTATTTGAGTCACTTGGTAGCAGGGCACCCATTAAAATAACCAGTTCACGATTAGATGAGTACATTTAGGTGTCTATGCTTGGTCAGATGAATCCCACTGAGAGTTCAAGACCTATATCTAGGTGCTTTTGTAAATTGGTCAGTGGGGAGAAGAATAGATCTTTTGCTCCCCTGCATCCTGTAACTTGCAAACTCAAGCTGTGCACTATATCTTTTGGGTTTTTTTGTTTGCCTGAAACTCATGCCATGCTGGTAAGTAATCAGGTACTTGCTCAATAGAATGCTCCCTGGAGTGACCCAAGGGTAAGTTTGCCTGCTGTCTTCGCAGGACAATATTAAAGCCTGACAGCATTTTCCTGGCCTGTCTCCACTGTTCCATGAGATGGTTCCTGAGAGTCATCCCTTTTACAGACAAGCTAGTACAGGCCGAGCAAGTACAGCCCAGTTTGCAAGTACAAGTGAAGTCACACCTATATTTCCTACATTCTGGAATCTCTTGGCTTGAACATGTAACGTGCAAGCCATGAACTCCCAGGGCATATCGCTTCCGACTCTTGGCCCTGGCTGTTCTGTCTCATACACAGCTCATGTCCCTACTGTCCCACCTAAGAAACCTGCCTGGTTCTCAGCACTGCTCTCCAATGCCTTGTACTACAGGAAAAGGGAGGAGGAGGCCAGAACCAGGATAAATGTGTTAGCTCTTAATTGGAGTTATCAAATTACATAATCCACAACCAATGTCACTACCCGTGTCCCCTGCAACGGCTGGACTGGATATGACAGGTCTTCTAAATAAACCTTCTCACTGAAGAAAAATGGCATTACAGTCTTTGTCTTTAATTAGGCTTTCCCCATTGCATTGGATTTCCTTGCCTTTCTTCGTACAAAGCACTACAGGCCATGCTGCAAAGACTGAAAAGAAAGTAAGTCAAAACTGTGACACTTTTCCCCTTTCACATCTGTGCATCTCTTGCTCTTCCTAAAAAAAGCAAACTAATGGATAGTCTAATGCTGTCAATGACCTAAATAATAACTGGATTTACATTTCTGTACCTTTGGATGGATTCATTTAATTCCTTTTAAAACTCTGATTCTTACTGCAGATAAGCCATCAGTGTGCTTAACAGGATATTAAAACTAGAAAGCAAGTGTAGAATAGCAGGTTCATTAGACAACACTTTTTCCAAATGTGGAAGCTGAACACCAGATGCCGTTTTGCATAATAAAAGCAGTCAATGATTAGCCCTTAGAGGTCTGTGATCCCTGAATAATAACCCATTTTTCAACCTTGTCTTACCCCAAATTTTCAGCTTTAGCACTAGTCCATTTTAATAATCACATAAACAAAATGTGACTTGTAATTCCTAGTGCTGTTTTAAAATTAAGTGTGATTTTCCAGAATTTATTCAGAACGGGAAAAAATCCTATAGCAAACAACTATTTGTAGGAATAATGAAAACTTGGGACACGCCAAAACAATCGAAAATAGGAATAAAATCCCTAAGTGAAAGGAAAACGAGTGGATGTTGGGCCACCCCAGCTGGTATAATTCCAGAGAGAGTTAAGAACATGCAATCAGCGTCGGGCTCTCCTGACACTGAATTCCTGGCTTTGAGTCCCAGTGAAAAAAATGGAGAATCCAGTTCTTTATCTCCAGGGAAAATGCTGTAATCATTATCCTCCCTGAGCTCAAAAAGGGGAGTTTAGGCACATGGGCTGCTGATTTCTTTGAAGATTGGTGGCTTTCTAATCTGTTTCATCAGCTTTGAGTTTGGGAGTGGGGAATAGCAGACATGACATGATCAAATCTGGATGATTTGGCTCTTAGCACTTATATCAGCTGCTGAACCTACCCAGGTCCATCTGCTGTTTGTGGATGTTTCTTCCACAGCAGACCTCTATTTGACTCTTCTGTAAGAGGACAAAAGTGAGACTCCCCACCATAGGTGGGGAAATGGTGCGTGTCTTCAAAAAGAGCAAAGCAATAGAGTGAATGCAAGGGAAAATTGTCACAAAGGTTAAAAAAACCCCAGCCTTCAGGACTTGGAAGTTGCTGGGATACCTCTGTGAAGAACTTTTATTTTAAAGTCAATATGTCTTGTTTGCCATTTCTAATGAGTACTGCTCATTTCAGACTGATGCCATGCAAGACAAACATTGTATAAACAGACAGCAGAGCACAAACTCATGGCCCAGGAGGACCCTATTATGTTACCCTTTCAAGGTTCTGCAATTACAAGAAGTAAAGGTTCAGTGCAATTATGGACAAATAGAAACATACTGCAGCAACAGATTTGGTACAATCATTTGAAAGCCAATAAGTATTTTTGTTTTAGTGACAGTTATCTGTAGTCTGTTGTGTCTGCAAGCTGGTGGCAAGACACTAGAACAAACTTACCAGCCCATCTGGTGCCTGGAATGAAGTATTTCTATGCTTCGTGTTATTTCAGCCAAGACTGAGAGCAAGAAAACCTCCTGTGGCTCAGATGATTCTTCCATGTGAGGTCAAGTGGGTTGTCAAGATAATAGGAGTCGTAATAGGATTTTAATGGCTGATGGTCATTTCTTGCATATATTTTGTGTGTGTGTATGCGTATATATATACAACAAATATATAACTGAAAAAATAAATCCAGGGTGGCTGATTTGAGAAGGAAATCACCTTTGCAAGAGGAAATTTTATTCTGAAGGTACTGTAGTAGAATAATTAACTAAAGTCGCAGTTTTCAGGTGATACGAGACTTTTTGTGGATTTGTTCACACTGTGCTTTCCCTCAATGCTTTTCCAGTACCTTTGTTTCAGCAGCACACAAACATTTATATACTTTTGAAGTGGTGACTAGGTACTAGGGCCTGTAATGAAATATTACAGATATTAGCAATAACACAAAACATACTTATTAATTTAATAGCACTGTCTATAATTTACACAATTTCCGAGATTTTCCTGTATGTTTTCAGTACAAACTAATAGCATTTCTCTCTCCAAATAAATTACAATTAAACCTGATCGTGTTGTAAATCGTAGTGAAAAGGAAAGGAAAAGAAGGCTGTAGTGGAGTACAAGGGCTGAAACAACATATTATCATATGCTTAATGTCATAAAATATGTTGATACCTTTTGTTTGGTTGGTTGGTTTCCTTCATTCCCTGTTAAAGCTTTTGTTTTGGCAGGTAGCACCAGGTGGCACTGTTACATAAACATCTACATTCTTTTTAGCAGAACAAGGTTCCAGTGTTGGGAAGACATGCTTCAACCAGGGCGGGTGTTAGGCTTTATGGAGGGAGAAGCTGAGGCAGGCAGGAGAGAATTTTGCTTTGTACCCACACTTCCCTTTCATTACAATTTTTATATTCATTTAATACATTGTGCAGATTTAACCCCAGCCAATAATAAGAAAGTCAAGATTTCCAGAAAGTAGCCTTTTCAGTATGCTGTTTGCAAGTAACCCTGTACAAGTACTTCTGAATGGCTAAATAAAACAAGATTTACTTAGTGTTTACTCAGTTACTTCATCACAGTATTCTACATTAATAGCCAGTTTTTCAAAGCCCCAGGTGTTTGATAGTGCTTGACAGAAAGATGAGAAATGGAATACAGGGATAGAAAGAACCAGCCACAATGGGATTATGAGATTAATTCTGTCACTTGGAGTCATATGAGTACCACGGTGTTTTGTGGTACTGGGTACTGTGACACTGAGTGCTTTCAGCTTCCCATTTCTGAAGATTGCCACAACTTTGGTTTTGCCACTTGCACTTACATCACTTTTAACACAGGCCGAAGTCAGTAAAAATAAACATAAGTTCTTTTTTAAAAATTCAATGCAAATGAGAACTTTTCTAATGTTAGAAAAAAATCAGGGTACAAAGTAATAGATATCTACTAATATTTACCTCCCCCACAAAGATAGCAAGGAAAGCCTCTCTGCCTTTGTGTTATCTGTTTCACACATCCTTCAGATGCTTTTTGATCTACAGACTAAGTTCTTATGCAAATTTTCCATCTTAGAGAGGACCCCAGTCTGGGAAAGCAGGTTTAACTCTCTATCCTGTTCCTTTTTTTCCTTTTTTTTATATTTTTTCTGCCTTTATTTTTTTTTCTTTTTCTCTCCAGGCAGTTATATTTCTATCTTGTCTTAACAGATTTTAGTTTCATAACTACCATCTACATCCAAGCTTTGATTCCTAACTGCCCAACTCTATCACCATGTCATCAAGGTTGAATATTCTTTTAACCTTATGCAGATCATTTCAAATCCTGTGTTGAGTCTCCTCACGTGTGGAACTTTGCTTTTCATTCAATACCTACAACTTGGCACAACAAGTCATGCAGCTGTGGATTTTATATACTCATTACTGGCTCCTGTTTGAAATCATACATTGCAATATTTATCATTTTCACTTAGTAATGACTTTGGGGTGCCAAGATGAACTGTGTCTTTGGTTAGACTATTTCAAGAATTCTATGCCTCAAATGCAAAAATGGTATGTTGTCTGCCATGTACCCATATACCCTTTATTTTGTGTATGTTTTAATAAAGCCTTGTAAAATGTCAGAACATCTGCCTTGCCGTTCATATTCTTTCATGAAATATTAGAATAATGAATATAGGGAGTCAAATAATACAAGACAAGTAACCAAATGACATGACACGTCACTTGAGTCAACCACTTAACCAAAATGACAGCTCAGAAAAGGGGGGGGTGGAGGTATCTTAGCTAACTGCCAAGGTGTCTCTGAGACACTGGTAGGTACTGGATAATGATGGATAAATGAATAACATGTGGGAACGGAGGAGAGACATAAAACCAGGTTGGTAAAATTTGTTCCCCTTCCTGCATTATGTGAGATTCATCAGCTTTAAGGAAATTATCTGAAAATGTGAGGGTTACTCAAGCCGGAGAAAATACAGTCAGTAAGTGGACCAGGATCACTTTTCATTTCCATCCTTAGAACTGAGGTTTGGCTCCACTGAACTCTAGATTTACAACTGCCCTATTAAAGCCTAGAAGTTGGGGTAGTGGGGCATGCCTGAGTATAGATAATCGTTGCAAGAAAAAGTGTGGTGCTTAAAATACCTTCTAGTTGTTTATAACAGCCTCTCTGACTGCGTTTATTGATCTGAAGGCAAAGCTAGTGGAAAGAACCATGTGAGCTTTTCTCAAATGCCTTATAATCCACCAGTAAAAATTAAAGCTGGTGTTGAGGTTAAATGGAAATCCAAAGTAGTATTAATGGGAGTCTTGCAATTAATTTGTTACGGTTTTCAAGAAATGCTGTGTTTCTTGAAAGGATCTGGGATCTTATAAAAGGTATGGCAGTCAAAGATGATGATGGAGGCAAATTGGGGAACACACACCCAAAAAAAAAAGGGGGGGGGGGGGG
>RSEF01000003.1:102894963-102906922 GCA_003993805.1 Himantopus leucocephalus
CACAGTTAATGATTCCAGGAAGAATCCCAGTCCAAGAAACAGAATACCTCATATTCCTTCCCCTGGCATCAGACCAAGGTTTCTGAGAACTTGTCTTCTTGTCAAATATAATCACCCCATTAATACATAAACAGACATTATCACCGTTTGCCACACTGAAAAAACATCAACATCATTAAAAGTCTCTTTTCTAATATCCATCATACCAACGCACCAAAAAAAGTGAAATAATATTGCAGCTATTCAATCTTCTTTCCCTTTGCTCAAAGCTGGAGTTCACTTTATGAACTCTCATTTGTCAATATTTTGACTAATCTGATTGTGGTGCAGGAAGTCTATATTTGTATGTAAATTCATTAAAAGTTGTGCTAAATAAAAGAACAGATTAAGATCAGAATATTCCCTTTTCAGAGTGGGTATATTATGCAGAATTACGCGGGATGCTAGAGAGGAGTTGAACAAGTGCATGATGGCACCCATGGGTGGATGTCATTGATCACCCTGCTGATTTGTCCTTTCCTGATGTATCTCCAATCAGGCAGAATGGGCAAAACTGTGAGATAAGCTGATAGCTTTTGATTTTGAGTCTGCTGGCCTGTCTTCTGGATCATATCATGGATGCTGTTATATACTGTTACTATAATGCTGTTGAAAGTATTAAGTCACTGGGAGGGAAAACTGCACTGGAAGTGTGCTGCACTGGCAAGTGTCACTAGTCAAGAGGAAGAATAACCATTTCCTGCAGTACCTGTTATTCCTTAGAGCTCTCTCAACCATGCTTAGCACATAAAATCTGACAAGATTAGAACCTCAGGTGGTATGGCTTCAGGCAAAAGAGAAATTCAGTTACCTGTCAGTAGTAATAATAAAGAGATGAGTGAAACCACCACAAAGCTGTCTCTATCTTTCCCCTGGATTACCTCTCTTTTAAGATGCCCTTATTGAACAGTTATTCCCTGTGTCTACTGATGAAAGAATAAGTTAATGTTGTGCAAAGAAAAAGCAAGCCTTAAATCTATTTTATGTGTTGACTAAGTTTCTTTGAATATTTTTATGACATATTTACTTCTCTGTTTGCTCTCTTTTAAACTGAGCTATAAAAAAGTAACAGCTTCCAATGTCATTAGCAGGTATGTGATACTCAAATGCATTCCTTACTTTTTTCTTTTGAGTAACTTCCATCTTACAAGGTAAATTAAAGGTTTCAGCTGAACCATAGAAATGGTCTGCTCCAGCTCCCACTGAAATCAGTCTCGTTATCTTCAGGTATTCCTACACCAATATCTATTTCCTTTTAATAGAGACTGTAGACTACTTATTTGTTGCAGCTGTGATGAAAAGTTACAGCTAAGCCCTACTGCTTAACCACCTACCCTATCATTTTCCAAGAAAACACATAGAATCAAAGGAATCTAAATATATTCTTCAATACCTATATTAATACTATACATTTTAAACTCAATTTGCACTGTGCTTTCAGATTAAATTCTTTTTGTTTTTCCAAAGTAAATCCTCTCAGAATGTTCTGATTTTTACCCAGTTGGCTGCAAAACATATAATTTCCTATCAAAGGGACTGGCTTTTTGTCTGAAATAAGAATAACAGAAATTAGATTTTCTCCTGTAGATGGCTCAATATTCCTAAAAAGAAAAATCAGAATTCCCAGTCTTTCAGGATGACAGTATTTTCATGTTATAGAATTTGTTGTGAATTTTTGGTTTTGTTATCTGCTTTTAATGCAGCAATGACTGACAGGCAGAGAACTAAAAAAATGCAACAGCCATATGACTGCTACAGTAACTGTACAACCCTTTGAAATGAAAGTTGTTTTGCAAAAAATAGGGAGAAAGATTTCAAACTAGAGATCCATTTAACGTGTGCCTACAGGAGGTGAAAGGACTTCTCCAGATGGAATTTGACACATATCTAGTCAAGTTTTTAAATGGTAAGTCTGGTCACTTGCATAGCAAATATACAAAGATAAATAGGGCACATCTTTGATGTAGGCCTTAAAAAAAAAAAAAGACAGATTGTGGACCACTTAACCAGATGCCACAGGGTCTACGCAGGGCCTCTGTAATCTTGTTTTTGTAACTGCTGCATCTATTAAAAAGGAACAGAGGCCAGAATGCTTGTAAATGAGAACATCATCTTCTCAACACAGACTTGCTTTTGGAAGCTTTCCATTTGCTTATTAGTGAGTGATATCCCTCAGTCATCAGTACATTAACATTTTACCAAGGTTTTTTTAAATTTCAGTTTTAAAAGCTCCTTTTTTTTTTTTTTTTTTTTTNTTTCTTTCTGGTTAGATCCCAGCTAGATATTTATGTTATTTCTTCTCCCTGAAGTACACAGTGAACTCTCTGATTCTCTGACCTTAAGAGTCAGGTGTAAAAATGTGAGTCCTTTGTACAGCATTTTGATGGTAGAACTTCTCTTCTAACAGTGTTAGATGAACATATGTGAGAAATCCCGTCGAGATTCAGATGAACATTACAATAAGTAGTTGTGCTGTGCAAAGCCTTAGCTAAAGCACAACTTCAAATATGTTGGATTGTGTCAAAACAGTTTTGAAGCTGTGTTAAAATGATTTATATAAGCCAGCAGAATTTTAAAATACACCTGTTTTTTCTTGTTGGCTATGTGGGTTAATCTCCCTATTCCTGCTCAGGATGAGCAATAACTTCGCTCGCAGTGGGTACTCATGAACTATTCTGTGATTCGATGTCAATAGCAGTACCAGAGTTGAATGGATAGATGTTTTCACATACCAGTTGTAAAGACTGCGATTTTAAGTGTATCTCTGAATGAGAAGCACAGAATGACCTATTACGTGTGCACGTGCATATATAACTATTCATGTATTTTGCTTCTGGCCTGTCCTAACCTTCAGATTGCTTCAAGCCACATCCACTGGCTGTGCTCAGCACGATGACACATTATTCATTTGTCCATTTTCAGGTCCTACCTACTATTAGTGTAAAACATACAGGACAAGAGGTGCTTTATACATATTTCTGCACACACCTTCTTACTTCTGTACCCTGGCATATAGTCTAAGGCATAAACTCTCTCCACAGATACTTCCACACAAGCTGGTCTTTTAAAAAATATACAGAAAATTTGGACTATTCAGTTAAAGAAATACCTGCTGTGGTGTGTTGACTTTGGCTGGCTGCCAGGTGCCCACCCAGCGACTCTCTCACTTTCCCTCCTCAACAGGACAGGGGGAGAAAAAAAGGTGGAAAATCTCATGGGTCAAGATAAGGACGGGGAGATCACTTACCATTTACCACCACTGTCAAAACTGACTTGACTTGGGGAAAATTAATTCAATTTATTGCTCATTAAAACAGATTTAGATAGTGAGAGACAAAGACAAATTAAAACAGTGCCTTCCTCCTTTTTTTCCTCAAGGCTTAACTTTTCTCCATCATTCCCAACTCCTCCTGCCCTGAGCAGTGCAGGTGGATGGGGAATGGGGGGTTGGGTCAGTCCATAACAGCTCCTCTCTGCTGCTCTTTCCCTCTCACACGTTTCCCCTGCTCCGGCATGGGCTGTCCATGGGCCACAGTTCTGTCAGGGCATACACACCTGATCCGGCATGGTCCCTTCCTTGGGCTGCAGTGTGGATATCTACTCCACCATGGTGTCTCCACAGGCTGCAGGGGAATCTCTGCTCCGGCACCTGGAGTGCCTCCTCCCCTTCCTTGTTCTCTCACCTTGGGTTTCACAGGCCTGTTCCTCACATCTTTTTTTCCTCACCTCTGCCAAGCAGTGTTTTGCCCTTAAATACATTTTCCACAGGGATGCCACCATCTTTTTTCTGGAGATCAGCCCTGCCCTGCGGGGGGTCGGTGGGAGCCGGCTGGAACCGGCTGTGTCCGGCCCAGGGCAGCCCCGGCCTCTCCTCACAGAGGCCGCCCTGCGGCCCCGCTGCCGGCGCCTGGGCACCAGTGCCCCGCACACCTGGAAATACAAAATAACTTTGTCATTTTTCCTTCTGACATTAAGGCCCCCCTCCCCCCAAAATTATTCTTTGAAATAAGGTTTTTTAAATACATCTATATATCTCCTGAAAGCTAGTCCATTTTGGTCTGGAAAACCTAACACATAGCCTGTGAAAAGGTTGCTCGTTTTGCATGCAATTTATAGACCTGAGTAAATGTTTGTCAGATCACTGTGGAGAATTTGCAGCAATTATTTGTCACTTGTAAAATGTGTGTCTGTCTCCACTGCTAAGCAAGGTCTGTCTTTGCCTTTCAGATCCCTTTCATAGCCAAGTTTATCAGCAATTCTAATCTTTACTAACTCTAATTACTTTCAGAAGTTCTGATTGTATAAAGACCTCTTTTCAGAAGTCTGATATAGTTTCTGGACCCAGAATATATGATCTGTAAAAACAGTTTCTTCTGAAAAAATACTGCAATTATTTTCTAATTCATAATCAGAAAATCTGATTAAGTAATAGACAATGGATCTTTCTTCCTCCCCCCAATAAAATCACAATTTAACTTTGTTTATATTTAGCCATTTTGGATTACAATAAATAAATAAATAAACAGTCTCATATATATTACTACAGAAGAAATGTTTTTCAATAGGATACATGCTAATGAAGATAGACTGCTGAAACATTGGCTGCCTTGCTCAGCTGCTGTAGTATGGTCTTGGCATGGCTTCCCCTGTCATTATTCATTAGACATAACACTAGATTACATCATCCAGAGTGGATTTTTTCCTAAACATGACTTAAACTGTAACACCTATCAGTTTTGTCATTTATTTTTCACCATGGGAACAGAAGGGACTTTCCCACTTCCAAAGTTGTACAAAAGATTGACTCACTGCACCATTTATTTGTGACAGCTGCTTCTCAAAAGAGTTTGCATGAAACTTTCATCACCAAGTTAAGCCCCTGATTAATGTTTTATGGAAGCCCAGTCATCAACTAAGAATCACAAATAATTTTTCAACTTCACTTTGGTAAAAGTTTCTAGGATACGGGGTAAGTTCAATTGCTCACTTGATGGCATCTTGGAGTATGAAGTGCAGCTTAAGGTATTGCACCTTTAGCCAATGGATAAAAATATGTGTTTTTTTAAAATATCTGAAGTTTGATTGATAATATCTTTAAGAAAGAAAATGGAAATTTTAAAAAGCCAATGACAGAAGCAGTAACCACTAAGAATGTGACTTAATTCATAGCTACTTGGAGAATTCAAGAAGCCATATTGTTGAAGATGAGGAGAGTAATTGGTTGCTTTTAAATGAAATGCAGTGCTAGAGGAGACATCAAGACCAGGACCTAGTAACTAACATGAGTACATAATCAGAACAGAAAAATCCACAGACATTACGTAATCCCATTGGCTCCCTGAAAAATCTCTACATAAATAAAGGTGTGTATGAATGTGATTTGCAGAAGCTGACATGCACAGTAGGGATCACCTGAGCTAACCAGTAAGAAACACTGAAGAAGGGTGTCTACATTAATGCCACCCAGAACCTTTATGTCAGAAACTGAGCTGCAGACACTTAGATTAAATAATGCTTGAGTTGGGGTGCAAAATTTCTAAATTTGAAACTAAAGAAGCCTAAACTCGACTGTATTCAAACAGCCCACTATAAAAGGATAATTCACACTTTATGGCTACTTCTCTCTATTGACTGCACGGGGAATCACACCTGACAACCACAGAAACAGGTGATTTGAGATGGCATGTATGTTAGTATTTATGAGCACATTAGCAGCACAATTTTGAATCAAGTCCTCCAATAGTGTTTACTTAACTGCACGTGTTTGGTATGCAGTAACTCAGTCCTTTTCAGAGGAAACTAAATAGGAAACGGTTTGAAGCGCACACCAAACACATTGAGAATCTTCATAAAGGACTGATCCACTGTTTGGTCCTCTGGATAGTTTCAAATTACACGTGTACTGGAGATGTTAGATTCAGGTCACTACACTAAACCTCATCTATGTAAAACCGCCAAAACACATACAGTGTAAATGAAGAAAGGTGACTCAGCACTGACTGTTTTGTTCTGCTAGTGTAATCCTGTTGCTCAAAAAACCTTTTTGTTACAAACTTAGCTCAAGTCCCCTTGGCTCTCTTGAACTGCCATAGTAGGATAAAAATGAAATTTTTCAGGCTCCGTAGGTGGTCTAAGTACATTCTCTAAATCCTTATTTTTTAATCTCATCTATAATGACTAACATTCAAGCGGATATTGCTCACAGATACTGTAAACTGCAGTGATGTTCAGGGCATTAGCTAATAAGGTGAGCGGGGAAAAGAAGGCAGATTCTTTTGGTTTGTTCCTACTGAAAAAAGAGAAGAAAATACCAGAAACAAACCACTACATAGTCTGAATCCTCCTCTTTTTTCTTCCTAAATGTGGCTTTTCATGTTTTTGCTGCAAGCATTTCACCCATGACTTCATAAGTAAAAAAAGTTTGTGTCTTTTTCTAGATTATTTGGTGGATAAAGTGCTTTCCTAATCAAAGGGAAAAATAACAAGAAACGTCTCATTTTCAGATACCTTCTAATAAAACCTAAAGAAAAAAAAAAAGAAATCCAGGGGAAATCTCCTCTCTTACATATCCAGCCTTCAGTTTTCCCTATGTTAAATAATGAGCCATCAAAAGTTTAGCTGAAAGATTTCCAAATGTTATCTAAGTAGACAGAGGTCATTCAAATATTATCCATACAGAGTGTCCTGTGTGGCCCAAGAGTGCCATAACAACTAGGGCAGAAGGACAGCTTATTTTTTCTGACCACTCTTTTGCTTGGCAATTGGGAACACAAATTAGTGCTAATTTTTAACAGTAGCTCTTGTAATGTACACATCTGTTTAACTGGTCTGAACTAAGACTGTTTTGAGTTTGTGGTGACTCTTGAAATATTCTTTATACTGCAGCAACTTTCAGGCACTTCACATCTGAGCTTTATTCAAACCTGCACCTGTGGTATATCACCAACCACTTCAATTCCTCTTGTTTTTCATTTATGTTAGAAAGATAATAAGACTCTTTACGCTTTTAAAGGCTCTAAAACTGTTTTGAGGTGTTCATGTTTTCCCTTTATATATTATTTTTATTGTTTGTTGCTTTCATACTGTCCTCTCAACACTGTACTATACAGCAAAAAAACCCTGAAGTGATATGCTTTGAACAGCTTATACAGTAAATGAAGCAGAGAAATCAGCAGGGATGGTACTACAGGAGAATGAATAGCTACAACTTCTTGTATGAATTGTTGTGTTAATACTGAATTTCTCCCCAGGTTTGGATTTGACCCTTTTCATGGTCAGCTTGGCTGTGGTTTTATGTATCTGTCATTGTAGCTGGAGTCTAAGGTCAGCCACAGGTCTCTGTATAACTTCATCTAGCAAAGCTTGGCTAGTCCAAATATGTTTGTCATCCTAGTCACAGGGAGGGTCTTTCTGCTTGTGTCCATTACCAAGGCATTCTGCATTTGTCCTTTATTTCTGCTATAGGTATAGGGAGGACCATTGCAGCAAATCATAGGGGAAAGCCAGCCTGGCAGGACTGCTTTCAGATTATAACTGGATTTTGGCTGTCAGCTCAGGGCTAGGTCTCATCTGATGATATTGAGAGAGGTGCTGTTGCAGTTTAACATACTGCCCTGCTGAGTCTTGACATGTTTCCTCCTAGAATTGTATTCGGTCTCCCTACCCAGTCTCCTTTAACAGTCTCCTGTGGAAATACACTTCCCAGAAGAAAAAAAAAAAAAAATCAAGTTTAATGTACTTTTTTTCTTATTATCCCATAGCTTTCACATGCCATTCATACCAGTTGCATGAATGGCTTACTAACCTTTACTTACCCTAAGTTTGAGCGTAGCCCTGGCTTAGCTTCTTTGCCATTTGGGTCAGCAGGCAGTTAGTGATTTCTCTCAATGCCTGTTGTAGCCCAGCTGTCTCCTGCCCTTTGGTGTGCACACACTTTACCTATCCTCCCCAGAGCTTCCACAGGCCACGGTGCCCTGGGCAGTGCTTCGCTTTCAATGGACCACGCTGCTTGGGGAGTCGTGTCAGAGCTTCAAAAAGCTTCCCACAGCTTTATCATAGCGACGCTACTGCTTGGCTTGGCTTTCTCCAACCGGCTGCTTCACAGCTCCATTTCTGCAGCTGTCCATGCCCTACTGAGGCACAGCTTGCAGCCTTCTCTTCCTCTAGGTCGTCTGCTTTGTGATACTGCTCCCAGCTGTGTTTTTCTTCTTCTGACGGCTGAGGTCACAGGAAAAAGCATTCTTTTTAGATGCGGTTGTATCTAAATGCCTCCAACTGAATACACAGTTAGCCCCTCTGAAAATACAGTGTGCAAGTAATTGAAATTCTGCTTCATTCTTTGAAATAATTGTGCAAAAATTTAGTTACACTGCAGCTCTTCTACTGTTGCAGGGAGAAAACACTCTGAACAAAACTCTGGCAGAAGGCATGAAGTCTGACAGTCGGCAGTGATCCCAGTACAGAATCTAAAAAAAGAGTCTTTCTTCTGCCTTTGTATTAAAGGTCTAGGCACTATTTAAGACAGTAGGATTGATGTTAAGATAAGATTTTTAATTTTCCCTTGTTTCTGGTACATGCTTGAAGGCAGTTCTGCATTCACTTTCACTTTCACTCCTTACCAAATTAAATTTAATAATTTAAATACTGATCAGCAGCAAGGCGTTTGTGTATAAAATCAGCATGTTTATTCTTGAATGTTTGTCACAGGTGGATGAATGTGGCTTTGTTGAATGGAATTTTAAGTTGTCTTTGACCTAGTTGGACTATGGCCCAGTTCATTTTGAGTACGGCTAGACTAAACTTTTGGTTTATTAAAACAAACAAACACAATCCATAATAAAATATTGTAGTTATTTCTACTGAGATCTCCTCTTCTCTCTAATGTGCCACACCACATATGTGCAGTAGCATTATAAATTCATGTACCACAACACACACTGTGGTGTGTCCACATGGTGGACATGGAGTATTACCTTCAATTTTAAATCATGGATTAGATTTATGCTGTTTCCTGGGTTACTGCTAAATAAAACCACAGCTAAGATACACTTTTTAGAATTACATGTAATAGTCCTTACTGTTAAATTTTTAACATCTTCTGTGGCATGGCTTTGGCCTCTGCCAACTAGCAAGCACTCTTGCAGGAGGTGTAAGGCATGATTCAGGGTAGGCAGTCTGGACGAAGGCAATCTGCTTTCTCTTATCTGACACAGATCTCCAGCACCAGCAGATTTTGTACCTTCAAACACTTGTGACTGTCCATGTGAAATAGCTATAAAAACACTGTTTGAATGGGTTGTTCGCAGCTTTCAAAGCGTTTCACATCCTTTAAAATGAAAAAAAAAACCAAACCCAAAACAACCATACAAAACCAAACCCACAAAGAACACTCTCTTCCCATACTAGTAGAAGTTTACTGTCAGGTACCTGTCACTGTGGATGAGAGTAATGTGACACAAAGGTATGAGTGATACTGTCATGAACAAGTTGTTATAGAGACAGAATATTATCAAGAAATAAATTAAAAAGTAAACAGATACTAATTTTACCTGTAGTTTTCCTTTTCAAGGATATTTAAGCACAGTCAATTGCATGTTAAAAATATTCTAATTAATGGAAGTTAATAACCTATAAGGTGGGAGTTCACACACAAGTAAGGTGGGGGCTGAAGGATAAAGGACTATTGTGCAAGTCACAGTAATCCCTCTGGCGATTGGAAATCTGGCCAAAGAGCTTGTGAACACAAAGCTACTTGTCTCATATGTAATTTATATTGTTTTGTTACTTGGTTTTACTAAGTCTGGCAACAAACCACTTCTTTTATGAAAGGAAATGTTTGGGATTTATTTGTTATTACTCCTCATCTACCTACAATTATTGCTATAACAGTCTGAGGACAGCACTTGCCTTGTATCTCTTCAGCAAGCCCAGCAATTACCAGTTACTTGTGTTCTTAAACACAGCAGCTACATTGGGCATTCTACTTGGCTGTGGAGCTCATGTTCTCCATATCTTCATAACCCATCACCTTGTACAATTTTTATTTACATCAGTATAAAGTTGTAGAAAAGTAGCAGAGGTTCTTCTACAGGTTTTGTTGCGGCTGAATTAACAATCTGAGGTGGAAGAAAACTGCATTTGCTCCATAGTTAGAAAGCTTATTGTAGATTATAATTAGTGTGTTCTATTTTAAGACTCAAAAGCAAAGAAAACAAAGCTAAATTAAATACCTAGCCAAACCACTGATGTTGATTTCAAAGACGGATAATTATAGCAGTAATATATTTAGAAGGGTTTTGTTCATCATTTTTTTCCATCCACGTATGAAGGCACTGCACAAATCACAGTTTTATGCAGTATTTTTTATTATCATTTTACCAGCTGGGAAATGTCACACAATAGTGAAACGGACTTGCTTTTCTTACACGACCTCTGAGTTATAGTTGTCAGCTGCCTTTCCCAGATCTACTTCTACAGAACTGCTGCTTGCTCTACTATTCCTTGTTTTACTTGTGCAGTTATTCTTGCAGAAGTACAAGGTTTTCATTTGTACGTGTGAAACTTCATCCTGTGTTTTGAACCCTTTCTACAATATTTCAGGGTAGATGAAATTCTAACCTAGCAGCCCTTCCCAATTTGACTTATCATGTTTCATGTAACGTAATATTTGTAGTCTCTACTCAGTCATCCAATGAAAACAATGCATAACACCAGGCCTACCTTAGACCCCATTTAACATATCTGTCTGGTTGGAAATGTGGACCACTGATAATTACTCTCCGAGTATTGTTCTCCCAACACCTGTGCATTCACTTTATGGTAGATTATTTTCTAAACCACTTTTTGTCTGTTCTTATAAATGTATCATCGGAAACAGTGTAAAGCCTGAGACAGTAATGTATGACATCTGCTGTTTCTCTCCTGCCCACAAGACTTCCTACCCAGTCATAAAAGTAAATCAGCTTGTTCTGACATGATATGCTTTTGACAAGACCACCCTGAATGCCATTCACCTCCCTGTGGTCTTTTAGTAAATTTTTTTTTTCTCTTATGAAAAGTTCCTGACTTTTTCCAGGAACTGAAGTTAGGATAACTGCTCTACAATTTCCTGGACTACTAGTCTTTGGAATTTCTTCTGTCTTTCACAATTTCTCAGAAAAAAATATTACTAATGGCTCTGAAATTACTTCAGCCAGTCCTCTAAGTATGCTAGAATGAATATCCTCAGGTGATCCCATTATGAAATGATTCAGTTTATCTAATAATTGAATTTGTTCTTTTCTTATTTTACCCTGAATTGTCACCCTACTTTAGCTTCATATAATGCATTAGAAACACAATGTGGGTGAAAGTGAAAGAACAGGTTTCCGAAGGCTAGATTCTGCCAAATTTAAATATTCCTAGTTTTTTACCCATGGAACATTGTTCCTTAATTCAGTATGACTTCTTGCAGAGTACGGGAAACATCTCTTTCAGAGACGGAGGGCCAAGGACAGTGGCACAGGTGGCACACACAGAGGTGTACCAAGCCAAGCACTTCTATACAGAAGGAGTCATTTGTGCACATGGATACACACTTGAAAGAGTGGTGAGAAAAAGTGATCACATACACAAGAACATAAAAACCCAGGTGGAAGTACAGAACAGTGCGTGCAAATCTGCACAACTATAGCTTACTTTGTGCTCTCTGGCTAGTTTGTACCACTGAGTGTTTGCGGAACTACCAATAATGACATGATTTCTTTGAACCTCACCCTCAGAGAAACAGAAGCTTAATCTTACCTGGATTTAGGCATTTTTTAATGCAAACATTCATCCTTAACACTGTCCTCTTCAGCTTTCTTTTAGGCAGCAGGGGGAAATATGTATGGCACTGATGATCATAGAATCATTGAATGGTTTAGGTTGGAAGGGACCTTAA
>RSEF01000003.1:102907022-102926308 GCA_003993805.1 Himantopus leucocephalus
ACACACACACACACAGACGCACATCTCTGTGTGTATGTATATACATACTTCTTAATTATGTTTAAAGAATTACTTTTCTAACACATGCATATGCATACACTGCTCTTAGCAATGGAGAGGAAGTCCTCACTTTCCTTTTTTTATGTACAAGAGGTTCTGCTTCCATCAAGCCTCCTGTCAGCACAACTGAACAGTGTATGTAAACCTCAGTTTCAGAAGTCAGAACTATTTTCTGCCACTTTGACTTTTTCCACACTGTCCGATGTTCCTCACTTCATTTTGCATGGACTCAATATCCCTGAAGTTTTATTAGAATTTCTAGTTTTAAACATAGATTCAGGCTTAGTCAAATCCCTTCCAAAACAAACATGATAAGGAATCACATCATTAATGTTTTTTGGGGGGAAACTTCCCTCATTCCCCACCCTCCTCAATTTCTTCATATCCAACCAAAATTTAGCCCCGATTAATTTTATAATAACATAGGTTTTGATGACATTTTCTACTGGTAACAAACAGGAAATCTAATAAAATATTTCTAGTATCTGTTTTGTTATAGATCTTTCATATAGCTCTTGTAATATCATATGACTTTGAAATAGATTCAATTTGCCTCTTGCTTCAAATAAGCTTAAAAATATTAACAAATGCGTTTGTTGCTCACATCATTAAACACACTCCATAAGTCCTATTAAACCAGTCAAGGGAAGATATCTCAAAATCAAATAATACCTGCTCTTCAAATTCACTAACTAGTAAAAGAATTGCAGAGCTTCCCTCACTTCAGTTTTAAAGTCTAACACGAAACATCTCTTTAAGACGTATTCCTGACACCAACAAGATCTACTTCGTATCAACATTCTTTCAATAACATTAAGTGAAACCTTCTCCATGTTCAGCTTCAATGCATTAGAATCAAGAGTAATGCCACTTTTAATTAAACTAGGTATTGCAAAGGATCTGTGGTCTCTTACATTTATCCTTATAATCTTATTTCATATTTTAGCCACTGAAGTATGTTTATTAATAGTGCTACAGAGATTTTGGCAGCAGGGCTTCTTAGATCTTCTAATAACCTTTTGAGCCTAAGATTGCTTCCTTTCATACTCAACCAAATCCTCTACCTTTAAGGAATGTTTCACTTTATTCAAAGCCTTTCTTTTTTCTTTGACTACCCTTCAATAATTCTTCTGCTAAAAAGTACTGATGAATTGCTTTGCTCCCCATGCAATCTAGAAATAATCAAAATAGGCCACAGACATACCCAGAGAAAAAGCTTCTTTGTATTTTCAGTGACAGTTTCCATGAATTCCTTAAAATAGAGAGAATAAAAGGAGATCTAGACAACCTTTTGAACTCTATCTTTTCTCTACTGCTGTATCAATTTAGAAGGCAGCTGGAGATGAATAAACATTGGAAAATGGTCACTCCACCTCTAGTAAAATCAATTTTATACTATAAAGTAATATTTACTCCCAAGTTTCTGCAAATTTATGTCTTGTTGATGCTTGAGTGTTTAGCTGTAAAAATGTTAAAACTAGTCCCTTCAAGTGGATCATATTATACACCATTTCAAGTGGATCATATTATAATCATCTATTATTTTTTCTCCTCAAAATCTTTTTCCTATGGATAGTTTTGCTCGCAGCCAAGAATTTGTCTATTGACTTCTTATCATAGCTACCAGTTATGAAATGTTTTTATATGTTTAGAGCTAAGTTTATCCTGTGTGTAAATGACATTTGGTTGGTAAGGATTTGCCCTCTTAATAGACAGACTCCCAATTTAAGTTTGTTTCGATGTCATCATACTATAATATCAATAATTTTTAATTTTCTGTAAAGAACAACCTAATCAATAGATATATTTGTAGCAACTACTGAAAGTATTGACTTATCAATTTCAATTTATTTATAACAATACATTTATTAAAATGCTGTTAAAATCCTAGTTACTCATTTCTGACTATAAAAATCCTAGGTTTAGATTCCACATCCAGATTTTCCATTCCCACTTTCATTGCCCTAACCAGTCAAGACCAATTGTAATACTCTTCTTCACTCCCCTGCATTTTTGATGAATAGTGGCCAGGTTCTCTCTCAGCACTTCTCTAGACTATGTAAATCCTCCCCCTCCCTGTCCCCAGGGAGAAGCAATGGCAACAGCAGTAGTCCAGTATGTCCTCTCCCTTCTAGAGGTGGGCCCTGTCCCACCTCTGGGCAATTCATGGCAGGAGGAAAAGTTCTCTTGCATTTTGTAGCTCTAAGTCTTCACCCAAGAAAACGGGGACCGAAGACAAAACTACTTCTGTGCTTCAGAAAGTCCATGATGCTACTATTACAGGAAAAAGACAAAGAGAGAAAAAGAGACTAGAGAGAAAGAGAGAGAGAGAGAGAGAAAGGGAGAAAGGGAGAAATGGAGAAAAAAAGAAAAAGAAAGAAAAAGAAAGAAAAAAGAAAGAAAAAGAAAGAAAGAAAGAGAAAGAAAGAAAATAAAACCCAAAAAAGCGATTCATGACTACACTCTAATTCCTAAGTAACAGTAAATGGTAGACTGAGCTGAAGATTTCTTTCCTTTTCCTTTTGCAGAGGGAATCCTCAGGTGGAAGAGACCCAGCATAACTGTGTTTCATCACACTGTTACCATCCTCCCCTGTAGGAAGGAAAGGAGCTCCTGAGACGTATTTCCCAGGCAAGCAGAAGGACCCCTTAGTGTCTTAGAGTGGCAAGGCAAATAAATGCTCAGATCACCTAAACTGATGAACAACCTAACCTCTTGTTGACCCCAAAGCATACTACCATAAAGTTTAAAACCCTGTTTGTATTCCCCTATGACCCTGCTGCAGACCACAATGACTACAGCACTCAAAAGGCAAAACCTTTAAGGCCAGGACCCTCAGAATATTTTAGGACAGCAAATGTGGTTCTCCATATTCTTGAAAGCAGTACAGAGAAGGAATGCTTTCTACAAAAGGCCAGTCTAAAATCTGTTAAGCATTATAATCTGAAGCAATGAAATGAAAAACTCGGAACAAAACAGGGGGGTTGGAACTAGATGATCTTTACGGTCTCTTCCAACTCCAACTACTTTATGAGTCTATGATTCTATCAGCAACCTGGTCTGATTTCAAAGCTAGCCCTGCTTTGAGCACTGCTTTGAACTAGAAGACATTCAAAGGTCCCTTTCAACATAAATTATTCTATGATTCCATGATTCCATAAACTACACATTTATACACTAGTAAGCAAAAATGTCTTTCACTAACCATAGCTTAGTAGCATTATCTCTGGATTTTATATTCTTAAATCTCTAGTATGGCTCATATAGCTACTCTCTGTTTTACGTTGACATCAGAAATCATCTTTCCTCTTCTTTCGAACCAAACCTTGCCCTGACTTCTGGGAGGACAAGAAAGAGAAATAAAACTTATTTCAAAAAGAAAGCAAAGCACAACAGTGTTGCATGAAAGTGAGAATCTCTGTCTTCTCTCTTTTGGGGGTTTAAAAATATCAGTCTGCTGCTCCTACATAGACAAACTGAACGAATTTTTGATTCTCTCAAAATTATTTCTGTGCTTATGTGGCATATTATTCTCCTGTGTATCTTAATGGCTTTTCTCATGAGGCGTAACATTGAGGTCCTGGCTTTAGCTAAAGTGGAAGAGATGCTTATTCAGCTTCCAAACAACTGAGTAATGACTCCCTGAAGGAATCATTCAAGGATAATTTCAGCGTGAACCCACCTGTTGGTCATGTTGTACATGTTTCTGAGCTCACCAGACATGAAGATCTCTGTTTCTGTAGTTGATATCTCCTTAAGTAAATGTAGATAGGTTTGGTTTTGTTTTGTTGGGTTTTTTTTAAGTTTTGTAACAAGACTTGCTAAATAAACAAGATCTCAGAATATAACTACTTTTAGGCTATTAAAAAGTGCATTTGTTTTTATGCCAGTAATACAGTCATCTCTTTTACAGGAAATTGGATTCTTGTTCCCTCGAACTTTCTTTACCACTTACTCATTACTTGAAATCCTCATTCTCAGAGTAGCTGTGTATCAGCAGAGTATAGAAAGGTTCAGATACACAGTCTCAGGTTTTTTAGCTGTAGTTTCTGGGGAGTAAAACAGGGAAAGGAAAAACATCCTGAAGTATGTTTTAAATACAAAAAGGGTTTCAAAGATAAGAATGGAGAGTGCAAAAGTCACAAAAATATTATGTCTGCCACCAGCTGCTCAGATGCCTTAAAATCTCTGGAGATCTTAGCTTCAGGACTTGGTAAAGCCAGCCCAGTCTCAAGTTATTGCCACCAAATACAGAAAGGCAAATTTACCCAGCTTCAGGATACAGAGTGTCAAGGATGAGCTCCTAAGTCACTGATCTGTTGAGTCGCTTTCCAGCTTTTTGTGTCTCTATAAACCTTCCAACCCTTTGTCCTTTTTTACTGTAAGCTTGTCAGTGTCAAGATGATAACCTGTTGTTATTTTTCCCACTGCCTGGCACAGAGGGTACTGATTTTGGCTGGGATTTCTAGGCACCGCTGTAATACAAATGATAGTATTACTGCTTTGTGAATATGTTCCACATGTGTAGAAATGTCCCTATCCAGCTTTTTTATGCTACTGCTCCAGTATAAGCTGAGCAAGGCCTGAGCGGAGAGCAGAGGATAATAGGAGTTAAAAAAACAACTCAGGAAACAAGCAGTGGGCATGCAATATACCTTAACTGTCATGTTATGCTGGCTTAGGAAGAGACAATGAAGAGCTTGAATTCAATTCAGGAGATGATAGAGGAACCAGTAGAGGCAACGTAAGAGTGAATGGATGCAAAAACATTATCGTAAAAGGTAAGTGACTTTTTGCATCAAAGTAGAATGATGACTTTCCATGCACATACCATTGACAAATGCCAGGGCCATTTCTTATGGCATGTAGCTTTAACTGGGTGAAGAAATTTTGTATGGCCTTAATATTCATAGTGTGTAAGGAAGAAATGTTAGACAAACTTCTGATAGTGGGAGGAATTTCCAGGAAGGAAAAAACTGGCTGTATTTCTGGATTCCCCCCTTCTTACGTACTTTATATTCCATGTGAAACAATGAACATGCAAATTTGATTATTCGTACGACAGTTGAGTGGATTTAACAGTAACACGACACCAACATTACAGTCTTAAAACCTTTAATGAGTGACTTCACAGTATAATAAGCCTGTGAATTAACGAGTCATTCTTACTTTTAATTTCCGCAGTGCGGGTAACTGAGAAGAACTCCTACAAATTACTGATATCTTGTCAGCCTGTCAGGACTTGTCTGTGTGGAAAATTAGTTCTCAGGAAGTCCAGGTGATAATTTACTGGAAACTAGCTACACTGAGCTAATCTCTGCGCCTGTGCCTGGGTTCTCGTGCAGTGTGCAACATGTAAGGTATGTCTGCTATCATAGAAGAATAAGGTAATTCACAGAGAAATCCAACATAGTATGCTAGTTTAGAAGGTGGGAATGAAAAGATACACCAAACTAGCCAGAAGGAGTGAGCTACAGTCTGGAAATCACACAATTGTTTTAGAGATTAAGTGCATCCATTTACTAGGAAAGCTTTTTAGCTTGGCCGTAACCCTGCACTAACAACTCTCTCTAACATTTGGAATGGAATTGGCTTGTTAGCAGCTAGTTCAGATCATGGACAAAAGAATAAATCTCCACCTGCATCAGTCCTTGTAGATGTACACTCAGAGTTCATTAAGGGCAATCACAGGAGGCAGAGAAAAGGAAAGGTAACAAGATAGAGTAGCTAAAATACTATAAATTCATACCTAGTTGTATAGACAAATCCAAATTTATTCTTAAATGCAGCAGTCCAGAGTCTATGCTTACTGTTGCAGCTGTTGTTTGTTATACTAGTTAAGGATTTAAATGCCACTTTATCGTTGTTACGCATGAGGTGAATTCATAAACTCTTTAGCCACAGGCATCAGTGCATCCAGCAGTCGAGTAATATTAAATCATCATATTTAACTCTTCTGATAAATTAGAGAAAAAAATATAAAATAAACGCACTTTTGTTTCAACTGTGAGGAAACATCTATGGACTCAAACTCGTGTATAATATCATAATGCAGATTTACGATCAAACTCACATTCTAACTCAGTGAAAACACTGTTATTTTGATGCCCTGTTGTCTTTGATACTTGGGAAATGAGACTCAGAAGACAAGGAATGGAGACATTTGCACTGGTTGAAAAAAAAGACAGAAACTGCAAACGAGAATAAAACACAAGCAATTGGAAGAATCTAAATGACAAACACAAAAGATGAAAATGCAAATATGAGATCTACTCAGCTCTTTTATAAAGTCCTGTGTAGAAGAGATTTATTTTAATGGTATATTGTTACAAGCAAAGAAGTTATATATTGGTTAATAGAAAATTGCTCTATGTAGTTCCAAGATTATCAGCATTTCTGTCACGTAAACAATATATCATTGGAAATGTATATATGAGCCTTTGTAAATTGTGTATTTTGAATATGTATTCACTCTAAGCAGATAGTAATACTGTATACTTCATTGCATATCATATCTGGGTACACATAGAAATAAAACAGAGTTGTAATTAAGAGACGTGGCTACATCAGGCAGAAACAGAAAGTAATTTTTGTTCTATGAAGAAATCTAAAACATTTTTTTTAAATTGGGATGGGAGAGCATTTGAAATATTTATTTCATTTCAAATATTTATAGTGTCTTTAAAAGTAGTATTTCAAGTTATAAGTGGAGATTTTTGTTCCAAAAGCTAAAATAGCAATCACCATTTAGTAAAAAAAAATCCAAAATTATTTTTATGTTCCTCCTCCAGCAAATATGGTTATATAGCATTTTTGTAGTAAAAATTAGTTCAATTGAAAAATTGTACTCTAGTACACTGAAGTGAGATGGTATTGCTAAAGATGAGACTTTAAAAAGCTGTGCAATTTAGATAGATTAAACACAAGATACTTGTGTTCACTTTCAGGGCCCATCGTGCTTTTCTTCATAACGCCTGTTATCCTGTGTCTGGTATCAAAGATGTAATTTCCAACTAACTGATTGTGATGCAAGACAGAATTTAAAAATTCTTCATCGCTTTCCTTGTACTCTGTAAAAGGTATCTCACTTTCCTGTTATTTAAATTTTACAAATTACCTTAGCTTTTTTGATATCAGTCAGTGTGACACTTGTGTTGCATGTCAGTGCAATGTTGCTCCTTAACCTGTGTTTCTCATTTGTGCATGTACTGAATTTCTGACATTGTAATCACTCTAAGTAAAAATAATTAATTATAGCAATTGTAGTAAATACCAATATAGAAAAATTGAAATTAAAATAATAATAACAATAAAACTAGTGGATAAAAGTAACTCTATATGACATTGTTTTGTAACCTTATTAATGGATAAGAGCCAGAAAATCAGATATTCTATTAATTCAGGATCCTTCAGATTCATACCTACAAAAAGAACTCCCAAAACCAGTCACACACAACATCACAAATGTTTTTAATCTCTTGGGTCAAAAACTGGCAGACAGGAAAGAGGTAAAGCTCTTCCACAGATCAGCCTGTGAGCTTGCAGTTAGAAACATGGAGGGCAAACCAAAAGAAAGTCAATAGTGATGATTGTTTCATATCACAGGTGTTTACATTCCTGTGGTAAATAAAGAGATTCCTGCATAGTGGGTACATGTTTGCATAGACAACCAAGAAAAAGAGCATCTGTTATATAAACTTATGTATGTTGCTCAGGATGCTGTTATTAGAACAAGCGTAGGACTTCAGGTAATTCAGCTCCACTGCCTTATTCCTAAATAATAATTCTGGATAATAGCTGAGCAGACATCCTGAGGGTTTGAGATCAAAGAATATGGAATCATAATGGAGTTTTCGGAAATCAGAGTGGGATTTAAGTGAGATATACCTGCCAAGGCTCATGTATTTTTGGTGGTACTTAGTGCAGGCTGCCTGTGCCTCAAGTACCAGGCATCCCATTGAAACAAATACGTGGCTTTCATGCGATAAGACTAACTGTTGGAAGTTAGTTATTTTCTCTCCCTATTTTTCTTCTGTTGATAACTCGGCAAATACAGAAACTACACTAAGAGAACAACAAAGCACTTTGCTTCCCTAAAAGTCTGGATCAGTGGTATAAGTCACTACAGTTGGGTTTTTCTTTAATTATTCAGTGTTACCTAACAAAGATGTAAGATAATAAGATATTACCCTTCCTATGGTAAATTGTATAGAGTAGCTTTTCTACTGTAGTTTTCATTAGTCCTGTAGACACTAACCACATGAATAGAAATAGATTCTTATTTTAGTCTGTATTACTGTTCTGTTCCTTTAGAGGATCTTGTCTGTGTTTACAATATCTTATTTATTTGGAAACCGTTGTAATGCATGTAGTGAAATAAGTACTTTAAGAGGGACACAGTGGAAATTATTATCTACAAGTGTATGTGTGAATCTGTGTGTACACAGTGCTTCTAGAATGAAAGTAAATAACATATTTGTGATTAGAATTTTGATTCTAGGTACTGGTGTGTGCTCAAACTGTACTAGGGAGATACTAGGGAGAATCTCTTTTACCTAATTGTAAAATATTCCCATTTTCTAGCTCTGTGAGGTTTTCTAGCCCATCTACTTTTAGGGTGGTTTTTGCTCTGAAGCCCTCAGGTTTATATCTCATCTAAAAATCATTTGACTCTTTCTAGCAGAATCATGAATGTTCTCATTATCTGTATAAATACTGAATGTAATTCAAAGGCTGCAATGCTTCTGGCCTCGGTGATTTAAAACCATAACTGAATTAAGGGGAAAGTTACTCTCTTTGAAATCATTTATCAGCTGGGTATTCTTTGAGTGTGATGGGTTATTTAGACACAATCATTTTCAATTTTTTTGCACTCAGGTGGCAATGTTTTGGTGGTAATTATATTCTGTGTAGTTCGTTATTGAATTTCTTTATTTAGTTTAGATACATTATATTTACTCCAGGGTTCTTATATTTCTTCAGACTTTTTTATTAATTATTTATTTTTATATAGCAGCATGGTTAGAATTACATTAATTAAATTCTATGGTTCTTGTAATAAATTCAAAGTTTTATAATAAGAAGAGGCAACACATAGCAGTAAAGAATACTACTAGACTAGCAGAGTTAACATGAAACTGGAAGTACATTGTTCCTTAGTGTCTAATCTGCTAAATCTTTAATGTTTTTCCAGACAGCTTGGTTAAAACTTAATCCATTAAAAAGCAGTGTAATTCAGAAACTTATAATTAGACAGGCTAATAGTGTTAGTATACTTATTAAGTTTATTTCTTGCAGCTGGTCTGTTTGAAGTTCCATTTACTTCTAGAACAGAATCTAAGAATGAAAAGATCAATAACTGATAGATTTACAATTTACAACAATAATTGATTGGAAAAGAGGACTACAAATAGATTTATGCTGCTGTTAAATACTACCAAAACATTAATAAAGTCAATCACAACTTCGCAGCTCCCAATTCCCTTCCATAATTAAACCTTTTGAGACACATGCTCACTCTTTCTTTCAGTGGGCACAGATAAAAAATCCAGAGAAGGAAAACAGTATCTTGTTTTGATTTCTTAGCTAAATGATTGCTTCATTCACTGCAGGAATGTGGAGTTTCAGGACGAGCTGAAGAAATGCTGCACTGGGAATTACTTTCTAAGGCTCTCCTCCTTAGGGACCCCCTTGCAGTAAGTTGTCTCACAGGGATTTCTCCCCATTATATTTGGATCACTTCTTGTGTCTGCAAACGGGTGAAAGCTTACGTGTAACGTCAAGGTATGGCTGTGTAATCTCCTGAGTAGAAGGTCAGTGTCTAAGCAGCTTCAGCAGCATAAAAGCATGCCTATGCCTTCTCCTACAAACCAGAGTAACTCATGTAGTTACTGAACCAAGCAGCAGCAGCAGTAGTGTGGCTCTGCTAATATGATGCTGTGCCTGAGTGGGTAAACCCTACCCCGTACCTGCTGTCCGAGCTGTAGTGAGTGCATGTATAAATTTTGTGACTGGTGTAGCCAGCATGAATTTGTCTCTCTCTAAAAAACTTTAATCTTACTGAAAGCTTTTGGGCTATAGGAGTAAGCTATAGGAGCTCTGGAGGTTACATCAACTTTTCAAAATAAGATGTATGCTCCTGTATTAGCTGAGTATAATGCAATAGATTTGTGACCTTGTTAGTAGCGCTTGAGCTCAAATCCAGTTGTATGATGGTAGACGTTATTTTTAATGGCTACATCTGTTTTAGTTTGAGATTTGACTGTGTAAGCTTATTTTAGGAGCTTCAATTGACTAGTTGATAGCAAAGATGATATTTTTCTCTCTTCAAGTGTCACTACAGGGCACGATGACTGCAGTTATGTCATTCCAATGAAGAATACAGGTCTACATGTTTTGAAATCAGTGATTCTTGTCAAAAGCATAACTGGTACATTTTAGTTAGTATTGCAACAACTACAAGTAGTGTCTGTATTCAAGAGGGCTTAATATGTCATTTGAATTAAGACCGTGCTAAACCCAAAAGCTAGATGTTTGATATCAAAAGTATGCTTAATACTTTGAATAATAAGGACAGGTTGATAAATTTTGCAGACCTGAACTCTGTAAGAGCATATAGTACGAGGTTTTGGAAAAAAATTAGTTTATAAAACCACTTTGGAGACAATTTCACTGACCTGAGAAGACTTCAGTGGCTGGATCTCAAGGCATATATATATGTATGTGTATATATAATGGAAACAAAGTTCTGTCAATTTGATGGGAGTTTTTTGAAAGGACAGATTTTAATCTTTCGTTTTGAAATGCTTTTGTCTTTCTAATGACTTTTTATTTCTATAGATTATATTTTGTGTTGTTGATATGCTATATTTCCAGCTTAAAGCAGAGCTGTAATGTAGCATAATCACCTGTAATGATCCACTATATCAAATTTTCCTTTTAGAAAATGAGGAACTTTGGATTTTAAAGAATTTCCTAACCAGAAAAAGCAAAGAAATATTTAAGGATCTTTTTCAAAATGAAATTTTCATTCTCTATGCCATTATCTAAGTCTGATAGTTCATAATGGTTAACCGCTTCCAGCAGAAAATCTGTTTTGATGCCAACTAAAGAATGTGATAGTGGGTACCCGATCCCAAAATGAAATGCCATGCTTGGTTGCATCACATTGTGTTAAACTGCATTATATTCAACAATAAACAGGGTATGGTGTTACTAGATATCAAGTGAAAGCTAGCAATAAGTGTTTTTCCCACTTCTCCCTACATTAGATTTCCATTAGATTTGTGGTACTGTTGTAGTTAGAGTAACTTCAGCAATCATATATGCACCCCTTTTCTGGGTGATAGATACAAAGCAGACAGCAAGCTGCCTGCCCGCAGTGCTCACATTATGATGACTATTCACTATGAGAAATCCAGCAGTCCCCTAGTCTATGGTGTACACTCAGCAGAGTCTCACTTCTCGTGGTCACCCACTTTGCATGACAATATAATGTAGGCACATCTAGTGTCTAGACAAAGACACCTCTGAATTAGGAAGGCATACATATCTTTTATTAAAAACATCTCCTCTGCAAATATAAAGATGATAATGATGACATCTGATGACAACATCTGATTTTGATGTGGTCTTAGAACGTTAGCCTTTCCTGTATTCTTAAAAAGGCTTCTTATTCTTTACAGACCATAATCTGATTCAGGAAGCTACCAGGGTTTTATACAACAATCTGTTTAGAATCCATTGGATACAGTAAATAAAGAGAACTCTGCTGTCAGCTGAAAGTTAGAAAGTTTCTTTTAAAAGCTTGCTGTAAAACCTTAGGAAGAGGAAAAGCCTTTAAATTTATTTCTCTTCTGCCTTCTTCTGTTGCTAGGATGAGAGTAAGGGGAATTGACAGCAGAAAAGTGTATTTGACTGGGGCGTTTTATGGGATTTGATTATTGGTTTAATCCTGGCACTTTCTTCTATAGCTCTCTCTACAAGACTTGATTTTTCATTTTGTAATACAATTTTGCAGAGAAGAAGTTTTGCAGAGATTATGAAGGATGGGTTCTCAGACATGTACTTCTGAGGAGACATAACCAGAGAAGAGCTAGTGTAAACGACTAAAGATGTTACAAAGAATGTGCGCTATCATGTCCTGCCAAACTAATTGAAAATTGAGGACATATCATCTCTCAGGATGAAGCAATGCAAGAGTGTCCCTTCTTCTGTGGCCAATACTCTGATGGGAGAAATTAATCTTGAGTAAGTGAGAATTTGATTTTATGAGCAGCTGATTAAAAATCCTTTACCTGTTGAAATGTTCTAAAAAGGTCAGTTAACCACACTCTCCCCATTTGACTGACTGATAAACTGAACAGCTGTGGGATTAAAAGCTGTGCTCGAAAATCTTCATTTAACAGACCCTAAAGCTTGAACCTAGACTGACATTGAGTTCTCCACTGTGTATATTAAGCTCCCTAGAACAAGGGAAACATTGTTCCTGTAAGCAGAGGTACTCCTCAGGACGAAATCTAGTATAAACTCAGAAAAAAATTTATATTGTGAGCAGATGAAAATTTTGAGGCTTATCATTTATCTTCATTCATCTTCATTGTTCCAGTTATGAATAGTTGTGCCTGATACACAAGTAAGGCAGTCTCACTCTGTGGAGCATGAACAGATCACTCCAAGTAGCTATTTCCCATAGAATCTCAGAATCTCAGAATCATAGAATCATAGAATTGTTAAGGTTGGAAGGGACCTTTCAGATCATCAAGTCCAACCATTAACCTAACCTGACAAAACCACTTCTAAACCATATCCCCAAGTACCACATCTACCCTTTTTTTAAACGGCTCCAGGGACGGCGAATCCACCACCTCCCTGGCCAGCCTATTCCAATGTTGGATAACCCTTTCAGTGAAAAAATTTTTCCTAATATCCAACCTAAACCTCCCCTGGCTTAACTTGAACCCATTTCCTCTCGTCCTATCACTTGCCACTATGGAGAAGAGGTGGCATAGGTATGGGAAAGAACCTAAATTGGTGCACTATTCCGAGACCATAACACACTGACAACACGCACACTGACAAAACATCTTGGGCATATGGACAAAAAAGGTTTGAACTCACTAAGAAATGCTGTGCTTTAGGTGTGATGTCAAACAGATGTGCGTGGACACATTCTGGGTTTGATCACTAGGCAGAAGAAAATGCTGAGGGAGGCATACAGGTTATTTGATAAGACTGAGTGGTCAGCTTCCCTATCTGTGTCCCTGTCCCTGTTTATTTATGGATACACTTAGGTGATATGCTCTCCAGCTTTGCTATAGTAGACTAAGCACGAACTAGGGAGAGAAATTATTGATGCTAAGCGATACTGCTGGCACAGGCACAATGGGTGTAAATTAATTTGATCTAAAACCTACTTGAAAAGAAGAAGAAAGTCCCTAACCATTACAATAGTGATGTGCTGGAACATCTCAGTTCCTGCCACAGGAGGAGAAGGAAAAACCTGACTGTTTCTTTAACTAAACTTGACAAGTTTAGGAAGGGGTTACATGGTGCGAGAGCTCGGGACTGCATTTAGCTGTATCAAAAGTCACTTCCAGTCCTGTGTTTGTGTTATAGACCTGAGTTATGGTATTGTCACCAGTCATCGAGAAAGCCAAGAAAATTTAGGTCTGGTTTCTGATTTAGCTTTAAGTCTTCATTCAAACAGCAAGTGAGAAGGCAGATCTGTGAAATGAAATGATAGGCAGAGCTTACACTAGTCAGTATGAGCTGCATCTTTAACAGTACTCTGATTTCAGTTCTTGAATCTTATTATAATTTTTAAGTTTAATGTCTTGGCTTGTTTTCAAATGCCGCAAAAACTCCTATTCATTGCTCTGAAATTATCAGATATGTTCGCTATAACACAATAGATAAAATATCTATCCTTCTTTGGTGCCAGAACTGCCCTTAAAATATTTTAGGAAAATATGGATACTAAAATCTGGTGTGAGAGGATTATAAAGACTTCTTTTTCTTGGCTGATATTTGAAATTATTTGTTTGTACTCTATTGTTTGTTTTCAAAGACAGGAAGAACTTTGATCTAAATCACATATCTCAAGTATTTTCATGCGTTATGTAGAAAGATGTCTAAGTTATAATAAGACATAAATAAAATGCTAAAATATTCAGGATTTTGAATTTGTGTAGAAGAGACCTGATCGCAAGGTGCTGGAAAAGTGTAAGATGCTAGAATAAGCTCTCCAGACATGAATTTTCAACAACTTTGACTCACAATTTACTATTAAATCAGACTGCCAATCCCTAAGGCAGCTGAAGATCACATTAGCAGTATTAAAGATGGTAAAATTATACCTTTAAAAAAAAATTCTGCACACACAGCCTTAGGATATTGCCATGACTTGATCTATAAATCTATGCCAAAGGATCAAACTGATTTCTATGTATATTCAGAAAGCTAATGTCATGTAATGCTATAATCAAGGAGCTCCATAAACAAAAGTGAGGATAAATGACCAAAGAATGAACAGCTTGTGAGAGTTTAAAGACATTGCTTCACAAAGTTGAGTAAACTAGATCATTGCCTTGGAGGCCTTCATCATTCAAGATAGGAGCTGATCACGTTGCATTTCTTCCTTGAACAAATCAAATGCAACAATTACCTAAGACTATTGCTAAGGCATTTAGAAGAAATTCAGCTTTGTTTGCCTGGGAAAACCCTCACTAGTTAATTATATTTGTAGTCTTCATATTAAGAAAAAACACTTCTCGAATCCTTCAAATATAATTTTCTACTTAAAAACCATATTCTTTTTTTGTACTGATTGTGGATTGAATTCATGTCAATTGGTGTAGCCATTTGGAGAGAGGAAAATTAAATGGGCATTCAGACGATAAAACTTTTTGTAAAAAAAGTGGCCCATTGCTGCAAAGTGAATGTTCCTCAGCAGTGTACTGATTTTTGGGAGAATGAAATGAATTCTCTTCAGAGGTTACATTTTAAATATATGAATTTGAAAAGTGCATAATGATCTGAAGAAGAATTCAGGGATCATTATTTTGTTTTATATAATTGTATTCTGGTTTATATAACTGTATATACTGCAAAAAAACCAAGTTCCAACTCTAAGTCAGAGACAACCTTTTTGATAATTTCAGGGGTAAAATTTCATTTTATCTGAAGTTTCTATCCTGCTAGGTTTATAAACAGCAAAATAATATAAGAGGAAATAACATGGCATCCGTCTTATTCTATTGTCTACTGTCTTCACAAGATAAGCCTAATCTTTATGTTAACTTATTGCAGGAGTGACACATTGAGATACACACCAGTGAAACAGTTAAAGTTTCTCCAGCATAAGACAGTCAAAGAAACAATAAACACTATTATATTGTGCATCTCTTCTTTGGCAGTTCCACCTATTGATGGTAATCCCTTGTCAAGCGAAAAGACAGTATGTGGGTATAAGGCTGTCTCTGTCAAAAATGACTCATACATTTCAAAGTTTAACCAGTCATCAGAAGTGACCTGAACATATACACAAGAACTGATATTTGTTGGCTTGTCAGGACAGAAACTTTGACAAAAGAAATTGATCTTTTTGGCATGAAGCACCAGCTACTGTGTTTGCTTCATATAGGTGTATAAATCTTGAAGAGCATTCACAGTCATAGGTCACAGATAACAGTTGGGATTGCTGTGTTCCTCTAACTACCAAAATAATTTCAGGAGAGATTTTGTGGTTTGTTTGGTTTTTTTTTTTTTTTTTTTCTTTTGAAATATGAGATACAGTTTTTCATTTGACACGATATAAAGTCAGTGGCAAAGCTGGGGCTAGCATCAAGGGAGCTAGAAGCCCAGACCTGCACCTCCAGCTGTTTAATCACAGGTGTACTCCTACATCCTTTGCTCCTGCCTATTGAAGTGGAGCGGGATGCTGAGGGCTAACTTACAGTTGCTCTGTCACAGCTAGAACTGGCAAAAAGCTGCATTTCTTGACAGCAAGAACTTAGAGAATATTCATCATTCAGGTCAAGACAGCTGATTTTTTTCAGGTTGGCTGGGGGGACAGTTGAACAAAAAGAATATGCAGATACATATTTTAACTGTATTTTTTTTGGCATTTCCTACTGGTCCCAGTCACCCATCAGACCCCAGAGTGCCAGTTTCCCTACTGAATACTCTTCCTACCTAGCACCCTACTGGTCTGCGTGTGAGAGTATTCACTAAAGAGCTGATGGCTTTTCCTTTGTCTCTTGTGGATGACAGTCATCACCGCATCCCACAATAGCTTACAAAGGGATAGCACCTTTTCTGTGCTGTTACAGAGCAGGCAGAGAGCAATCTCACTTCCTCAGTCCTTTCTCAGTCTGAGGGTCTCCTACGACAAAGAAAAATGATATTCAAGGATCAGACCTTAAAAGCACTAGTAGAGGGCTAACACTGACTAATCATCACTTTCACTTGCAGAAAAAAAATTACTGCCTGTCTGATTGTCTAGTGATTTTGAAATCTTACAAACATTTTTATTTTAACTTCTGGTAGGAGAGGTGGATTTATGTTAGACCCAGAAGTGCTCTGATGATAGTTTTATGGAATGATATAGATCATTTACTTTTGCAAGTAACAAGCTGAGCTTCTGCGCTCTGTCTCTGTACTTCTAAACATGGTAGGGGAGATGTGTTAATGTGATGGCTGATTGGATAACTACAACTTGTCACAGCTCTTGCAAATTTAGAACTGTCCGTAAGCGAACTTAGAACGGTACTACAGAATAATCTCACATGTAATGTTCTGATAATTAAACCCCTCTGACAATTACATCATACATTATCAGGATTAGCCAGATCCATTACTCATCACTGGTGCCTTGGACAAAACAAAGCTGGTACGCTAGGGACTGTCAGCAGAGCAGATGCTCCTATGGAAGAAAGCAGCCAAGTACTGTTTATGTAATACGAGCAGCAGCATGCTGGAGAAAGATATTGCTTCAGCTTGCACAGTGTTCCTGGAGTTTGGAAACTAGGAAAGGCAGAAATCTGAAGGCAGCATATTGACTATACCATATTTGAATACCGATTTATTTGCATGTTCTGCTTCTCTGCTATAATTATGCTTTGCTGAAGCCTTTTTTTATGTGTACAAAGCACGCAGCTTTGCATTTCTGCTGTTTATAAAAATTAAAGACAATAATCCACAGAACAGAAGAAAAAAGGGAAGAGTGTTAGTTATTGTAAAGGAATGCTACATTAATCACAGGAGTTTATATTGAAGATGGGTTAAAAATAAAATGTATAGAGACATTTTTACTAGGAGTTTAGTGGGGGGGATGTTGGTGGTGTTGTGGGTTTTCGGGGGTTTAGTTGTGGGGTTTTTTTGGTTTGGGTTTTTTTTTTGTTAGTTTTGATTTGTTTTTGTTTAAATGGCAAGATAATTGGAAAATCTGGCAATACCAGGACCATATTATTTCATATTGCTGTTTCTTCATTCTGCAGAAGAAACTTTCAAAAAAGGAGGGTTCTGAGGATAGAAACTTAAGTCCTCACTCTGCTTCCGCTACCAGATTCCTGTCCATGTAAAGTTGTGGAAAGCAAAAGTCTGTGTGCGATAAGAACATCCTGTTTCCCCAGTGTTTCACCCAGGCAGAAACTTTCCTAACAGCTTTTCATTTTCTAAAGCAAATTATTTCATCTGAATGCTTGGTGAGGACTGTGGTAAAGCAGATATGTCTAGGGGACCTGCTCCAGCTAGGGAGTGCTCTTCAGGAACTAATAATGTTTAAACATCCACATTTTAGAGATGACGTCTTATTCTGTCCCAGCTTGGTGAGACTATGCAAATTTCACAAAGAAATTGAGGGCTCCATCTGAAAGTGTGTGTGTTTCCCCCCTTTTTTTTCTTTAAGGCAGTTTTCAGGTAGCTGTAGTCCTTTGGACTTCTGAGAAATTCCAGAGAGATGTGCAACTTCTAACTAGTAAATACTGAAAAGCTGAAGGGAAATCTTATACCGAGTTGTGTCAGTCAGGTGCAAGCTAAGGAAATTGGGTTTTATCTGTATAAGCATCAGACACTGGAAGATTTAAGATACATACCCTCTTAAAATCTTTGGAAGGTTTTTAAGTGTGAACCTTTTCAATAAAAGTGTGTCCAGCCCTATAATGGGTGAAACTTTTAATTCTAATGAACGCTTTGCTTTTAAAAATTTATTCTTTTATTTGCTATGGTATGGTGATGGATGGTCATTGCCACTGACGTGTGCCCTAGGAGTCAAAGAAAAAAACAGCACAGTCCGGCACATGGGATTCGGTAGATGATCTGTGTCAGTTTAAAGTCTCTATGCCCTGTGCCAGAATAGGGTGAGGAAAATCTCAGATACTGCAATTCTCAGTCTGGTGTCTTTAATGTAAAGCCATCTTCATCTATAGATTAAACTGACAGACTGTGAACTGTGTTGGGTGGAGTGCAGCTTCATGCTCAATTTCATACCCACTTCTGTGGGGGTGATAATCACTGGTCGAAAAATGGGGTAAAGAAATGGGCACAATTTTGCCATTAGCCATTGTGCTTTGACAAATGTAGCTGCATTTACAAAACCTCAAATCTTCTTCTATTATTGAAACAGTATTTTCCAGTCATCCACTGTCTTGCAATTATTGTGGAGCTTTCTCCCTATTTACTGGTGAAGTCACCATGCTATTAATGAAGAGGAAAGGGTAAGGGAGGGAGCTGGAAAATAATCATATACTCCTTCTAAGTATGGGTAGTATTTTTTATTAATGATTGCAGAGCCTTTACTAACTTTATGACAAGATCCAGTACTATACAACAACGTGCTCATGCTGCTTTTCTTTAAAAAGTCTATTAACACTGGATGAATGATACAAAAGAAGGAAATTTATTTTGTCACTCCATAATGAGTCATGTTATCTATTTGGCGTTTTTTTGTGGATATTTCAATTATACTAGTTTGAGGTGTGAAATATTCACAGATTCCCAGGATTATAATTATGTATGATCTGATCAAGTGTGAGTGCTTAGAACCAGAAGTTTATAATTCATCTTTTGTTATTTAGCTTTCTTTTTCTTAGCTAAAGTGACCTGATGTTAATTCTTTTCCTGTGTATCGTGTGCCCTATACCTATTTTCATTGTGGGGTCTGGATATATGCCTTGGATTCAGTTGATGTGCGGAAAACAAACTCCACAACCGAGAAGGTTGTAAAG
>RSEF01000003.1:102926408-102945000 GCA_003993805.1 Himantopus leucocephalus
TTTTGGAGCTTTCATGGTGTCCCAAGGTGTACTAAAAATGAACACTGATGGTCCAGATAGCTCTTTTCTATGATATTTATTTAAAAGATTTTTATACAAGTTTTCCAGAGCTGCTGATCCTACAAATTTTTTTTTTAAACTAGTATTCCATGTTTCTTTATTAATGGCTGAAATTAAAATCACAATCACCATTCAAATCTCATCAAGCTNTTTTTAAACTAGTATTCCATGTTTCTTTATTAATGGCTGAAATTAAAATCACAATCACCATTCAAATCTCATCAAGCTTTTCCCAAGGGCACAAGAGATTTATTTACTGAACATTTCTGCCGTTCCTAAGGTCTTACCGTTATTAACGAGAATTCTGCCAGCTCTAAAAATAAACTAATGCCACTTCNATGCCACTTTTGGAATTCTTCTGTTTCTAAAAAGTCCCTTCCATTTTCTTGCTCTTATCTCTGTTGACTTTAGATTTTTCCAGTTACTTTGATACTTTTAACCATTTTCTACAGACCCAGTTTTCTGAATTATTGTTATTACTAGTATTTTTCTTTTTTCTATTTTGTTAAATTTTAAAGCTATTGGTGATCTCATCTAAATTAGGTTGTTTTATTATTTTTTAAGTTGTTCTTCATCTGCTGAGTATTCAATAAAGTATTCTTAGGCAGTTCCAGTTACTGTTTATATATTTCTGGTTATGTTCTATTTCCTCTGATGATGTTGCTCACATCTATTTCAAGATCGGTCCTTTCTCTAGAGCAGCAAATTTAAGTATTGCTGACAAGGACTTTGGTTTCTTCAGGTGATTATGGCAGGAACACTGTACTGCAGATATTGTTGCTCTTTAGTTTTGTGATCAGCTGTTATCTAAGTCAGGGCAGCTAATACAGTGTTCTTCCATGGCTTGTTTAGGAAATCATCAAACTTGTCTGTGGTGTGTCTAGAAACAATAGCTAAATATAAGTCCCGCATGTGCCATCCTAATGTGCTGTGTGTTCCTGGGATCTTATTCAGAACTGACACAGCACTCATACGTGCAGATCTAACATGACTTTGTGTACCACCATACTCTGCTGTATGACTCAACAATAGGATACCCAACGCTAAGGAGTGTGCCATCCATATGGCTTCATTTCTGATAGAAAAATTTGTCTCAATTGAAAAATATGAAAATATCTTTCAGATAAGCATCTTTATTTTCTAGGATACCTTCATCCATATGCATGATAAAGTCAAAGATTCAAGCCAGAAAACGGACAGGCATTTGATTGATATGCTATAAAAGTAATGAGAACAAATCTTTTTCAAAGATTTGCTTAACAGTTACAGGCAGAATGCCACAGGCTCATGGAACCATGCAGACGGTCCATGGTGCTCATTGTTAGACAGTGTAGTAAGTGTGGATTTCAGACTCCCAAATGATTCATGTTTGGTGATGAGACCATTTATAGTAATCACCAGGCTATTACTTGATACTTGTAGGGATGACATCTTAAAAAGCAGTTCTGTCACAAGAACATAACCTTAGATGTGTAAAGGTCACCGTAGAACACTGGGAATGCCATGGAGGACTGATCTAACATGGGATCTGAAAGAGGCTTTAATCAAACAAGTTATTTTCTTCAAAGAAGGGAAGAAATCCTATGCCTTGTACCTTGTAGGCCAACACAAGTTTATCAAGTAGTACCTTCTTGCCTTAAAAAAAAATCCTTGTGAATTTTTTTTATCCTATGAATGGGAGCTCCATTCTACTCTGTATCTTGTCTTCAGCAAGCGATGGGGCAATTTCCTGAGAAAAGTCCAGTAAACCTTACAGATGCTGCAAGGTTTCCTTATGTAATCTGCCAGGGTGCTGTCTGAGGGAAAAAATACTGTTTTCTAGTACTATTCTAAGGTTTTACTACTAACATAGATACAGAGAGATTTCTGAACCAAAGTTAAGTGTGATGTCCTCTTCCTACTTCTCTCCAAAAAACCCCAAACCTAGCCACTGTTTAAATTCTGTTTTCCTTTTTAATCTAGGAAGAAACTTAGCTCTGATGTGTGTGGTGATTGACAAGTAACAGACTCAGTCTGTTTAACTTCAAGTTACCTGATGGACCATCATATGGAGCTAAGGGGAACTGGGCTTGAAACAAACAGAAAGGAAGTGGTTCCTCCTGCAATGGACAACAGGTCTGTGGGTCTCATCACCAAGGGGCCTTGTGGGTATAAGGAGCTTGCACGGGATTGAAAAAATCCCCGGAGATGAAAACAGGTGTTGTGAGAGCACTGGGGAGGTGATGAATTAGCACATATCCTTGTTCTGATTTTATTCTTCCATAGTTATTCAGTAATGCTACTGTTTGAGACAGGACACCAGGGAGATGGACCCTTTGTCAGTGGACACTTAAGACAGTGCAGCTCTCTTAAATTATGTCTTAGCGTTTATGGAGACAACAATCAGTATCTTTGTTTGTGCCTGACCTCTCTTGTGAGAACTTATGGTCAAAACCTCTGACTAAATTAATTTAGCCTTGAGCATACACGTGCTTGTTAGAAGAAACCATATTAAGTACTTGGGAGTTGTCCTGAAAATGCAAATGGATTACACAGTGAACTCAGAAGAGGTGCTTTTCTCCATGTGCTTCATCCCTGGGAAGTGGTGTAGTAATTCTGGGTGCCCAAAGGAAAACAAAGTCACATTTCCATTTACCTTCCCTTCAGTACATATGTGTTTGTGTGGATGTGGACTCGGGTGGATGCGGATGCATACAGCACCTTTCAAAATGAGATTTTTTGCCCAGGCTTAAGACTGTAATATGTCTTCTGACAGCGAGTTATAACTTACTCTTTGATTTCACAGATTTCAAATGAACAACCTGTGGAGTAAGAAGCTACTCAGCACCATGCAGAGTAGTAGAGTTGAGCTGGATAGCAAGCCCGTGTTAATGTGTAGGGATTCTGTGAGAATCGTGGTATTGGCATAGCTAATATCTTGGTTTTTTTTTTCCTTCTAAGAGAAAGCTTTTAACAACAGTATTCATTATGACCCTTCTGACATCAATTAAACAAGCAACATTTAAAAAAGGGAGTGCAAAGTGTGAAAGAAAAAAGAAGAGGTTTGCTATTTCTTGAAAAATTCCCTTTGAACAACTCCATACCCTTTGACAGTTTTGGAGCAGGCAGATTAGTCTGGTCAGATGGGTCATTGCTGGCATCACACTTTCTACGGTATTAGTCTAGATTGATTTCTACTGCACTACATGGTGGCTTCGTTATAGGAGATGGGGTTTTATTTGAGATGCACTGTTTGACGAGGTGAGGAAACATGTTTCAGCAGGGTAGAAATTACAAAAGGAAAATCTTCCAGGTAAGCTGCTTCTTTAGTTGGTGGTAACAAAAAATCCTACCTGTGTATTTTAGTCCAAAGAGGAGACACCCTACATGGAAGAAAAACTATAACATTCAAATGAGCTTACTGAATTCTTCTGCTCTGTGCTGTTATATGGATTGGAGATTTGTGACATGCTTGTTTACTCAAATAAAACACATTCACATAAATGGACACATGCATGTGCATTTCTTTGCATGCATGTGTGTATATACACGTGCATGCATACCTCAGGAGTTATTGCTGTGCTTCATAGCTTTGCACTCTGAAAGTTCAAATTGAATGGTAACATAGTGATCCACGGCTAATGTGAAGGGATTAATACCTGTCCTGATTTTTGACAGGGAGAAGGAATATCTATGTTCATAATAAGAGAAACCATATATTTTACTGAAAGTGACATAAGCAGAATGGTTTTATAAAAATGAGGCTGCCTTTCTTTTCTGGTGAAATTCACTATCATAGGGCTTCAAACTGGTCTTTTGTAGATTAGTGTTTGAGGTGTTGGCTCATAATGATTTGTGGTTGTTTTCTTATAATGAAGTAAACTCCTGTGAAACACAAAACTAAGCATGAGTGTTACAACCACAGCAGCTAAAATAAACTCTGCTATCTGTTTGAGGCTGATAGTGTCACCCTGGGGTGATTCTCTTGGGCCAATTAGACTGTGTTGGCAGCTATTCCTTCACTGCTGTGTGTCTGCTGCTAGTTACCATTGCTTGAACCACTGGCTTCTAAAGGAACACTGTCGATATGAGTCCAGAAACTCAGGTGCCCAATGGGAAACCTCTCTGTAAGGAAAGCGGAGTATTATATTAAGGAAACACTGCCATTTCTGCACCCTTCTTTGAAGTTTTATGGAATAAGTGGAGCACTGAGAGGGATTAAGTATCTGTTGTCAGAGACCAGTAAGCTCTTCCCTCAGAAAGAGTAGAAGAACATATCACTTCTGAAAATCAGATCATTGATATTTTTTTCCTTGATATGAGGTTACAGATCTAAATTTAAGTGTTCCTGTTTGGCAGTTCACCTAGCAATCTCTGTTCTTCATCCTTATGTAGGGTAGATATGACCTCACTTCTTGTGACAAACCTCACTGGACTAATGTCCTTGATAGGATGAAGGGCCCTGAACTCCACTGACTCTATGGAACCACACAAAGCTAGTTATATCAAGACTAGATAAGATAATTTATAAAATAAGCTGTGTACTTAACTTTGTCAACTACATTATTGTAATGCAGAGGTTTCAGGGTGGTATTTGCCAGAGGGGTAAGTAGTATCCTTGTCTCCTGGCTCTATGCAGGGCGTAGGTTCTTCATTCCTACTTCTGAGGCCAGCTGAGTTCAAAACACAGACAGAGCTCATAATGAAAATATGTTAATTTACTCCTGTACAAGAGGTAGCTCCAACCCAATAAAAGCTCAAGGCTTCCTACCCTTGTTGAAATGGGTGTATTCTCAGTATGAAAACCTCTGTATTAAAGGAAGAAGCAGCTAATGCACTTGCTGTCGGGATGCTGTGTTCTTCTGCACCCTCCATGTCGTATTTAAGGGTATAACTGAAATCTATGGCCTTTACACATATCTATGAAATCTGAGCTTTACACAGATCAAGAGTGGCTTTCTTAATGCTCTTTCTCCCCTAGGCACTGGGGTGAAAATTCTCCTGTCCAGTCACCGTCCAAACTGCTCTCACTTCTGTTTTTTTCCTAAACATTGCAGTTGAAGGCCAAAAAGATTGAAGGGATACAATTTCTTTTGTTATCTCAAAAAACATTATTCTTTTAGCTAAAGAGCTACTATGAATTTTTAAATGTTTTCTTGGAACAGTTATAGGTAAATTAAGAAAAATCTTTACACAAACATTTTGTCTCTTCTGGATTAAAAATAAATGTTAAGAAATAAAAGAAACAAGAGGTTTCTCCCAGAAAATTGATGGAGAGTTTTGTCTTTTTAGTAGTGATTCAGAAGATTTCTTTCAGCCTTTTCTGAAACTAAATTTTAAATGCCTTTAAATATCTCCATAGTAATACTTTCCACAATACTTACCATAAGTTTTAAAACTGACAATCCAAAGAGCTTTGGAAACCTAATGTAAATTACTCAAAGGGCAGAATGACAGCATTGACCATGTAAATCACACTAGGACTGAATGGTGTCTTTTTATTCAGAAGAGACTTCCTTGTAGATTATCGTAAACTGTACTAACAAGCAATATCTTTATCTGACATAATTTATAGTGTTATGATCTTTGTCATATCATATATCCACCATCCACTGCCTCCTTCCCATTTCTTTTAATTTATCATTTCAGTCTCTAGGTTGGCATCCTGTCTCATCAGGACTGACTTCTTCCTGGTTGCATGAGTGATTCCCTTGCAGGTGGTACCTTTGCCTAAAAAGAAAGTTATCACCCTGCAGTAAGTGCATTGTAATCAGGTCCCAAGTTCAACAGCTACATTTAAAGTCAGACTGTGCACATGGGAATGACATCAGAAACAGAAAACTGCTCCCAGATTTAGGGTCAAGTCCTTGTCTTGCCATTCAGAGAATGGCTATATCCATATTAATAAACTAAACAAGGCCAGGGAAAGTATGAGTTTAAGCCTGACTGATGTCAGGCTTAATTATCAACATGTTCACTGGCAGGTTTTTGACCCATGCCAGCTGGCATTTCCCTAGGTCATGGCCAAATCTGACATAAGGACACCGCTCCCGGGAGGCAATATGGACAAGGTCCCCCTTCTTTGGAGAGCAGAGGAAAAGAGCATTTCCCATGCCACTTTTGTCTCATGGTTTGTTCTTCCCTTCCCTTTATTTGCTAGTGTGGGTGTAGTTTTTGTCCAGAAAAGTGTAGTCTTTCTGCACACCCCTTCATCCTACGTTGTCCAACAAAGACAACAGAAGAAGAAGTAATTCTCTGCTAGGATGAACAGGAGAGGAAATAATTTGCTACTCAGGCTATCAGCCCTCTCTGGAGCAAAAGTGTACTGGAGTCATGCTTGAGGCCTCCTCCTGAGGTAAACGCAACATGCTGAGTGTACACGAGCCTCATGTTACAAATATCTGTCTTCCTGCTTTATGTGCTTTGGGGTTTTTTTGTTTCGTTTTGTTTTGTTTTTCTAAAGATGAAATAATTGTGTGCAATTAACTCATTTGTGCAACATGAAAATACGAAAGATAAATATTTAGGTGCAAGCTGGGAAGTTTCTTAATTGTTGTGCACGTATTATACCCATGTGACAATTTTTGTAGTAAATCCACTACATTTATATAATAGTTTAATTAAGTGTTCCTTTTAAAGGTATTTAACAAAATATCCATACATGGCCACTCTTGGGATTAGTGACTTTTATTACCTTAAGCATGTCATAGAGGCAATTTATGAGAAAATTCAATGTTTGGGTTCTTTTTATTCCCTTTGCGATCCTGGTTTTGATAATCATTATTAAAGTACTGTTCAGCTTAATGGCTTTGCAGTAAAAAATAACAATACAGTGGAGAGAAAAAGAGATTTATTGGAACCACAATACAAATAAAAATATTATTACCAAGTTTGGTGTTTTTCTAAAAGCTATGTCTATATTAGTAAATAAAACGGACCAGAGACTGTTCTCTGTCCCGGAGGACAAATGATACGGCACAACCCACATTTATACAGTGAAAATCTCTTAGGTCTCAAAACAAGGTAACTACATCCAAACTGCCTACTGGGAGCAATCCTTAGAGCACGCCATCCCCTAATCATGCTCCAGGACTCTTTGGGATAGCGTTAATTGGTTTCCAACCACAAGTTTGCCAGGACCTATGCTAACAGCGTGGATGCTTTTGTGTCCTTGCACAGACTCTGTTGCTTATTAGTATAGTCATGGCCTTATTTCTACAGAAAACTGATCTCACGGCACAGTTGGTGATCAAGGGCTGTGGTAACTGCTCATGGCACTTGTTCAAGTTCCAGCTCACTACTAGAACTTTTAACTCAGAATAAAAAATTGATGGATTTGAACACTGATATTCAAATTAAAACATTTCCTTGGTTTACAGTATCTTTTTGGAAAAGTAGTGAATTCTTGTCATGTAGCTGAAAGATGAGTTGCCCTCAAAAGATTGCTAACAACAATGGATAAAGAGAAATTAAAACCTATGGAGTTCTCGCCTTACTGAAACCACCTTTATTTTTAATAGTCTAAACACTCTTAAGTGACTCCGTGAAATTTAAGTCAGGCTTCTAAACGTAGCTTGTCTTTCATTGCACTTTAAGCCTTAAACAAGATGAGAAGCATTAAAAGCGGCAAATTAATCTTCTTGGAGCTCGTGCTGAGGAAAATGGTCCTGAGGGGTTTGCTGAGAGCTAGCTAAGGTGTTTCTGCACTGTGGTGACCTGTGCAGTACAGATGCACCTTGTGCAAGACATAAATGATTCCCTGCTCACCCATCACTTCAGGAAAGAAGCAACTTTCACATTGGTGGTTTCAGCATTGGTGCTGTCTTGTGGGCTGAGCCATGGCACGCTGAAACGTCAAGGGATGAAGGTCAGGCAAAGCCCTATCTCTCACGCCGCTGAGGTGAGCGGGGTGCCAGGTACTGAGAGCTGTGCGATGTGAGCCCCATTAGAGAGAACAAGGCAGTTTCTAGGGGAGACCATTGCCTGCAATTCAGGAAAGTGCTTGAGCACGTGCCCAGCGTTCAGCATGTTTGCATCCGACCATATGAAACAGAATCTCAGTGGTTTCCTGGACTGGTCTCTGAACGTGCAAAGAGTAAGAAAAATCTCCTGAGAAGGAGAGATAAAAGCACTAGGGTAATAGAAAGAAGACAATTACGACAGCTTTTATTTTAAAACACTGAGCTATAAATGTGAAGTAAAACAAAATGGAAAAGCAATTCAAAACAGTGGGGGAGGCAGGCAGCCAAAACATTTGTCTGAAAATGTAGCTTCCTTGGTACTCATAGGCCAGAATGGTTTGTGTTTGTAGCTTGCTCTGAATTTTGTTTGACTTGAACATGATTTTGCTTTTGCAGTCAAAAGCAGCCAAGGCCTAATGGATATAGTACTTTTTATTTTACTGTCTTCTGTTAAAAAAAAAAAAAATACATAGTAGTTTAATTTTTTTTAGAAATGAGGAAGGCAAATTGGTCTGCCTCTNAATTTTTTTTTTTTTTTTTTTAGATTAAACTTCTGGTCCTATGACACGGATGAAAAGGAGCATCTCTGGTCAGTACCTTTTTAATTTAAACTGGCTATGGGTCTATGCAAATGTTTTTCAGAGAGTTACTCCAGTAAAAGATCTTCAGTCTTTCCACAACTCTGGAGAGTCAGCAGTTATGGAAGGAATGACAGACACAAAGCCTGCAGCTAGAAAAGACTCTGATAGTTTCAATGCTGTGATACAGCCCTGTTTGATGCCTCTTACAGCTATTGGTAGGACAGGTTGAGTGGTTCCAGCTTCCCCAGTGTCGGAGAAGTCATTTTACCCACAGCAATTCTTCACAGCTAGAGATGGGCTATACAAAAAGGACATAGTCTTTGATCACCCATTGAAATGAGTGCAATTCCAACTGGATATATACAAAAAGAGGAACTAGATGATCACAGAAGCAGTACAGTCTCTGCCCTTTAAGATTTCTCAAACTTGACAGGACAACACTCTCTTCATTTAACTTTGAAGTTGACCTGTTCTGAGCAGGAGGTTGGACTTCCAGAGACTACTTCAAAACTATACTATGATTTTAATTTTAATGTATTATAGAAACTTAGCCAAGGGAGATAAAAACTAAATAATTTAATAGAAATAAGCTATCAGTTTCAAATGTGCTTTATTTATGGTAAATACAATCTGCGTTTCATTTAGAAACAAAAAAAATTCTGGTCTTAATAATTCAGTGTCTCCATAATTTCTGTAAGTCATTCAGCTATAGACATAGCTAGGTGGAACAATCTTCAATTAGCATTTTAGTGGCTCCAGTATCTATTTAATATTGTCCATGGGAAGACCCACACTAACATTGTTTTTTAAATTACATATGTTAAGAGGTAAATTGCACCCAAGATGTTGGAAAATTATCCTGGACCTCAGAGAGATCCAGTAGTTTTAATGCCACACGCTATGAATTTCTTTTTCATCTTGAAGCCCTGAGCCTCAGGTTTCGGTAGACTCCAAATTCAAAGGAAGATTAAGGAAAACTGCAATGTTTTCTCTGCTTCTTAGTCAAAGCCATTAATCCCACAGAGGTTTTCATGGCTACCATGGTATAACAGCAGCTGCACTGAAAAAATTGTTTTATGAAATCAATGAAAATGTTAAAGAAGGGGAACATGAAAGAAAAGGCTTCTGCTTTAAGAAATTTTTAATATGCCTGGTAAGATGAAAGAGAACCACACACACACAGGCAGAAAGCAGGCCGAGTGGGTACCACAGCGAGGTATTTCCAAACAGCTTCATAAACAATTGCACTTAACTTAAATGGACTTCTCATAAGCAGAATGGGGAAGTTCAGATTTAAAGGTGGCCCTGAAAGATGGTGAAAATTTCTCAGAATGAAATGAAAATGAAAGCAGTGCAGGCACTGATTTATCAGCTAAATGAGTGAATCTAACAGGTCCCTGGCTGTCATTAGCATTACAAGAGTGCGGGCCTCACACCACAGCATGACCCAGAGTTTCCAGGCAGGTAACAAATTTTGGTTGAGTTTTGTGAAGGACTCCAGTCCTTAACCACTACAGTCTTGATACTTTCTGTAAGCAGCAAATAATCTTTTCTGGTGCCATGTTAACATTTAATCCATTTCTGAAATGTAAATAAGCAAGTGAGTGTGTCTATGTGTGAAAAAGCTGCAGAACGAGCCACGCGCAAAGGAGAGAGTGGAGGCATTTGGGATTAAAGGGTTTTAAGCGAATTAGGTAAGTACACATATATCATCTTTTATCATTGCACAGTCACTATTTGTAGCAACTCAGAATGCAGTACTAGACAGGTATTGTAACAATTTTGTGTGTAGCATTAGTAATCTGCCAATTTACTCCTGCTAAAAATCTGGCCCTCATTAATGTTTACCATTAAAAATTAATTTCATGGGAATTTTCTTTGCTAATTGTTACACTTAATAGAAGACAAATATATTTCTTTCTTTCTCCTCTCATTTCTATAGAGCAAGGTCAGCTTTCTGTATGGTTCATAGCAAGTCAGCGTGGAAAGGCAGTATCACCCATCATTTAGGTGTGTTTCCTCATTACCTACATGAGCATTGCTGCTGTTAGCTTTATAGTTATCCTTGAAAATTTCACCCGGTTAGATTGCTCTGTCCTGTTCTAACCTCCTAAATTTCATCCTCATTTGAATCCTCACGGAAATGAGAAATATTTACACTGTTAGAGAATATTAATATTTTACCTTTAAACGTAATCTTTTAAGCTCAGCAGATGCCACCATTTGTAAACAAGTCCATTCACAGAAACTATGTTTCCTGCTCAGATGCACCGGGAGGTGATATAAACTGGGTGACATTCTGGACTGGCATCTTTTTCAGACAATCCTCTGGTTTTGGCAGTGTCAAGCTGTTTCATAAAGCTTTCTTGACCACCCACAATTGCTTTAATGTGAACTGAAAATATTTTTTTAGAAGTGTAATAAATTCATAGCATTTTGATTTTTCAGTTGAAATCTTTTTTATTATTATTGTGATGTAGGATTTTCTTTCAATTTTAAGTTACAAAATTCAATACCAGATTCTCATATTCAGGGCAACCATTGTAGTTCAAATAAAGCAAAACATTATTTTTTAAGTATTTGGTTCATATGAAGTATTTTTGGTTGTCTTATTTTAAATTAAACGTTGCTAGTATTAACTTTACTTTTATTTTCCTTAACTGAAAAAAAGAAGCTGGCAGCACAGCTTTAATCTTAACAGGATCTTTAGTAATGAGGGCAGCTGTTCACTAGAAAAATGGCTTTCATTTATTCACTCATTTCATCTTGGACACCTAATGTGATTGACAAATGTGTCTATTCAGGTTTTTCACTTGTTCTGACATCCCAGTGCTGGCAGAACTTCATTGAATTACTTGAGAAAATCAGACTCTGTTGCCACAAATCAACAGGTGCAAACTTATGAATGTTGTTCACACCAAGCACTGCGGAAATAATCTTAAGAGAATAATTATGCAAGAAGTGATGACGGGTCTTTCTAATAGAGAGCCAGCAGCCAAGTCATGGATAGTTTGCAGTTGGTTGCTGAGATCTGACTGACTGCCCAAAGCCAGTGATGGAGCACGAAAATTCTGCTGCAATGCCTCTGATACTCAGTCGCGAATATATCATTTCATTTACTCACTGACTGAGCTGATTAAGTGCCTTAACGCTCAGTCTCTGTAGCACTAGCTATTAGTGCTGAGCAAGAGCAGTGGATCTGGAAGAACTGACGATGAGGACCTAACATTGCCACTATACTTGTTTTGGGGTTTATTTCAGTCTATTTTACTTATTTCAAATGTATTTTGGTCCTATCAACTAAAGGCTGCAGTGCATTAGGCGCTCTCCTGGCATGCATCTTCCAGCTAAGCTTCAACTGAGAGGAATCCGGGATGTGTGCTTTGAGTGGGCTCTGCAGTGCGAGCCGAAGGATGGGGGGTGGAAATAGCAGGACACACACCTCTGTTCTAAAGCACTAACGTAGGTGCACCCTCTGCCACCCACCCGAGCTCTCCTTTATGGCATATACTTGTTTTCATGTCCAAAATTGTCTTAGGAATGTTTACACTCTGCAGACCTACCAGCTTTGGGGCTGGGACATTACCAGACTGCCAGGACCCACTGTACCATTTTAAGCATTTCAGTACTCTTACTTTCAGCATCTAAGTTAAGAACTACGGTTCCCTCGTAAGTAAACGAAGGAAGGTAATTGCATCCGTAATGTAAATCAGAATACCTAAGCAGGCAGTGGTTAAGCTGTTAATGTGAGAGTAGTCAGATATTCCTCTGGAGGCATATACTTTTCTCCTTGCTTGCTGATGCATAAATTAGTAATTCAGGGCAGTTATGCCAGATAGCCAGAGTTAGTCAATTCTTCCTTCCTGACCCCTGGCAATAGCGCTGGCGATGTCCAAAGCCTACGGAATGCTAGTCCAGGAAGTGCAAGAGCATATTATTAACTCTGATATATTAACTCCGGGTATCTGACTGTAAAACTCTTACAACAGAATTCAAGCTCTATTTTCACCAAGATTTCTTTTTCAAAGTAAGTTCAACATATCAATCATGCCTTTTTCTTTACCCAGGATCTTCAGGGGCCCCTCTACTCCCTACAGGATTATGTTTCACAAGCCATCTGCTGAGAGTCAAGGAAAACCCTTATGCTTCCTCCATCCTAGCCTTCCTCTTGCAAGATAACACAGCCACAGGTCACAGCTGAAAACTCCTGAAAAAACCTTCCTGTTTTCTGCTGCTTTTCAGCTCACTCAAGCTGTTGCTGACTTTTATGACCCAGACCTCTCCACGCTGATACTTGACTCTGTCTTCCTGGGCAGTAGCCGTATTCTAAAACACAAGTAGGTGACTACACAAGCAGCTGAGGTGATACTCCTTTTGACTTTTGTATAACACATTTTACTCCTAGACATCATACTCTCCCAGCATGAAAATTTGTAAGAATGAGTTTGACAGAAATCTTACACTGGCCTTATGGAAAACACAGAGCTATCAGTAAAGGAGCTGTTACTGAACAGTGTAACTAATAAGAGAGCCTTTCTTGGTTTTGATTATTGCTACAATCATTTTTTTCCATGCCTGATCTAGAAATGATCCATGTCTCCTGCTCATTGCTCTCCTGTGTTGTATTTCTGCTTCCCTTGATTTTCATGGGAAGGCTCTCATCTGCTCACCAGACAGACCTGACGGCAGGAAATTTCTATCCTCACCGCAGTGGGAGTACTTAGTCAAGGTCTATGCGCTTGAAAAACATAACCATTGTGAATGATGTTATCAGTGATAGGGAATGCCAGAGATGATAAAAACGTTTAACCCAGAAGAGAGGATGAAAGTGTGTGAGTCTGTGTTTATATAGCAGCATTAATTTTCTTAGGAAGTAGATGAAGGAGGGGAAAAGAAAAAAGATAGTTTAGCCAGAGCACCACAGCAGTTACCACACCTTGCTGGAGATAAGACTGGTCTTGTCAAAGACACAGATACACAGTGTGATGTACGTGGCCATCTGCAGGAAAAGGTCCTAACAAGATCTGAAGGTTTTTACTGATTCCTGGAAGTAATGAGAAACATTCATTGTTCTGAGTAGCAGAGAACTTCCTGTACCGTATGGCTATGGTTCAGCAAAGCATGGAAAGAAATTGTAAATGCAGCCATGGAAGGAGTCAATACACCATTGTGAAGCTAGAGTCAAGTGTCTGTCTTGAATTAAGTCTAGTGTGCTGTATTTCTTACAAAACCAAACAAAAAGATGAATGAACAAAGCAAAAGGTGATCTTCAAGAATACTGGTATCAATGTTAAGATTTTGTGAAGCTTATATATATCTTGTGTAAACAATATAAAAAGGACTGTCATTAGGCTGAGCAGTTTATATCAAGCATATTAGGCATCTTCTTATTCAGTTTGCTATCAAAGACATTATTTAATTTTAAATCCTAATGTTTAAGTAATTACTTATTCTAATTACTTTAGGCAATGAAATATATTTATACCTTTTTAACAGCAATTTCTTAATTAGCATCTTTTCATTAATCAAAAAAAAAAATGAATAATTTAGAAGCACAGTAACAGATAAATTACGCTAAGAAAGGTTTTGCCTGTGAAGAACTGTTTACCCATTTTTACCATATAAAGTACTGGGCACCAAGCCCAAGAGCTTTGTTGTCTGCACTATGGAAACCAATGGGCTGCAATATCCTTTAGTTGGCTCCTTTGCTTTGGATCTGTTAATACAATGGTTTCTGCTGCTTCCAGATTCCCTCAGCTATGACTGATTGAGGCCTGGTGCAAGTTAGAAAAGCCTAAAGGCTGCTTTAAATTATAGAGGGCATACGGTCCCAAAAGAAACCTATTCCACAGAGGACTGTCTCATTTGCAAGGAGCCGACGTTCCGTAAATGAGACTGTGGATGGTCGCTTCCCTTTTTGTCTTAACCAAGAATCCTGCAAAATGATGGTCAGTTCAGATCTAAGCCAGGCAGCAAAATCAAAATTCTGAATATCACACTCTCTGAGGTGGGATTTTGTTGCACTGACCCCTTTGAAAATATTCAGTGACTTACATCATTGAGGTGCTGGAGCGCATCCAAAGAAGAGCAATGAAACTGGTGAAGGGTCTAGAGGCTGAGGGAACTGGGGTTGTTTAGCTTGGAGAAAAGGAGGCTCAGGGGAGACCTTATTAGTCTCTACAACTACCTGAAAGGAGGTTGTAGCAAGGTAGGGGGGTCAGTCTCTTGTCCCAAGTAACAAGTGATAGGATGAGAGGAAACAGCCTTACATTGTGCCAGGGAAGGTTTACATTGGATACTAGGAAAAAGTTCTTCATGAAAGGGTTATCAAGCATTGGAACAGGCTGCCCAGGGAAATGGTGGGGTCGCCATCCCTGGAGGTATTTAAAAGAGGTGTAGATGTGGGACTTAAAGACATGGTTTAGTGGTGAACTTGGTAGTGTTAGGTTTATGGTTGGACTTGATGATCTTAAGGGTGTTTTTCAACATTAATGATTCTATGGTTCTATGATTATGAACCCTAAAGAGTTTACGGTCCTGAAGAATGTTCATCCATTTCTCCATGTGGGTTTTATGGGGAAAAAGTCAAAGTATAGAAAACCAGATTCCTTGTTTAGTGTATATTTAAGTGTGTTGGAGCAATCTGTGGGACTTTGTATACTTCAGTACATGATAAAGAGAAGATATCTGAAATTTATTCTTTTGGATTCTGAAGTCTGTAGAGCAGAGATTTTATTCTGTTTTTTATATACTGACTTGGGACAAGTTTGGCCACTTGTGGAAAGCTTAAGGAAAAACTACAATAAATTATTAACTAGCTGCATAAAGTAGGTCTTCCTTTTGGTTTGCAGAGGTTTCTAGTGAAACAGAGAACAGGTGGATTCATAAACAGAACAGCTCTGGGAGGTAGGATGCCCTGGTATGGAGCATTACGTGCAGCTCTCTGAAGAATTGTTACCTACATTGCCTACCACACACTGCTGAGCACTGCACTGGAGTTAATTCAGGGATTTCTACCCCATGTTCTGCTGCATATCATAAAACTTTTCTCAGAGTTTAAAGCAAATGTTTAGATCAAAAGAATGACAGGATTCAACCTCTTAAATACATACTCTGCTTCATAGAATACGTTATCCTTAAATCTGTTATCTCTACATCTTGGTTGTAAATCGTACTCCATTTTAAGCAAATGGATACTACATGTGCTTGACATGATAGTTCCATAGGAGAGAATGAGACTGCTATGAGCACACAGCAGGATCTGTTAGAACTGATGCTGGGCAGAAATCAATGCAGATTTATGCCATCTGAGAATCCAGCCTATGAAATATAACGTGAAGAAAATTGAGAACACATAGATCCAGATTCTGATCTCAATTATGCTATTGATAATCTTGCACGATGTCATAGGTCTTGATTTTCCTGTTTTATAGTTTTAAATAACAAGGAGAGGTCATTGACTCAAAGTTACTCCAGATTTACCCATGTATTTTTGGAATTGAGTAAAATAAAATACAAGTTCATCTACATTTACAAGCATCAAAGCGAGATACTCTGATTCAAGAGTGCATCATAAAGGCTATCAAAGACTATTATTTTTCAAAATGAACTCAGGATAGAGCCTTTTATATGCTGACATCATCAGTCAGTCAGTGCAACTGCTTGCTCATGCAAGAGAAACATTGCTGCTCTTAAAAGATCAACAACACTTTAGTATGAGATGCTGTGTATCAGAAAATAAATGTTGTAGTTGATAAAGCTTTATCACCTCCAGGAATGGCATTAAATAAACTTACAAAGTTTCTTGATTACTGCAGTTACACCCAATGTGACAAAAATATTTTGACTGAGTCATTTGACTCAGAGAGCTTTCTTGGCAAGCATTCAATATTGTAGACAAATCCTCTGAAACTTTCTTTGTGTCACTGGTCAACTTGTCAGTGTAAAGTATTATAGGGAAAAGGTGGGAAGAGTAAAAGTGCTCGCTCTTCTACATTCTAGACACTCAACCAACTCTTGAAGTCCAAAAGCAGATACATAGGGCAAGAGGGGCACACCATGTTTTTCTTTCAACTGTAGTTCAAGGCTTGCTAAGAGATAAAATGAATTGTGTTTTTAATGGAAAAGTAACTTCCAGAGGAAGAAACAAGATGCGAGGAACTTCTCCTCTCCCCCTCACCAGTAGAATACATAGAAAACAAAGTCGGATGTGGTCCAGAAATTCCCAAAGCCAAAAGTTTAAGGATCTTAAGTGAAGAGCTTGGGCTGTCTCCATCACAGGAAAAAATAATTTATGTAACATAAGGACAATACAAATTTGGCAGAGTTCTTCAAAATCACATCTGTTCACCATGTATTATGTTTGGTGACAGAAAGAACAAACTGTAAAGCAGTACATGATAAAACAGTGAAAGCATGGCAATTCGTTGACTAAGGTTGCACCGGTAATTAGCAGAAATGGCTGGTTGATTGTCATCATGTTCTCCTGTAAGTCATATGGACCTGTGATGGTTATCATTTAAAAGATCTTCATGCAGCAGCTTGTATTACAATATTATTTGTTTCCTATTACTAAAACTGTGACAGTATTGTCACATGATTATACCATGATGAAAGGTATCTGTTATTGTATTAGCAGTTTCTACTACCTTTAAACTTTTTTTAATTGCAAACATAACACGGCCAAACAATTTGTATTATTTCATGGAAGGCTATCCTTAAAAACTTGTGGATGCAAAAAGAAATTCTTATTTATCTTTCTGTCATTTAGCGTGGTGCAGCATCTACAACAGATTATTAACATGGGTAAGATTTTTCTCCAACAGTTTTCACACAGCATTGTAATTGTCTTTGTCTTTCACATCTGCACAATCAGAGATTAGAAAATTAAGAAGTGTGTGGGGGGGGAAACTTTGCAATGAATATGGATTATTAACCACATTATTCTTTTTTTTAAAATTGTTCTGTGGTTTCTTTTTGAAGTTACAGTTTGGATGCTGATTTTCTTGGCTGGTTCTAGGGTACATTTCTCTACACAATGCATAACTCTTCTTCTAAAGAGAGGAGCACTTTGGCATTTCTGGTTATTGTACATTTCAGGTGTGTATCTAGCTAAGAACCAAAACCATTGAGATAACTGTGACATAGAGCTCCTCACTACAACTCTTACTGAGTGCAAATATTTCTGTTTTCAAATGTTTATAGTACATTTTGAAATGTGAAAACAATTACTTATGTTCATTTAAACATGGAACTACATTCCTCTGTCTCCAGACAGAGGTGTCCTGTTTTTCTAAGCCAATGACCCCTTGTTCTAAGGGACAGCCTGAGTCAAGCATACATCAGTGTGTTACATATGTGCCATTCTCAGATTATTGTTAGAGCTCACCAGTTAGTGAATCCAGCTCCAGAGGTTGCAAGGCTCATCCTTTGAGTTAGAGCTCACCACACCTCCAGTGGTAGTGGGATTTAACCTTTGAAGATAACAGGGGGGTGGTAAACGGGTTTGGGTGGGGGGGATCATTTTGTATTTATTCTGGTTATTAGATAGACAAGTCCAACCAGGCTGACTTCCAGGACAGAGCACAGAAACCTTGTACCAAATTTTTAGAAGCATAAGGGAAGGAAGATCATGCTGGTACACAGTAACCTGGTCTTCCCTCCCTTCTTGAGATGTCTGGACTCCCAGTGTCCAGAACTCGCCTATTAACTGGGCCAGAAACATTCACAAAATACACTAGCTGCATTTTTCCCTCAAAACAGCTGCATTTCACTGATGGATGAAATGATTGCTCTTAATGCATGTGGTACTTTTCCTGGATGAAAGGTGCTGTAAACCATAAAGGCAATCAGCTGTCATTATTTTCAGGTCTCTTTCAATCTGTCATGACTTTTACAACCCCAAAGTTCCTTGATTTGCAAAAGGACCTCTCCAAACATGCTCCTCTTTGATGAACACTCTCAAAAAAATAAAGGCAAGCATGTAAACATGTTCCAAGCTTTCAGTTCATT
>RSEF01000003.1:102945100-102974213 GCA_003993805.1 Himantopus leucocephalus
ATAAGTTAACTCAAGCATTATAGCAAGTACAGGGTTAATTGTGTTCCTCGTCCTTATTTAATGTAAACCAAGCCTTGTCATTGTAAAAAGGGAATGTGGGAGGGAAGGGAGTTACTCTTCTGAAGTCCAGGAAGAACATAGAAAAGGGAAATGCTCTTGGAGATAAAAGAACAGGGCCTATCACAGTACATAGAGAAAACGACAGGGAAAGGAGGAAGCAGGTGGTGGGTTTTAGATTTCAATTGAAGTGCAGGACAATTCAGTGACCTGTGAGAATATTTTAGCACTTTTCATGAGCCTGAGAATTTTTGCAGTTTATGTTTGCTCCTCTTACACCTTACCGGCAGGCACAGTGATCTCTGAATTGTGAGAGCCTTCAGCTTTCAGAACAAACATTTTATGATGGGTTTTAAGGTGAGGGAACACTTGTTTATGTATTGCTTATACTGTCTAGTCAGTTTGAGCAGTTTCTGGAGCAATTAAAATTAATGACATTATACATGTAGAAAATCAAATTAAAAAGCCCATTTCATTTTTCATATATTCTATACTGCATCATAGTCCTACAAAAATGCTTCAAATTCTATGTTGCAGAGGATCCAGAAGAGTCTCCTGCACAAGTGTTGTATCTGCAAAGAAAGATGTGTTTTCATGTGTGTGTATGTTTATGTGTGTGTATATACAACTCAGGTTTCCAGCCCTAGAATTATTTTCATCTTAATATTTGACCACCAGCTACTGCACATATTTCTTGTTCTTAAGTATTTGTCATACTTCTCTCTAGGTCCATCCTTTAGATTTCCTGGGACAATGACATTCTAATCCTCAGGCAGAAAGGGGCAGTGTATCATGACATTGACACCAGCAGGAAATTTGCCCCAGGACCCTACCAGTGTAATGGAAATAACTTTAACATCCAATAGATTTTTGAGGGCAAATATCAAGGCTGTGAAACACAGTTTCCAGAGTTTTCATGGACAACGGACAGTGTAAGTGGAGTTCAAATGGCCTTAGTTGGGAGAATTTAGCACATCTTTGCCCTCCATCTCCAACGCATAATCTTTTGAGATATATGTGTTTGTTCTTACAATACAACTAATTTTTTTAAAAAGATAGTCATAACAAGCATCCAGACTATAAAGGAATCATTGTACATAGGACTCAGCACGAAAGCTCACTGACTGCAAAAGTAACTTAAGCATGCAAATCTTCNTGACAGTGTAAGTGGAGTTCAAATGGCCTTAGTTGGAAGAATTTAGCACATCTTTTCCCTCCATCTCCAACGCATAATCTTTTGAGATATACGTGTTTGTTCTTACAGTACAACTAATTTTTTTTAAAAGATAGTCATAACAAGCATCCAGGCTATAAAGGAATCATTGTACATAGGACTCAGCATGAAAGCTCACTGACTGCAAAAGTAACTTAAGCATGCAAATCTTCGGCAGTTTATAATTTAGGTAGCATCAAAGAGTAATCCAGCTTGTTTATGTAAGAAATTATCTCCAGATTGTTCAATATGAAATAGCTTCAGCATACTGTGGATAATTTTATTTTCTTGCATAAAGTATTTTGCCAATGTGAACTGTAGAAAGATGATGGATCTTTCCATCAGCTATTTCTCCAGCTATTTCATTTTTTTTCCAGGAACTATCCCTAACGTGTTANGTTTGAGCTCTTTTTTTATTTTTAGTCTATAATGTCACTGACTCCAGCTATTTCATTTTTTTTTCCAGGAACTATCCCTAACGTGTCACTATGCCCAATCCCTCTTCCCTTTATTGTTGTTTTTTAAAAATTCTCTGGAAATNCCATCAGCTATTTCTCCAGCTATTTCATTTTTTTTCCAGGAACTATCCCTAACGTGTTACTATGCCCAATCCCTCTTCCCTTTATTGTTGTTTTTTAAAAATTCTCTGGAAATAAGACTTTGTGCCTGAACTGATTTTCTTCTTATTCTATAAGCGTTCCTTGCTTTTGGTAGAAAATTAATGAATATGTAAGCTTTTACTAATCCTTTAGATGTCAGTTTAAACTGATTCATATATTTGTATTCACGAAAGAAGAAAGGAATGTTTTCCTTGACATGCTGGGAAATACTCCATGAGCAACTTTTTTTGTTGTTCTTTTTGGATATTTTTTGGTTACTTTGCAACATTACATGGGGAATCATCAAGGTTGATCTGTTTTGTGCGATTTCGAAGAGGCTATCACATCTACCAGGGGTAGCTCTTCCTCAAAACCGTGGGTGGGGCAGTATCCTGTCATTTGTTAGTATCATGTTAGTGTCATGGGTGACAACATCCTCTGTGCTGTGTGCCCCTGTGGCTCTTGTCTGCTATCTTCCTGGCAGATATATACATGCACTGTCTGAAAGCTGGTGCCATTGGTGTTGGATTCAGCACTCAGGTAGAAGTTAATGCAATAAGTCTATTACAAGGCTTAATCTTAAATTGGAGTACCTTTAAATGTTCTGCATCTTTTTTTTTTAAGACTTCGATAAAAGTTTAGTTCTGGTATTTGAAAACATTTTATTTTTAAGCATTGAATAAAATAATCAACTAAGTACAAATACATCAAGAAAGTAGCCCATCAAAATACAATGTTTTAATCAAGCCAAAATCAAAGTTTTTTCAGAGCATGCTGAATGTTGCTTTGTTTGATCTTTTTTAACATATTTTCCCCTCTGGTTCAAAATGAAAACTTTTAATATATGAAAAGTGCATGCAATCACTATCTTTCCAACAAATTTCCTGAGTCACTTATCCTGAATCACTGCATTTTACTCTTTTGGGTTCTTCTGAAAATCAAATTGTCCCACAAGCAGCAGAACTCCAGGCACTTTCCTGTGCGGCTCTTTCTGACCTCATGGCTTTTTCCTCAGTGATCACTCTAATCTGAATGTCTTTCCTCTATATGGTGTCTACTTTTAGGAACTAGGTAGGAATATAATATCTTTAAGCTTTTTACTTTTCTATTAGAGTTTGTTGAATTTAGCCAAGAGGTTTGAAGCAGGGGACAAACTAAGAGGCTGACTTGAAGAATTGTAATCACATATTCCTTCTNGTGTAATCACATATGCCTTCTTTCTAAATACAGGTTAAAATCAGTTTTTTTTTATTTTGTTCAAAAACAGTTTTTCAGGTCACTTTAAATTAAGCTAGTGAAAACCCTCCTTTAAATGTTGTTCTGTATAACTGAGGTCCAAATGAGGCAGAAATTGAGATACATCAGNTTGTAATCACATATTCCTTCTTTCTAAATACAGGTTAAAATCAGGTTTTTTTGATTTTGTTCAAAAACAGTTTTTCAGGTCATTTTAAATTAAGGTAGTGAAAACCCTCCTCTAAATGTTGTTGTGTATAACTGAGGTCCAAATGAGGCAGAAATTGAGATACATCAGAGTTAGTCCTAATGATTTAAAATTGCAAGCACCCTTGATTCAGTCTTTACCATCAGCCAAAAAAAAAATATTTTTTATTACCAAACATTCGAAGGAATTATTTCTTCCATTGTTGACTGTATCATGAAATGTTTACTGCAAAGCAAGAGACAAACAGTATTTCCAAAGAGGATGGTGAAATGTAATGTAGCACTGAAAAGACCTGCTAAGCATAGACAGCTGTCACCCTCAAATAAGCAGAAAGATCAATATATGGTATTGAAATCGTGACTGGTGAGACTTGGTTCTTGTGAGGACTACTTGCAAAACCATGTTCCAAAGCAGTGGAGACAGGGCTGGTGAGCAGTAGCAAAAGCAGAAAATGCAGTTTGACAGGACTGGTCCATCTAACTTTAAATGCTGGGGAGTCAGACCAGAAAGCAGAAAGGGAGATTCAGATCTGGTTTTAATGTACCACAATATGCCAGGGTGTTTTCATCCAAGTTATGGTTTATTCAAATAAATAAACTTTTGTCAAATTTAAGGGTTTGGTGGAGATGCAGTTTTCAGATTTAACACTTTGACTCTGACAACTCAGTTTTACATTGCTTCAAGTTATAACTCATTCTATTAAAGACTATGGGCTTTTTGTGTCATGGGTGCAGTATCTTCTGTGTTCATCAGGTGGGGCCAAATGCTGGAAGGGCAAAGGCTCCTTAGGACCGCCAAGATGAGTGTGCATGTTTGGTTATGCATTGTCACCACACAAATTTATTGACAATGCAAAAACATTATTTCATGTACCTGTGAGCACTCTTAACCAGTGAATTGAGATCTGCAGTGGGAATATTTTACTTTTGTTCCTGCCTTTGGTGCTTTCAAAGAGTAAAATTTATCCTGGCTAGAGGGTACAGACAAAAATTTGTTATGAGTGTGTAAACTACAGAGGTGAGTCGGGGTGGAATGGGCAAACAGGGGCTCTCCATCACAGTTGGGAAAGGCTGCAAGAGAGCACGGTGTCTGTGAGCTGGTGGGAGGATGCTCTGTATTGATGCAAACCCTGCAGCTCCCACACTCAATGCAGTTTGCAGAGTGGCTGTGGCTGTTCCCTGAGCACTGTGATCCCCACCTCTTGAATAGCAAATTCAATTTGCTGTTACTGTGTTTATGCCTGTGAGCAAGTTGGATTCCCACCTCACTCCATCTGCTCACAGGCACAAGCACGGCTAAAGGGAATTCAGTTTTTCATTTAAATGAATACTGGTGGGAGCTCGAGGTATTCTCTTCACTCTGGTGAAAGCCTGGAAGCTGTTCAAAAACTGGAGAAAAGTAAAAGACAGGGTCTGTCTCATTTGGATTGCTCTTCAAGGAAACAGGAGCTACAAGAAGATTAAAACTGTGATGATAGGGTAGGAGCAGATGTTCACTCTTGAGGGCAGTGATGGAACAATAATTATAGCATATGTCGGTATCCTATAGACAACAGAAGACTTGTACCAGTAACTGTAACTTGATAGATCCAGACGAATATGCCAGTACCGCTCATATTTATGTTCTAATACACTGGGAACAAAAGAGAAAAATAGAGATGCCTCCTCTTACACACATGTAAAAACTCTGAAAAACCATGAGGTATAATTCAAGAAAGGCAGGATTATTATAATTGGGTTTTTTTGTGTAGCAAAGAGGAGAAAATTGATAGTGTTGGATGGAGAGTAGAAGTGGAGGCTTTTGTGAACGTATTACCTTTCGGTTACCTGGGGAGGAGGGAACTGGGTGAATCAGAGGAGAAGAGGCTGAGTTGCATCCCAAATACTTATTAAGTCAAGTGTTGACTGTAAGTAAAAAGCCTAGAACTAAAGAATTGGAGAAAAAAAATGTAAAGCAAGAAGAAAGAGTCTGGAGAATGAAAGCTACACTGCTTAGCATGCAAAACCATCTTTAAAATAAAAGCCAGGCTGAACATACATAGCAGTGGTTTTTAGACTTCTGCTGATAATTCCCACTTGTGGTTGTGACCCTCACTTGTACAGCTGAATTTGACCCTTATTTTCAGAACTACTGATAGAGTAATGCTTACATATGCCCGATGCAAATCATCAAATATACGCAAGGGTTTTAGTTTGCAGTTTGTCATGTCTGTTCTAAGATTTCAGCAGATGTTATTTATTTATTTAATCAAAAGCAGATTTTATCTAACATTGGTGTGAAGCTTCCAAGTACGCATATACTTTTTCTCTTCTCTCTACAAATGAATACTGCTTTCACTGGGGAACTCTAGAAATCTGTTTCTTCTGAAGGCAGTGGTCTTGCTTAACAAAAAGGTAATTTACAAGGTTTGATAGCAAAAGCAATAAGCAAGAAGTATTTGCCCTGGCAACTTTATTTAGAATTTCACCATTTATTTCAATGGAACTGAGATTCCACTCTATCTTCTTAAAAAATGTCTCTAACTGTACAAAAGAGGAGACAACAGAAAGATTTCAAAAAAGTAAAAAATATTACTTTGATTTTCTTAATACGCCTTGCCTTTCATTTGCTTTCTTTTTGTATCTTTTTGGCATTTTCATCAATGTGGGCCACGGTGACAGAGCTCAGAATTTGTCTTGGGTGTGAAAGAGAACAGTGAAAGTGAGACATCCAACTTCATGTTGCGGGGAAATAATACTTTCCCTGTGTTCTTCCTGCCAGTTGGCCTGCAACTCTGGCATTAAACAGTTCAACAGTGAATAATGAGAGAGATCAAGAAAAATTGAGTTTGAATCAAAACACCATAGAGAATATTACAGGATGACAGATTATTTTTAAAAGATCTATTTCCTTTGGTTTCTAAACACATTATTCCATGTGCATATGGAACCTATACAGGGACAGCAAATTATACTACAGTTTTCTCTAAATGAAAAGAATCAAGTTCTTTATTATTCTAACACAATGAATAAATAAGAAGGAAATGAGCAGAAAGTGTTGAGGGAAAAAAAACCCTATATATTTTCAGTGCAATATTTGAAACTGTATGAAAGCATTTAAGTCTATCCCTGCTTCTGATTTTTCATATGCTCACAGGATTCATGTTGCGAAAGGCAGCTAGGATAACTGAAGCACCAGTTACTGCAAGATTGGTAAATACCAAGGGTTTGCTATAACTATAGCAGAAACTTGATGGTTTGGACTCCTAGGTTCTGTCTTTGGGTGATCTTACAAAAGTTAATTTATTTCTACTGATTTTCCTGCTGCCTTCTCCCTCTTGTTAATATTTGTAACTGTGCACAGCACTTGCTCAGAACTCCCACTGCACTCCTCTCCAAAAGTGAGACTCTCTCCTCACTGAAGCCCAGGGAAAAACTGCCAGCTGATTGAGCAACGGCAGGATTTCCCATGAAACCTTCATCTACACTTGGCACAGCGGTGAATGGTAATAAAAAGAAGGGCTGATTCCTGTTGTTCTTGTAGCTTTTGCAGAATGAAGTGCTCTGTGGGTTAGTGGACAGGTAAGATGCTCATACCTATTAACCAAAAAAAAAAAAAAATACTGCTATGCCAAAAAATCATGTCAAGTACTACATGTCAAGTACCTTTGGGATGTGCAGTCAGGGTATGTGTTGAAGTTTTACACACTGAACTCTGATTACAGAAAAGACCTGTCCTATTGTGCCAAAAAGTTAGCAGTACAATGATTTTACCTACCTGTTTGAATAGAGCAGACATGCNCGTATGAATAGAGCAGACATGCTTAACTACATCTTGGATCAGGACTTTGCTCATAATGGTATTCCAGATCTGGTAAGAATGTTACTTTAGATCTTCATTTTATATAAAGCCACGTGTAATCAATTCCTGAACAGAAGATCTGAGATGGAGAAAATATAATAAATGTTTGTTGGAGAAAGCAGCAGAAAAACTCCATCCAGTCTTAGTCTGGCTGGACTTACTAGTACCAGTTCAGCTCCAGCCATGCAAATTATGCTAACTCCAACAGAGCCACTGAGGTTCGCTGCACAGCACTCCTCAGTACAGTGGTTCTGCCAAGGCTCAACAGATTCAGTGCGGTAGGGCATGGATGCATGGAGAAAAGTTCTTCAAGATCTCACCCTGAGCCCAAATTACTAAACCTTGCAGAAACCAGGACTTCCAAGGAGTTGGTTAGGGAGACACTGCAACAACTCTGCTAGAGATAGCCTCAGCTGGAATTAGCCTGGGTGCACCCAGATTTACTGTCTAAGTATATACTATTAAACAAAAGAGCATTAAGTCCAGTTCTCTTGCCAAAAAGCTAGCTGGTATTGTCTTGGTATGTTCATACTGCGCAGCTCTCCTGAACAAGTTAGCATCTAAATTTCCTTTTTGGGGTGGTTCATGAGCATGCCCAAATATCAGCTGGGACTGTGCCATTTACTAAGGTCAAATTGTTGTAGAGAACAAGTCTAACAATTTCACAGAGTAGGTGACAGTTCTTTTGACCAGGTTTGTGCCCTGGCACTGTGTAGTTTACCAGTACAGGGGTAGCTACTGACTTCCAGTTTAGAACTGGATCCAAGATGTCTGCCTTGTCATCCATGGACCTATGTGTAGTTCACCACCAGAAAAAGGATATTTTTGAAACGTTAAGTCAGAGCTACTTAGAAAGAGTGTGGTGCAAGCAGAATTCATACCTCTAATTGGACCTGAGCTTAGTTAGCACGGTCAGCAATGACATTGCACTGTCTTTGCTTGCCCTCCTTATTCTGGGAACAGAGAGTTTTGTGTAAAAATAAATTGAATCAAGTAGGTTTCATCCTGTCTTGTTTCCTGGACCAGAGAACAGCACGGCTCTCAAGGCAGTATAGCTTTTGTTATGTGGTATTGTGCTTTAAGCAGAAACACCTTGGGGCCTGGAGGTCACTCCATGACCTGAATAATTTCACTGCAGGTAAACTGGAGAGGACTACAGTGTCATTAAATCTGTGAGAATATGTTGATGTCTGAAAATATTCAGAAATATGGGTTGTCTACACATTTTTTAAATCTGGGGACAAACAGTCATTGACACTTAAATTGAATTTATTTGTTCTGTGTAATAACTTTGTACATTAAGATTTTTGTATCTATGAGAAAGAAGAACTGTTAATAAAATATATGAAAGTCAATTAGATCTTGAAAGTGTCTGCATGTCTGTTTGGATATATAAAATATGAACTTGGCTGAGTTTAACGTGAACTAGAGAATAAGAAGAAACTAAGAGTGCCAGATATTAGTTTTAAGTATTTTTTTTAATGTCAGATAAAATATTGAAAAGTCTAACAGGGAGGGAAATAGAAGAGAAAAGGGGAAATGAGCAGAGTAAATTAACATGAGCAGGCAGATCCCCTGAACCTGAACCTTGGTAGGCTTCTGCAGGAGCCAACGCTGAGTCCCCCATGCCCTACGTGGGATGCACTACTGGGGCTTGTGTGTGGTGCCGTGTGCCAGACCAATCTTTGCTTCACCCACCCACACCCAAGACTTAGCATTTGCTTAATTTAAGCAAGCACATTCCCAGGACTCTCCTGGTCAGCTAGTGATGCTGGGTGGAGTGAGTGAAGCAGAGTCAGGCCCACCAGCTTGAGATGGACCAGCACCGTGGCTCTGGCCAGGGTCACCTCGGGCTGCCTGGGGACAGAAGAGGTCAGTGGCCACTCGGCTTTGGGGCTGAGAAGAGCTTGTCTGCACGGAACTGAGGTGTGCCATGCCAGCGAACAACACTTGGCCCAGTAGAGCTACTAGCACAGACAGAGCTCTAGAATCTTGATTTTACTGCTTAACTCCAAACTGGGCTAAGATGTATGTCAGACAAATGTATGTCCTTCGAGATGTTTTTGTACCTGTTTAGCATGAGAAGTGCACAGACCTGTAGAAAATAATGAGCGCGCTTACAGACATTTCTTTATCACAGTTTCCTCTCAGCACTCGCAGGAGTTTTGGCCAAAGACAGCATCCTTTCAAGATTCCCTGACTCCTCTTTCCTGCAAATGTTTTTCTTTCCACTGAATCATGTTCTTTCACTCCCTCCCTTTGCTGCAGATTACTTTTCTATGATTTTGGCTGGCCCTGCATTTACAAGAGATTATTTTGCTATGAAAACATACATTAAGCTTCCTGTCTCCCATTTAAAGCTTTCTGACCTGCTCTTTGAGTCTCTCAAAATTATATGTACTATCATTCTTTTGTTCAGCCTTTGGGGACTTTCCACTCTCAACTTTTTTTTTTTCCACAGAAATTTTGAATTTCTGGTTCTTCTAGCCCAGTTCAAGGTACTCCTGTCAAAATTAGATGTTAGGAAGCTAAATATCACCCTGTTCTTCCAGACCTTGGATACAGCAATGACAGTAACTGTCTTGTTCTGTGGTGAAGCAACTTCAAAATCAAAACCAAAACTCATGTATTTTGTTACTTCCTGTAAAAGGAAGACTCTGTTATATTTGGTATATTTATGATATCCCCAAATAATCAGTTTATTGCTCAATGGGTGAAAAATGAGGCCTGGTATTACAGGATGAAAGGATAAGCTTTTTCCGGGGAAAAAGTCTGAATAGAATATTTATAAGACACTTAAGAACAGTTTAGAATACATTCAGAGCTCTCCAAGTATCCATAAAGATCTGATCACTGCAGTCAGTGAAGCCCAGAGAGCAATTCAGATGAACCGGTAGTTTAGGCTAAGCTCAGTTCCCCTGTCCTCTCCATTGACGACATGGACTCTATTTCCCTTGTCTACAACTTATGCTTCTACCACTAGCTCATATAGAAAAGCATGTTATGAACAGCTAAGTTTAAGGCTGTGGGTTACTTACCTATGATAAGTTGTCTGGTACCTGTTGAGATAGCATGGGCTATCCCCTTTCGCCTTTCAAAAGCTGCTCCAGAAGGCACAAATTGCATCCAGGTCTTGTGTCACTTTGGTCAGCTCCATGCAGATACACTATAGCAGGTCAATTGGCTACAGACTTGTATTTTTAGGCAACCTAAATGTGAGCAGTCAAACTCTTGAATCTGGAGAGAAATTCCACCACTTCTCTGACTGTCACCAAGTGCTTTAATTTCTTTGAGCGTAATTCTGATGAAATGAAGGGGACTAAATTCACATCTATTTCCTATTTCTGCATGTCCTAGAGTTAATACAAATTTCTATTGTATTGTGGACGTGCCTGGATAACTAATTAACATTTGCTAAATTTTTCAAGATCTTTCCAAGAAATCAAGCACAGCAAGATTGGTACTGCTGTTTGCGAGGAGCCGATGGAGCAAGGCTTTTTGTCTGTTGTTTTCCTACCCTGCCTGCTCTCTCAGGCAGAACACCATTTCATTTAGCTTCTCTCACCTTTTTGGTTAAACGCGTATAAAGTAAAGATAATGAGTCAGTTCTGCCCTCGCATTGACCTGCTTGGCTCTCCAGGGCCAGAAGTATCACATTTTTCCCATTCAAAGGAGGAAAGGACTTGATAAAAGCCATCTGACGCTTTGTTACTTGAGGATTAATCATCTGAGAAGCCCCTTAAGTGAGATAGCATGGAAGTGGGGACCAATACAAATGTAAGGTAGAGCAGAATGTGACATTTTACTTAGAAGAAAAGAAAACAAGGCAGTGTAGGATCAGCCTTACCTATCCATTTCTTATATTTATAACTTGCTCCTTCCACAGAGAATTTCGTTTTAGTTATTTGTGCGGTAAAAGAAATGCCTCTAATTTACCAGAAGGAAATGTCATAATTCTGTAATACTGTGGTTAATATGTGAGATGTATTTTAGCTCTGGAAAGGTGTCCGATAAACGGCGGGGGTGTGAGGGGTGGGAAACACTCAGAGATTCATCATAATCTTTCAATCCAATCATTCCTGCACTTGTTTTTGCTTTGGTTCAATTTTTGGTCATCAAATTGGAAACTGTCAGGACAGCAATTAATGTCGTATCTCCAAATCTTTATGTATGACGAAAGGAAATCATTCATCTGTATTGCCAACCCTGGGGGAAAGGGGGGATAAAAACCAGACAGAATCTAAATTCCCTTAAACTGCTGTAGCAAATACTGTTGGATCAATTAGTGTGATTGGCGTGAATGTGCAGCGAGCGCTCCTGGCAAAATGCCGCTCTCAGTGTGGGTCTGAGCTGCAGCTCTGTGGTGTGGTGCTGCTCCTGGAAAAGAGGACTCTTAAGCCACCTGCGTTATCAGTATGGAATTGCTTTCATGGGACAGAATCCTAACTCTCTAACTGAACGTGGGTTTTTTCTTCATTTTTCTCTTGACATCCATCACCACTTCTTTGGCTGGAAAAGTCCCTGCTACAGTCATTGTTGCTCTCCTACTGATGCTATTAATGTTTTCTAAACATTTAACATTTATTCAGCGTGGATAGCATTTTACTTGCAGAACAATATTTCTATAATGTACACAGCTGCATCTAGCAAAATGTTTGAAAATTATTATTGTTTCTTTATAGGTACACTATAACAGTGCGCTGAAATGTCTGGGTTTGGCCCTCAGCACTGTACTGCAATTCATTTGACTTCACCTGCCTGGAGTTTCAGTCATTCTGCTTACACACCACTCTCATACATTCTCAGCAATGCCCTTGCTTTCACCTACATGGTTTCTATTAAAGTCAGTAGCAGAGCTGATAGAAATAAGTCATTGAAACCTACCATTCTCTGGAAACTGCTGCTTTGAATAAATAATATTTTTTTGCCAAAACATCACGTTGATATGATCTATATTTATTAAAATAGAAGGAAATTATTTTGAAAATAAAAGGGTATCATTTTAACATTTTGATGATGATTTAACATGATGATAGATTTTGAATCTTAGCTACAATTTAAGAAGGTATTAAAACAGGCGTCAATAAGCAGCATTTGTAATTCAGCAAAATAAAATATTTAAAGTTTATCCTAGAAAGTGTTGCTATTTTGCCTGAAATTTTCTTTTTTTTTTTTGTTATTTCTTGCCTGAAGCTTGCTGTTATATCTGAAATAAGTGTTAGATACCCGTTACAAGAATTTTCTAAGATAGAAATTTCATTTTCTGAACTGCACAATAATAATTGTCTAGGTGATTGGTATTCCCTGCAATTTCACCTCAATACCAGAGCTGTATGTGGTTTTTTTTGAACTGTGATATCTCTAAATTTGAAATACATGTTGTTTCATTAGATGGTCTCTGCTGAAAGGAAAAGTTTATTATTCTTATAAAAAGCACCTTTAGCATTTGCAGAAAGTCACCCCAGTCATTTACTTTTTTTTTCGTTTGTTTTGTTTGTCTAGTCCTATCTTACTTTTTTACCATATCTTTGTATCTATGTTCTTATACATATAATCATATATAGCACTTTTTAAGTAGCCTAAAATGGAAAATATTTAAGGAGTAAAAAAAAAGTAAAATTTGTTTAAATACGTGTTTATTCATAGGTTTTGCATGTTGTGTTTTGTAGAACTTCTTTCAACTTTTTCCTCAGACATCTCTATTAAACTTGATTCCACCAATTTTTTATGACTAGGTTGCTCCTCCTTACCTGCTGTTTGGGGAGTTTTTTCAGTAAGAGAAGTAAATCCTTTTATTTTGGTTAAAGAAAAGAATATTGTTAAACCCTTTCTAACAAGGCAATGAACTCCAGAACTGACTATTCTCACCTATCTATTTTCAGGCACTGGGCATACCTGGGTGCTGGTTCAAGCTCTAGACTAGTCAGAATTGGCTTTTTTATAAGGTGGAAATATGGGAACGCTTTGAGGTCCAGCTTCAACCTGGATCCAGATTTTAAAAGAAGTTAAAGAATAGATACACCCAAAAGATTTACACCTCTGGGGTTTCAAATCTAGATTCAAGTGTTTGCATCTTGAGACATGCATAAGGAACATGCATAATATTAGCATAAGAACTACTTTATTTCTGAGTGATCCTTAGTTCTCCTACTGTGCATTTTGCAAAGTGAGAATCAAGCTCATTTATTATTATTATTGTCATTATTAATTTATATTGTGGTATTGCACAGAATCCCCAGTGACTGTGAGGTCCAAATGAAGAAGGAATAGAGGAAAGGTGCAATCAAATATATACCATTTTTCTAGGCATTGGCAATTATTGTTGTTATCAACAAATAGTTCTCAGCACCAATTCTTCTCCTCAGTCTATTTATTATTAATAGTTTGGTTTCCTATAAGCATGCAGAAATATTAAATGCAAAATGAATGATAATAATTATAATGCATATTGTGTGCCTTGCATTCTGGAATTTTATTTATTAAATTATGCTTTAAGAATTTGTACATGAAAGAATTTTATTAAACCTTCAGGTATCATGATAATAGATTTTCGTTTCCTATCAGTTTATACTCAAGAGTATTTTTGGGTTTGTGTTTTAGGGTTCTTTTGTTTGTTTGTTTCATTTTATTTTGCTTTGGTTTTGTTTTGTTTTATTTTTTATTTTTAATTTCCGAGCAACATAAATGATTTAGGTCATTTTCTGCTCATGGCACATGGCAGATTTTCTTTTCTTCAATTTAGACAAGTTGGTTTTACTCTCGAAACTATTTAACTGCCTAAACAATGCACAAATGATGCCCAGTACACAAGAATGTGAAGCATGCAGACTTGTCTGGTAGGCATCTCTGGAATAACATATGTCCTAAAAGTCAGCTTGCCATCACTGGGGAAATGGTGACATGTCTGAGGCACTGCTGCTGACATTGCATGAGGTTAATGAATGACAGTGCCAAAATGCCAGCACTTACCTTGTCACCGCCAAAGAGCTACAATTAAATTGCCCCTTAAAGAACTGACAAGTGACGAAAGGGGTTTCAGTGAAGGTCATGAGTATCTAAGATTTCTATTCCTTTGAGCACTGCTGTAATTTCTGATTTGCCACAAAGAAATCACAAGACAAATATCCTCTATAACCCAGCAGTCTTCCCACAGAATTATTAAATTACTGGGGCACAGTTAGTATTAAACCTATAATATTAAGACATATTAGATGGCACCACAAGTTTACACACTAAAACTGTTCTGTGTCCAAAGTTATATTTCTTTCTTGGCCAGCAGTATCTATAAAAAAGGAAGAAAGCCCTCCAAAATGCATTAGAATTTTCTTTTTGAAAGAGCACAGAAGATTTTTTTTCTCCTGAGAAAGACATGATTTGTATCACCCATACAAAGGGAGGATGGGTACTGTCTAACAAAGGTTTGACTGTGTATCCACTGACAACAGAGGATGGAATGAATGTACCTCTTGTGCTGATATTAATCCGAGCAAAATATTTCAGTCTTTTTTTCTTTCATTAATCAGGCAAAAATCCTATCAACAGAGGTCACAGAATTTGGTTTCCAGGGTTTAAACGGACACTTTCAAATGAGCCTCATTTTTGAAAGCCCTCATCTTTCTTACTGCATGACAAGACAAAGGTAAACCACATTACTAGAACACATGTCAAAATTTATTTACATATATCTCAGATAAACGAGTGAAAGTATTTGCTCTAAGTTAATTTTGTCATGTGTATGAGTCCTTGAAATACTAGAAATTTATTTTACACATTTGAGGGAAAAGGGAGTGTCATTTGTATTTTTAGACTTTAACTGTGAGAACATTTTGGACTTAAATGACAGTATGAGCTCAAAACTGTAAGGTAGATAGAAGAAGAAATAAACATAGTATGAAGCAAGCCAGCAAGAGAAGTCTTTCTGTCTGAGCTTCAAAAATAATGTATGCAGACGGTCCATGAGAGGGAGAAAGGTTGTTTTTTTCCCCACAAATGGCAGAAGTTGCAGACAATGGAGATGTCCACCCAAAAGCAGTGATGTGGAATGAGGAGATGGAGATGGAGAAAAGCCACTGTCAGATGAGTGACAGAAGCAGACAGAGAGGAAGGCAAAACCAGTTAAACAGACAGGAGCTAGTCCATGGCAAGCTCTGAAGCGGGGAGAGCAGCTTTATATCTTGCAGGGGGCCCCAAAGAAACCCTGAACATTGTGGCACTAATTGCTGAGTTTCCTGAAACTGAAGCACTTTGCTTCAGGAGTAAAATTCACATTTATTGACTTTGCTACTAAGACTCTGTAACACTGGACTTTCTCTTGCCCAGACTTGGGGTCCTCCAGTAGTTCTGCTGTTAGGGACCCTGGTGCAGCTGCTGTTGAGGATCCAAGTACTCATTCTGCATTATGGTAGAATCTGCATTGTCATTTCTTTCTAAAAAGTGGTTAGATTAAGAGATAACGATACCATATTCTTTTTTTCAGAATAGCCTAGTGAAAACAGCATTTCTACATGAATTAGAAATCCCTCCTTCCCACACCCAAAATTCTATATTTTGTTCGGAGTCTTTAAATGCTAAATAGCTAAGAAGTTTCTCAATCAAGAGCTCCAACTTAAGACAGGCGACTTTTGGAGGGCTTCCCTCACCATTCATTTACAAAGCCAAGTTATCACATAATCATGGAATAATTTAGATTGGAAGAGATTTCTGGATATCTCCTAGTTCCACATCCTGCTCCAAACAGGGCCAGTTTTAGTCAGGTTGCTCAGGACTTTTTCACCTGAGTTTTTAATATCTTTGAAGATAGAGATTCCACAACGTCTCCTGGCAATCTCTTCCTGTATTTGATTCCATTGTTGAGTAGGTTTTTTCCCCAATTTTTTTTTTTTATTATTTCTTTTGATGCAGGTTGTGTTCATTGCCCTTCCTTCTATTAATAAGAACCTCTAAGAGGAATCTGGCTCCATCTTCTCTAAACACAACACTCTCTTAAGCACCTGTGCAGACATTGGCTTCCACACAGTATTTGTGTTGTACCTCTCTAGGCATCTCAGCGTTGGGTAGTCCTGCAAAGACACCACCATGAGTCCATTTTGTCCTTGCAGGCCACCAACATTCATTTTGAATTCTGATACTCTCCAGATTCTTTCACAGTGTCAGAGAATATCAGGACAAATCACTTAATGTCACTGAAAATGCAACGATGTGGGTGGAGGCTGCTAGATGAAACACAAGATACTGCGTCCCACACGCAAGACTGGGAAGCATGTACTTTCAAAAACCTGGTGGCTCGTGGTTCCCCTGATGAGTACTAACTGAGATGGTCCAGAATTGAGCTAAATGACTCTCTTAAAGCTGACTAATGTGAACAAGTAGCAACCATGACCTCAACCATGCCCTCCGAGCCACTCCTGCAAAGAGTAGGGGTTCAACTGCAATACCACAGTAGAATATTTTGAGTATAAGACACAGGAACCTAAGAAATGATCCAGCTATTAAAAATGAACGTTCTGGACAGCTGTTTATCAAGCAGCAGTTCTGCCTTTGCTTTCCAGTCAATCAGATCACCCCATTTACAATATACTGTCAGACTCTCAGGGCCACCCTTGGAGTAAACTAGAACTTTGCTTTAGAGCATAATTTATTTCTTATGTCTCATATGTAGGAACAGTGATACATATCTCCAAATGTGACTACGCTTAATTTCAAAATCTTACTCATTAATTTGCAATAATGAGGCATAATGAATATTTATAGAAGATTTTATCTATACCTATTAATTTACCATGAAATACCACTGGTATCTCTGCATTTTGAGTTAATAACACAAGGCAGAATTAAATGCAAAGCTGATAAAACTTCTGTTTGCCATGTGAGACTTGAATATTATGTTTAAAGGGTAATATGTTCTGTATAAATGGGAGTTCAATATGCAGTTCACTGGCTACATCACAGAGAACTGAGTGGCACCGTGGATATAATTTTACTGCTAGCATGGGTCACCATTTTTCCCATTGTATTTTAGGCATAAGCTAAAAAAGTCTGTCTCTCTGCACCTAGTAGAAACCGAATGTCTTCACTTCCAGTGGTTATAGGGAGACTCAAGAAATCTTTCATTTGGATTAAAGATCAAAGGAAAAGCTGTGATTATCACTCATATGTTTTTCACCATCATCTTTGATAAAAGGTTTCAATCTCAGTCACCAATCATTATATATTCAACTGAATGAGACTCTCATTTGGCAGTGTTCTCCCCTCTTTAATCGCAACTTTGTATATTATTTCTTTTGTTACATAGTTTCTCTAAAAAGAGTGGTTGATTGAAATGTTTCAATTTAATTTTGTTTTATGAAACAAAAATTGCAGCAAATTCTGTGATGTGCTGAACTTATCTAATGAATGTGTTCAAAATGTGAAAATGTGAGTAGATGTATTCAGGAAAAGAAGGGTGATAAGAAAGAACAAACATGTTCATAACTTTTTATTAACTTTTTTTTTTCTTTTGTCAAGGTATATTTCCCTTGGGATTTCTAGTAAGTAGAGATGTGGAAGTAACTTCTGGTCTCCAAAATTCACCAGCATTTTATATTCTGTAATTGAGGGAGCAATTCTAGCTAAATCACTTAAGCTCACCAGACTAAACACTTTGTACGGCATAAAGTTATTGAGTCTGAACACATGCACAAAACAATTCTTCATCAAAAACTGGTGCCTGACATGGTTTCTTCTTGCTTGTACAAATTAAATAATAATAATGGTGTATTACCGTAAATCTAATTTAGGGGGTTTGTCTGTAACTACAAAAATAGATATACAACAACAGAAATGTCCAAATATAATGCTGACACTATCCTTTTTTATACTATAAAGCTCAGCCCTAACCAGGGCTCTTTGCTCTATTTTATTAATTCTCAACCTGATTAATTCTTTACTCTGTTGAATGTTTATCAGTGCTATCAGAAGAATTTGGGTTCTATTAGACAGAATTCAGAGAAGGGAGTATTTTGGGGAGATCAAATGCCTTTCTCTTGGGAGCTCTGGTTACGAAAGCCAGACAGAAGGACCTGAAGAGGGCCTCCTGGAGGTTTTTAGGTGAGGGGTTGTTGGTTGTTTCCCACCAACCCCCCACCACCCAGTTTGCAAAAAGAAAAGTAGCTTAGAAATCACTTTTTCTGCATGGGCAGTTATGCTCTGTCAGAATTCTGAAAAACACACTGTATGTCTCTCAGAAGGTAAGTGAAATGTGAAAATATGTGACAGCCAGATATAAGCACAGCTACTATTGGAGCATAAACAAATATACTTTTATATCAAAAATACGTATATTGAAGCTTTGGGTTCAGCTCAGCTTCTCAAACCCTTAAAAAACATTTCTGAACACTGATTTGAAATCTAAATGGTTTCTCATGTAAGCTATATTTATATCTCTTTGCTAACTGCCAAAAGCTTTCACAAAAGTTTTTTTGTTCGCACAAAATATTAGGAGCAAGTCTACACCCATCTTTACCTGCAGACATGAGTAACAGTGTGTTAAAGATGAGGATATCACTATTCATCCCTTGTCTTTCGTTCCTCTCCTATCTTACAAGTTTCATTTGTCAGACCAGAAAGCAGAAAAAAGGTCTAATGACCAAGATAACCAATCATGCAAAAAAGTAGTAAGCAGTCCATAATTCACATATAAACAGCCTACATGTTCAACACAGAGAAATTCAGCAAATGCCTAGATACTATAACTCATTTATCCTTCTTTTTCCTTTCTACAGTGTCCTGTAATACTGAAATCCTTATAATAAATCCTGACTTTTGCAATCTTTTCCTGCCACACTTTAGTTTTCTTACACCTGCAGAACTCATCGACATCATTATTCCCTGCTATTTTCCTGAAAGAAAACCAATTTAAACCAGCTCCACCTTGGTTTGGGGGTAAAGATATTCAAGGTCGTGTCTCATTGCATAGAAAGGTAGCAGGGGATGCCCTTACCTGTCAGGGCCACACCAGTTGTTTGATTAGAGGTACATGGCTGACACTGTGATGAACTGGAACTAGGGCAAGGACTTTGGCTTAGAACCTGATTTATTTCTAACTCTGGTGCCCAAAATGATGCACAACAACATGCTCAAATAACAATATTGATTTCAAATGCAGCCACGAATAATTTCAAATTAACAAGAGGATTTGGGGGCTTTTTTTGGCCATCATTTAGTGGCATCTTGTATCTTCTTATGGAAAATAGTAGGCGGATTGGGAGAGCTTACAGGGAGGATGAAGACATGAGCACCAGATGAAAACACTGAACAGGCCCTTGCAAAGTGACTGGGAAAAGCANCGCAGCCACGAATAATTTCAAATTAACAAGAGGATTTGGGGGTTTTTTTTGGCCATCATTTAGTGGTATCTTGTATCTTCTTATGGAAAATAGTAGGCGGATTGGGAGAGCTTACAGGGAGGATGAAGACATGAGCACCAGATGAAAACACTGAACAGGCCCTTGCAAAGTGACTGGGACAAGCAGAAAGCTCCATGGCTGAGAAGGAGATTTGGATTCTTGAACAAACACTGTCCATTGCATTTTGCTGCATTCAGAAAATAAGGGTTCTTGTGTTCTTGAAAGTAAACAGTAGTGCGTTTGAGCTACCCCACTCCACAATCAATTTCTCTTCCTAATGACACTAAACTTAACTGCTCAGTACAAAACATCATAATGATAGCTATGAAACACAGGCTGATTTTGCTCAGTTCTGAATGAAATAGCAAAAAAAAAAAAAAAAAAAAAAAAAAAAAAAAAAAACGGGGNGTGCTGAGATGAAGCACATGTAGTAAATGAAATAGCATCTCTGTAAATAATACTTTAACAAATGCTGCTGGTAGGGAAAACCATAATGACAGAGCTGTAAGAGAGTGATGTGCTTGGACCTAGCCTTCGAAACTGAATATCTTGAGCAATGCACTTCTCCAGCAATTTCATGCATTTTCTCAGCTAATCTCACATCACCAATATCAAGCTTGTCATATTGATTTTAAAGGGGAGGTAAAAAAATGGTAAGGTAGCTTGCCTTTGTCAATCCTGAACACGGTTGCCAGGCAACTTGATGACCTGACTTGGGATGGATTGTTACAGTGACCTGACTAAATACCCCCAAATCACCCGAGAATTTGTAAAGAAAATACCGCAAAGTTGAATTATTGCTGCAATAATAAGTATTATGTTTCCCTTTTGCCTCTATAAAGAAAAATACATACAAGGTGTTCTTGTTATAAAAGGCAAAGAATATTCTTTGTGCCAATTAAAAATGGATAATGATATAAAAGAGGAAGAATAGTCTATTTGGCATTGAAAATTTTTAATTTACATTGTTTCCATTTACAGTGCTAAAACTGAAATTTATAATTAATTTATTATAACTTTCTTGTTAAAAACATAGACTGTTTCTTAGATACACTATTCAAGGGGTCTGAGTAGGAGACATCAGTGCAGATTGAGCTAAGAAGTTCCAAAGAAAATTTTTGAAATGATGATGTATTTGACAAATTTTGATCTTCATTTTGCTGTACATAATGCTTTGTATTTTCAGGTTGAGATTCTAAACTTAGTTACACCAGCTATATAAAAACCATTGCTAATATTATTTTTTTACTACAAAGCCTGCTTTCAGTCACTTTTTAACTTTGCCAAATACTAACCATACTGATACTGAGTGGAATCAGGTGAATTTTGGTGAAATAGCTGAAATGATTCAACCTTTGTTTCATAGATTGATTGTATCAATCTATTTGAATTTCTGTTTGCACCAACAAGTGCAAGCAAAAGGAAGACAGTCAGCCCTATTTCTAGCAACACCTTGTTCTGAAGCACTTGGTCTTTTCATAGTTTTCACCTAATTGAGTCATAAGAAAGCAACAGTGAAACTGTATCACAGTCTGAAAGGCTACTCTATTCTCTGTAGAAATGAAGTATCTGAGAGAGAGGTTTCTTACTGAGAGGTACACAAAACAGTTGAAAATACAGAGGAGTTTGTGAATGATTTGAAGTTGAAGAGTGTACTTTGCAATTCCATTAATTTATAGAGGCCCTGATAAGATTATAGTTGGTATATGAAACAAATCACTTTATGGAGAGCACATTGGAAGATGCAAAATTTACCAGTCCTAAACTCAGTCAGAAATTGCCATGTAAGAGCATTCCAGACTGAAGCTTTTTATGAGTAGTTTTGCCATTGTGGGCTTTCTACAGTGAGAAGTTAATGAAAAAAAATCTGCTGCAGAAAGACATATGGAGCTCAGAGTGATAATTCATTAAATGACACAAAACCAGTATGTGGAACTACACCTCCTGAGGCAAAAAAACAGACTTTGGAATTAGGTGAAAGTAATGTAATGGCTTGTATCACTTTGCAGTAATGCATATCTTAGCTGTTAGCAGGCAATGGAAAACTGTGCTTGAACACAGCAGTGATTCTTCACTAGGAGAGACCAGTGGATAATGCTCTATGAACTTACAGTTGAGACATTAGTCTTAGAAGTAACAAAACTTCTATTAATGGAAAATAACAGGAGTAGGAGTGTATGCAAACTTGGTTCACTCTATACAACAGTGTTTCTCGTTTCATATTGGATTGCCCCCAAGCAATTCAGATTAAGATGAAGATTAAGCAATTCAGACATGAGTCTAAGGTGAAGATGAGGTTTGATGTAAGAATCATAAAGATGACAAAGAGTTGTTTAGGATAAGCCTCAGTGGATTGTACTGATGACAACTTATCAGAAAATAGAGGTGTCCTATACAGAAAGATTCCAGGGCCAATGCTTTTTAATATTGCAGTTAGTGTCTAACTCAGTGCTGCAAGGAAGGCTCTACCCAGTGACTGGAGGAGAGATCAGGACCAAAATGATGGCTTGTTCTTTGTGTTTGGTGCAGTCTAAGGAGCCACCCTAAAAAATAGAGCTTGACCACCTTGTGGGCCAGTGCAACAGAAATGTGGTGCAATGTTACAGAAGAAAAATGAGAAGTCAAACTTTTGCAGTCCAAGCTCAAGAAAAACTTCCATTTCTAATAATAAGAGAAAGGAAAATAAACCAAACTAAAACAAAACAAACCCTACAAAGACTACAAAATTGGTTGACAAATTAGTCCTGGATATTAAAAGAAATTTCATAACTATAACGTGTCCACAATTTTTAGTAACCTTACAAAGAGCATGGTGGGGACCTAATTTGTTTCAAGATGAAGCTTGATAAGTCTATACAAAGGGTTGTATGACACACTATAGGTGATTTGGTGTTCAAAATAAAAGCTTGAAGATTAAACTTTCTGCTATTCTTGAAATGGAGTTGAAAAGAATGTAATCAACACTGTTTTAGTCATATATTTATACTGAAAATATATGTTATTCATATATTTATGTTGAAATAGCTGTATACTTCAGGTCACATGTAAGAAAGTGAAGAAAAGTGAAGAAAATAGTATTTTTCCCTTTCCTTATAGCTTGGTTTCCTTCCTCAGGTGCAGTGGGGATCATCCACAAGACCGGGTGCTGGGTGGAGTGCTCTGAAGCACCTCATGATACTGAGAAATTCCTTTTTAGCTGTTGTGTCCCTCCAGTGCTCGGTGCTGAAGTGATTGCCAGATGCTGGAACAGGAAACTATTTTCCCAAGGTCAGAGTCTTAGGAACCGTTTTTTTTTTCCTCGGTACCATGAGCTGTAATTCATGTGTTCAATCATATCTGCTGTTCTTCAGTGGCATACTGTGAGATTTTTTGGACTTTTGTCCTTCCATACCTAAGTTTGTAAACATGGTGAATGCTGTTTGTCTGTTGTGGCATAGGAGGGCAGAAAATAAAAGTTTATCATACAGTGACCTGTATAAAAACAATCTGAACTACGTGGTTCAAGTAGCATTTTTTTTGGTCCTATGTTTTGAGGCACTTCATGTTCATTACTGGGTGGGCATGAGTTGAGATAGGGTTATTATCAAGGTGCGTGTCATTCATTAAGAAATTCAAAAATCTGTATATGTCATAGGTAGTTTCCTAGACTAGTTATTCCTCTCCCTATTAAAAGCCTGAAAGGCTTTTGGTAGTACCTGGATCTGGAGATTCTCCTTTTCCAATTTTGTCTGCGTTAAGGAGTAGAAATGATAAAGGTCAATCAAACAATTTCAGGTTCTCTCTGGAAATTATTTCTTTTCATTATTCCTGTGGAGTGTTCAATAACAATCTGGCATTTGCTTAACAAGACAACATCCTTTCTGTTCACAGGTCTTTTTTCAGAAATTAACAGTCTCCACAAGATAATGAGCTCAGTGAATCTTATTAACACAAGTTACAGCTGACTGACAAGTAAGTACATGGCTGTCATGTAATCTAATCATGGTGTTATAATTCAATTAACTATTGATTTTAGTTACCAATACTATATTCTAACTGTTGCAGAAAAACATTCAATATCTGTAAAGTTTTATGATTAATACAAATTATATCAATCCCAGACGTTATTGAACTCAGACATTACAGAAATGTATGTATTTTATGTTTAATAAAAATGGTGTTCATTTTCATATATTACTAGCTATGAGCTGTACTGAAGTTTCTTCTAGTTGATCAAACTAATTATACTTGGAAATAAAGTGCGGACAATTTGCTGTTTATTTAACACCTATGTAGATCTGATGCTTTATCATTTGGCACTTGTACAGTCATTTGTACCTATGCAAAATGAATATAAAACAGGCATGAAGCCTTATTTTCCAGACTGTTGATTTATCTACCCCTTTGGACTGGTGTAGATGACTGCACAAATGGCAAAGCGCGTTGCGCTCAGGCATGAAGAGAGAGTTGTGAGTCCAATTACAAATGCTAGGCTGAATTGCCAGATGCACTACTACTTCAATGAGTCTCAGGCCACCCTAGCACTCATTATACACCAGAGGCTTAGGAAGGGGAAGGTGAGAGAGGATTTCTCCCATTTTCTCAGCTACGACCTTATTCATTTCTCACTGATGGTTGTAGTCAAGCAGCCAGGCTGGTGGAGCCTTTGGTGTTTTGTTTCCCCCCAGTCTTGCTGTAGGTGTTATAACAGGGAGAAACATAGAAAGGTAGAAGATGATGTGTCTATTCTTTTCCAGCAATGGAGATAAACAGTATAACAGATTTCACTCAATCTGAGAAGCGAAATAAAGCAACACTACAAACTACCCACACCCTGGTCCAAAATTTTGAAAAGAAACAGCAGCTGTTACTTACTTTATGATGATTCTTGATCTCATCTTAGCAATGGCATATTTTGAAAAATATCTGCTACAATTATCACTTTAAGGCCCTCATAACAACATTTCTCTAAGTTTCCCAATTAAGATAAGGCAGAAGTGATGAGTTGAGAAGCACAGTCACAAGAAGTCTTAAATCTTTTTATTATTGTCACTTGATTATATCAACCTGTTCTATTTTAAGCAGAAAAGCCTGGTGTGCAGGTAGGTCTTCCAAAACCATGTCATTTTGGACTTGCGTACCAAAAGTCCAGATTTGGATTTAGGTGCTTAATTCTTACTTTTTGGATGTGGTCCACCAGTTAGTTCTGCACCAGTGAGTACAGTCACCAGATCTCTTCCAGACTACTGATGTTTGAATCCTGTTTGAACTGTGCCAGGGGCCAAAGACTTTAAACTCAGTTCTTAAGTTGTAAAGTGATACTTTCTTAAAAGCTGCTGATGCCTTTCTTGACTTGCTTGGATTTCAGCTCATGCTGCATTAAAATTAAACATGCGTGTATTTTTCTTTAGTATGAATTTTCCTAGTAGTATGAATGTCCACTATACACTGTTCCCTGAACCTGGTTAGACCAGAAGCTTCAAAATCTCAGGGTCTTTTACCTGGCAGATCTATCAATCAACTTAAATGACTGTGGCTTGCCAGCTTGCCTGTATCCCAGTTATACTAACAGCTTGAAAGGACCAGCAAATAATGTAAGTAATTCAAGACAAGAGCCTTTTATGACTATCGCACATAATTTACATGTACAGAATAGTATATTAAAATGACTTAGTAAAAAGAAAAGCCATTGCAGAGAATTACTTTTTAATGTCATTGTTTACCTCATTTCTTGTTCCAATATGGCCCAAGCCCAGGCAATTTGTTTTGTCACTGGCACTGCCAGAAGACACAGACGGCAAGTTAAATGCAATAAGCAGTCTGCCTACTTTTGGGAAAGTAATACATTATCTCACTCTCACAAATGGTTACCTATCACCAGCCCCCATGCATAACCATTTTAATATTTGTGGCATCTTGGCTGAAGAACGTTTCTCATCTGTAGACTTAACAGACAAGCAGTTCTTCAGTATGACTCAACTTTGCTCTTTTCTGAATTCTTTTCTAAGGGATATATCCCCATAACAGATGAAAGTACTACAGGTAAGGAAGCCTTCTACAGCTTTGGTTTGGCTAGTGTGACTGACACTGAAGAACTGGTCGCAGGGGCATCTTTATGTCCCACAAAAGAACTCATGGGATGCCTCAGATTGCTAGCCCATGTAGTCACTTTACCGCAAATTTATTCCCTAAGATAAATATATAAAAGCAGCTAGGATAACTCTGTAGCTTTTACAGTTTCACTGCAAGTTGCTTGTAGAGCTTTTCATTGATACTGTCTGGAGTGGGATGTGATTCTTCAATGGAAGAAGAGTGAGTAAGAAAAAAACACATTTTGCCATTCATGGGCTGACTCATTTTCTTTATGTAAGTATACTCAGATTTTGGAGTAGTGATGGAATAGTAACATCTTCATTCAATCTTGTTGTTCATTTTATTCAATATATGCCTCCAACCAGACCATGTGAAATAACAGGGCAGGGTGGAAATAAATATAAAATGTGCCTTTTGGCATAGTGGGGTGAAGAAGCATCCCTCCACCTACTGTCATGGCCCTGCAGCATTGTCAGCTTGCAGTCACAGCACTCAATCAAAACCAACATTATGACACAGATAGTCAAACCTTGTTGAAAGCAAACTCTATTAAGGATTTAATAGCAACACAGAATCATTATAATTATGATATAGCAAAAAGCCCTGATGAAATAGGGTGCTCTAATTCTGAATACATTTTGCTTTTATGTGTACCTGAGTTGATTAATAAATTAAGAATCACACTGCTGGATGTTAAGAACTGTAGCCTCAAAGATGGCTGGGCATTGCAACAGCCCTCACCAAATCACCCCACTGCCTGACACAGTTAATTGTTCAGGCTCCGAGCACAACCTGGTTGCATCTGAAGGAGACCTTCATGATCCAGTTGACTGAAAAGGCACCTGAGTTAATCAGGAATGAAGAAGAAAAGGAGTCGGGTTCATAATGGCAGGCAAAACGTTTAAGCATATGGCCGAGTCTGCAATCTGAGGAGACAGCCCCGTGGCATGCCTTCAACCCTATGAACTCAACCTGTTTGCAGCTCAGCTCTACACTGGGCTCCACCTGCCCATGAGCTTGGATTTCCCTACAGAGGAAAAGCAGATATGGGCCATTTGCAGGCTGTGTGCACTCCAGTATGTCTCTTTAGAGGAACAGTCAAGGCCAGGACTGCATCATCCAGCATGCAACACAGTTTCGTATGCAGATAGAGCACAGGTCCTTGGAGCAGGACTGTGGGACTCACCTGAGGCATTCCTGGTCTCTTGTGTGCATTCATCTAAATCTTACCAGGATGAATTTAACATCCTTAACCAAGAATACAGAATGGAGGCACCACAACTTAATATAGTACTTACAAACCAGCAAAAAAAGGAGGGAATGATTTGTTTTTTGTCTCTATTGCAGAAGTATGCATCAAAATTATATGTCTTCCTGGACAGGGTTTACTTGGAGGACAATTACCTCAAACCTTTTGGCAGGGAAGGCAAAATTCTGTGACACCATCAATAAAGCTAAAATGGCTGAATCTGCTATTTCAGTGGAGCTCCCCAGTGGGAAGCATCCCATTTCTGTTATGGCTCTGCAAAGCTTGTCCCTCAGCGGCATGGAGCAGTGACAGAGGCACGCAAAGGATGTGGCCACATGTTAGGATGCCAGTTGGTGGGGATGGAGCCCCTCTAAGTGAGATCTTCTGCTCTCAGGGAGTATTGCTGCCACCCACATCTCTCACCATGGGCAACTGTCCACCTATAGGTAAAAGTCTTGGCTACAAAGATTGAGAGTTTCTTTTAATGACAAACACTATCAAAGCACCATAGTATTTTGTTAGTTTATCAGGTTCTGCTACCTGGGAAAGAAAGAGGTCAAGATTTGAATGCTGATATAAAAATAATTTGAGCTAAACAACTTCTTGCTCGAATATGCCATGTTGTGGGCACACTATTCCAAAGAGCCAAAGGAATGTAAGAGAGCAGCCCCAGGCAATACTGTAAGGGGCACACATGTGTTATTGCACAGATTTAAAAAACAAAGCTGACAAGCAGACTTTCCTAAATTGGGTGGGTTGGTGCTCGCCCAGAGCTGTCACTAATTCAATGCAGATTGTCTGTGTAATATGAGTGCTTATTTTCAAAAGAAACAGGGTGGAAAAAGCGTGTGCAATTCTCAGGAGAGTCTGATTGCAAAAGGCATGGTTGGAGCTGATTAGCCTGTTTACCCTGCCAGTTTTCACACACAGACAGATAGGCAGTCTCATGCTTTTCCCCAAGCAGATTCTGGAGAAGGCTGATGAAGAAAATGAAATCCAGTTTAATTTCCATTTTTTACTCAGCCCAGTGTTGTAATCGGGGATAGCAGTTCAGCTGGAAATCTCTTGTCATAAGTGGGAAGAAAGGGATAATTTCTTGGGACATCTTTGTGGCAGATCAGTAGTTCCTGAACTTATTCCCTCACCTTTGCCTGCCAGGGCTGAGATTTATTAATCAATTGGTCACAGTGCAAAATCCACTTGCTTTTTCTTTCAAAATTTTGGTGCTGGACCACATGGGGACTATGGTTTTTTTCACTGCATTTTAAGTTACTTGCAACATTTATGTAACGTACAAGGTCTTTTTGCATACTTGCATACTTGCAGAGTATTTAATTTAATGACAGGAATAGAAGTCTTCTTTTCTAAATGTTTCCTTGTGCTCCAGTGGTTTGAAGACACAGCCTGTCTCCTTACCCAGCCAGTCCTATGGTCTCTTCTCCAGTCTCAGGTGTTTCCATGAGTGTACTTACATTATTGCTGTTCTTTAACTGAAAGAGGAATTCCCTAATTATAAATCCCTGTTCGTTTTTCTTGTAAATAGGAGCAGCTCAATGGCAAGACAGCTTGAATTTTGAGTTTGGTTCAGCCTATCACATGGCTCCAGGGATCCAAAGACAGTGCACAGAGAACCGCAGTAACTCTGAGGGATTCCAACCATTTGGACTGATTTTTCTGAGGACAGCTAGGACAGTTTTAGGAGTGCAATATTTAGGGTTCTTAGTATAGGTGAAAATTTATGTTCATTTTCCTTCTTTTTATATTTATTACATGGTTGTAGAGTGGAGCACAAATGGGGCATATCTCACCAAATTTCAGCCATCCAAAATTGTGTCAGGTATAAGCTATTTTAATAGGGTTGTGCTCTAAATTACAAAGACANTTGCTCTAAATTACAAAGACAGACACGTACCCTCAGACAGCAATTTATCCCTCCTCTTGTGATGCCTCTTTCATTCTCTTATTGCATCAAACTGGGCCCTAGGAAGACAAACTTTGCCTTAAACAATAAATAAATGAAGAATTTGGAACGGTAGGAAATAATATGGTTATGTAAAAAGTGCCTTCCCCAACTTTTTGCTCTAAAATATCAATGCAATAAATTTTCTAAGTTATTTATCTCAGTGATAATATTTGGAAAGTATCTCATTTCTGATCAAATAGATTTAGGACAAGGTCTGTAGCACAGGGACACCCCCTCAGCACAGGTAGCGTGCTGGAGGTACCCCAGAACTTGTATTGGTAGACTCCAGTTTG
>RSEF01000003.1:102974313-102999015 GCA_003993805.1 Himantopus leucocephalus
GAGTACAGGGGGATGAATGGAACAGGGGAATGCATGTATGCATACTGAGATATCACTGTAACCGTATTTACAGCTTAGCGTACTCATATAGGCTTGATAGAATTGCATTTTCTGATTTGTGATCCCAGAGATATTTTGGACTTTAATATTAAAAAACAATGAGGAAAAATACATATAAGTATTGTTTGTATATGTATATTTATATACACAATTCACAAAAATTTATATAGTTTGGGGAGTGATAGGTGGATTCCATGACCATCTTTCCTTTTCCACTTAAGTTCCCTTACTTCTTTGCTGTTACATCAGGCTCTTAGATGTTGATTTTTTTCTATGTAAACCCCTAAAAGGACACAGGGGGAGGAAAATGTAGCTTCTTGTTCCCAGCTAGCTGGCTTAAGGATGTGTCAAATGCCTTCTGATCATCCCTTCCAGAATGAAGTAAGTTCTGAGCATCTGCAAAAGTGTACCTCTAGGTATTCAGAGAGATTTAAAGTAAAAGAGAAAAGCGGAATTGGTTTTGGAGTTCAGACTTCTCAGATTTCAGACGGCTGCACTTCACTTTAGAATTTCCATACATCTCCTTCCTATCTTAGATATTAAGATCTTCTCTGATTTAAATCCTTAATACCTTTGTCCCTGCTACACTCCAGCATCTTTGCTGGAGATCTGAGACACTGCAACTAAATTATTTTAAGAAGTTATATAACTGTATTGCACAGCTAACTGCACTCAGTGGTTTTGCTAAATAACATGTGCAGCTTGCTATGAGTCAGATTCAGATGCCCTTTCTCGTGTGGAATATTTCCATGCTGCACATCTAATTAGAAATGCCCAGACTAGCAGTTTGTTCAGTTCTGTTCAGTACCCTTATTTGGAAAGGTACAGAAGGTGCTGACACATGATGTTCAAATGCTTTCCCATAGGCAGAGGATGGCAGTCGTCTCAGTATCCCCGGTGTGGCATACATTTACAATTCCCTTACATCACTCCTCCTAAGGGTTCCATACGGCTCCGCTGACAGGTAACAAGGCTTTTTGAATACGGTCTTTTGCATTTCAGTATTATCGCTGGTTTCAAATAATTGAACGTGGGATAGAAGGCACAGGGAATTTTGAACTACATTGCAAAACATTCAGAAGATAATCTGGTCAGAAACCTCAGTGTGCCACTGCAGATGCCTTTAATTTTTCTGATCACCTGGAGCTTCAGACATTTGTGCAGCTGATGTTTCCTCAATCAGGGACAGAAATGATTGTCTTGTGGCTTTACTTTGTCAGTACAATGCCATCATGATTTTCAGAACCGCTTTTTCTTCACTATGTTTTTGAAATAAAAAGAAGAGACCATAATTTGGATCTTTCAGTAGCCTGTAACCTTAAGAAGACAACCAAAGCAGGCCCAGTAAGTGTGAAAGACTTCACTTGCACTTTGTGCTTGTATATGTAATCACAGAAGATTTGGGACCTCAGTAAATACAGTCTGAACCATCCGCACTATTGGTTTCACTTTGGTCCGTGCAGCCAGCATAGCTGTATGCTGTTATGTTTCTCAGCTTTCTGGTTCTGGCGGTTTTGGTGGGACTTCTGAAACCATGCCCAATTCAGCCATTTTTCTTGCACAGCTGAAATGGTACAAAACAAATGAGATAGAAAGGGGAGGAAACTAGAGCTGGCCTTTCCAGCCCAATTTCTCAGTCAGTTGTTCATATTCTTCACAAGGTGGGTGCAGGAAAACTGCAAAGTTTCATTTAAATTGGCCAGTGCTTGAATATCACAAAGTATAACTACTGGTTCCAAAATCAAGGTGGTCACAACGCAGGACGTGGCTGGTGAGGGGGATCATGTTGTGGGCTCCTGTGGAAACCCCATCGTACTTCATTGCACTGTGGTGGATTTGGTTCTTACATCCCTGTCATGGAGAGGTCTGGGCTCCCACTGAGGTCTGCACTCAAAGGGAGAGGGGAGACTGAAACCGCTGTCTCGCAGCCAGAGAAGATATTGCCATTTTGGCACTCAGTGGAAAGTGATGAGGTATATCACGCCTCTGTGTGAGACAGAGTCTTTGACTAAGCTCCTGTGGGTATTAGCAATGCAGTCCTTTCCCGAAGAAACGTTAGGGTGGATGAGCTGGTTTTTCTTTCAAAAAAACTCATTATACCATGTTTTCACTGCATATTCTTCCTTTTAAAGTGCTGAAAATAGTCGTCCTTGAAGGCATATGCAATCCATAAATTGATGAAGGTTGTGGCAGAAGCATTACAGAATTGTTGTCTCCCATCTAGAGATGCAGTGAGTGTAATAAAATCTAGCATGAATCTACACTTTCTATTTTTAAGATGCTACATTATCAATCCCATTTCAGAAAGCTTGGTAGGGTCTGAAACAGGTTTAGCTAACTGGCAGGTAAGTATCTGCAGCTACCTAGAACTGTAAGTTTCAGTCCTAGTAATCCCATTTCCTGAAAGCTTCTCTTTCATAAAGAATAATAATTTACAATATTTTCCTGAAAAGCAGGAGAAAGTAAGGGCAAACGTATTATTTTCCATGAGCACCCTAGATATTACTGTCCTCCTGGAAACAACAGTCCAAATGAATACTGAACTCTCTTACTGAAGATATTTGTATCTTTTAAGTGTCTAAAGAAGTTTATGTGCAGTTTAATAGGATCAGTATTAGCAGCATTAGCACTGATACTTAAATGGGAGCTCTGATCCAACCTTAAGCTCTGTGAGTCCTGAAGACAATACTTATTACAGCAACATAAGTATCATCTTCAATGCCATTAAAATTAAATATGAGTACACATCAATTTCAGTGTCAGGAGACGTACTGTAAAGATCAACAATAATTCTAGCTGAAGATCTCTCTGGAAGCCCATAAAGCCTGAATAGCACAGTATGAGCTGTACAGAAATTAGAGGTATTTGAATAGTACTTACAGATATAGAATGCTGTTATTTTTGTCTTTCCCTTTATAGAGCATTCCTGCAATTTAGAAATTCATTAAAGTGAAGGGTATCTCAGCATTGTACACAAATGAGGATATTTGAAAAGTGTTAAACATTGTTATTTGTGATCTGAATTTTAAAACTGGATACTTCAGACATCTATGTGTCACATGAATGTCTTCAAATCAGTTTTGAAATTTTACAGTTCTTTAAATAGTGAAATATTCAGACCTGGTATAGCTGAACTGAAATGCCAACACAAAAAAAGAGTGAGATTCACTGGCAGGTCCTGACTGTTTTGTGTCACTCCAGTGGTGCAAGGAAATAGTAAATCTGTGCTGTCTGTTGTGCTGTGGATGGTCAATAACTGCTTTAAGGCTTCAGGCTAGCACAAGGTAGAGGAAGAATATTGGTGAATCTGGCTCAAATATTCACCGTTATTCTTTCTTGCCTTCATCCAGCTTTGAAAAAAATATATTAACTGCATCCAGAATATAATAAAACTACCAGAGTTTCCAGGGCTGAAACAATAATTCTTTTAATAAAAGGTCTGGCAATAGTTCTTACCTAAGAGAGGTACCAAAGTGAGTGCTTAGGCTCATTAAGGGCCTAATGCTCTGGGAGAATGAGCTACTGCACTTCAGCTGATCTACAGTAACCCGTCTGCGTTCAGACTTACAGTAAACACTTCTGTGAGTCTGAGCCCTGGAGCATTTCATACAAGATGTGGTTCAGGACCTTACAGGTCTTGTTCCCCCAAGCCTTCCAACGTGGCCTCCAGCACAGGTCCAGCTTCAGCAGAGGCACTCCACTGAGCAGCAGGGGCCGCGGACAAGCCTGCTATCCTGCCCTCCTTCCTTCCTCATGCACAACATTCTTTCGCATGCTGGGGGAGGCAAACAGACAGAGATACCCATGCCAACATTTCCAGCTTCATTGCCCTAAGTTTGTATTCTTTTACATCCTAACTCTTCTACTCTCTGTTGACACTTAGATGTAAGATTAATTCCTACAAAGGTTATGTTTGCCAAAGATCATAAATTCTACCAGAACTCAGCTTTTGCAGTTGGTACTCTGCAGAAAACAACATCCTGGCTAAGTGAAATTCATTTGGTCATGCATGTTCCCAAAGAGTATCTGGTAGCAAGCCTCATTAGGCTATAGGAATGACAAAGGGCTAATCCTACAGGCTAAGAAAGACCTGTAGATACTGATGGGGATCTTGGTAGACTCAGGGGTGATGTTACTGGAGCAGGACGGTGGGATGCAAAGGGTGTGGAGCAGGAGAGCAGTGCATGTGGTAAAGATATAAGACTCTGGGGTAGCAGTTGTTTTAGAGTCAACCCATAAGGTGGAGCGTAGAAGATCTGCATGGGAAAGGTTTTGAAAGAAAAGGTTAGGTGTAGAGACTTCATAGAGCCAAAGGCAGAGATTGGGGATGCTATGGAAAGACCAGAGAGATCATAGCTCTATCTAAGGAACTTGATTTTTCAGAGACTGTATGCTCAGAAGGGTCAGGAAACCGAAATGTCCTGGATTACAAGGAGCTCACCATCACCATGTGGTGAGCAACCTACCAATTTAAAGGTGGGGACACGCTCATTGACTGGTATTGCTCTCTCTTCTGTTTCCAGTTAAGTGATTTGATATGGTGTCACATCATCTTTACTTTGCAGTTGAATCTGGTAATTCAGCTCAAAAAGCAAAAAAAAACCTCAATGTGAATGTCTGATATTGGTTCCAAGGCAGTGTATAGATCAGGAATNTGGTGAGCAACCTACCAATTTAAAGGTGGGGACACGCTCATTGATTGGTATTGCTTTCTCTTCTGTTTCCAGTTAAGTGATTTGATACAGTGTCACATCATCTTTACTTTGCAGTTGAATCTGGTAATTCTGCTCAAAAAGCAAAAAAAAAACCAATGTGAATGTCTGATATAGGTTCCAAGGCTGTGTTTAGATCAGGAAGTACCTCTAACATGGTTCAGGGTTAACCTGGGCTGGCAGATTTGTCATTGTTCAGTGAGTAACTGAAAAGACTTTGTGGCAAATTCAATAGTAATGCAGAACAGCTCTGTCCCACAAGTACTTCTTTATCCCCGTTGCACATACTTGTTCTATCACAGCTATGTTATATTATTTATCTTTCATTTATTTTACTTTTAACTGTCAGTAATCAGTACTGTTACTAGTGGTAAGACAGGCAAAACACCTCAGAGGACCTGGGTGGGCTGGAAAGTTATAGACGGAAGAGACTTCCTTCATACGTCTTACCCATTTCTCTCTGCTGCAATAGCACTTGCTTGTTTTTTAGCATGACCATGACATGTCAGCACTAACATGGTGTCAGGAGGTCTCTGCAGATGGTTTCTGCAGAAAAACAGATCACCTACACCACCACCCTGGACTCTGAGGGGATTCAAAGTACAGGACAAATTAACCTACCTTATCCCGCATGCTGTGGGAAAAACTCCTTGCCTACAGGGGAAGCTTTGGCAAATCTCTTCTCAAGGCGAGTCCATTAGGTTCTCAAATTACCTGAGTAGACTAGCTGCTTTCATGGGTAACCTTCTGTCATATTAGAGGCAGTGATTGGGGAATTAATCTTTTAAACATGCAGAGGTGAATAATGTCTGCAAGGTCAGAATGTAAATAAACAACATTTATTTATCTCTTTTCCGTCAACCTATTCATTCACCCTTCTTATATATTAATGAAGTATCAACAGGTGTATTAACAAAGAGGAAAACCACACTGAGATTTCCTATGGCATTGGCATTCTTCTAGTAAGGAACTCTGCAACAATTTCATGAGTAACAGTCTCCAAACTACCCTGAAAAGCTACATCCTTCCGGAGTTCTAATGAGTTAATGCTTATTCATCCATTTCTAATGTTACACACAGTGTAACTCCAGTTACTATAATGTCATATCATGGGAAAAGACAAAAGCTGTTTCTAAAGACTTGGAAGCAGATTTCCCTGCACGTGTCTCACAGTAGTTATGTATATTAAATTTATAATATTCATGTTGGTACTGGGTGAAATGAAAAGTATTTTATTGCATTCTAGGAGCAGTCATTTAACTTTCGCTGCAGAAGTTATCTTATTACCAAAAATGTATGTGTCACTGATGAGAGGCTTAACAAGGCTAGTAAATGAGAAGTGCAAGCTGTATTCTGTGCTGAGTTTTGCTCAGCAGAGAGGTTTGACATTTCTGCTGATGTCAGCTGCCATGGTAGACCCTTGTCATTTGTACAGAAGAACAACACCTCATTACAAAGGATATAATTTTTTCCTTTCTCTTTTAATCTCACCAATTATACGCCACACTTACAGTCTAACTGAATGGCACTTTGTTCAAAACATGCCAAATTGTGCTGGTTTTGGATGTCAATGCGACTAGAACAAGGTTGAAACTAACAGCTAAAATATTTTGATACTTAATCTGAAAAGAACCATGAAACCTGTGAAAGGGCCTTTTGAACAGTATTGTAAGGGCGCCTTCTGCCTCTTACAGTGAATAAAAAAGCATTCATATAATATCATATATATGTCAAATATATGCATTTTTATATCCTGGGTATGTAAATCTCTGCAGAACAGTGGGTTTTATTTATATCACTTGGTACAAACAATATTTATTTGTCTCAAAATGTTATACATTGAGAACATTTCCTCTGGAGCTGTTCAGGAAAGACAGAAGTTAACACTAACAAAGATTATTGCAGTTTCTGAGGGAATATTGCCAAGCCTATTGAGTTTGCAGGGTTGTCAGCCTGCAAAAGGACAATAAAAAGCCACCTCTAATGGTATTCCTTACAATCCTGTCTGGCTTGAGAGGTTTCAGGGTAAGGTCCTCTCTGCAAAGTCTAGTTTCCTCGGCAGAAGTTCTGTGACCGCTATTCTACATGCCCTGAGGGAAAATCCCCAATACAAGTATTAGTTGCACTGTGAAATTAGTCATTTGAGAGAGTGACTCAGGTTCTTAACACTAAGGTATAGAAATAAGTATTTTACCAGTTTGAGGGAAGTTTATCTTGTACAAGACATCGTTAAATGGAAATCCAGCTGTTAGGGCCCCTCCAGCAAGTTCATTCCACTTAGGAAAATTGGTAACTTCATTGGATAAGTGGATGAGGGAAAAGCTGTGGATGTTGTCTACGTAGACTTTAGTAAAACGGAAATGGCCTCAAGTTGTGCCAGGGGAGGTTTAGATTGGATATTAGGAAAAATTTCTTCACCGAAAGGATTGTCAAGCATTGGAACAAGCTGCCCAGGGAAGTGGTTGAGTCACCATCCCTGGAGGTATTTAAAAGATGTGTAGATGTGGTGCTGAGGGACTTGGTTTAGTGGTAACTTGGCAGTCCTAGGCTAACAGTTGGAGTTGATGATCTTAAAGGCCTCTTCCAAACAAAAGGATTCCGTGATTCTATTCTATGATTTTAACTGCTTCTGATTCAATTAGAAAGAGGTGGTGCAATCTGCAAAACAGGAACTGTAGATCTGTGGTCACCAGTCATAGAGCAGCAGAGCACGTGCTATGCTGTTGAGCTAACATGTTGTTGAGCTCAGCTCAGAGCAAAGGGGACAGGACAGGATAGGGGACAGAACAGGGGCAGCAGGATTGATGATGACAGCTAAATGAAAAGACGAGTTGTACTTCCCAAACTGTGCATGAAGAAGATGAAAAAAGGGAGTTATCTTTTCCGTCATAATGGATGGCAGGTTTTAGTGGTTCCAGTTGCAGCTTTGAACAAGGAAAACAGCCGGACTTTGGGCTGAAAGTATCTTCAGTGGTCAATACTTACATCCTGCCTAAGTATTCCCCCATATAGACGGTCTCCTGGGCTGATCCCATTTCCCCTTCTACTCCTCTTCCCCTTAAGTAGTACTGGGGCAGCTAAAGCAATTACATAAATAGAATAATTTACATTGTGTCCTAAAATAAGAGCATTCACAACATAAGAGTTCTGGACTTTCCCTGCTTAGTGCTTGCTGTTGGCTCATAGATGAAAGCTTTCCAGCTCCTCACCAAATGTATCTGCACACTGGGGAGCAGCAACAAAGGATAAAAGTTATGAGTGAGATAGAAGAAAAGCAGGTATTTGAAGGAGAAGTGAGATGAGGAGAGGGTGGAAATAATGAACAGGACTAAAGCGAGGGAAGGAGTACACAGTAAAGTTTGAGGCAGAACACAGAGATGTAAACATAGGTGGAAGCTTTCCTGCTGCTCTCACTGAATCCTGACAGCAACACAGGACGGTTTCACCCATCCGCGCAATCCTCCCCTCCAGTCACTCCATTAATCAATTGCTGCTGCTATGTGTGAAGCACAGAGAGAGAGGGCTGCTCTCGTTAGCATGTAACCATCCTTCATTTCAGTTCCCAACGCCAGTCACACACACGTCCGTCCAAACAAGCAGGACTCTAAACCTCAAGAAAAAAAGCATGAGTTGGAAAAAAAAGAAAGAAAAAGATTTCTGAAGATGGTGGAGGAAGAGAATAGGAGAGGTATTGCTTGCAGAAAGGACATAAAGCAGGGGCAAAACACAAATGTCTCTGCAGGATGGGGCAATCTTTTCAAATGTTTTCTGATGGAGTCATGGTTAAAATTTATCAAACTGGGAGTCTGCATTTTTTACCAAATTTGGGCTTTTCTTAAGGACTCGATAAGGACTAAGAGTGCTTTATTTTCAGGACACTGTCTTTTCATATATGTGGCTGAGTCTTGCAGGTACCTACAATTGAGGTGTAGCCAGGCTTCCTGTACTAGAGGGAGAAGTCCAATTACTTTGCATCATTAAGAGATGCAAAAACGAGAACTAGTTGTGGCAGCCTAGGAGTTACAAAGGTCTTACTGTTCCACAAATCAATTCTCATTGTCTTAATGTCATCTGCATTAAAATTTGTAAAACTGCTGTGTTGTATATGGCACGGACAACTGTGTCCTGTTATAGTTGTGTCCACTTAAACAAAGCATTACAGCTGATTCCTCTGTTACTAAAGAAAAGATTGCATCCAGAAAACTGGAATAATAGGTTCCCGTTTGGGAAAAATACTATTGTTTAAGAAATACATCAAATACTAAATGGCCATTTTATTCTCCCAGCAAGAATTCTAAGATATGTGAAATCTGAAGTATATTTTCTGCACATAAATTTCTTGGTGTTCATGTCACCAGTTCCATATCATTTATCCTGCACTTGGCTGTTAGCTAAGTGTCTGATAGAGCTGATTGACTGAGCTGAATCACGTATCTCATATAGCCCAGAAATATCTGTGGTTTTTTTCCCTTGATTAGTGAGATTTGTACACTACTAACATGTATGCTTGTGAGTTGAAACATGCCAAAGGAGTTTGAGTGACTACAGGTAGTTAATTTTTTTTTTCAGTTAAAATAAAATAAAAAATAAAAAAATTGCTTTTTCTAAGAGCCTGAATTTTCTTTTCACTGAGGCCGTTTTATATCATTTTGGCAGTGTAAAGTGGTTTTATGTTGAATTCAATTCAATTTATGCCTACTTGAAAGACAAGCACCACCGTGCTTGAATGTGAATGAGAATCATATCCAATACATGTGTATATCCTGAATTTTGAACTTACAAATGAATGCAGTGAGAAGCACCGAGTCTCAGGTGATCATGCCTCAATGACTTCATAGTTTCTCTTAACGTTTTATTATCCTGTCTCTGAACTACAGGCACCGGTCATCCATAAATACCTCACCAAACAAAGTGTTGTTATAACACAGAATAGAAAGTATTGGAACTGTCACAAAGACTGTCCTCAATAGCTGGTCACAAAGTCCCAAAAAGAAAGCACATAATTTCCTTGTAATTTTTATGAAAAATTGTAACATACCCAAGGTCCACTTGAGTCTAAGGCAGTTTCAGCTTTTGTTGCAAGTATTTCATGCCTCCCATTAGGATTGTCGTGTTTTGCTTATAGTGTCTTGCCCCTTGAGTTTAGTTTTGTGATCTTCGTTCACTGATGTGCTAGCAGAAGTTCAAGTTTTTCATTCTTTATGTCATCTTCTTAATAAAAGACTAAGTAGTTTACCAACAGATAAACATTCTAATTGATTTCAGAGGGATTTATGGGTTCATAATTAGATAGTGAAGTTCACTTTCTAAATTCTAACAAGCTCCAAAATTGACCAAAATTAGGGTGCGTTTTTTTTTTTTTTTTTGCAGCAGCTAATGATAGAGTCATGGTGTGGGACATAAAAATAGCAAAAAAGTGGGGTTTGTGCTTACATGACTCCCTGTAACTATATTTATGTTTACAATCCAGCAAACTTGGGAAAATACCTCTCTCCTGACCCTGACACAACACATTGGCAGCTTTAGTATGAAACGTGCATTCCTGAGCCTGCAGGTGATTCTCACTGCAGAAGATCACATATTCACAACTACCCAGTAAAACCTGAGAACTGGTAAAATGGAGGATAAAATATAACTTCAGAAGAATATTCAAAGGAAGCCACTCTAAAGTCAAAATCCTCAAACTAGATTTAAGGTTTGAAGTGAGGCAATTCACCTCAAATAGGAGCAAATAAAAGATACTTTAAAAGCATAGGATTAAAAACTAGACATAAAAGAACAGTGATATCCTCTTTTCAAGTAATAGAACAAACTATATTATGAGCAGCATTTTGAAGTGTACATCAAACTGATTTTCCCCTCTTTATCCTTTTTAATCTCCACCAGATGCACTTTCTTTAAATTCAAGTTTTACATTCCTAGCCATAACTTGTCTGAACACACGGAAAGAGCATTGAGAGACATTAGTGGCATTCTTTTTCTTTCTCTGTCACTCTATTTTTTACAGCTGCTGAAGGCTTATCTTCTTAAGTGTCTCAGTTTTATAGGCTTGGTTTGCTTTATTTTCATCCCTGGTTTAGGCTCCAGACAATTCCATGCCATTCTTCTATGGAATGTTTGCAGTGAAAAAGATGCACACACACACACATATATATAAATGGGGGTGTGTGTGTATATATATGTATATAAATGGCACCAATGAAAATCTGTCATGAGTGTTACTGGCATGGTAGAAAAAAGTTTTGCAATGGTATTTTAAAGCTTAAATGACAGAGCATATCGTGATTGAAATCTCAGTCTGAAAACGCTGCAGGAGGAAAGAAGGGTTTTCATTAAGACACACCAATACTCAGTAGTGCTTTTTCTCAGTTGATCCCTCGGGGTCATAATTTTCTCAGGAATGACGAAATACAGTTTCCTTTCCCATAAACATTTTAGGGGTTTTTGCTTTCTTAAGAGATTGTCAGTAATGAGTTTCTCCTTTATTCTTTCCCTCTCCCCCCTTCCACCTCATTTAATTGTGGATCAGGATGGATTTGCCATTTTCAGTGTTTCTTTTAATTAGAACTACACGTATGTGAAGCAAACTGATGTGTTACTAGGGTTGTTTTTCCTGTACAGGGAATACTCATGACTAACATCCTGCAGTAGTTGAGTCTTTAGAATAGTTTTTATTCATTAAGGCAGCATGATATGTTTTAATGATGTTTAACAGAATCTGCACAATTTCAGCAAGTCTGTCTGCTGACCTTGTGCTGTAAACATGGGGCATATTCCAAGGATTACAAAAGGCAGCAAAAATTTTATCTTTATTTTATTTTTTTCCTGCAGGTAACAAACCTGGTTGCTTGTTATTTATTGTGGACCTGTTCAGCTGGGTGGACAAGAATAATTGCATTTTTAAACATTGTCAAATCCACAAAACATAAAAGGTGCACTGCATATAACGCTGGAAATAACTCTCAGTGAGGAAACTCTAGCGTAAATGGTACAAAATAAACCCTCATACATTTGATTAATCAACTCTATTCCCCTTTTCCCCTCATCTTTCAAATTCATGGGCAAATGACATTTGCCTTTCCCCAGCATGCACCTCTCCGTTAAACCAGGGAGTTTGCCTGGGGCCATACCTATATATCTGATCCATGCATAATGAAGCATGAAGCTGCCAATTGTAGGGAGCCTCTGCTGTGTCAGAGACTGATAGGCATTTCATTTGCTGAACTCCCAAGGGCCCTCACACATCTCAGGGTTCATGTAGTATTTATTTTAGGCACTCACATTTCTCATCTGTGAACTTCACACCATATGTAGAATGAGTAACACAAGCGCCGCGTGAAAAAGCTCTCCAGGTAGTTTTAAACGTAACTCAGTGGAGTGGGGACATTGTGGGCTTGAAAAATAGGCTTGCATGGGAAATGAAGGAATATTAAGCTTTGTCCCTACAACAGCTGTCTGAGTCTTTCACTGAATAAGAATGGCCTTATTCTAATAAGATCACTGCTTTACACTTCTCCTGCATAAATTGTTTTGTAGCATGCACTGTGCCCATCTACATTTTTCACAAATTATTGCTACTCTGCTGTACTCTCTACAAGGAAATCTTCGTGTGCTGTTTCTAAAGTGCAGTCTTGTTAGGTTTGAGGCTCACAGTCAGGCTGAGCTGATGGATAGCCAGCCCATAGCCGTGCATCTTTGAAATCTGAAGGCTGAATAACAATTCCGAAAGGATTGCTTTAATTCTGAAAATCTGACCATACAGAATTAGTGAGGCAAATGTATATTTCTTGTTTATTTTCACTGCTAGGGATCTAGAAAATATTTCATATGCAGTGCTCTCTTTTAACATTAACATGAGGGAGAATAATAAAGCGACACTGATAAAAGAAATGTTTATTCTCCATTGGTATCTTTTCCGAATGGGTGTTTTTAAGCATAACAAAACCTTTGACATTTCCTTCTCTGTTTGTAGGGGAGGTGCTTATAACAACCTTGTGAAAAATCCTCACATGTAAGCATTCATAGGGGATACTCTCCTAAGACTTGCGGCCGTACAATATAGACTAGACAGTAAAACTGACATTCAGAAAAGAGATAGTTTGACTGGGTATTAAGCTTGTTTCTGGAAAGAGATAAATACTATGCTCCTGATCAGAAGTATTTAAGTATGTGTGCAATATGAAGCATTTCACTGGTTCACTGGCTCCGTTGCCAGATTACTCTTGTAGAATTAAATGCCTTCCTGGGTGCAGGCTGTGACGAAGGACCAGACCCTCTGCTAGTTCAAAGTGCCTTTAATGGCGCAATGTCAATTTAAAACAGAAGCATTGTTGCGCTGCACTTCTGTCTTCATCTGACAGTCTGCTTTCACGGATGCTCTGTGTCCAAACTTCTTTTGGGGAACAACTTTCTCTATTTTGGCCCTTATTCAAGGAGATTCTGAGGTTTTTACCATTACAAAAAAAAATCTTCAAAGCCCTTTTCTGTGGGTGTTATATGTCATGTACAATTCATAATAGGCAATGCTGTGAATGAGACAGTTCACTACTATTAAGCTAATGAAATACAAAGTGTAAGTGGTTTCATTATGCCAGCAGCAATTCTTTCTTACATTTCATTGCAATACTTATTCCATAGTACGTTGTACAGTAGGAAATTCTTTTGAAAAATTTTTTTTATTATTAACTTTGAGCTGTAAAAAGACATTGCAGAATCCTAGTCCATGTATATATAGTCTTGAAAACATGCTGAATGAATAGAGTTGCCTGCATGGAATTAGGGTATTACAATAATGAATGCAATCATGTTGTGAAAGGCTTTTTATATTGTTCAGAGTCACACGAAGAGTGCAGCAAGATTTGTTTGGCAAGTAGCATTTTGGCATTCTCTGGCTTTCAAATTCCTAATCACAACTTTATCTTAATGTAAAGGTTTTATTTGTAATATATTCTTTGTGTGCACGTATATACATATGCCGAACATTTTTAAAAATGTGTACAGTTCATTAGCACGGCTGAAATTAAGTAGATGTTATTGACAGAAAAATAATTGTGCAATGGTGAATTCATTTCCTTTCGCTACAGCTGCTACGGCAAAGCTGTAAGCTGTTCCTAAGCTGCCTTATTGGTACAAATACATGCATGTGCAGGTGTCCTCATTTGTGTGCATACATAATATATGCATGAAGACAGGTACTGCATATATGTGTGTGCACACTTGGCCTGTGGCCACGTACACTTATTTTCTTTAATTGCCATGTTCAAAAGGGAGCGTAAGGCGGGAGAAGGAAGGACGCAGACATCTCCTGATTCATGTGTCATCTACGACGCAGCTGACTGCATTGCAGGTCTTCTCCTGCTGCCAGTGGAATTGAACCATGATGAGGAGGGACCACCCTCTAATGGAGAAAAATAGTATTTCGGTTTCAGGCCTCATTTGAATATTGGCTTTCAGCTTTGCCTTTGTAGCATGGCTGCAGCATTACGCAGTGAAGCAGAGACCACACAGTACCTTCTCACAGAAGGGGCAATTTACAGACAGCTGGCCCAAAAACGTGTCAGATGCTTTCCATTCAGATTGCTCCCACTGCTTTAATCCTGTGGCGCAGAACCTCATCTCTGAGTTTAGTTTTTAGTCAGTTTGCATTTTGTACATGTCAACAAGCATTTTAGACATGTAAATCCTAGTGGCATAAACGGACATTTCCTCCCTGAATCTCACCAAGAAAAGCAGCGTTCTTAGTAGAGAGAATTCATAACCAGGCAGTGGTAGCACTCTCTGTGAGCGGTCTATTTATTTTTGAAGCCTACATACATTTCAGATTAGTTTTGTAGATGAAAAGAAAGGCAATTTATCCTTCTTGAAAGCTCGCTTAAGCATCATGCATGTAAAAGCTCTAGCTCCACAAAGACATACCCTCAAATGCAACAAATATTTCCCTCAACTGTTCCAAAAGTTCATTTCCACAAGAAATCTGTTTGTTGGTTTGTTGTGGTTGCTCTTTTTTTCAGTTGATATATTAATTTAGAAATATCTGTTCATGCTGTTCAAAGGGATATACAACAGGAAATACCCAAATTCCTTCTCAGAGAAACCACGAGTAGCACACTGTATACACATGCAATCATCTCCTGAATTTTCATTGCTATTAGGTGTCCCTTTAATGAGCACTGAAAAGACTTCTTAGCCAACAGAACTAATTAACTTATTTGATGCTGAAAGACTCAAACTCCTCCAAGTCTATAAGCATAAACTTATATGTATTGTTCTTTTTAGTTTAGGTTAACCGTAAAAGGTTATAAATTATGTTTTCCAGCCCGTGTGGAATTCAAAATTCACACCTGAAAAAGTCTGCAGAGCTGTTGTAATGAAAGCTAATATTCAAATGAAATTAATGAAAGCATTGTTATCCAGTTTGTAAGAGGTAATTACATTTCACCTCTCTAAAATTCGCCCTGATTGCTTCAACAGCAAATGAAGACTCTCTTCCTAAATGGCTGTGTGTTACTGCTACACACTATTGACAGCAGACCTTGATGGAAAATTCTCTAGTATTTTATTTGATGAAAATTTTCTAGTATTTTATTATTTTTTTAATGTTAAATGATGCTTAGAAGAAAGTATATGCATTTATATGTACATATACACATACACATGCGTATATATAAACAGACATATATGTGATTTTGTTTGGGTTTTTTTGTGAGCTGGTTGCAAGGGAAATGATACCAGTATACAGCAAAGAGAATTGTTTATACACTCCCCTGTGCAGGAAGCACTCACTTGATGTCAAATAAAGCAGCATACAATGACATTTCCTCTTTCTGGCCACTTCTTTGTCCAGGTGGTATTTGTGTATAATATTCTTTGCAGTCAGAAGATTGCATGGATTGCAGCTGGGAGGAGGGATGCTTGGGGGGAAAGTCTGGCCCTGCATGTGTAAGAAAAGCCAGCTGCAATCTGGCTCAGAGTTTCTACTTTCCATTCTTAAATTTGTGAAGCGCTCTGAGATGGTGAAACATGCTGTGTAAACCAAAGACTTTGAAATTCACATCTAAATGCCTAAAATATGTTGAAGAAATTGTGAAGATAATACAAAGAATACAGAAGGGAGCGCAGTCTGAGCAATACATTTTCACAAATCAAGAGCTGCAATAAATAAGCTGTTTGATTCATTCAGCTGAGTGAATCTCTGAAACACCACTTATATTTTTTTCCTCCGTTGCCTTATAAAGTTGGTAAAAATGGTCACCCTACAGAAGTGAGATTGCAGAATTTACGAACTCAGTCCCATGCAACTTTGCATTTCAGCTCCTACTTTTCTGTTTAATGACTTGCATGGCTTTTATCCAGAACTAATTTAGCCTCAATAGAGGTGCCAGTACCTGTGCTAAAACACTAATACATATTCAGGTTGTAGCACACTGGTCTATAGTGTTCTGCAGTTAGTCTTGCTACTGTCACTATTTGATCTGAAAACTACTCTGGTATTTATAAGATAGAACTCCTAGCACTCCCGAGGCATTGGACTTTCAGATTTTTTTTCCCCATTTTGCCAGGGAAGCAAAAACAGTTGTGCAATGTGATCACAGCATGCTGGAAATCAAGGATCAAAATGCAGTAAGAAGTTGAAGTTTTCCATTATGACAGTCATTCCCAAATTTGTCTTAAATGCCATATTTTTGGGTGTCCAAAGTGTGATGAACCCCATATTACACAACTAGATTGGCATTTAGAACCAAATTAGCCACAGAGAAGACTATGTACAAAGTGGAGCCATCGGGGAACTTTAATGTGTAGGCTACTGCCTGAACTTTATGCGTCTTTAAGCAGGTTTAAAACAGTGCTAATAAAATAGTTACCTCATAAAGCTGTTGTGTCTCTTCACAGATCTGTCATAGAAAATGTCTTTGAGATGTTATGGTTAAAGACTGTAGGAATGAAAAAAAAGGACTCATTAGGTGGTAACTTCCTGCTCACTGTACAGCCCACATCCCAATTTCTTGGTCAATTTCTTTCTTCTTTAAAAAAAATTTGAGTTTAAATAATGGGAAGAATCTATAAAGAGAGGAAGGAAGGAAGGAAGGAAGGAAGGAAGGAAGGGAAGGAAGGGAAGGAAGGAAGGGAAGGAAGGGAAGGAAGGAAGGAGGGAAGGAAGGAAGGAAGGAAGGAAGGAAGGAAGGAAGGAAGGAAGGAAGGAAGGAAGGAAGGAAGGAAGGAAGGAAGGAAGGAAGGAAGGAAGGAAAAGAAAGAAAGAAAAAACGAGAGGGGGGTGTGGAGAGACGGAGAGAAGATGTTTTATCTGGAGCACAACCTTTGCACATCTCCATTAAATTTGTTATCCCAGCCTTTTCCAAGTCCAGGCATCATCCTTTCCTTCCTTTGATATGTTGCTGCCAGCACTCCTATGGGGTGTAAAACTGCGCACATTTCTTGGCTTCTATGGAGCTTTGTGGATTTACTCCGTCTGAGATATTTAGCTGTTATCTGAAAATTCCTGTTTGATTTATATACAATGGGTTAAATTTGGTGGCAGTAACATCATACAGTCCTCCTGGCTTCCAAGCAACTGCAAGAGTGTAACTGTTGGCAGAGGATACCCCACTTTGTTTTAGCAGAGCACAGCTCATTTAATCCTTTTAAGACTTGGAATCACTATTATCCATGGTCTTACTTGAACTATAATACTAGGTGCTTTTATCACCTGATTAATGAGGAAGCAAAGCAGAAGCAAGCTGTCTGCTGAATTTTGTATGCTTCTTTTTTACCTGTCAATAAAGTGCTACCCAGCCCCACATTTTGAACCAGCATAGCACTGACTTCTTGCCTTCTTGCAAGAGAGATAATCCATCTGCGAGAAATATTGCACATGCTCACTGGGATAACTTCCAAAGATAGACTATAGGTAATTCACTTGCCTATTTATAAAGGGTTTTGGGGCACAAAGGACTTTACATGTGACAGGGTCTTGGACACAGTGGTCAGTCAGAACATCCCAGCAATGCGGACCAAAGAGCTCAGATTTTGCTGCTCTGAAAGCACAAATCTGCCGGGAGAAAAGTTCCAGGACTCATTGATAAAGCTACACCTCCTGGCTAACCCTGGCTCCCTTGACACAGCGCTAGTAACTCTCCCTTTCTTATCACAGCAGAAGTGGCTTTCAAATCTTCCCCACGCGCTGAAAACAAGGAGACAGCTTCAGCCATGGCTCTGCTGCAGGTTCTCGTTTGCTACTGCTCCATACCATGAATCCATTCTCGCCCTCACAGCCAATGGGAGGACACGCAGCTGGACCTTGCTGGTCACCAAAGGCTTGTGTTTGCCCCTGTTCCTTTACTCAAGGAAGGCTGTTATTGCTCAGCCATAATGAACTCATAAAAGTACAGTTCCAGCTCTATCTAGCAGTTGACAATAATGTGCATCTACACATATGTACATAAAAATACATATATAGAGAAACCATTATGGTATGCAAACCACAATTTTTTTATTCACTATTATATTTACAGTTTCTCCTTCCCCTGTCCAGCCATGAATTACATAACCACAGGTTTATTTTAAATTGCTCAGCTTTTCAACAATCTATCTACAAGACTGGCAAATTATTAGCAAATATTGTAGAAAACAACCTTTTTATGTTTTATACAAGTATTTAGATGGAGCTATTAATCGCACAGGCCCCAGAGCCAACAGTTCGAGCTCTATCACCAAAAGAAAAAATAACTTGAATGTGGTGTGGTGGTCAATAGTACCACATTACTAGGCTTTTCTCCGTGCAACACATTAATTCATCAATATACATGCAAAGCAGTATTACTATCCCAGAAACTCTCATACATTTTCTAAACTACAGGCCTAATTTTCATATTTTATCACCCAGCATAATTGGGGGAGTAAAAGGTTAAAAATGCCTTCCTTTTTTATTGCAGTATTGAAATGTCACAAAGCCTCTGCTTTTAAGAGTCTGTCTCAGGTAGGAATGAGGGTCAGAGGAATATAACACTCCTACCCATTAGGTTAGAAAAAGTAGATCATCTAATGGTGAAAATACTACGGCACTGGCTGTGCAGTACCAGCTAGAGGAAACCACAGCCAGAGAGTGATGCTTGTGCTGCTGTACTAAAAGCTCCTACGAATGGTGATGTCAAGGATGGAATCGTCAGTAGCGAAAGTAAAGACCAGATTAGACAAATAATAGGTCTATCCGGAGGAAAATCATGGTGGTTGTCTGTTGACAACAGGACAGACAGAACTGTTCTGTTGAAAACAATTTTTGGTGAACGGTGGGCTTTTCAGAAACCTGGTTTGTGAAGAATTTGCATTTATTTATCTAAATTACCTTTATATAACATGAAAGTGGAGGACTTAAGTTCAAGAGGAAGAAGGGATTAAAAAAATGTGCAAATGTTCTTAGGAAGTTCTTTGTTCCCAGACCTCTGTTTTTCTTTCTTTTGTATCCTGAAATGAAGCAGCACTTTCCAACAACTTGTGCTTCAGGCAGCAATCAAATTTTGAGTGAATTCTGAAACAATAGCTCAAAAAAAATTTGCTTTTCAATGTGCAATCCATGAATAAGCTGAAGTACTTAGCTCACCAAACAGTTCTTCAGGCAAAAGGCCTACAGGTTGTGTTATATACAAATATTTGTGCAGACATATTTCTTTCAAGATCATACATTCACCAGCATTTATATCCAAACAATGACATAGACACAGATTTTGTAAAGCAGAAGTTCTGTACATAAAAAATAAAAAGCAACCTTTGGGAGCCTAAGCATTTAGTTAGTTTCAGGGAAAATCTCAAAAGTAATTATTTGTTCTTTTGTCCGTGTACGAGACTTGAATATATTAGCCACTAACGTGGCAACTTGTCACTGTATGTAGAATTCCCACTGCCCTGATGGTAGGGAGCAATGCACCTGGAAAGGGCTTAATGGACCAGGTCACCCAGAAATCATTTTATCTGTATTGACTGACTACTACTAATAGTGAACAGCTTCATTTTTCAGTAGCAGACAGAGATCCTTATGTACCAATAGCAGAGAATAGAAATTTGATGCTACTGTTTGGTCCCATGCAAGTTAATCAGACGTTAATGTATGTCTAAAAAAAAAATGTAGTACTGATTTGGAGTGATTTAGAGTCTTCTCTCAAATAAGCAACATTACAGACAAAATGGATTGATATTCTTTCTGAAACCAGCCATAAGTTGAAACAACAGCCCCCCAAAAACCAAAAAACCCACCTCGGTATCAGTGGTATTAATAATAAAATAAAAATCACAATCATTGTAAGATTGTGAGAAGTTTGTTTGCCTGAGTTCTGAGTGTGTACTGAAGACCTATCTATTTCCAATCTTGAATAAAAAGAAGATACATTCTTTATATTTCTGCTAAAGCTTTAACTTAAAATGAAATTGGAAAAAATAATAATATTCATCCTTTACTATTGTAATATCCCTGAAGTCTTAGAAAAACTATATTCCTTTAAAACATTAAAATGAATGGTATACAAAATTAGTTCAGCATCTGGTTTCCAATTTTATTTTTTTTTTGCAAATGCTATGCACCTTATAATTTTTTTATCTGACTAATACAAATATAGTATTCTTAGTAGTCAGAAATAAAAAAAAAGTTGGATTTCATAAATCAGAGCACACCATTCCCAAATAAGGATAATATCCAAATGCCAATATTTCCTGCCAGATGACCCAAAACTTGACTATTCTGAGCACAGTGTACTGTTCCCACTCGTTGCACGCCCAGTGAAGTTCATATCTGTTTTTGTTACTATCTTGTCCTGTCCCCTCCACAGACTGGGAGATGTCAGTCACTTTGAGGTCTTCCAGGGTTTTGTCAGTTTAGGTTAATGGTTGGACTGGATGATCTTAAAGGTGCCTCCCAACCTCAACAATTCTATGATTATATGATTCTCTCCCTCCATTCTGCTGTCTTTTGTGGTCTCCTGATAGCTCTCCACCTTTCTCAAACCTGTCTGGTCCTCCTTCATCTTATGCCACCATTTAGGTGGCTGCTTTGTAAGTTTTAAGTGCTACTGTCTCACTCCGGAGCACTTTATGTCATTTACAGTAGGGCAAATAGTGATCCAAGCTGAAGATCAGCAGAACCTAACTGGCTCCACTACACACATATAGAGCATGTTAAACCAAACTGAATTCACATGTGCTGTACAGCTCCTCAGTGACAGCACTCAGGAGTTAACAGGGTCCACTCCATTTCATTACTTCCACTTTGCCTCCTTCATTTCACCTGTCTAACAATTCAGTAATGTGTTTTTTGCTAAAAAGAAGAACAATTTTGTGGCAATCCTTAATGAGAAATTTTGTCCAAAGTTATTTGGACATTAATCCAATATATCTGGTGCATGCCACAAAAGTAGAATCTTTTAAAAAAACAAAACCAAAACCAAAAAAAACAACAGTAAAGATATAACAGGATTTTCACCTTAACATGCAGCTGCCTCCTCCACTCTTTATGAAGTCACTTGGGTAGTGAAAACTGTACTACAGGATCTGTTTCGGTTATCAGAATAGTGGGGGTGAGAATGATGGGGTTTGCATTCATAACTGGTAGGATTCATTGCAACAAAATAATTCTGCTTTAAAAGCGTATTTACATATTGGCTGTTATTTTCATATGAAAATTAAAAGGTAAATTAGACCGAAGTCAGTTACAAAATCATTTAGCTTCAAGAAAATTTCATCCTTAGGATGAAACAACCTTGTGGGAGAGTAAGGTGAGGAATGTAACCTTCAAAACAAAAGTTGGTTGTTTTATGTGTTTGGATTTGGGGTTGTTTTTTTGGAAACTGGTCTTTTTATCTGCAGGAGGCTTGATGTGGGCTGTCATGGTCTTCCTGGTTTCCTTTGGTACATTCCAGACACATTCCCTGCCCAGCCTTCCTTTTGTTTTGATTAAAGCACAGCTAGGCTACTTGCTACCCTGTCATTTCTCCACATAAATGTTTTTGTACTGCTCTGGATAAATTATATCACTAATAAAGAACTTTAAAATAATGTTGACCTCCCTATAAATAAATTGAGTGTAATATTAACATTTAGCTATCAGTCCTTCTAGGCTCATGCTTTTGATCTCTTTTTATGACTAGCCAAAAAGAAATGTACTTGAAGTCTTATTCAGTCTAAATGTGTTGCCATAATCAACCTTACACTCTATTATTACTTGCAAAGTTTTGACTGATCTAAGCATGTTTTCAACTATTGATTCATGTTTAATAACAGCCATATCAGGAAAACAGTCAAAGCTTTATTATTTTGTAGATTTTGCCCTTAAATCACTTGTATTAATCATGCTTGATGACTGAATATTCAATACTCATGACTTTCTTTTCCTTTTTCCCCTCCACCTCCTTCATTTCACACTTCTATAACTTCTTTGATCTCTTGTTGTCAAGGCTAGAGCCAGAGCAAAAATCATTGAAGTCTGTTTTTGCCCTATTCATTTAAATGTCAAAGGATCAAATTGTCAGTATCTTTTGCAGAGTCCCTAGTACAGGCAAAATAACAGATATTTCTGGGTTTGATGCCATACAAAGACAAGGAAAAGAAGAGGAACAATCACTCCTTTATAATTGGAATACTATATTTGTGCTTTCTATTCACATCTCTCTATTCCATCAAAATCTAATGGGTAGAATCAAATATATAAGTCAATTGCACCATAATTCTTCAGATTTTAATTAAATCTAGCACCCAAGGTTAGAAGAAATAGGGCTCAAAACCCCACATCTCCAAAAGCCGGATGCTCTTCCGTGTGACTATTTGTTCCTTTTTCATCCCAAGACTATTACTTGTTCACTTTTTCACAGTAGACAAAAATGGACAAAAATCTCACATGAAAGTATTTTTTCATTTTGCTTGCTAATGTTAGTGCTTCAATTAATACCTTTAGAATACAAAAACACAAACTTTTTTAAAATAGTGAGTTTTGTCTCTGTCTTCATGTCAAAGACAGGGAACACAGGGGTTAGCACTTCTGGTTGTAGCAGAGTCTCAGGGAGAAATCTGTTTGCTTTCAGCATTAGAAATAGAAGAAGCTGCAGAAAAGGAGCTTCTCTGCTGAAATTATTCACCTGTCTCTAGTTTCCGTTTTTTTATTAAAAGTAAGAGCTGTCTTCTCTTTAATTTGAGTGCCACTAGTTTCAGAGACCCTGCCAACCTCATAACTTCTGGTTCCCTCTCACTGTACTGGTGCTGAGCTGGAGAGTTTCACCCCTCTCATGGCATGGATGCAATGGTGTCAAAACTCCTTGCAGTCAGCATATCTTCAGGTTACTCTTTTTTTGGGGGGGGTCAGTGAGTCATACATACGAAAACATTTTGTACTGCTCCCTGAAACTGTTCTGCCAGGTACTGACCACTCTTTTCAATGAAAGTCATTAAGATTGTCTAAAGTAATAAGCTGTCCTACAAATTCAACACATCCAATACAAAGGAAATTGCACTTAAAAACTGAATGGGATCTGTTTAACTCTGTTTAAAATATTTCATCCATGATACATTTTGTTTAAGGAAAGCTGTAGGAAGTTCAATATTCATTCACTGAACTTTAATGTTACTATGTTATGCACAGCTACGAGAGCCTGAGATGGCAACTCACTTCATGGGGATCCTTTTGAAGAAACAGTTCTCCCAGTAAAACTCTTATTCCAGCTGCCTTCTCAATACATCTTAAATACTTGAAGATGGTTAATTATAAGAAAAATGAAGCTTGCATGCAGGAGTATGACTTTAGTATAATATGAAAAAGTAATATTATCATTCTTTGCACTCCTGAAAGTAAAGATCTCATTTCCAGCACTTGAAAGCAAAGATTATTTCCATGAAATAAGGAAAGATAACATTTTATCCTCTCAATAGTTGCAGTCAGTATTTATTGTGGACTATAAACAGTGAAGACAAATGACCTCCTTTGGAAATGTTGTGGGTTTTTTCTTCCCCCTTTGGTTGACTTCTCTAATCAGAAAGGGAAACATACAGTCCTATCACTGAAATTATCCAGTCAGCCAATGACAGCGGAGATGGAGAGAAACACATTATACCACAGAATCTCTCTGAAAAGGATGAACTTGTCTCTACTTATAAATATTAGAAACAGGTGCACAGGTATACGCCCAAATCTGTAAGCTGATAAGCACACCCTCGTTACAGAAGGGAAGGGTCTCCAAAGTTTTACAACCTCAGCTATGGGAACTGGAAATCCAGCTGTGACTGGATTTCTAGTTCAGTCAGAACGAAGACACACTTGATTGATTGTTCTTTAACCTAAGAGAAGAATCTGCTCTTGCCAAAGTTCATAAAAGTAAATTCAGGTGTAAAAGAAGAACAAAATACACTATTAGAGAAGAAAGTTATCAACAGTATTGAAATTATCTCAGCAAAGGGGAAGTTATCAAGCTCCATTAGTCATTGGTATTATTTTACTGTGTTCAAAATGAATATATATAAACCAGATAAGTTTATAAAGTAAAACATAATCACAATAACATAAGAGCTAATACATTTTGCAAGAAATTGTTGAAAGTGTGACAAGCATGGAAATAAGACATTGTCCTCTTTAGATTCTCCTGTATGTTTGGCATTAGCCCTGCTGGCCCTGCTGCATCAGGTGCACACATTTGCTTAAATTTTTACCATGGTCCTCAAAGTCCTTTTGGAATCTCTAGTCTTGCAGAGAGAGAGATCCCCAGTCCTTCCAAGTGTAGCCTACCCTTTTTATTATTATCTGCACAAATTTGTGTTTGGGTATACCACCACTTTGCTTGTTGCCAGGTGTCCAAGTGATTCAGATTATTCTTCAATATCTTTGCTGGTGACATGGACAGTGGGATTGAGTACACCCTCAGCAAATTTGCCGATGATACCAAGCTGTGTGGCAAGGTAGACACGCTGG